>OW285239.1:153535257-154735257 GCA_935421215.2 Melolontha melolontha
ATTTATTTATATTACCATATTCTGTTCATTAACATTGCTATTAAAACATAACCTTCATTCACACGTGCACACCATATTAATTCATGATTTTGTCGTTAGGCACGCTATTTGTTCATTGTTTACAGATAACTTAGTTCAATAAATATTTACACTTATTACTTTAAACAAACTCTTTTATTTATCATTGCTTAGCTAGAGATAACTTTGTAATATTATTAAACAATTTTCCATCATACACATAGGGATAAACTGACCGACGAGGATCCTGAGATAATGTCAAATTTTTGTAGAAAATAATACTTGTTCTCCGACATCTAGCCGCAACCTGAGACATTACATGAGAAAGGCTGGTGATCTAACATAATAGGTTTAAAACCAAGGCGCCCAACCAATAGTACAATTCCAGTACTATTCAATTAACATTATTTATCAATTAAAATTATTATTCTATTATTATTATTCTCAGATCATCAGCGTTTCTACAATATATATATATATATATATATATATATATATATATATATATATATATATATACATGGTGTTCACGAAAAAACGCCCCAGCTCCTAGCACACTTATTTGGAGTCGGATTGTAAGAAGCGATACGTTAAATTAAAAGACTTAAAAAATACTACGAGCTTAATGCATTTTTATCTGTTTATCCCTTCCAAGGCCAAATGAAATTTTTTTTTTCAAATTGTAACCTTATTTTTTTTTAAATAATTTAATAGAGATCTTTTTCTGAATTCAGTGATGTACTACAACCGATATTTCTTATTACTGTAGGGTAATAAAAAAAAAAGTAATAACCAAGATTGACACAGCCGTGGTTTTTGGAAATAATGTTTTAGTACGAAAGCAACAATCTTTTCAATAACTAATTCAAAACAACAAATAACGTTTAATAACTGAACAACTAAATAAAGACATGAGAAATTAACGAAAATGTTCAAATTGGGCACCGTTTCTTTCAAGACATTCTCGACATCTAGATACCACACTTTGTGTAGCATTAATTAGAATTTATGCTGGCGTTTCCCGACAAGCGTTGGCTATTGTATCTCTCAAAATTTCGGCCGTTTCTGGGCGAGTAACATAAACAGTGTCCTGAATGTTTCCCCAAAAAAATCCAAGAAAAAAACCAGTGTTGTTATGTCACAAGACCGGGCGGATGGTACAAGTCGGTAAGTTTCTATACATTTATCTTCAAATTCTGTATTTAAGTAACCTCTAATCAAAGAGCGTTATGTGGTGTAGCTCCATCTTGTTGAAAGAATAGTTCATTCCTTTCAATTACTGGCAAGTTATCTAATATTTCTAGAAAATCTTCTGTCAAAATTTGGAGATATTTTTCTTGGTTGAGATTTCCGTCAATGAAAATTAATTGTATTATCCTGCCGCCTAGTATCCCACACCAAACGTTCACAGAAAACCGTTGAGGATTTTGTTCGATGGCGATATGTGGGTTTTCTACACTCCAGTACCGGTGATTAAAACGATTAAAATGTCTTTTGTTTGTAAATTTACATTCGTCAATCCACAAGATTTTTGTGTAAAACAACGATCTGATATAAAATATAAATGACAGAATACAAATGATTTGTATTCTGTCATTTATATTTTATATCCTTGATAAAGGCATCATTGCCGAAACATGTAGGGTTGTTTTAAATATATATACTTTGAAGTAAACCAGACCTTCAATCGCCGACTGATTGATTTACCATATCATACCAAGGTCACGATATATATATATATATATATATATATATATATATATATATATATATATATATATATACATATATATATATATATACATAAAATGTATATTTTATGTTAATCAAGCACCTCAAGATGGTACTACATACACGTCTTTGTTGTTGGGTTAGCTAAAACTAATTTATTTACCAGCAATTTTACATTTCTACTGGTGACATTTTCTCAGTTATTCGAAATATGCAAAATGAAAAAGTTTTTCAGACTAATTTTGATTATTTACAAATAAAACGTATCTTTTATTGCACACGTATTGCAGAATCGTATGTATAGGTTCTCAGTGCGAGAAATTGAAAAAAAAAATTAATTTCGTCGATTACAACGCCATCTATCATGAATTGAAAAAATATTTCAGACAAATCCTACGTACTTTTTCTAGTAGAATTCGAATCTGTAATAAAATATAGGAGTTCCTATTTAGGATTTAGGAAAGTTACCCCCGCCCCGCCTACATGGAGGGAGAGAGATGCACTAATTCTAGCGCAATGTATTTCCTTCATTGAATTATTAAATTTTGAACCTGGACATTTTTTCTTGAAATGCTTATTTTTTGAAATATTTGAAAGTTTCAAGTTAAAAAATACACCCGGTATATTATATAGCTTCACGTTGGATGTTAAATAATATAATAAAGCCAAATGTAATAATTACATATGGCTTTATTATAAGTCTAAGTCTAGTAATAATAATTTTCTCAATAGACAACACAAATAAAGAATTAAAAAATTTAATTATTAAATTTCTTAATTCTTTATTTGTTACAAATGAAAGAGACATGCAATATACATATCTGTAACTGTACACATGGACAATACACCTCGTATTTTCAGCATTTACTTCGGCTTAAGACACGTGTTTCTGCCATTTACTATTAGGCGTCATCAGTTAAGCTAGTCAAGTAATTAATTAAAGCTTTATATGAGACTTGAATTTTGTTGTGGTCGGAGTTGCCTCCATTTCCACTCCATTGTTTCGTATTTCCCAGGGTTGTGACGTGTTTGTGTCTGATTAATAAATAATCGTGTGTTGTGTGTTTTTGTGCGGTCCTGTGTTGCGTATGTGTAGTCTGTGTGTTTGTCGCTTTTTGCGTTTAAGTTACTGGTCATCGGTTTTTTGCGTTTCAGTCATGTGTGTGTTTAATGTTTGTTGTTGTAGAGTGTGATTATTTTCTGTGTTTGCGTTACGAAGTATTGTATCTGTTCTGTTGTTACGTTTGTGGAGTGTAATGTTATTAGCATATTGCCTAAGGCAAGTGCTAGTTCATCAGTTGTGTTAGGTGTTGTGTTTCCTTGTTTTTGTGTCCATGGGTTCGTTGTTGGGGTGGTGCTGGTATGTATTCGGGTTTGGGTGTGGTTTTGTTTACAGGGTAGTTTGGATTGTTAGGACAGTTAAGGAAAGTTGATATGTGAGGACCACCGCAGTTTGCACACTTTGGTGGGGTTGTTTTGGGTTTTGTACATAGGTGTGTTGAGTGTTCGTCTCCGCATTTCATACATTTATAGTGTACGTTACAGTGTCTTTGTTGATGTCCGAAAGTCTGACATTTGTGGCATTGCATTATGTCTGTCCGTCTGATGGTTCGATTTTAATTGTGAGTCCGCAGCAGTCGTGTAAGTTATAAATTGATTTATAATGTCTCGTCAGTTCGATTAAAACAAGTGGTGCAGGTATGCCGTGTTTACCGTTCATTCGTTTTATTTTTATTGTCGGGTAGCCTTGGTCAGTCAAGTCGTTTGTAATGTCTGTGTCAGTGATAAAGGTAGGAATGCCTCGCATAACTACCTTTAGTGTTTTTTCGCTTCGTAATTGAAACGTGTAAAATTGAATGTGTTCTGTGTTGAGTATGTGTTTAAGTGTGCGGTAGTCTTCGTCAGTTTTCGGTTCGATGTGAATGCCGGGTTTCACAAGTTTGTTTTGTACGGTGTTAATGTTGTGTGTCTTAAGTATTTGTCGTATATGTGCCCATTTGTCTTTGTCTGTTATTATGATTGGTGCGATTTTGTGTGTTTTGCGTGTTTCGGTGTTTGTGTTTTGTGTGGTGTTTGTTTTGTCACTTACCCTGGGTGTGCTGTTTGATATGTTGACGGTTGTGGGGTGAATTCGGTTACTTCTTCTTCCATTTTTTCCTCGGTTTTGGTGTTGAGGGCGTCGTAGGAATTTTTTATTTCGATTGATGGCGTTGTGTGGTCGGTTTTCTGTCTTTTTGATGTTTTTTTCGGGTGTCTGAATGCGTCGTTTTCGATTTTCGGTTCCGGTTGGCTATTTTTCGATTTTACGGGAGGCTTTCCTTCTTCTTGTTTTTCTGTGGGGTTGCTTTTTAACTCAATTTGAATCGTCGGTTCTTCTGGGTTAACCATTAATATATTCCCTGATTTTTGTAATGCATCCTGGATATCATCTTCGTCGGTGAGTTGGTTGATTATATTTTTTAAATCTTCAAGTGTCTTGGGTGAACATTTGTCTACGTATTCGGGGTTTATCATCAGGTTGGTTTTTGTTCTCGCTTGTCCGGCCATTGCTTCCGGCGTCGCTTGACGATGTATCGTCGTCTGTGCTCTCAACTACGATGCTGCTATACCAGAGATCGCAGTGAGAATGTGAATTAAAGCTTAAATCACCTATAAGGTATAGCAAATTTTGTCCTATCAGGTAGCACCATATAATATAGTGTCATCTGACGGACGAAAGGGACTATGCCGAAAATGGCAACCCTTCCCTTGATCGGCTAAAATCTTTATAAATAGATCTGTATCTGTATATGACATTAAGCCGAACCGCCTATCAGATATAGCAAGTTTCATCCTATAAGGTGGCACTTATTTATAAGTGACATCTTACGGACGAAGGAGACTTTACCAAAGAAAGCGATCTTTCGATCGACCAGCTATGCAAGTACGAACCGAAAGCAATACGGTTAGTCCTTCAAAAACGAGCCAGGTGGCGGTAAATATACAAAAAGGTTTTAAATATTTCTATACGTTAAATGCTGTTTCATAATGAAACAAAAGCCTTATACGTGCATTTAACTTATAGACATATTTAAAACCTTTTTGTATATTTACCGCCACCTGGCTCGTTTTTGAAGGACTACCCGTCCGTATTGCTTTCGGTTCGTACTTGCATAGCTGGTCAATCGAAAGATCGCTTTCTTTGGTAAAGTCTCTTTCGTCCGTAAGATGTCACTTATAAATAAGTGCCACCTTATAGGATGAAACTTGCTATATCTGATAGGCGGTTCGGCTTAATGTCATATACAGATACAGATCTATTTATAAAGATTTGTATCATTTGTATACATTGCTTCATTAGCTTAACTGACGACGCCTATAAATGGAAGAAACATATGTCTTAAGCAGAAGTAAATACTGAAAATATGAGGTATTGTCTAAGTATACAGTTACAGATATGTAAATTATTTACATGTCTATTTCATAATGAATACTTTATAGGTTTGGAAAATTTAAATAAATTATATTAGTTACAATTATATTTCTTTAAAGTCGACTTACTCACTGTCATTCCTATTGGTCTATATTGATATTCCCTGAATTTACCTAAGCAAATTAAACAGCCATTTAACATTTAAAATAAACTGTTGAAATAGTTTCTTTTATTAGGCTATATCACTTTTAGTTTAGAATTCCTTAATATTCGTTTGCCTATCTTTTATATCTAAAGAAACAACATTAATTTATTTCATAATTAACTTTTTTATGTGTTTATGTTATTTCTTCTTTATGTCGAAAGTATTTACTATTTAAATGTGTTATATTGGTTTGTTTAAAAAACGTTTGGCTTTAATATTCAATATAATAAAATTGTTTAATCGTATAAATTATCCAAGGAGATCGATTACTCCATAAATTTAAATATTTGGCGGCCAATTTAAAATCCTAAAATCATAAAATCAACCCACGCATAATTCACTATTAATACTAATCCGAAAATCAATATTTACATAGTAAGTATCATAGCATTGAAAATAGAAAACGTAATATAAAGTATACATCCAAACGTTTTTTTTTACAGAAATAAAGTAAGCTTTTCATTTGTATGAATACAAGATGTTTGAATAGTATCTTTACAAACTTTAGCAATGAAAACTAGAAGTAATTTCATGAAGAAACGTTCATGATAGTATAGGTTCAACCTTCCTTTGTTAAGAAGTTATGGAGTGTTTTAAATAATAATTTCTTTGAACATTAATGAGTAGACCCCGGATTATACGCAAAATATGCTTTTTCTGATTGCCCTATTTCATTAAAAAAAATTAAAGAACCCAGAAAACTCATTATTTTGTTGTTAGAAGGTATATCAACAAAATTATGTGTTTTCTGGGTTTATTTAATGCTTTTTTTGGTTGAAATAAGGTAATTAAAAAAAAGCATATTTTGCATATAATCCGGACTCTACTAATAAGTATTCAATTTTTAAGCAAATCAAAAGCATTTCTTATAATCAATAGAAAGCAACACTAAATCCTTAGTTTGTGTACATAAAGTCAGGTCAATGAATGTCAAAATGTTGTAGGTTAAGTGTTTTGTTATTTTTGTAATATTTTACAAAAATAAGAAAACATAACATTATACAGCAGACCGATTTTCATGTGGCCGGTGAGAGAATTTGTACGTGCGTCAAGTAAGGGTCAGTGTTAGATAGAGCTAGTATTCGGAAAAATGAAATGCAAACTCTTTGTGCGAGTCGTGCATTGGGACGTAGTAAGGGATGAATTCAGAAAATCACATTGTTGAACATGTTTATAATGGTTTGTATTTCACTAAATTAAGGCAAATAGAAGTAAAATAAAACGCATAGTTTCATGTAACATGTTTAATTAAAATGTCTTACCTTACCTACTAGCTAATAGCGTACTAACATGACATTAAGGGGATCACTGAATAAGATTGTTAGTAGCTACACTTAACGGTAGAAAGGGTTAGGATTAAGTAAATCTAATTTGGATAATTAACTGAATTATTGGCAAATAATATTTATGCTAATCTCTTTCTCATTATAATCACATTGTAAACTTTCTATATGTACAAAAGAACAGTATATTCTTCAACGAGCGTAGGCGAGTGTTGTAATAACATTATTTAATAGTCGTGGAGAAAAGAATATTATTAATACTAATATTATTGGAAATAACAATGAAAATAATAATTACAATAAGAAATAATACATAAATACTCAAAAATAATTATAGGAGAAAACAATAATGAACAATAACTAAGTTTCAAAAAAATTACGGTAAATTATACATATAATTATATAAAAAGTTATGCAGAATCACTATCACTGACTTCCTCTTCGCTCTCCAATTCAGAGGCTTCACCCAAATTAATAATGAACTGGTCTGTAACTTCGTCTATGAGAGGTTCCGCTTCCAAAAACTTTTGCTCCCACTTTATCGCGTGGTCACAACATTTATTCCATTCAGCAGCACTAAATTCATCAGAAATGTTATCACATAACTGTTGAACATATCTAATAGTGAATGATACATTTTTTTGTGCCACATATTGTATAAGAGATGCCCATACTAACTCAATCGGATTTAAATCTGGGTGGTATGGCGGTAATCGCAAAACACTATGGCCACGTTGTGTTAACATTTCATCTATCTCGAATGTTTTAAATGTTGGCTTATGTACTTTAATAATATTATATAAATCGGGCTTGAGCATGTTATTGTCGAAGTAAATAATTTTAGACCTTAACCAGTCTATCATAACTGATTTCTTGCTATTAGAATTCGGTGGTTTATCTTTTTGGACATTATGATAAGGAGCATTGTCAATTACTAGGACAGACTTTGAAGGCAGGTTTGGAATTAATTTTTCTAACAACCATTTTTTGTAATTTTCATAATTCATCTCGTGATGATAATCTCCCGTTGTGGTATTAGACGTAAAAATCAATTTAGCATTCGGAATGAATCCCGTCTCGCAGCCAGCATGAACAAGAATTAGTCTTAGACCTTTTGATATAGGCCTTGCTAATCCTTCATTGGAAATGTCACTCCAACAAGTAGCCACGGTATAAGAACTGTGGATGTAAGTTTCATCCATATATATAATCGGTCTTTTTTCATTTCTGTGGCTTTGAATGGTACGCAAATAAGACACTCTTAACTGACGAATGTCGTGCTTTTCCATTAACAACTTTCTGTTGGTTTTTGTTTTTCTCCAACGAAAGCCCATATCTTTTACTACTTTCCGAAGAGAATCTATTCCACCAGTGTATCCTGTTTCTTTAAATTTTCTTAGAATGTTTGGCATTGTAGGCACAATTTTGTCAGCAGTAAAGGTATTTAAAATTGTTCTACGCAGCACACTTTTATCTGCATCGTCTAAGTCGGTTTTGGGCTTGTTTTTTTTTTTATTTTTCTTTGGCGATGTAAAAGATGAACCGACACCTGCATTTATTTCACTTTTTTCTTTAACAATCCGTCTAATACTTCTTCTCAGAAACACCCGTTGCGGCAATAACGCGTTCATATAACTGATACAGTGGAATTTTGAGTACCCCTGAAGTTTTTTCTTCTTGTATATATTTAAATACATTTGAGATCACTTCACGAGTTTGACTGTGTAAAACACATTTATTTAATTTACGTTTAAACTCTATTACTCACTACCTTAATACGGCACTGCACTACTGTGTTTATCGCTTAAAACGATGTAAAACACTGAATGCCAGAGGTTCCCCTACCTATGAATTTCGTGCGCATCTCGAGGGCGGTACTTCTAACCGGCCACATGAAAATCGGTCTGCTGTACATTGTTACTAATGATTTACTAATTTACCATAACAACTTCATATTGTCACACCGATCCCTTTACGATATAATCCTGGCCCGGTCCCCGCTATATAAGTTGTGCCGGTCTCTGTCATAGCAACATTCTCACTGCGATCTCTTTTATAGCAGCATCGTAGTTGAGAGCACCGACGACGATACATCGTCAAGCGAACCCGGAGGCAATGGCCGGACGATATAAAACTATCATTACTACCAACTTAGCTCTGAAACCCAGCTTTAGAAGAAGATGCACTCCGCAGCAACGCGAGGACGCGGAAACCATCATAAACCAAACCACGTAGGAAGAAGATATTCAAAATCTTTTACAAAACAACCGCAAATATTCATCGTAGATCCCGACGAGCCGACGGTAAAAATAGAAATATTAGAATCGCCCAAAGAAGAAGCAAGCCCGGTAAACCCGCCCAACATCAACCCGGAACCCGGAATTTCACCATCGAACTCCAAAACTGTTTTACAAATCCGAAGAAAACATCGAAAAAACAGAAAACCGAACACGAAAGTACACCAATCGAAATAAAAAACTCGTACAGTATTCTCGAAAAACCTAACGCAGAGGAAAAAAAGATGGAAGAAGACACAAACGAACTCACTCCACAACCGTCAACTTCAAACAACAGCACTCCCAGGGCAAGTGACAATACAAACATTACACATAACACAAAAACTGAAACACGAAAACCACGCAAAATCGCACCAATAATAATAACTGAAAAAGACAAATGGGCACACATACGACACATACTTAAAACACACAAAATTAACACTGTACAAAACAAATTCGTGAAACCAGGCATACACATCGAACCGACAACTGACGAAGACTACCGTACACTTAAACAAATACTCGACAAAGAACACATTCAATTTTATACATTTCAATTAAGAAGCGAAAAGACACTAAAGATAGTTATGCCAGGCATTCCTACCTTCATCACAGACACTGACATTACAGACGACTTGACTGACAAAGGCTACCCGACATTAAAAATCAAAAGAATGAACGGCAAACACGGCATACCGGCACCACTAGTATTAATCGAACTAACAAGACAGTACAAATCTATATATAACATACACGACTGCTGCGGACTCGCAATTAAAATCGAACAATTAAACAAACGGACAGACATTATATAATGCCACAAATGCCAGACATTCGGACATCACCAAAAAAACTGCAATGTAAACTACAAATGCATGAAATGCGGAGACGAACACTCGACACACTTGTGTACAAAGACGAAGACAACCCCACCAAAGTGTGCAAACTGCGGTGGTCCTCACCTATCCACATTCATAAATTGTCCTAACAACCCAAACAACCCTGCAAACAAAACCACACCCAAACTTAAATACATACCAGCACCACCCCCAACAACTAATCCCTGGACACAAAAACAAAAAAACACTACACTTAACACAGTTGACGAATTAGCACTTGCCTTAGGCAATATGCTATTAACACTACACTCGACAAACGCAACAAAAGAACAGATACAATACTTCGTTACGCAAACACAGACAATAATAACACTTTACAACAGTAAACATTAAATACACACATAACTGAAACGCAAAAAATGCGATGATGACCAGTAAACGAACACATATGACTTAAACGCAAAAAAACGCGACTAACACACAGACTACACACACATAACACAGGACCGCACAAAAACACACGATTATTTATTAATCAGACACACACACGTCACAACCCTGGGAGATACGAAACAGTGGAGTGGAAATGGAGGCAACTTCGACCACAAAACAAAATTCAAAGGACTCATATACTGTCATAGCATTCTTCAAGCTACTGCGAAACGACGAACATCTACGTACAGCCCTGAAGATATCACTTGAAACAGTGGACGAAACGTTGGCAATTACGCCTAACTCGACGCGGTTTCAACTCGGAAGCCGTGATATACATCTAGAGAACGACCGCGGAAACCTACAGTTACATATTATTCATTTAATAACTTTTTAATTCTATTTCTTGGCATGAATATATGAATATAAGCAACATTTAATAACTACATTTTAATAAATAAAAAAAACTTACAATATTCGAAAACACAACATAAACAAATTAAAATTTTATCACGTTTATCCATGAACCATTATTGGCGACAATAAATTATCTTCCGATATGAAAGGTTATTTTACGTTGGTATTATTTACGCCAATTTATTGTTAAAAACATTTAACTAATGTTCTAAAGTCGTTAGCGGTCTTTAGATGTCTCTCTTCAAAGCTATGTACACCATCAAATTTACCATTTTTCACATAAATAATGAACTTAAGACTCATTTTTACTTATATAGGACACTCGACCTTATGTACATTCCAGGTAAGGTCATTATGTTCTGATATTAAAGAAAAATATTCAAGATTCTTTTAAAGTGACGCCCATTATGTTTACCTCGCAGTATCCCTTTTCGGACAATAAAAATTCTTTCAGCTGCTCGTTGTAGCGTCGTGTAATTAAACAATATTTCAAATTTGAATACGTCTTTGAAAAATTTGTTACGCAATGGAAAGTTGCGAATATTTTTCTTAAACTTCTACATCGGTATAATAGGCTATTATATTAATTTATTGATTTTTCACTCTAAGTTCCAAAGTTCAACCTCGAACAGTAATACGAAACGCCACTAATTTCTCCGAACATTTAGATAGAACATTACTACTTGAAAAATTAGTGTTATTATTGATTAAACGTAATGAATTGTATTGCGTACATTGTCTTTCCACTCCAATTAAGAAAAAACTCGCCATTAACGCGAATTTATATATTATCCTTATAATACTATTACCTACATGAGTAGATTTATATAGCACAGTTACAAATATAACTACTAAAAATGTAGTACAGAACAACATATTTGTAGTGAATGCATTGTAGAAATATACACTATAACTGTAATTGGATACGGAATCCAAATACACATTCCAAGAAAGAAGAAATGATAACTTTGCTAAATAACCATGGCATTAGATATGAAGCACAATGTACGAAAGCTGAACTAGATCAAATAATTCGATTGCATAAACCGCCATAATGTAAATATAGTATTGGTCAAGTTTGTGCAAGCAAAGAACACACTGTGTGTCGTTTTCCACCATACCATCTCGAACTAAATGTAATTGAAGAAATTTGTGCAAGCCAAAAATTCCGTTTGTGGGATGAAACGTAAGTAAGACATGAGTTTTCAAAATAGTACCTACAAATGACATTTATTAGAGAAAATGTTAAATATTTCAAAAACTGTTACGGTTAGGTATAGACAGTTGTTAAGCCTTAATTTTCCTTTTTAATATCGATTAATAGTCTTCATTATTTATTGACGAGTCCCTGTATCTTATATTAAATACGTTCATTCGGATACTTGTTCCGCTGTCTGTGGTTAACTGTGGTAACTACATCACCCCTTCCGCTTACACCCGGGTGAGATTCGAGGATTAGCAGACAGACCTTGGTAGTGTAAAGTCGTTTAAAAAATTACGAGTACATCTTCTTAATGGACGTTAATTCACGCATCTTTGACCTTTGGTTAATTCATCGTTAATAAACGGATCGTGTTAAAGGGTGAATTCTAATTTTTGGAACAGCAAATTTGCCGCTTGCGACTTACGTAGGTTTGGGGAAAATATAACCCAACCTTGGTTTTTACGTGGCGTTCCATTCCGTCTGCCTAAACGGAAAAAAATAGCTTCCTGTTGAAGAGTTTACGTTCACTGCAGCCTGTACTTCAAGGGCAATTTATGGTCGTCTAATTTCCCGAACAGCGATCGACCTCAGGAATTAATTGCCATCTTCGACAGACAGAGATAGAATATCAGGTAATTCGTACTATTAAAGTTTTTGTATAATTTAAATTTCGTCTTATAATTTTTTACATATATTGCGTTCATATTTTGCCGTAATCATTTTAACTTTTTTTAGCATAACTTAAATTCATTTTTGTAATATTGATATAGTTATTAGCATTTCTAATGCGATATTAATCAATTTGCATAGCGGCTTAGAGTCCAACTCATTTAAAATTTAATATATCTTGTATAGTATAACTTAAAAAAATTTATTCTTGTGAATTAAAGCATTTTTCTTACTTGCATTTAAGGCCAAATTATTCTTTCGTATATTGGAAATTAAAATCTAAGTTTTGTAGCATATTCCGATATCGATATATTTTATAGTAATTTCTTCTGCGGTCACAATTTTTTTTTGCCGTGTCGTACGTAACTACAGATGTTCTTTTTTGCATATCTGCAGGTGTCGATAAATGACTACGCATTTTTGTAATTTCATAATTTTGAATTTAGAATTGAAATCATTTGTGAATTTATCTCTAATGGTACCTTTAGAAAAAAATCTGGGGTAATTAACTTAAGTAATTATTTTCCATTTACTTTTAACCGTATTATTAGGTTCAAATTTTGGCTATGCCTTTTGGAAGTTCGTCGTAGTATGTGGTTTCAGCAAGATGAGGCACCACCACATGTTGGGAGACAAGTGACGGTGTTTCTTAATGAAAAATTTCCGGAAAGGTGGACAGGATGAGGTGGTTCTGTACATTGAACACCTGAATTGTCGCCTTTTTTTGTGGGGTTGCCTCAAACCTCGTGTGTATAGTAATGCTAAACCAAATACACGCGAAGAGTTGATTGATACTAATTCTCTAAAGAATGAATTGGCATCAATTAACTGGCAACATTCTATGACACGAAGAATAGCTGTTTGTTTAGAAAATGGCGGTTCTCATTTTGAACAGTTACTGTAATTTTGTGTTAATTATCTATCAATTTATGAATAAAATTTCCTCTCTCATTTTTTAAAATTTAAATTCCATCGATATCTACGAAACAAAAAGGAATTCACCTATAGGTCATATAGCATTTTTTTGATCGTAATGACCGCCAGAGTATATGGTATAAATTTGTCGGTCGAGTGGCGGAACAGCCTGTATAAGTTTATGCATGTTTTATACTTATAAAGTATATTAGCTAGTAAAAGCATTTTTTTTATTCAAGAACCATAATTTAAAAGTACAAAATTCATTATTTATATTAATTAAAAATCTATACGTTACATATTAATATTAATCACTTATGAACGTATCCTAGGCCAATATTTTTTAGATTGTCTGTAGCACGTGACGTTTATATTTTCGCGCAGGTAGGCACCAAAAGAAAATGCGCGAACTGTACATCCGTGTCAGTAGTTGAGGATTAAGATGTGTTGATATGTATCATTAATTAAAATACAAAAATATTCGAATTCAAAAATAATATATCATTATTCGAAAGGTGAAAACGAAACCAATGAAAGCATAATATTTCATTTCTGGCTACTCGTTCGATGCTAATTAGTTCTAAATTAAAAACAAAATTACTAAAACTGCAAATTAAGAAGGTGACGCCTGTTTTTAATTGATGTCGTTCCTATCTCTCTATAACCGAATACAGTCCTAAAACATAATCACGAATTGTATCATTTATCTTGTTGAGCAAACTCATTCGTCTGTAATTTTTTTTGTTAACATCTGGAAAAAAGCACTTACATTTACGCTCGGTTTAAGTAATAAACACATTTGTTGTTCGAAGCTTCTGCTTCCGTTCATAAGAGGAAATAGGAAATTAAGGCAATATGTCTATTTGAAAGGTTCGCTTTTGGATTATCGAATATGTTCTTTTTTCAAAAAAACTTTCCGATATATTCTACGCGATTTAATCGTGTAAATGAACCGAGTATAATTGATGTTATTAATTTATTATATACAGTGTGTTTCACTTTTCATGGGGACACCTAAATAACTTTTTTATTTTGAAAGCAATCAATATAAAATTTTTATCAGTTGTATAGGCCCCGACAAAGCACCTTTTTGTATGAATAGAGTTTTTATAAAGTAAATATCTAGCCAACTATAATTATGCTATCACGCTGCAAATATAAAATAAAAATTAGTGTTTCAAGTAAAGTCATGCTAGCGATTAAGATACAGCAAATCACTCAAGAACCCTTAATACCAAATTTCGTAGAAAAATTTCATATAAGCGCACACATACCTAAGCAAAAACTTTCTTTGAGTTCCTTCCAGCAGTTTTCTATACGTCTTCTTCTGAAGTGCATCATACCATACTGGTGCTCCGTATAACAATGCCGATGACACGACACTACATAGTATTACCCTCTTCCCACTTTTGGTACCTCCAATATTGGGCATTAAGCCCATCAGTGCTGCTGTCGGTCTGTCTGCCTTTTCCGCCACTCCTTTGAGATCTTAAACATCATCTTGTGATCTATACTTATAACACAGATATTTGACGAACTTATTGGGTTTGATTACTGTCTCTCCTAATATGAAACTTACAGTATCTCTCATTCTTGGCCCTTTTAAAATGACTGATTCCGTTTTCTGTGGTGCTAATTTCAGTTAGTGATCCCGCATTCACATATCGATGCATCTCAAACATTCATTTATCCTATATATTAGTTCATCATCTTCAGCAGACACTGTGAGCGCGAAATCGTCCGCAAAACCTATCGCTGCAGCCCTCTCTGTTAATTTCAATGTAAGGGCTCCATCGTAAAGCACGTTCCATACAGTTGGTCCTAGTACGGAGCCCTGTGGAACTCCAGCTGTAACTTTTGTCTCAAGTTGTCCATTTATGTTGATTTTTCTATCTTGGAAGTAGCTACAAACGACATTAGTTAGATATCCCGGAATGCGTCTTTTTTGGAGTTCTGATATGATTTTACTTCAAGGAGCTGTATTGAAGGTATTCTTTACATCTAGTATTATAAGAGCACACCATTTATCTTTGCTAATATTCCTTCTTCTTACTACTTCCTCCATAGCTTGTATTGTGGATCGGCCTTTTCGGAATTTAATAAATATTATTATTATTATTATCATTATTATTATTGTTGTTATTATTACTATTATTATTATTATTATTATTATTATCATTAATGCCAAAACAACTATCACTGTCTTCATAACAAGTGTAAGACTTAGCCAGGAGTTTCCATGTGACATATACAACCGCAACTTCCGAAAACTGTATTAACGTGCTTCCACTCTATCTGACACAATCGATAGCGTATAGATCAAATTAATTTGTAACTTAAATAGGTAGGAAACCTCATAAACTTTTTTATAAAACAAAAACTTTTAATAATGTGAAAGTATTATTAAAAACCGGCTGTGGAGAACACCCGAAAATACTTTCACACAAATACGAATTTGTTTTGCCTTCTCCACATCTGATTTTTAATAATATGTATTTTTATATTAATAAAAATAATTCTACTTCTATTAATTTTTAGACTAATGTAATTTATTAAAATATTTATTGTTGTTATAGTTTCAAATAAATATTACAAAAGCATCTGCTGTGTATACGCATATACAGGGTTAGTTAAAAGTATGGAGACGGCGATTTATTTTAGGGATTTATGTTCAATATAAAAGTTTGTTAGGATACTTTGATTTACATTTGAAAATATGTATTTGAATTTTTTTTTTCTTCAATTGTTTTTTAGTTACGCCTGTCCGCGCATTTTTTTTAATTGGGAACTAGTAAATTTTGCTCTTCCATTCGATAGAGGTTTTTTTCTCTTTACAATAATATATTTTTTTTTAATTCATTTTAATAACTTTTTTACAAGAAAAATTAAACAAATTAATAACAAAGTAAATTAAAGTAAGTGTTCAAATTGTCATCCATTAGTAATTTGTCAATGGCCCAATCGATTTACGAAACCCCGAACAGAGTTCTATAAAAAATCTCGGGGAATTTCTTGTATCGTTCTGGTAATTCGGTTTTGTAAATCTTCGACGTTATCGGGCTTATCTTTGTAAACTTTGTTTTTTACGTATCCCCAAAGAACAAAATCTAAAGGACTTAAATCTGGCGAACGGGCTGGCCATTCAATGATTCCTCGTCTTCCAATCCATCTGTGGGGAAGAACGTTGTCCAGATATTGACGAACATTTACACCATAATGTGGTGGGGCGCCATCTTGCTGGAACCAGATACTGTCATTGGGCAGTGTTCATTGTTTTCATGAGGATAGAGCGTAGCCCTAGCAGGTATTATTTCATTTTGCAATAACTGCAAATACAGAGCCGAAGTTAAATTGCCATTGATGAAAAAGGGACCGATAATATGACCGCCTAGAATGCCAACCCAAACATTAACCTTTTGGGGGTACAGCGTATGGTGCTCCAAAAACCAAGAGGGATTTTCCGATGACCAGTATCTGCAGCTATGTGTGTTTACTTCACCGGTAAGGCAAAAAGTAGCTTCGTCTGAGAAAAGAATATTGTTGACAAAATTTTCATTATTATTGCAAATATTTAACATTTCTTCAGAAAATTGTAATCTCCTATCAAAATCATCTTCTGTTAACTCGTGTACAAGGTGTACCTTATAAGGTTTATACTTTTCACTTTTTAAAAATGACACGATCGATGACTGTGAAATATTGAAATTGGTCGCTAATTGATTGATTGATAAATGGGGATATTCAGATACAGCCAATAAAATATCCAGTTTGTTATCATCGCTTTTTGCTGTTCTAGGTCTACCACTCCTTGGCAAATCTTTAACGCTACCCGTTTGTTCAAAGCGTCTTAAAGTTTTACCAACAACGGATTTAGAAATTGGATTTAAATTTGGATGCGTATCATTAAATAAATTACAAACGTCTTGTAAACTTCTGCGTCTATCTCCATAACCCAACATCATAAGTATTTCAATTCGTTCATGTTCACTTAAACTCGCCATTGTTAATATTAACAGCAACAAATTGCACAAATGAATTATTTCTGTCAAAGATTTGACGTACACAATAACCACTGATAAAATTATGTCACTCAAGTTTGTTTATGGCTATGCTTCTGTCTATCTGCGATGTACCGAACATCTGTTAAACACATGAACCGGCCTTTTCTTATAAAAAAGTTATTAAAATGAATTTTAAAAAAACAAAAATATTATTGTAAAGGGAAAAAAATTCTCTATCGAATGGTAGAGTAAAATTTACTAGTTCCCATTTAAAAAGCTGCGCGGATAGGCGTAACTAAAAAACAATTGAAGAAAAAAAAAATTCAAATATTCTCAAATGTAGATCAAAATATCCTAACAAACTTTTATAATGAACATAATTCCCTAAAATGAATATTAACGACAATAAATCGCCGTCTCCATACTTTTAACTAACCCTATATGTACACACATACTCTGCCGAAAGATGGAAAATATAATACTTTTCTCACCCTTACGCTTACACAAACACAATAGATATAATTCAAATACGAAAAAAATTACAAAAATACAGCACGAAATGAAAATGTTCAGGCGTTTGTATTTTTTATTGACATCTATCCGATGGTTTCATCAACAGATACGGCACTTCAAATATTTATCCTTTATTTCATCGCCTAAAATAAACTGAATAAAATTGCAGTTATGCATTTCATGAGTATAGTCAAACATCTGTTATCGATTACATTTTGTTACGCGATTATCCTTACATTCGCTTATAAAATATAGTAAATAAATATAATATCTTGTAAAATAACATTTAGATTAACCCGAAACATTTTTATTTAGTCTGTCTACGTTACTTTTAATATTTCAAGCGTTCTTTCACCAAGCAATCGGATAGCTTTGACATGAACATCTCTTTATGTTTAAACAGAAAGCAATAGCGAATAGTACGAAAAAATGAATTTATTACCAGGCGTCTGTCTAAATAATAATATTATTACTTGTTTTTCTCGGAATATATTTTCACATTTAAAAATAATAGTCTTATATTTTCTAAAGCAACCGAGTGTATTCAGATGCTTTTGGGAATTTTCCAGGTCATTTGTAATGAAAAAAGCTTTTAAAGATTTTAAACATATTTTGTTCTGTGAAACAAGACCCGGCATATTTTAATATTAATTCTAGTTTAATGATGACAGGTATTATTTACGATATCAACAACAAATGGAAGCTTTTCATCAAAAAATGAACGCAATAGTAAATATGAATTTTTAAAAAAAAATATAATACCTAAAACAAAAACGAAAATATATTTAGTACTTAACAGAAATATATTACATAATAAATTAGAGAACGGACGCAATTTCCATAAAACGCAATCGGCAATTGGAATTGTGTATAACGTCGCTGAGTACATCCCGGCGTAATTCAATGAAGTATTTGTTTGACTTACTCGGCCACCTGGGCTCGCCGCGATAACAATGGACAAGCCAGCTATTGTATTCGTAGAATATATTGCTTTTTATAGTGTTTTCATGAGCGTAGATAGAAGCGGGGTTTTTATAATGTATTTTATTTATTAGTTTATATTTCGTAAGATAAATAAAGTGCTGTGAGTTAGTTTCTTGTTTTCATAGTTTTAACTATTAATTACATCGTAATTTTTGTGATAGATCCTGTTTAATATCGTTTGATTGAATCTATTTCTACCAATTATTTCGACGTAAGTGTGCATTGAATTTCGTTCAGTTTCAATAACTTACGCACACATTTTTAGTTTTCATTTATTTAGATCTAGAGCATTGTTTAAGTTACTTTTTCAGACATGATATGGAAGAATGTCGAGAACGGCATTGTAAAACAATAGCGAGTTGGATTGACGGTCATACTGATTGTATGTCCATTGTCAGTGATTCCGAAATTTATTACAAAATCCGTAAAATATCGTCAAAAATTCGTCACTTAGGATCACAAACATATCTGAACTCTGTAAAACTTTTATGACGGCTAATATTCCATTAAATAAACTTAGCAATCCCACTTTAAAAATATTTCTGAAAAAATATACTGGTCGAAATGTTCCTGATGAATCAACTTTACGCAAATATTATGTTTCTAGGTGCTATACGAGAACCGTAGAACGCATTAGAAGCCATCTTTTAAATCAATACATATGGATAAGCGCCGACGAAACGGTGGATATGTTAGGACGCTGTGTGGTAAATGTTGTAGCTGGTGTACTACATCCAACTATTCCCTATAACTCATATGTAATAGCAACAAGTGTTATAAATAAAGTTGATGCGGAAACAGTTGCTGAAACCATTAAGGAGAATATGCAAAAAATGCTTCATTCGGACGCCACGTACAAAGAAAAAAATACTTTTATTTGTCAGTGACTGTAACGTAGTTTGTGCGCTGGAGTTTGGCACTTATTTTTGAACCACAGGTTGTAAGTCTGTAGGGAGACAAATAGAACTCACTTTCACTACAAACAAACTTAATTTTATTATAAAAACTGTGCTGGCGATTGAACACTTGGTTGTTATTTAATATAAAGTACGTAATGCTTGTTTCAAATGTAACGAAGAACTCATATCCTAATATCCTAATATGCTGCATATTACTTGTGTAGCACATGCTCTCCACAGAATCTGTGAATATATCAGAGACACCTTTCTGGAAGTTAATAGGCTTGTATCCGCTTTTAAAAAAGTTTTCAGAAAAGCACCATTGAGAGTAGCTCTTTACACGAAAAAACTTCCATTTTTGTCACTACCGCCCTCTCCAGTAATAACAGATGAGAACATGGTTGGAGGCTACTAGTTTTCATGCAGAGAATTCCGATAGTTTACAAAATTTCGTTACATGTTTAAATGTCGATGCTCGAAGTATTTCTAAGTGCAATAAACTAAGACAAATTCCTAATTTAAAAAATCATTTGTACTTTCTTCTGGCAACACATTGGAAATTTGCTTACACTAATCACTTATTTTGAAAATCAAAATCTCGAATTAAATTATGGATAAGCCACATTAGATGTACATATTAATAATTTGTAAAGTATTCCATGTGATTTCGGATGTGACTTTCGGCAAAAGTTAGACGCAGTTTTTAATAGAAATCCAGATTTAATAACATTGCGGCAATTATATATGGGGACGATGTCTCAAAATCTAACAGCTAAATACGCTGAAATAAAAGAATATTTCCAGTATGCACCTATAATCAGCTGCGATGTAGAAAGGACATTTTCTATCTACAAGGATGTATTTCATTCACAGAGAACAAATTTTACAGAAGAGAACCTTGGGAAAGTATTGCTAGTTAATATTAATACTCCTTTACTCAACTTTAACTACAAAATGAACAAATAAAATGTATTTCGTATTTTATTAATCACCACCCGTTTCTTTTCCAATTATATAAACAAAATAAAAAATAAAAATTTTCAATAGTACCCCCGTGGGCCATGAGTCATCGGCCTATCGTGCCCGGTCCCTATTAATAATACATAGAAAAAAGTTTATAAGACTTTTAGACATATTTCTTGATTAGTATACAGGGTGATTCCAAATATATGCGACAAATTTTATGGGCTGATTTCTAGGGTTATTATGAGCATAAAAGTTCATATGAATGTATGTCTTAAACACCTTAGTATTAAAGTTACGGGATGTTGAATAGTAAATTAAAAGTGCATACAATAAAGCGTACAAATAGAACAAAATTAAATTATAAAATTTGTTGGAAATGACCGCCTTTAACTGCAATGCAAGCTTGCGTTGATTGGTGAGTGCCTTCAAGGATATCGGGGGTGGTTCGAATTGTCTCAAATGCTGCAACAAAACAATTCACTTGTTATAGTATAACTTCTTCTTCTTTAGGTGCCGTCTCCGCTTCGAAGGTTGGCAATTATCATAGCAATTCTTACTTTTGAAACCGCAGCTCTAAACAGTTCATTATTATTGCATCCAAACCAGTCCCTAAGTTTCTTCAGCCATGAATTCCGTCTTCTTCCTATAGATCTCTTGCCCGGGATTTTTCCCTGCATAATTATTTGTAGTATTTGATATTTTTCTCCCCTCATGACATGTCCCATGTACAGCAGTTTTCTTCTCTTAATTGTCGGAATCACTTCTCTCTCCTTATGCATACGTCTCATCACTTCTACGTTGGTTTTTCTCTCTACCCATGAGATCTTCAATATTCTCCGGTATACCCACATCTCAAATGCCTCCAGTCTCCTCATGTCGGTTACCTTCAGCGTCCAGGCCTCCATCCCATAGTATAGTATAGACAGCACATAGCATCTCATCAATCGTATTTTTAAGTCAAGGTTTAAATCTCGGCAGCAGAAAAGCCTTTTCATCCTTGTAAAGGTGCTTCTCGCCTGTTCTATTCTGACTCGTATTTCTTGGGAGCTGTCATTGTTCTCATTAATGATCGTGCCCAGGTATTTGTATTGTCTTACTCTCTCAATAGGCTGGTTCTTCACATATATCTTACGATTATCTTTAGTTGTTTTTGTTATCAGCATATATTTTGTTTTGCTTATGTTCAGCGTTAGTCCATACTCCTCGCTTGCTGCGACCATTCTGTTAATTAACGTCTGTAGGTCCTCGTGTGTTCCAGCTAAAATAACTGTATCGTCAGCGTAGTATAACTAACAGGATTTAACTAACAAAAGTCGCACCTGTCTCTGCAAAGACATTCATTTTGAAGGGAAAATATTTATTTGTCGATATTATTGTGTCAAAGTATTGTCAGTTTTCTAAAACAAATTACACAAATTCTGAGTTGTGTGATATGCATTTTGTTTACGGTCTTACCGATGGTAATTCACGTGCTGCCAGACGAAGAACAATACCGGAAGCGTATCATCCCACGCCATTCGGTATTTCCCCGTCTTCACCAATATCCTAGTGAAATGAGAAGTTTCAAAAAACATACGGCTGATAGCGGGCACCCACTTACAGTTAAAACTCCACAAGTGGAAGAAATGGCGCTAACTGAAATTGCGGAACTACAAGCACCAGAATAATTATCTCTACCTTAAACGTAAGTCAACAACTGGTACAGGCTCTTTTGCTAGCAGATTTCCCGCAAAGATTGGCTTTTTGTTAATGGACACAACAAAAAATCGTACTAAATCCTCAGTTTTTCTCTCAAGTATTCTACATCGTCGAGGCTAATTTTTTCAAACATGCTATTATTCATTTTTACAATAATCACAATAATCACACATGAGCCGAAGGAAGCCTACACAAAACATTGGAAATCCGTCATCAAAATCAATTCTCTGTTAATGTGTGGGGCGAAATTGCTGGAGATCACTTAATAGGTCCATATTCTTTTGCCGATGAGGCTAAATGGAGAAATATACCGCCGCTTTCTTAAGGAGGACTGGTAGCTCCTCTTTAAGAAACCTGCTACTGCTGGAAGAAGTCCCGTTGCAATTAAGATTACAAATATATTTTATACACGATGGTGCTCCAGCACATTTCAGTTTAGTTGCTCGTGAGTTTTTCCACGGTGCGTATCCAAATCGGTGGATAGGCTGGAAGAGGTCTACAACCGTGGCCTCCGCGATCTCCAGACTTAAATTCTCTAGATTTTTTTTGTCTGGGGTCATATTAATTAACTAGTTTATACCACTTCCATTGAAAATGTTGATGAACTGAGAAATCGAATTGTTGCAGCATTTGAGACAATTCGAAACAGCCTCGGTATTCTTGAACTCACTCTCCAATCAGTGCAACGGAGGATAGAAGCTTGCATGGCAGTTGAAGGGCGGTTATTTCCAACAATATTAATTTAGTTAATTTTGTTGTATTAGTACGTTTTATTATATGAACTTTTAGTTCAATATAAAACACCCCGAAACTAAGCCGTTTAAGATATATATTCGTATGAACTTTTATGATCATAATACCTAGGAATCAGCCCATAAAATTTGTCGAATATATAACTTGTGTATAAATTGTCGCAAAAGCTACACGCAGCGACGTTCTTCGTTTGGTTCTGAATAAAAAATCTTAATGTTAAAATGTCGTATCATGCTTCGTTTGTTTTCACGGGGTTCTTAAAGTTCAGAGTTTTAGTGCGTAACTAACCTTTGCTCTTCGATATCTGTTAATAGAGATAGATGCAATTTAGTTTAAAGAAAAAATTTTTACTAGTATTATTTCGTAAACGTTTTCTTTTTGATTTAAAAGCTTGTTTTGAACATTTATTCATTAACGTACTTCCACGAAAAACACATTTGGCAACGTTGTAGAACAATAAGTTTGTATTTCAAAGTGAGTTCGATCAAAATCATTAGTGTCAAATTTTGACATTTACGAATTTACGAAGCATGATACGACATTTTAACATTAAGATTTTTTATTCAGAACCGAACGAAGAATGTCGCTACGTGTAGCTTTTGCGACAATTTATACACACCTTGTATTTAGAATCGAAATGTGACAATTAAACGCCATAGGCAAACGCTGACAACTTCATTATTTATTTATTATAATTGAAAAATGTTTACGACAATGAGTGCCTATTATCATATGCACGTGTTTATGAGTGGGCAGCGCGATTTAAAGGTGGTCCTGATTCTGTGGAAGATACGGGGCACTCGCAAGGATCATGCCATATAGAGTGCTATATTGCTGATGTTGATATGGTAGTATTAAATTCGTAAACAACTGCGATGGCGGCATTTTTAAATTACTATAATGTTTTTTTTATTCTATGGCAGCTTCAAATCAATGATGTTTAGTCGAATACTTACAGGTATCTCTATAGGATTTTGATAATTATAATTCAAATATGATTAGTTTTCATTTAATTAAAAGGTAATTTGTTGCATAGAAATCTCAACTTTCAGGATAGTATGTATTTATTGAATTCGTTTGCGTCATCGACATAATTTATAAGATGTCGATAGTCATATAACAATACTTAATAAAGTTATTATATCTTGTTTTCTAAAATTGTTCTGTTTGTCTTCGTCGTAGATTTTCTCAGATGTACGATAATTACAGCACTCACATACCAAGTACCATTTTTATTGCTAAATTTTCGAAAAATGTTTTAAGTAAATAGTCAATTTACAAATAAAACTAACAAACAAGGTACGTATTTATAAAAAAAATGTGAAATCATTTCTGTTGATACACTAATTTAGACAAGAAGCATAATAATAGTAAATTATAAAATGGCAAAGATACCGATACTATATCTGCAATATGCAGTTTGTTAATTAAGTACATACAATAACTTTAAGGGGTTTTTGAGTGATTTTAAGACAAAATGTTAATATAAACATGGGTCCGCAAATGCAAGGTTGGCATTGGAAAATAATTCCAGCATTTGGTAAACAACTTCACAGTTGTCAAATTATTTATGTAATGAATTTCTTAGAAGGCATTTTTGTTCAATGTGGTTCAGTATACTAATAATGATATGGTAGATATTCATTTCTGTTACGGAATGGCTCAAGGGAAACTCTAGTGCTGCAAGATGTATTTATCATCAAAGGTTTCCTAAACGTATAGTGCCTGACGGAAGAACATTTGTAAATCTTCATGAACGACTTTCTGAAACCGGCACTTTTAAAAGAACGATGATTGTTATCGGAAGGCCTGTAACAATAAGAACAATACAAATTGAAGAAGCTGTTTTAAATGAAACTGAAGTAAATTCTGATACCAGTACCCGGAAAATAGCTGAAGAATTAAACATAACCCATGTAACAGTATGGCAGATTCTAAGAGATCAGTAGCTATATCCCTACCACATGCAACGCGTGCAAGCTTTATTGCCCAGGGATTTGTCTCTAAGACTTGCTTTTTGTCATTGGTTACATAGTAAAATCATAAGAAATCCAGGATTCTAAAGTCAGATACGAATGAATCTTGTTTTTCGCGAAATTCACGTACTAATTTTCACAATAATCACCTATGGGCAATGATATGCCTTGACAGAAAATAATTTTCAACAGTTTTCTTTTAATATCTGTGTTGAAATTATCGGGATTACTTCATTGGGCCACATTTTGTTCCACTAAGACTTAATGGGGAGGAATACCGAAGGTTTTTAGAATACGTATGACCTGAACTTTTAGAAGAAGTTCCTGTTATGGAAAGATTTCGCATGTGGTACATGCACGACGGTAATTTTCATCCAGAAATTGTCAATTTTTGGATGAAAATTACCCTAATCGTTGGATTAGGAGAGCAGAGCCTCAACAATGGCCACCTCACGCGCCCGATATGAATCCCTTGGATTACTTTTTATGGGGACACCTTAAATCGTACAACAACGATTTAAGGTGTCCAAAACTCATATATAGAGGATCTACGAAATAGATACGTTAATTCATGTGAAGTAATAAAAAATACTCCAATCATTCTCCAAAGAGTGCTTAATTCAATGGTGAGGCGGTTAGATGGTTGTATTGAAGTTCACGGGGACCATTTCTAACACTTAATTTAGTAAAATTGGTTAATTTAGCTGTCAAAAATATTAAATTTACAATTTATTTGTTGCAGTTACTTTATTATTCATAAAAAAATGTAAATTTACTAAAGAAAATGTTTTAGACCGATTTAAAGAAAAACACTGTATCTTGATAACGAAGCATTTGCCAACCCATGGTCATATGGACATTTCGTCGTAGAATCACTCCAAGAATCGACCCTTAAAGTTATTGCATGTACTTAATCAACACAGTGTATAAATGCATCCTTAGTTGGAATCCATTTTTTATAAATTATTTTCTTTCAAGGAACGAAATTTGTTAAATGAAACTAATAAGTAAGGAAAGCATTTGAAAGCAAACGCAGTGTCGCAGTGGAAGGGGATTCAGTTGCACGCACACGTATTACCACAATTCACGACAAATCTATGCAGCTAGGATACTCAGTTGGTTTAATTTAAAAAAATGGGACTGCTTTCCTCTCAGGGTTCCAATCGGAAAAGTGGTTGTCTCTTCTACAAAATTTATAATGCGACAGTAAAAGAGTATTGACAAATGTTGTAATTATATTTCTTTAAGTTACTTGTAAACTTCTTGAAATAATGTTAAATAATAATAAACACAATAAAATTTAAATGAAACTTAATACAAAAACCAAAAAAAAATAAAAAAAATCTTTATAACGTATAAAGATTAATATTGCCTCATTTAACAATATTATAAACTTAAAAATAACGCATGGAAATGACCGCTGCATGCGATCAAAACTTCCATTATGACAGCCGATCAAAATTAAAAATAATAAATTACAAAGAAACTTTTTAATTTCTCCCTAGAGAACAAAATAAACAAACAATACTTGACAGACAGAAGCAAACTCTAACGCATGTGCAACCACATGTGAAAAATGCCCTTGATATCCCAAGCGTACTAAAATTTTACAATTACAGACAAGTTTTTTATACTAGAAATTTTTAAAAACTTTCTTTGTCATTTTTATCAAATAACTAAGATTAAATCTCAATACGATAATAATAATACAATAGAAAATTACAATATTCAAATCGTTCAATATAAAAAATAAGATATCTTTTATAAAATATATTACTTACGTAAAAAATATATTCATATACTCGAGACACATGAGTAAGAAAGTGTTTGAAATCAATTACGAGATTCACAAACTCGTAAAATAAATCGGTAATGATATAAGCAAGCACAAAAACACAATTAAATCAAAAAACGAAAACCGAAATTACTAAAACAAAGATAAAGATTTATCTTTAAATAAACACAACTTTCTTACTTCACTGAACACTTGTGTCTGCATACAGCTAGCACGCAGGCTACGCTAAAAAAAATACAGTTATAAAAATCGGCCATAGCAGGTCAAACGGCATTCTCAAACTGCGCAAGTCATATCAACAAATATTCAAAATAATAATACACTCAAAAATCATTAAACTTTTCAAAATATTTGTGGGGAAAAATTCATAGCAATATGTCATAAAATTTTCCAGTGACAAGAAATTTCGTTACAATTTTTATTTTAGTGTTTGGTACAGATATTGAAAAAGCTGATTGCAGGTTTTCTATGTGTTGCACCTGCATACAATGCATTTCATTATTGCGACAAGCACCCATTATTCCCATTATCAACACAACCTTAAAAAATTAGATTTTCATTTAGCAACATTTTAATGAAGTTTATAAAGTACGCAAATATTTTACCTTAGTTGCAAGATACAGATTATCCGGAGCTTCTGTAATGAATTTATTTATTTCTTCGGGAGTGAATGTTTTTGACTTTTTCGCTTGATACCCTTCCGATTTCCGTTTGAGGAATGCGCGTAGTTTTGAATAATTTGATATATTTATTTCATTATTTACTATTAATGTGCTCCGTAATAGTGAGTATATTTTCCATAAAGAGGAAGATTTGTACTTTTCAGAGAGTTTTGTAAAATAGGCCAAAATAACGTTTCAGAAAATGAATTTATCTTATTTATACTTCTCCATTCCATAAAAGCCGTGTACGCTTGATCATAGAATTTCTTAGATTTTTTGGGTAATAAGTTTATAGATGTTGCTTTTGCAATATCTACAATATCTGGAGGTGTACACATTTCATCATTATCGCTTTCATTAGCAACAAAGCTCACTTTTTAGGAAGAAAATATGCGAACAACGTAAGATACACAGAAAATGTATTTGATGTTTTAAATTTTGACTTGTTTAGCGGTTCCTAGGTAACGCACGTTTATACTGCATCAATGGTGTACTGCCCGTTGAATAATGAAAATACGAGTGATGTGATTGGTCAACAGGCCGTGTATAATGATTCATTACACACAGGGTGAAGAATTGATGCCATTATACAATTGAATAAATATGCAGAATGAATATATTATTCAATAGCCGTAGAGAAAGAAAATTATTTGATTGACTAAATTCCTTAAACTTCGTGACAAGGTTCTACACTAGCAGAAAATAAAGAAATTTTATAAACCTCATAATCGGTTAAATTAAGTTATTTTAGGAAGAATCCATATAAATAGGTGACAGATTGATAACACAGGTCTACAAAATTAAACATTTTGACAGAAGTTTTTATTTTGAAAACTGATTTTATATAATTTTTGTAGGCTGATTTCAAAAATTCTAAGCATTTATTTGTATCACGTAAGGTTTTATTGCAAATATTAAATGAAAAAAAACGATATTTCTAAAAAAAAATATTTGTTTCTTGAGTAAAAAGGTGGAATACAAGTTAAAAAAGTTGAAAAAAATACTTTACTCAGTCTTTTTTAAGTGAAATCTTTGTCTTTTTGCCAGAAAGCTGCGTTGTCCGGACATTCGGTTGTATGTTTTTAAGGGCATATCCCGTTTTAACATCCAGCAGTAGTCCCCCATCATCGTTATGCTCCATCTGCCTTGGTATCGCCGTTCCATTTCCTTAATGTCTTGGTGAAACCTCTCTCCCTGTTCTTCGCTAACTCCTCCAAGATTTTCATGAAAATAGTTCAAATGTGAAAACAGGAAATGCCCTTTCAAACTCATATTACAACCTAGACGATGAAAGTGTTGTAACATATTTTGAACAATATTTTCGTAGTTTTCGTCCTTAGAGTTCCCAAGAAACTTATCAATTACTTCTTTAAATGAAACCCAGCGTTTTTCTCGACATTGGTCATTGTTCTTTGAAAAGCCTTGTCTTTGCATAATGTTCTTATCTGCGGCCCAACAAAAATACCTTCTTTTAACTTGGCATCGGATAAGGCTGGAAATGTCTCGCACAAATATTTAAAACACTGTCCATTTTTGTCTAGGGCTTTAACAAACTGCTTCATCAAGCCAAGTTTGATATGGAGAAGAGGCAGTAAAACTTTTTTGGGGTCGTTTAAGCTATCTCTTAATACATTTTTGCTACCAGATGTAAAGCTTGTTCTAGAGGGCCATTCTATTTGAGTTCAATGTCTATCCCTTGCTCGACTATCCCACTCACAAATAAAGCATGGACATTTTGTATAACCTCCTTGTTGTCCTAGTACCATGCACAGCACTTTAAGGTCACCACAAAGCATCCACTGATGTTCTTGGTAGTTTATTTTCTTTAAAAGAAGTTCCAAATTTTCATACGTTTCCATTAAATGTACCGAATGGGCAACGGGAACCGAGGCCAGCTCGTTACAATTGTGCAATAAATCGCCTTTTAAACTACGCTTACTTGAGTCAATAAACAGGCGCCATTCTTCTTTTATATACGGCACATTTCCTATTTTTGAAATTAAGTCAGGAATATTGTTGCAAGTAAAATATTGTTGCGAGTAAAATATTGACATAACTCTTTTTTGCCATCCCGGTGAAAGCTTAATGTGACGCCAGGTGCCAGTAAATGTTTCACACGAAGTCGGGAGGCTAACAATTCGGATGCATCCTTTGGAAGGTGCAAATCTCTAATTAAATCATTTAGTTCGCTCTGGTTAAACACTTCGGGCTCTCCGAAATCTGGTGTGAAATCTGAGTCATCTGGGTCGCAATTAGATTCTTCTGATTCTGACGAGATGACGTTTTCTAGTGCTTTTGGGGCGGTAGGTATCGGTACATCTGGTCCATGAGGAACTGGTCGAATAGCAGAGTCAAGATTGGGATACACAATTTGTTTCTTATTTTTCTGTTGAATCCTTGAACATTACACGAACAAAAATAACAATCATCACTGTGATTTCTAGACTCTCGCCATACCATAGGAACACCAAAGCTTAAACATTTCTTCCTACCTTTTTGCCAGTTTCTTAATGCTTCAACGCAAACGGAACAAACAGTATGAGGAACCCAGTACTTGTCTTGTTCGCCAATTTTTACACCAAAATAAGCGTGGTATACATATTTCACAAACGAAGTTATAGTTTGCCTCTGCTTTACTACGACATAACTACCACAGATATAACCAAAGTTATTCGGATTGTTCACACAATGTCATCTTTCCATATTTATACGTTCTAGAACACTTAAAATACGCAACAACGAAGACAACAAGCGCGCGGACACAGTAGCACGACGACTAACACAACCAAACTGCACATAAGCAGGTTTCAACGTTGTATTGACGCTTCTGCGCCGGCTCTGTTGCTTTGCTGAGAAATCTAATATTAACCAGTGTTGCCAAATCACATTTAATTTCATAAAAATCAATTCATTTAAAAATCATGCCTAACATGGAACAAACATATTCTTGTCATAGGTATGTATATTAATAAAATAACATTTTTAAGATATAGAGCGCTATAAAAAAAATTTACGTGTTAGAGCAAAAATATGGCGTTTTTTGAAATAAGGGCCCCAAACATATACAAATTAGCAAACAGCTTTCAAACATCAAAATCACTGTAGACCTGTTTAATTAATATCATTCGCAGCATTAATTGGAATATTTAGAGAAGGATCTTCTAATTCATTGTATTCATGTACTAATGCACTGAAAATTGCTCCTTTTTGCCGAGTCTAGTGAAGTTAGAGACTACTAATTCGAGACATACCATCTCTTATTAGAACATGAAATCTACAAAATATACAATTTTGGGTTTCTCTCTTACTCTTATAAACGACAAAAGTCTATACTGTGATAATTCTTTTAAAATACGTTGTTTGAATAACAATAATATATTATTTTTCTCTTATGTTGCGTAAAGTTTAAATGCTGGTTCTTCCAGAAATAATACTTTTGACAACAAAAGGAATTATAGATGTAAAATATTCAATTGTTCTTTTTAAACAAATTCACTTCCTCCAGTTCGAATTGAACTAATTCGTAGATATTGATCTTGACATTATCGAAGTCTAAATCTATAGGGATTTCGTCTCTCCAAACTTTTCAAAAGCCGAGCGAATGTATAAGAATAGTCAGCTGGGTGCACTCTAGTTCGATTGATAACTCACAGGAGACGGTATTCAACTTCGCTAACCTAACAAATAAATGCTCCTTACAAGGTGTTACGAATTTGAGAAAACTTAAAAAGTAAATTTAATTTAATTCGTTATCTAGACAAGGTTAGTGTGTGATATCGCTTTAAATGCTTATCTTTAATAATCATAATAATAATAATAAGGGAACAGGGTAAAATCATGAGTAAAGTATTCTTAAACAGTATACAGGGATTGCTCTACAAGCCAATTTTTCGTCACAGCAAGAAATCTTCGCCAATGAAGGTCTTTATTACGCAATTTTATTAAATTGCGTTTAATTCGTACGTAATTGCCTTTTATTAATCCTATGAAAAGGAGAGGTGATGTTTGCTTCATTTCTAGTGCTATCAAGAACCATATTTTTACTAAACTCTGTTTGCTTTCCATGGATATAATCAAGGCAGGAAAGTATGAAAAGGGATGATTAAGTAAGTTTGTTGTGTATTTGAGTAGGTTTCTGCAGCTGGTTCTTCCAGAAACCCTACTTAAGGCTTTAATTCTTTTTAATCTTTTTGAGTTTAAAACCCTGTTTCGGCCGTGCCCTTAAGAGAGGTAAGTTTTCGTAATTTTTAGTCGGTATATTTTTATTTTAAAGTCAGTGTATATGTGGACGCCGTGTAAAGTTGTTGCGTAATTATATGTGTTAGCGTTACTGTGCCCCATGTGTGACATTTTGATTAGCGGTTTTATCTACTGATGATAACAACTTAGTTGTCGAAATACGTATTTAGGATAGGATTATTAATTGTGGCTAGGAGTTTTATACCATTTTGAGTTTTTACTTAACCACAGTCTCCAAAGAAAGACTTTCCTTTTGAATTTTATGTGTTTTTTTTACATCGTCTCCAAAAATATTCGCAACAACCCTCGTATACTTTCAATTAAAACCATTCGTTTAAAGTAATAGATCTACCGAGATCACCCTTTGCTATATTAAAGACAAAATAGCACAATATCAAAATTATGAGATATATTCGATGTTATGCGGAATGTAATTAAATGTAAATAGAACCTCGTAACTATATATAGAAAAGTTTCTAAAATATTGTCAACGTGCACCCACCTTATTTGGAAAGTTTGAGAGCAATTCAATAAACTAGGGTTCGTTCGAGATAAGAAAATTGGGAGTATTTCAATATTAGAACAGTCAATCATGTCCTTACAATAAATTGAAAAGGACACAGGTTCTTCTAAGGAAAATAATTTGATTTACTTGAATGCTTTATATAAAACGATGTGGTTCTATTTTACTCTTATGCGAACAGATGTACATCAGAGTATTAATATTCAATTATTAAATAATTCCAGAACTATTTAATAACAACAAGAAGACTTTATAAAAACTTAAAAAGGTATATAACCCCTTACCACAATTATTAAAAGTATCCTAAATACGTATTTAGACAACTAAGTTGTCATCATCAGTAGGTAAAACCACTAATCAAAGTGTCGCACATGGGGCACAGTAAAGCTAGAACACCGCTTACGCAACAACTACTTTACACGGCGTCCACGTATTAACTAACTTAAACATGCAAATATATCTAACAAAAAAGGTCGACAAACTTACCTCTCTTAGGGAAGCGGCATTCACATATGTTTAAACTCCAATTTGAAATATATCGAACGAAAGATCGACAAAAATTACCTCTCTTAAGGAAACGGCACTCAACATGTGTTAATACTTCAATTTAAAACGTCGACTACCCTTTTATGGTTCTAAGAATGAAAAGAGACAAGCGAAGGGAATTGGTGCTCTATTACCGTTCATAAAATGTTGTTTGTTTTTAGCGATATGAATGCTTTCGTAGGCGTCAATATCGCGGCGGTTGTTTATGCCCTTTAAAAGCTTTAACCCTTTAATCGACACAGTCTGTAGTGTACTTAAAGCATGGTTGGCAACGTTAGATTTATCCGGTCTATTGTATTTAATATGTGATATGTGTTCTTTAAACCGCGTTATTATTGGTCGTTTTGTTTGGCCTATATATTTCAAATTACAATCATCGCAACTAATTGCGTATATACCTGATTTCGAATTAAAATTAACTCTATCTTTAGTATTCCCTAGGAGACTTTTGATAGTATTTTCGGACCGAAAGGCAACCTGGAGACCTCTTTCCTTCACAACTTTATTAATGTTTTTCGTGATGGGGTGGTATGGTAAACACATGTACTTTTTCATTGAACCTTCAAAAATAAAAGAATACATGAGATTGACAACTCTGTGCAGGACGCAAAATTGTTTCCAAGTAGGAGAAAAATTTTATGAACAGAAACAAGGCACAACAATGGGTAACTGCCTATCTCCTTTCATAACCAATTTATTCATGAGTCAATTTGAAGTAGAATTTAAAAATAACGCTAAATATTTCCCGAGAGTCTGGATTAGGTATGTAGATGACATTCTCGCGATTTTTGATACACGGAAATGCGAATTAGACATGTTCGTAAATCAATTAAATTTGAAATTTTCGACGATTAAATTTACGGTTGAAAAGGAACACAATGGCAGGATACCTTTTTTAGATACTTTACTGATTAGGAATAAACAAAATAGAAATCGACATTTTCCGGAAAGAAACCAATGTTAATAGATTCATCATCGCGGACTCAAATCATAGTTATCAACATAAGACAGCTTCCTTTAAATTCTTAGTCAATCGGTTACTAAATTTTCCGTTAACAAAAGAGAGATATGAAATAGCACTGGATTTCATTAAAAATATCGCGACATATTAGAAAAACAAAAATAAAAAATACAATCCGCGAATCCACAAGTTTGATATCTCAAAGTAACTACGAGAAAAGTACATGTGTTTACCATACCACCCCATCACGAAAAACATTAATAAAGTTGTGAAAGAAAGAGATCTCCAAGTTGCCTTTCGGTCCGAAAATACTATCAAAAGTCTCCTAGGGAATACTAAAGATAGAGTTAATTTTAATTCGAAATCAGGTATATACGAAATTAGTTGCAATGATTGTAATTTGAAATATATAGGCCAAACAAAACGACCAATAATAACCCGGTTTAAAGAACACATATCACATATTAAATACAATAGACCGGATAAATCTAACGTTGCCAACCATGCTTTAAGTACACTACACAATGTGTCGACTAAAGGGTTAAAGCTTTTAAAGGGCATAAATAACCCCTGCGATCTTGACGCCTACAAAAGCATTCATATCGCTAAAAACAAACAACATTCCATGAACGGTAATATAGCACTGATTCGATTCACTTGTCTCTTTTCATTCTTGTAACCATAAAAGGGTTGTCGACGTTTTAAATTGAAGTATTAACACATGTTGAGTGCCGTTTCCATAAGAGAGGTAATTTTTGTCGATCTTTCGTTCGATATATTTCAAATTGGAGTTTAAACATATGTGAATGCCGTTTCCCTAAGAGAGGTAAGTTTTTCGATCTTTTTCGTTAGATATATTTACATGTTTAAATTAGTCTATACGTGGACGCCGTGTAAAGTAGTTGTTGCGAAAGCGGTGTTCTAGCTTTACTGTGCCCCATGTGCGACAGGTTGATTAGTGGTTTTACCTACTGATGATGACAACTTAGTTGTCGAAATACGTATTTAGGATACGATTAATAATTGTGGCAGGGGTTATATACCTTTTTTAAGTTTTTACTTAACCACAGTCTCCAAAGAAAGACTTTTAAGACTTTATAACGCAAACAGAAAAAAATTACGGAATAAACTTACGTAGACGGTGATTGATTTATATTTTACCACGTGGGAGCGCCAAATTGTTTAAAGATGGTTGATTTTGTTCTGGGCTAGCTACAGCATCCTAACAATAATTAAAATGAAGAGATCAAAGATCAATCAAAGGACGAGTAGTAATATGCCGAAAAAAAAGTATTGAATACAACCAAAATAGTTTTAATAATATAAAACATTATTAAAACTAAGGCATGAAGACATTTTAGAATATGCTCCGCGTTTTGGATTATAAATTTCAATTTTTGCATGTTTTTACGGTGTGTTTTATTAATACAACTTTGATTCTCTGCTAGTTGTCCCAGATAAAGTGTGGATTTGGTCTTTCCCAAGTTTTGGTGATATATTTGATTTTTAGGGTTAGCTGTTCAAAGTAAGATATTTGTTTGATAATATCCATAATTCGTTATTGTAGTCATTATTTGTTTATGCTTTTAGATTTTCTTTTTCTTTTTTGCTTTCAAGTTGGCTTAATAATATTAAGTTAATAATAATGCAGTTTTCTAGAGAGTTGGCTGTGCTAACCTTTGGAAGGGCGTCGTTACTTCACATTAATTATGTGGACGGTGTGCGAGGTTCTTCGGCTGTTTGACAACAGGTAGCGCCGAATTGACTTCTGCGCTCGGTCTGGATAATTACGGTGATAGGGCGAGGTGGTTCTTTTCTGTGAATGTGTCTGGAAATATCCTTTCTCCAGCAGGGGCGTACCGATGAGCTTGTAGAAAAGCGAAATACGTATCTACGTCTCTGGGGATAGGATATATTCGGACATGTTCACAGAAAATATTAATAGTGAACCTGCATTTGTGTTCTTCACACCAGATTTTTAATAATATTTTATATTATTAAAAATACCTTTGTATTATACAAAACTGGTGGGGTTTACCTACTCATGTATGTTTCAATTATTCTGATATTTTAATAATATTAGTTTATTAATTTATTAGTTTTCTCGTTATAATTTTCTCACCTACTTTTTTTGGTGTAAAGGATGATTTTATAATTAATTGTCAACGTTCCAATTTTGTTATAGCCCTTTATTTCATTTGAATTGTTTAATTTTATTAATTCTTTATTAATTAAGAATTGAATTGTGGGTGTGAACTACCTCGCATCCGTAGCAATACATTACACGTGCACCCTGGGTAATGTTAAACGAGCTAGAGTGAACTTCGGCAGCCAGACAATATCTTCAGACCTCTTGGCTATTATACATAGATTTACATACTTCATTTCTGTAAAAAAACATTTCCTACATTTGCGGTACTATGCCGATCCTTAAGAGCACACAAAATAATCACACCACAATTTCGAGTTTTCTCGAACGTTAACTCTAGGCCGTCTCTGCCTCTCATTGGAATTTGCCAGATTCCCGAGGCAATGCAACTGCGCAACGTTCGGCGATCCTTCCCGATTCTTCCCGAATTAGTCAGATTCATATAAAAGTTCGCGACGACGTGACACTATGCCTGTCATAACTGAGTATCTGAACGACACGTAGTATTTGAAAGGCAAAATGAGTGTGGTGGAAAAAAATAAAACAGACCATTTTAATAACGATTGGGAGGAAGAATTTTTGTTTATTGTTGTAAAAAATAAGTGTATTTGTCTCATTTATCGATCGTCAGTGGCATTGCCCAAACGCGGGAACTTAGAAAAGCATTATAAAACTATGCATAAAAACTATGAAAATGATTTTCCGCAAAAAAGTGCATTAAGAAAACGTAAGGTAGAAGATTTAAAATGTAGTTTAAACGGAGAGCAATCCATGTTTGCTACCAACGAAGCAATCAGTAGCTGCAACAATCGCGTTTTTTTAAATTTATTACATACTAGCGCAACACAAGAAACCTTTAGAAAATGGAATGGTAGTTAAAAAATCATTTGTTAAAGCGGCGAATGTATTATTTGATGACTTCAAAAATAAAACAGAGTATATGTCTGCTATCAAGGATGTTGAATTATCTCTCCAAACTGTTACTAGACGTATCGAAATCATGAACACAGATTTGGAATCTAAAAAATTAGAAAAAATTAAGGAATGTACATACGTTTCTTTGCAGTTTGATATACTGCTCAATTATGTATTTTCATTCAGATGGTATTTTCTGATATGTAGGCTAAAGAAGAATTGTTCAAATTGCTCATACTTGAGTGGGTAAAAACCTCTTCATCAAAAACATTTCTAATAATATCGATATTATTAAAAATATTTTGATTATAAATAGTTCTCCGTTTGCTTTTCCTCATTTTGTTAAATTTTTGGTTAAATTTTTAATTATGAACGAAAATATTGCATTTTTAAAGAATCAGGAGACAAGAAAACGTCCCTCCAGTTATCTACTAAATGTTTGTTAATGAAGTTAACTGTAAAAATTGGACCATTAAAAGAAAATTAGGTTGATGTGTACAATCGTATGTATCAACCTAATGTTTGTCACCGTTATTGATTAGTGGAAAAATATATTGTAATGTAATACACGATATTAAGTAATTTCGAAACAAATAGAACAATATTCGAATTATTGATTGTATTTGGATTTGAATATTAATGAATTTATATTGAGATAAGTATTTATGTATAAAATTCTGAAGTAGTCGTATGTACATTCACAAACAATACTATATACGATTCGTATTCAGAACTTTTATCGCATTTAGTAGGGATTATTTAGAATCTGCCTTGAACTTACGATACACTTACAGAAGCTTCTTAAACTACAATTTTATTTGAAAACATGTACTTCGTTCACGTATTGAGCATTAATGGAAGAGACACCTATATAGAGACAAATTCAATTTACGAGTATTAAGCTTTCACAATAAGTTAATTGCGGAAACTTAGAACTAGTAAATTGAACCCGTCATTTCCTTTGGTTGTTTTTTCCAGTAATACCTTCCACGTGAACCGTAAAGCTATTGTGTTGTTTTTCTTTTCCTATTGATATTTTAGTTCTGTACGAGCATTGTTATTTATATAGCCGGAATGAGAAACAAAAACAATCGTTTTTAAAAAAATTGTTCAATTTTAAATCAAAAGAATAATGTAACAATTTCCAGATTCATAAATGAGAATATTCCAATTTTTTCACAATCAAATATCCCTTGAGTAGTTTTTTAGGCTATTTACATAGTTTGTTGAATTAGGTAATCCGACGTTTCGTCAGTTAATCTATTGCCGCCTTCAGGGTAGTCCTGGGGAGGGTTCCTCGTTGCCAAACTCATAATCTGACGTAAATGCCTTCTTCCCGACGTCAGATTATAAGTTTGGCAATGAAGAGCTCTTCTCAGGGTTACCCTGAAGAAGGCAGTACTCTTAACTGTCGAAACGTCGGATTATCTAAATCCAACAAACTATGGAAATAGCCGGAACAATAATTCAAATAATCATCCATCGTCAACAATTTCTCAACATTAGTCAATTGTGCCTGCTGGGAAAGTAATTCTATCGAATTCAACTGCAATATTTTATATAGAATGAATCGAATTGCAAAATAAATACGCAATCAGTTTGAAGTCTACAGAATAAAACTTTTATGTTTATAATAACGTGGAGTACATGGATTAATATGGCTTTATTTAATATCAACATACTGACCAGGTCGAAACTGGTTAAACACCGCAAGGGAGTCCTCAATAGACTGGAACAAGATAACACCATGTCACTGATGATATGCATGTCAGGCTATGACGAGATTAACGACAATGAAATGTCAGTGAATTGTCCAAGAAGAGTAATTTCGCAGAAACCAGTATGTGGAATCACTAAGGATTCTGCCAAAGGGGGATCAGGTCATAGATTAGAAGAGAACATGAAAACAAATACAGGGTGGCCCAAAATGATCGAAGGGGTTTTAATTCCTTATAACTTTTTTATTTTAATCTTTTTTTTTTGTTTTCAGTATTTTGTAAAGAAAACTTGGGGAATTTAGAATGGAACAGTACACAATTGAACAACGTGCCAAAATCGTTGAACTTTATTTCTCAAATCAACGATCCATTGTTTTGACTCAGCGTGCATATCGTCGTTATTTTAATGTGCGGGTTGGACCCTCAGAGTCAACAATAAACCGTCTGGTTGCAAATTTTCGAGAACAAGGGGCAGTAAGGAACCTTCCTGGTGCCGGCAGACGACGAACGGTTCACACGGATGACAATATTGAACGGGTACAGGAGAGTATTCGGGAAGATGGAGAAACATCAACCAGGAGGCGTTCGACACAACTTGGCCTCTCAAGAGGGTCGCTGCAGAGAATTTTGCATACAATACGAATGTTTCCATACAAAATTCAGTTTGTCCAACAATTGAAATAGACAGATTACCAGCAACGACTTATGCAATTAGTATGCAATTTATTTTCGTCAAAAAGCAGAAGAAAATAATGATTTTATTCATAATTTAATTATGAGCGACGAAGGCCATTTCCAATTAAATGGGTTCGTTAATTGGCAAAACTGCAGGATATGGGCTACGGAAAATCCAAGAGTAGTTCAATAGCGAGAATTACACTCACTTAAGTGTACCGTTTGGTGCGGTGTTTCGTCGGAAAGGATAATTGGCCCAAATTTTTTTGAAAATGAACACGGTGTCGCCGTTTCCATCACTGGTGTTAGATATCGGACAATGTTGGAAAATTTTTTAAGGCCAGCCGTGGAAAACCATCCGCAAGTATGGTTCCAACAGGATGGAGCCACAGCGCACACTGCGAGGGACACAATGGCTCTTTTACGCGACATCTTTGGTGAACGAATTATTTCCCGTACAAGCGATTTTAATTGGCCTCCACGTTCACCGGATTTAACCGCTTCACACTGTTTCCTTTGGGGTTATTTGAAAGGAAAAGTCTATATTAATAAACCCCGAACCATACAGCAATTAAAAAATAATATTCGCGACGAAATCAACAACATAACACATGAAGTTTTGCGAAAGGTTATGGAAAATGTTTTGGAAAGAGCACGAATATGCGAAGCAGATAATGGCCACCACTTTCCAGATATAATTTTTCATAATTAAATTAAAAATATTCTCCATTAATATACTGTATTTAAAATTTAAAAAAATTAATAATTATGTCTTAAATAAGAAGTTGTAATGAACTCAAACTCCTTCGGTCATTTTGGGCCAGCCTGTAGAAGCAGACGGAAAGTCAACTCCATAATAAATAAGACACTATTAGGAGAGGTGGATGCTAAGATTTTAGTCCACCTAATTAGAAGCAACGTAAAGGAAATTAAGGTTATCACCGGCTTCATAACTGGACATTGTCGTTCAAGAAACATACATACAGCATGGAGTTGTTAGTGAACCGTGGTGTAGGAAATGTGTAACTGAGAAAACAAACATTCATGTAATATATGCTTGTGATGGATTGATAGAAATTCATACATTTCGATAAGAATCCATTGTATCCTATTCAAATTTTTCCTGAGAAAGCTAGCGGTTTTTTATTGGGGACAAAGTACTGAAATAATGGAATTTATTCGAGATAATACAAAGAGCATTTAGCTTAACAGTGAAGGACTTGTTGGCTTTCAACCGAATGAGAAGAAGAAAATGTGGCTTTATTTTAATCAAAGAATCACAATGAAATAAATGATTTTATCTTAGAACTTGATACTCCCAATTGCACTGCCATATAAGCTGTTCGAAACATATGTGAAAACTTGCGCTGGAGTTTTTACTTCTTTTGTGTTGAATAATAAAAATGTACTTTTAAATATAATAATTCATTATTGCATCTAACGCTTGATATACTTAATTCTGATTTAACAGTTTTTAAAAATACTACAAACAGGCAAATTTTTTTATTACCTCCATAAACTATTACATAACTAATAAGGTGAACCATATCGATTGTACGGCCAGATTAAGGCATAATTCGTGGGAATTTTGAAGGTACATGCCAGAAATAATACCCGGCAATATACCTTTAAACTATGCTAATTGAATCCTAATCTTAAACTTAAGTACAATGTTTAGATTAAATTCTATTCTTCTTAATGACATTTATTTACGCTCATTTAAGAAACGAGAAATTATGAATAGCTATGGAGATTAAAAACCGGGTATCGAATACGTCAAATAATTAAATAATAAAGCAATGTAGAAGCAGTCTAATAAAAAGGGTAATAAACTTGCAAATATAAAGGATGTCGCCTCTTAGAATAGAGGTAAAGGTTTACAATTAAATATAATAATTAAAATTTCGGTATTAGGGTGTCAATTTGAAGTGAACATTATTTAATTCTAAATAACTAAACTAAAAATATGCAAATCAATGGCATTTTCGTGAAGTGATGTGAATGAAATAAATGCTTTCTACATATACGACTCTAATTAATCGAATTCTTTACTGAAAAAAATTCGCCCCTATACAGGATTCGAACCTGCGTCCTCTGGTTTGCCGGACCACGCTCTTAACCCTTGAGCTATTAATGGACTGAAGTTCGAATCATAGGAAAAGACTTAAATTGCATTAAGATACAAAAGATATAATATTGGGTCCGCAGTTGGAAAATTTGTGCAAATTAATTGCATTTTCGCGAAGTGTTGTGAATGAAACAAATGCGTTCTGCATATATACGACGCTAATTAATCGAATTTTTTACTGAAAAAATTACATTAAAAAATTCGATTAATTAGCGTCGTATATGTATATATTGAAAACCGATATACCATCGATCAGATAGAAAGACGTAGAACTTGGCTTAGCTTGCTATAGGTCTGCCATTTGTGTTGTCTATACGAAAACAGAGTGTTTCATTATTTTAGTGGGCTACTGCACATTAGCAGAAGTAAATGCCTTTTACACAGGGTGTCACACAAAAAACGTCCCAAGCTGTAACCCCGTTATTTATATTTCGATTTTCATGAGGCAGGTACCAAATGAAATGGTTTGATGAGTACCATGTTTGAGGCTACATTTACTTTTTTCCAGCACCATTCTTAATTGATAGCGATTGTCAATTTTTGAACATTGATGTATCGTACAATACATGTAAATTTAGAAGCGAAATAAATAATTAAAACACTTTTCGAACATTCTCTTAAAGTCACTTGTGTTATACTGTAGTGTGCCATGAAAAAATAACGCATTGCTCATATGTAACTAATTTTAATTCAAAAAGAAAAACGAATAATCGAACTAAAAATAAATTCAAAATTCAAGAAAAAAATCTATATCCAATGATGCAAAAAAATATACCGAGCAATTTAAAGAAAAAAGTTGACACCGCTAGAAATTGAAGATGGCGCTGCAAAAGCAAACGTACCCTAAAACATTGCATTTTTCAAACCATTTCATTTGGTCCCTGTATCATGTAAATCAGAATGTAAATAACAGAGCTACAGCTTGGGGCGTTTTTTGTGACACCCGGTATATATTTTAAATTTTTAGGTCATAAGTCATCGTATTTCACTAAATTTTATTGAATACATTTGTTCTATTAATAAAGTGTATTTAGACAAAAATATATTCAACATCCTTGCTATCTATGAATTTTGCAAACAGTTGTAGATCTAATTACGTGTGTACCGATGTTGCCTGGGAATGAGAAAGGTAGAAATCAGTATAGGTAAAGGCAAATAAACGATACTACTGTGAAAATTAAAATGTCTAACTGTTAATAAATTAATATCCCTGCAATTTCTGGTACTTTACACATAATTATATTTAATTTAATATTCACTTATCATTTTTCATTATTTATTAAGTTAACTAACAAATCGGAGACTATGGCTTATAAGTGATTCTACAACCACGTTGTCATCTTCAGTAGAAAAAACAGTGTAACACTTGAACGCACAAAAACACTCACAGAAGGATTGTTCTGAACGTCTTCTAGTTTAACACTAAATTCTTCAATCTTAAATGCTACAAAAATTACCTACATTTTGGTAAACCCCACCTATCCATGCAAGAGCATTAACCCATTATTTGTAAATTCTATAGAAAAACCGTTTAGAAATATTATAAAAAACGTAATTTAACATACATTAAGAATCCAATTATGAAACTAATCCTTAAATTATGTTGAAATACAAATATGGAAATTAATGTTGAGTCAGAATATTTTAATGGCAAATATTGTAATGAAACGAATTTAAAAATAAATTCCATGAATTCGAATATTTTTTAATGGTTTTCCTATTTTTCTTGCTTTAATAACATCTAACTGTCAATTAACTCAAATAAAGAAGAACCTGGTATAGGACCCAAATCTGCGTTAATTACGTTATTCCTATTTTTAAAGATAAAAATGCTCTCAAAACTATCTAATTCCCGGGGGCGTGTGACTTTTTTTATTAATCTCAGACAGTCAGATGTTACGTTGTGATCTAATTCAAGAATATGTCGGGCAACACTTGATTTTTCCGGTCTATTGAATCTAATATGCGAAACATGTTCTTTATAACGAGTTAGAATCGAACGTTTTGTTTGGCCGACATATTTTTATTACAATCCTTACAATTTATTTCATAGATTCCAGATTTGTTGTTTACCTCAACTTTGTCTTTCGCGTTGCCTAAGAGAGATTTTATGGAGTTATTCGACCGAAATGCTACTTGAACATTATACTGTTTAAAGGTTTTACTTAAATTTTTCGTAGTTTCGTGAAACAGTAAACTAATAAATTTTTTGCTCGAGTCAATTTGAGGTAGCAAAGATGTGGAATCCGGAATTGTTTTTCTTACTTTATGTTTTCTAACTAGCTTGTTTATTATTTCTGAATCGAAACCGTTGTAACTCGCGATTTTCTTAATTAAAGTTAATTCCTTTTCATATCTATCCTTTGTCAATGGCATGCTTAACAAACGATTGATAAGAAAATTGAAAGAGGCACTCTTGTGCTGAAAAGTATGGTTTGAATCTGCGGTTATAAATCTGTTGACGTTGGTTTCTTTTCGGTAAATATCAAACTCTAAGTTTTTGTCATTCCTAATTACTAAGGTATCTAAAAATGGTAAACCTCCGTTGTTTTCCTTTTCAACCGTGAATTTAATACTAGGAAATTTTGAATTTAATTCTGTTACAAAATAATCTAAGTCGCACTTATTGGTATCAAAAATTGCAAACACATCGTCTACATACCTGACCCATATGTTTGGAAAATATTTGGCTGACTTTTTAAACTCAATCTCAAAGTGACTCATAAATAAATTCGCGATAAATGGAGATAAGCAATTACCCGTGGCTGTACCCTGTTGCTGTTCAAAGAACTTGCCTTCGAATTGGAAGCAATTTTGGGCCATACAAAGGCTTGCTAACTGCAAATATTCATTTATTTTTACCTTTTCAACGTGATTGCTATGAAGTAATTCAGACAAATAATTTAACGTTTCTGGGATAAGTACTGAAGGAAATAAGGACGTTACATCGAATGAAAACAAAATGTCACCATCTTCCAGTCGACAATCTTTAACTTTCTGAATAAAATCTAAAGAATTATTGACCGATAAACTTACTGGTTTTTCTGGTAATTTTCTGAATTTATTTACTAACCATTTTGAAATCAAATAAGTCGGTGAGTCAATACCAGCAACAATAGGTCTCATCAACTTACCTGGTTTGTGGATTTTAGGTAAGCAATATAACCTAGGCACTAACGGATTTGCACAATGTAATTTATAAAGGTTGGAATTTGTTATTAAGTTTGGACAATTTTTTAACGCGGTTTTAGTTTTACTTATCATTTTGGGTAATGGGTTCTTATTCAGTTCTACATAAGGCCCTTCAGAAATTAAATTATTAACTCTATCAGAGTTAATTTAGTGTTAAACTAGAAGACGTTCAGAACAATCCTTCTGTGAGTGTTTTTTGTGCGTTCAAGTGTTACACTGTTTTTTCTAATGAAGATGACAACGTGGTTGTAGAAATACGTATTTAGAATCATTAAATTCTATTGTGGTAAGGGCTTTTTAATTTTATTTTATTCATTTATTAAGTTCATTAAATTCATTAACGCGAGAAAAAAGTTATTTCATTTATTAAAATTCAAAATTGTATAAACGTTAGTTTAGACACGCCCATTATTTAAACAGAAACGCGCGCGAATCTATCAATATGTAATACACGTAGCACACATAACCTACTGTCAAAGATACATGCATACTTGTAAATTCTTATAATAATTTTATAAACCCAGTTAACGATTTTCATATTCAAAATTCGATTTAAATCATAATTTATTTCAAGGTAAAAATCAAGATAATTTGCTTAAAATAAGGCTTTGAAATAAACAAAGGACAACTGGCGTCATAATTTTCGAAATTTGATACGGTACATATCGGAATTCTACGTGCTAGTAATTTTTTTTTCATCAAAATTCAGTTAAAAACTTATATTTAATAACAGCCATCACCGTTGTTATATTTGGCGGCCCATCGTGGTGGGTATAGAAATTTGTTACATATTCCATCCCTATCGTGTAATATAATTATAATTGAACATCACTTATTTACATTCAATATCTCTTCTATTGCTGTATCAGTTCAGCAGCATCTTATCAATACTCTTGCTAAATTTTTTTAAAACTTCCAAGAAATATAGACTTAGGGCCATCACTGACCGTCGCATTACTGACCGTCGAGTATCCGAGTGTCGTTACTGACCGCGGTAATTTGGTCAAATTTGTATAGGGGTTGCGGAAGATTAAATAGTTACATTACTGACCGTCAATATTAATAAGGGTTTAATTATAGAGGTGAGGCAAGCTTTTAGTAAGAAATTCAATGTTAAAATGTAAAAATAAGAAAATTCCTTCCCACTTTATCCAGGCTTAGGACTGGCAGAATTTGTAACAAATTTCGGCGTGGTTAAAAATTCTGCATTTTGCATTCGTCTGTAGTACATAATTTTTATAAAGTATTTACAGTATTTACAGTATTCAGCATAAGCCATTCGTCATTCAAAAATGATATGTACATAATATTTACAATCTAATCTTAAGTTTGCCTTATAATGGAATTATATGTACTATCTGTCGTAGCGCAATATCAATTCTGTTTGTCTGCTCTAACTGCTTCATAGTCTCTTCGATTCTTCGGTCTAATAAAATATACTTTCCAGCTCTTTGTTTAGAACATAAATTATGTTCGATTCTTTGTTGTAAAATATCATAATGAGTAACATCCTTTTTTAGAGTTTTGATTAGCTCTATAATATTCGGATGGGATTTTCGCGTTACAATTACATTGCGTTACAAAGTAATCGTTGTAACTGTCTATCTGTTCATTGTTAGGAGAGTTTTCCATAAAATGCAGTCAGCCTTCGTCAGTCAAAGTAGGTGGTAGATGAGCCAAGCTAGCTGTTAATTTAATTTGAGTTCGCACTTCTAAATCTTCTTTGTATTGTTTCCCTAGTCCAAGCTCCTTAACCTTTCTCCATAAACACTGATTAAAGTGGAAATTGCAACCGTTTAGCTTCGAATTCGGAAAACATTCTCTGTAAGCTGATATTGCAGCAATTTCAAAATCAATTTTAAAGATTTTCGGATAAAAACCGGGAATATTTTCTTTAATGAGGGAAAACAGTTTCGTATATGTGGATTTCTTTCGATTAGGGAGTAATACATATAACGCTGGCCTAACTCTTACGGTCAGTAATGAGACTATTACCTAAATAGTTTGGGTTCGTTTCACAAAATAAAATGATCGCCGTCAGTTATGGCACCGAAACAGATAAAATTTTGTTGCGGTCGGTAATAAGACGGTCAGTTATGGGACTACCCCGAAATATACACTGTTTACAAATGATATTGCAGCCCTTGCATTTTTAATAAAAATTATTATTACTGAACAATTTCTATAAAAAATTTATACAAGACCAATAAGCCTCAACAAGTGATAGACATTAAACATTAAATGATAAATAGTGGAAATATTCGTTTAGTTTCGCAACCTATTTATTTACGTGATTGGCATGGAGCTCGCGAAGCGGAAAATGCTCTCTCGTGGGAAATTTTGCCAGAGTATATTTGCCTGTCGCCACAATTCATTTGTGTTTATAGTTGAAAAAGGATTAAGGATTAAGTGACGTGAAACGGCTTGAATTAAGAAAAAAGTTGCCATGAGGATATTATTCCTTCGGCGTCGATATATCAGATAATAACAATAAGCTTTATTGCCTAAAAGAATAATTTTAAATTAGTCTTAGTTCAAGTGAATAGAATAGAAGACAGCAGTTATTTACGTACATTATTTGTATTATAATACGCGTATACATTTATAAACAAGGCATTGAGTGAACTCGTATTGATGAACCGTAATAATAATAATAATAACACTACTTTACACCGAAAATGTTCATTTGATGAGAGATAGATTTCCTTATGTATTTTCTTCCGCTGAATTCGAAAATCAAGGTTAAATTTTTTTTTATGGAACAGTTTTTGAGATATTGTAATTTTTTCATTTTTTCGACCTTTTTTCACTTGACAAATCATATCTCGAGCTAGAAATGTCCGATTGGGTCGTTCTTGGTACCCAAATGCAAGGTATTGAGATGACGAACAAATATGTATAATTGGATCTTTGATTGGTAAAGCGGTTCAAAATATATCGATGAAAATAAGGCACATTTTCAAAAAAATCATATTTTACAGTGATGCTGTGCCGACAGAAAAGTACAAATCGTTAAAAAAAAACGTCTGGTTTCTGTTCATGTACGTAAAGATGATACTTTTACGTAAGAACTAAGACCAACCAGAAGAAAATCGAAAGAAAAATGACAAAGTTATAAGCAATTGAGTGAATAAATCCAAATCCCATATTTTCCGAATATTTTATTTTTTTCGACAATTTATTGTGTTTAAATGCTTGCAATACATTCTTGACATTTTTGTGTGTTAGAAATAGTTGTGGCTCTTGCTTTGTCTTCGGTTGCTTTTGGGATCCGTTTCTCTAGTGAGAAACCATACATAGTCTCCCAACATTGCTTCATCCGAAAATCCTTGATAGCGCCGCTCAATGGTCTTAATTTGTTGGTGAAATCTCTCGCCGTGTTCGTCACTTACGTCACCAAGATTGTCCGGAAAGAAATTCAAATGCGAATGCAAGAAATGGATTTTTAGAGACATATTTACACCTGTAAGAAATAAATAAAATGGTAAAAACAATACAATAGAGAACAACCAGGAATGAAATTAAATAATTGCATTCCGTACCCATCTTGTTGTAGTTCTCCAGCAAATCGGTAATAATTCCCTCGTAGTTAGGGCTTTTATTGTTCCCAAGAAAATTGGTAACAACCCGCTGAAATTAATTCCAGGCCTCGTTTTCAACGGGTGTTAAATATTTTGGAAAATCTGTGCTTTTTACCAATTTCTTTATGTGTGGACCATCGAAGACGCCTTCCTTGATTTTTGCTAAAGAAAGCTGCGGAAAAAGGGTTTTCAAATAGGAAAATACCAGGCCTTCCTTGTCTAAAGCCTTCACAAAATGTTTAATGAGGCTAAGTTTAATGTGCATCGCTGAAAGGATTATATTTTTTTTTTTGACAAGAGGCACGTATTTAATATTGTCTTTGCCCACTGTGACGTTCTCCCTTTCTGGCCAGTCTTTTCTTCTATAATGATGTTCACGAGCACGACTATCCCAGAGGCAAAGAAAGCAGCAATATTTTGTTTATACACCCTGCATTTCACACAACATGCCGACGACTTTGAGATCGGAACATATTTTCCAGTTGTGATGCTCATATTGAATTATTTTAGCAAACTGGCCATTGTGGCGTATGATTCTTTAGTGTTGATGGCATGAGCGATGGGGATAGAAGGTTTTTCATTTCCAATATGCAGTAGGACTGCTTTTAAACTCTCCTTACTACCGTCAATGAACAAGCGCCACTCATTTGGATCATAAGGCTCTCCGAGTTGCTCAAACAATGCAGGAATATCGTTGCAGTAGCATATGTCGTTTTCCTTCTTAAAATGTTGTGCTTAAGGTTTATCACGGTTTCTGTAAAATGTTCCATATACTCCCGGGCCAAACAGTTCCGTTGCTTCAGGCGAGATGCAAGTAACTCCGCTTTTTCCTTTGACAGCTCGAGATCTCTCACCAAATCATTCAGTTCAGGCTGCGTAAAAGGTTGCAATTGCGACTCCTGTTTAAATTCATTATCACTGCTTGTGTCTGTCTGTAGTGATGATTCGAAAAATTCAATCGTTGAATTGGGGCACTTAGGATGAGGAAATTCGCTTGAATGTGGAACTGGCAGCAAAACAGATGCTACTGTCGCATAAACCCATTTGGCACTCTTTCCAAAACCAGTGAATTTGCTCAGGCAAAAGTAACAATCAACCGAATGGCAGAGCGGCTCTCTCCATATCATCGGTACACCGAATTTCATGTATCGTCTAATTTGGAATAAAAATTCACTTTATTATTAATTCAATTGTATATATAAATTTAATCTTACTGTGATGAACCAGAAGCCCACGCGGCAAGAGTTATATGGCACGATAAACAAACATTATTTGGTGTCCATTGCTCATGAAAAGTTGCAGGTGTTATTCCAAAATATTGCAGATAATTATGTTGTAATGAATCGGTGAGGACAAAATTGCCACACACGTAACAGAAATTATTTCGATTGTTTACGCACTTAAATTCTCGTTTTCTTTTAGGCATTTTGGTGAACACAATGAAATATAATTTCAATCAAATTTGTGAGTTCCTATAATATACAAACAACCGACACTACGTTTTATAGAAGATGTCAAAACAAAATATCAGGGTTTTAAGGTTCCTAAATGTGATGTGTTGTTGTTTTATTTGGAATAAAATCTAAGAACTCTAGCGTCAACGTGAGAACTAATATACGTTGCCAATATACCAACAGGCTATCGATATAAAATCATGTTCCTATACCAAAGACATATAAATATCAAGATATAGCAAGAGTCAGCTGTTTATTGGTACGAATAATAAAGTCAAAATACATAAAAATAACAAATAATAAATTCAATATATTTGCGTGTGAGCAACCGAACTCATAAATTGACGAAAAAAATAAAATATTCGGAAAATACGGGATTTGGATATATTCACTCAATTGCTTATAACTTTGTCATTTTTCGGTCGATTTTCTTCTGGTTGGCCTTAGTTCTTACGTAAAAGTATCATCTTTACGTACATGAACAGAAACCACACGTTTTTTTAACGATTTGTACTTTTCTGTCGGCACAGAATCACTGTAAAATATGATTTTTTTGAAAATGTGCCCTATTTTCATCGATATATTTTGAACCGCTTCACCAATCAAAGATCCGATTATATATATTTGTTCGTAATCTCGATATCTTGCATTTGGGTACCAAGAACGACCCAATCGGATATTTCTAGCTCGAGATATGATTTGTCAAGTGAAAAAAGGTCGAAAAAATGAAAAAATTACAATATCTCAAAAACTGTTCCATAAAAAAAAATTAACGTTGATTTTCGAATTTAGCAGAAGAAAATACATAAGGAAATCTATCTCTCATCAAATGTACATGAAAAAAATGTCATTTTGTAAACTAGTGTAATTATTATTATCTTTACGAATCCCTTTAAATGACAATATAATAAAATTAATGGTACAGTGCAATACTACTGAAAAAAACCTAAATTAGATCTTAATAAACGCTAAGTTGCCATGGCAATCAGGCATGAAAACTTTGTCCGCACGATACGTACACAGTGTAGCTAACGATGAAATATGTCGAAAACACCAATATAATAACACTTTGTGTGCCCTTAATTAAAAAAAATAAATAAATATAATTTCATTGTATAAAATTTTTTTTACGAACAATGGTACTATTTCACTTTTAACGAGTGCCCAACACTAACATAAATTGTCAAGTTTAGGAAAATGACAGAAGTCAAAAAATTAGACTTAGACAACTGTCATAATTACAAGGTAATACAAAATCGTATTATATTTGCGAGCAATACTACTCGACTATCTACACATTTTTAATTAATCGTATTATATTTGCAAGCAAAACTACTCGACTATCTACACATTTTTAATTAAAGTGAATAAATAATGACATCTATTTGAGTACATTACATATTTAAAGGAAAGTAAAAAAGTGCGCAATATTTTTAAATATATTTAAGATAATAATTATGATTTATTATCACTTTTCAAAAAAGATTTAAAAAAACACAATGGCTCCAACACTATAAAATGATTGAGCACTAGAATCATATTTAGCATCCAAACATAAAATAGCTATAGAAGATTTTAATTGGCGAGAGAATATAATAACAAAGTTACAGGAACGAAATAAGCTACAGACCCCATTTCAGAAACTTGTACACCAAAGTAAGTATATTATTCATTCATGTTGATACTTCATACTATATTAATAAATTAATCTGAAAAGTTTTAAAATTATATTGCTAACTCATCACAATACAACCAAAAAAAAACTCTTTACCTATTGCCATAATTGAATACATTAATGAACCAAAATAATAAATCAACCTTGATTGTGACAATAATGTAAAACTTTAATTAATTATATATAAACTACTAAATCACTAAGTTTCAAACATATAATAGTATTAAATTTCATGGCATTTCGACAAATGCTTTTGATAAGTACTGTTGCTAAGTAACGTAACAATTAATAGTGATATTTTCTGACAGATTACTAAATTATTATCCTATGATTTTAAATTTAATATGATAATATCTAATTGTAAATGTAGTTGACTAAATGCATAAAATGAATATTCAGGCATCGTAATTCTAAATACTAAAATGGGTAATTTAAAATATTGCAAATATAAAACTTCAAATAAGGAATATCCGAGAAAATATGTTAATATTTACTTATATTTCATTGGAAATTTAATGCGAATTAACGGTTGTCATGGGAACCATACGATCAAGCAACGTGCATCTCTTATCATGTCAAATTGTCGGAGTGGAAATGGCTTAGCAACAGAACGGCAGTCCACGTGAACGGCGAACGCCAATAGCCATTCGCGTACGCATGTACTTAAATCAGGTCAATGCTCTAGCATTAGAATGCATTCGAACAAATTCCAACTGTTTTCGCTAATAGATTTTATTTAGGATTTTCTTAGATGTTTTTTTTTGTCATGAATCGTTCTACTGTTTCACACGTTGATTTTAAATATTAAATAAGAAATGTTTCTCTCTCTTAAAATGCATTTTGAAGTAATTATTTTTATTCCGTATTGGGGATTATTTTTCTCACATAAAATATTGTTTTTCTCTTTTTATTCACATTATAAAAAACTTTTGTGTAGAAAATACTAATATGTATATAACATCTGTGGAACTTCTTTATATGTAAACAATTCCTGGAATTTTAATTTAAATCGTGTGGCAAATATCTAGATTTTTTATGCTTGTTTAATTTATAAAACCTACACTAAATAAATATACCGTGAGTTTTTTATATCACTGAACATAACACATGAATACACCTATATTCATAATCATAATAAATACTTCAATACATGGGAACGTTATACAACCAACAATGCGAGTGCCATCACTTGTCTTAATAAGGCATTTTAGTTGTCAGTGTTAACGAAGTGTGAAAATAATTTATTTAACACTTAACTTACCCAAGCAGTATTAAAATTAATTTTATAGTAAATTGACAAAAGTTTGTTCTTATTTATAATTCTTTAACATTTTCATAAATTTTCGAAATATCCACCTTCACTTTCCATACGATATACGAGTCGATAATGAAATTCCTGCAAAGAGTGTGTTAAAAAATTCGGCTTGGTTCGGAATTCGGCGCAGGCTGTACTTATGCGTGCTTTTAAATCTTCAATGTTAGTGAAAATTACATTATCATAAATTTTAGATTTCAGGTATCCCCAAAGAAAAGTCATTTGGCGATAAATCTGGCGAACGGGCCGGCCAAACTATCGGACCAAACATCCCTATCCACCAGGAAGACTTGAATTTAAAAAATTTGTAATTGCTGCAGTTGAATGAATTTGGGCTCAATCCATTTGAAATCAGGAACCTTCAATAACTAAATTTTCAAATCGAGAAACAATACGTGTTCGAAGAAAAAGACGCTTCATCAGTGAAAAGTATTTTCTTCAACATATTATGATTTTCATTTAATAAATTAAATAGTGTTTCGCAAAAATCAACATGTTTTATTCTATCTCCATGAAATAATTGTTGATAATCAGAAAACTTGTAAGATTTGTTTTTGTACTGTTTGAGAATTTTAAATACAGACGTCTTCAAAATATTAAATTGTGCTATTTTACTTAATGGTGTTATGAGGCATTCTTCAATGTAACATAAGCTAAAGACGGCAGACTATGTGCCAGACAGACAAGAATCATTTCACCATGTGTACTAAATATTGTTTTGGATACTATAATATAAATATGTTTTGAAGGTGCATCTGTTATTGCTAATACCACTTTTTCTTTAGAATAAATGTTTCGTTCATTGTTAGAAATACAAAATAATGTTTTTTTTTTTATTTTGATTTAGAACTCTAAAATATATGTTCAAATTCTGTTATCTCTTTGATAAATGTATGTATGGAAATATTTAGGAAACTAAATATAAACTATAACTATAAATACTAAATATATGTTTTTCTGCTCCGATATGTAAACAAAGCGAGCGGAATGAAAAATAATATTTAGTACAGATGGTGAAATGATTCTTGTCACCATGCACCGGGTACATAGTCTGCCGTCTTTAAACATAACACATCTAATTTTAGGGGTTTTAATTTTCTTTCTGTGTGTATTTATTATGCAGCCATCAGAATCAAATTTCCTAGTAATCGCCTGAATTTTTCCGATAGATGGTTTGGGCCTGTAAAGATATTTGATAGAAAACAGATCCCGCACTTTCCTTAAACTGTTTCCAGATTTATTATACTAGTTCGTTCTATTTGAAACTGAACATAGGCTATATATAGATATAAGAAAAACCACGGTATGTATATAATGATAGTTGCCTTAAACTTTGTCGTCTGATTAATGATAATCAACCAAGGTATCGAAAATATCCTTTTCATGACGGAGACGAAGCACATTTTTACATAAACAACGATGTAGATAAGCAAAATTGCAGTTATTGGGCTCAAGAGAATCCTCATGAAATTCATCAGCGATTTACATTGCCCTAAAGTAAATCTTTTGCGTGCCATTTCATCGTCTGGAATAATTTTAGCCTTATTTCTTTGAAGAGAATGGTCAACCGGTAACAGTTAATGCAGCGCCCTATGTTCAAATGCCGCAGACATTCTTTTTGCCTCAAATTGAAGAAGACATAGGAGAAAACTGGCTTGGCTTGAATTTGCCCTCAAATTGAAGAAGACATAGGACATTACTGGGTTCAGAAAAAACGGGGCAACAAGTAATACGGCGAGAATAAGCATGGATATTTTAAGAGGATCCTTTCTAAACAGACCCATTTCAAGAAATGTTACGATTCCATTGCCAGCAAGATCCCCAGATCTGTCAGCTCCGGATTATTTTCTTTGGAGTTATTTATAGCATGAAGTATTTGCGAATAAACTCAGAAATTTAAGAGATTTGAATTTAAACATAGGAAATGAAATCAATGCTATCGCATATCACGTTCTTCAAAATGTTATGTTTTCTGGTCAATTAGAAGAATGTATTGAGAAAAATGGCGGTCATTTATGAAACATTATATATAAACCATAAAAAATCCCATCCGTTTAGTATAAGATTATGTATTAATTCATTTTATTATTTAAGTGAATAATTTTTTGGAAGCTGTTTAAATTATGTAATACATTTTGCCGGAACCTGTATAATATCGATTTGTAGCTTGTATCGACAAAAAAAAATAAAATGCTGGTCATATTTGAATGACCCTCGTATAAATTCTAATTGTGTTTTAAGGGGCCAGATGAAGCTTTTAAAATTTTAAATAAAAATATGTTCCATTAAAATCAAATTATTAAAAGTATGTACGATAGCAAAGTGTACTGTAATTTTATGTATAATCAGTAAAGTAATTTTACGTATTTAAGGTATGTAGATCTCAATGTAATTAAATTCTGTATATGTACATTCATGTGCGCTGGTTAATTGTTGCTACTATGAAGAGCGCAATAATATAACATCAATATTATGATATAACAAAAATCATGTTATTATACAATATGCAAAGTAATCATTCATTGATTATGAGGTCAGAGGAATATCCATTTTCAAACCACGTACTATTTCTGTAGAATTCGTAAATTGTTAATTGGCAATATAAATAATGTATAATTGACTGTATAATTAAAACATTTTAATATTTTCCTTTATAAGCCTCAATTTTTTATGACCAAGTAATTGATATTAGTGTATTAGAATTAAAGACCGGATTTACAGAAAATATGCTTGTCCTTAAAATTTAAGACATGAAAAATAACATTTCATAATGTGTTGCATATAAGATTTTATCTAATTTTGAACAAAACATAGTTTTATAATTTCCAGTTGATCTGACATTAAACGTCGTATTAAGTTAATTCATTTAATTTGACAGGTGTTTATTAATTTAAGTATAAATATTTACTTTTATTAGCTAAATATTTCGTTGCATCGTACGAATAAACGGATTCAGGCGGACTACCAAGAGATATGGAAGAGGCACCACAAAGTGCATTATAGACCCTGATTCCATAAAATTCGAAAGCCCGGTACGATTTGGCTTATGAAAAATTTGGGAAGTGGTTTCAAGACAAAAGAAATTAAATGGGTTATTGAGAAGGTTTTATTAGGCTATTTCGAGGGAAGAGAGAATCAAAAAACACTCTGGACTCTTTATTCCATGTTGCGAAGTGAATTGTCTTAGAAGAAGAGTTTTGATATTGCAAAATATACCAGTTTACATGCATTCCTAAAGAGGCAATCAGAGTAATACCATGCAAAAAAGTCTGACATCTTGTCAAAGGAAAATATAAAAAATAAAAAATAAATAAAAGAAACAGTATGCAAATAAAGCCTGTACATCCAGTCACGAACTATAAGAGCAGAACAGATGCAAAGGAACAGAAAGAAAAAGCAACAATATATACATATACCGTATGTGTTAAATATCATTAGGCATAGAGAATCTACGTATGAGTACATACAATGTCCAATGCCAGCGAAGACCGCGACGACTGACATACCGATTGACTGGAAATTTTGCATTCGGTCTAGCTGCGGCCGTTACAGTTTGAAAGCGTACAATAAAATTAATGTATAATGGCTCGTTATACACCCACTGAAAAGCTTCAGTTAGTAAAATGGTTTTATACTGGCAAGTCTGCAATGGAGTGCATGAATTTGTTTGCGCTGACTTTTGCAGACCGTTCTGTACCTTGCAGACAAACAATTTATAATATTATAAATACATTTGAAACTTGTTTCTGTCTCAATAACTGTACGAAATGCGAACCAAGAGTGGTATCACCACAAAAAATTGAGGAAAGAGAACGACGGGATGTATTAATTTGTAGTATTGTGGAAATTGATACCACGAGATCTACTAGAAGTGCTGCCGAGGAATTGGGTACATGTAACACAACTATTTCACGTATTTGGAAACGTAATGGTTTAAAATGTTTCTAATATTCTAAAACTCAAGAAATAATTCCCGAGGACAATCTCCGGAGAATGGAGTTTTGTCAAGACGTTATGGAAAAGATACATCGAGATGAAAATTTCGTTAAAAATATTCTCTTCACCGATTAATCAATTTTTCCATTACACGGAAAGCACAATCCCTCTGTTCTTCGATATTTGGCTTCGGAAAATCAGCACCGGCATTCTGCAAATCGCACTCAGTATCCTCAAAAACTAACATTTGGGCAGGTATTTTAGGTGACCATTCTATAGGCCCCTATTTTATTGATGGTATATTAAATGCCGACAAGTATCTCGAATTACTGAAAAATCAAATACTTCCCGCCATTCAAAACATTTTAATAAATCAGGAAATCGTTTGGTTTCAACATGGTGGCTGTCCAGCACATAATGCAGTGAGGGTAAAGGAGTTTCTAGGAAATACGTTTCCTGGCCGTCTTATTACTGGAACAGGAAACATTAAACGGCCCCCGCGATCTCCTGATCTATCTCCAAATGATTTCTTTTTGTGGGGATATCTAAAAAATATTGTTTATACTCATGAAGCTGGTAGAGCAGAAAATCTAGTTGCCTTGAGAGAAAAAATAACTGAGGCTGCGAATTCATTAATTGCCGACATGTTAGCAAATGTAAGAGCTAATTTCTACGACCGCCTAGGACAATGTCTTACTGTGAAAGGAAGAATTTTTGAACCTCTTGTATAATTTATTATAATTTTTAGAATCCTTTTTTATTTATTTTATTAGAATTACGCTTTTGTTTATGCGACGCACCGCAGCTTAAAAATTTCCTGCATCTACTGAAAGAAATAAGAAAAGCAAATCCCTTGCAATTCGTAAATGTTATTTTAGAACGCATTACAAGTACCTATGTCGATGGTAAAATGATTACTGCTAACTTGTATTTGCGAAACAATCGGAGACAATCGTTGCCAGCCGTCGCGGTCGTCGCCGACATTGGATCGGCTTTTCCATATACATATACAACGTATGTACTCATACGTATTACCTATGCCTAATCATATTTGACACATGCGGTATATATACACACACACATACGTATATATATATATATATATATATATATATATATATATATATATATATACAGGCTGATTCATTTTCGGCCCTCACCATGGGGATCTCGCTTATTATTGGAGATAGAGTATAGGTTTAAATTTGGCAAAGTTGTTAAATTTTGTGTTTGTTATAAATCCGTAAAGAAAATAGACCTGTGACAAATGTCCTTCGTTATTTAAAAAAAAAACGCGAAAACCCCATTTTCTTCTTTTACCTGAAGCACGTAATGGTCAAGACAACAGGAATTAAAATGAAAATCGACAAGATATTTTACAAATGGTAAATTAAAAGCGTGTTTTCAAATTTCATGTTAATCTTGTATTTTTATAGATAAATAATAATCCATCAATTTCTACACGGGAAGTAGCGTCAGAATTAAATTTGAGCCAGTCCAGAGTTTGGAGAACTTTAACATAAAAGTAGGTTTAAACCATACAGGATCCATGTTAGTCACTCAATACTGCCTGGAGATAATTTGACAAGGCTAGAATATTGTAATTGGTTAATGGGAAGGATAGAAAATGACCAAAATTTTTTAAGCAAAATCATCTGGTCAGATGAAACAAAATTTACAAATTCTGGAATGTTCAACAGAAATACGGAGCACTATTGGGCAGTACAAAATCCCCGACAAAACTGGGCTAGAAGACCACAACATCGTTTTGGAATAAACGTTTGGCTGGGTATTTTGGCAAATCGTCTCTTAGGAACAGTTATTTATGAAGAACATTTAAATGGAGAAAGATATTTAAACATTTTACGTACATACGTATCTGACTACCTTGACGACAATATCCCATTAAATCAATTACAATATTTATGGTGGCAACAAGATGGCCCACCAGCACACAATGCAGCTGTTGTTAGAAATTTCTTAAATCAAGAGTTTGCAAACCGTTGGATTGGAAATAGGGGAGTTGTTGAATGGCCTGCGAGATCACCTGATTTAAGTCCGCTAGATTTTTTTTTATGGGGATATCTTAAAAATAATATTTATAAAGTAGATGCGCCACAAAACATTGAAGAATTACGAGACAGACTTCAGAATGCCTTCGATGCAGTTCCTAGAAGAACTATACAAAGGGCAGTACAAAATGCCAGAAGGCGTGCCCAATTGTGCATTACCGAAGATGGCCAGATAATTGAACATTTACTGTAATTGTTTACTGTTTACTTTTCTATGTATTTTTATTAAGTTTTTGTTATCTTGTACTCGCTACTGTTGAATTTCGTTTTGAAGAATAAAAAATACTTATCATATCTCGTTTCTCTTCGTTAGTGTATGACATTTTTGTATTATTAATGAACAATAAATGAAATGTTTGACAGATTGAAATTCCAAAGGCTACCTTATTTAATCTTATAATTTATTCTTTCAAATAAAACCTAATGTCAAAAACTTTAGTCAGCATGTGGTACATGGTTGAAATCAGAAAAAAAAACTCTTCCTGAAGATGTCTAAATCCAATATGGCGCCTATAAGAAATTAGATAGTTGATGATGACCAGAAAGAAACGAAACGTCGTATAAAAATTTAGAGTACACCACTGATAGAGGTTTAGAAATGGCCACAAGGATGTGTTTTTATATTTTCTCTACAAGGCCAAATGTCGGTGCTACAGGTAAAAGAAGAAAATGGGGTTTTCGCGTTTTTTTTTAAATAACGAAGGTCATTTGTCACAAGTCTATTTTCTTTACGGATTTATAACAAACACAAAATTTAACAACTTTGCCAAATTTAAACCTATACTCTATCTCCAATAATAAGAGAGATCCCCATGGTGAGGGCCGAAAATGAATCAGCCTGTATACATACACACACGCACATACTGGCCGAAAAAAAATATTGACGCTTAAAAAGAAAGTACATAATTTGTTTCCTGAATACCTTTGTCTCCAAGGTTGTGCAACAAGCCGGAATGGAATTGTACAGCAGATAAATGTTATGCGTGAAGGATCTTTCAAAAAGCGCCAATCTGTGTTTGGGGGTCTAATCAAGTTGGTGTTACGAAGATTTATATTATGTACATCAGACCGGAAACGTATCTTTTCAGTTAAGTACGATGGCGTTTTCAAAGTTATAATTTTATGGTATGGACATAAGGCTTGAAGCTTTGTCCTGTTGGCCATATTTAACCACTGCAACTCAAGAAGTTTATGCGAAATATGTTCAAATTTGCGATTACCAAAAATATAACGCATACACTCGTTCTGAACCTTATGTACGCGAGCTCGATCAGCACTATCCAAGCAAGGGCCGTAGATTATGGACGCAAAATTAAATAGCGACAAGACAAGACTCTCGCATAACATTCATGAAGTTCACATGGCTTTACTACGGATGTCACAACTTGATCGATAAGGATACAATGTTTTGAGATTGGCATAGGCTGACTGAATAATTTTTGAAAGATGTTTCTTGTATCGGAAGGTGTTATCAATGATTAAACCTGGGTTTTTTGCCGAATCAACCAACGACACTTCTGCATTATTAATTTTGATCATGATTTGTTCTTTGATATTCTAAATTAATGCAGGGTTACCAAACAAGACGGTAGTGGTCTTTTCCGGGTTGATCTTTAGTGCATGATTCTGCAAAAATGATTGTATGCGCTCTAAGTCGTGATTAATCTTATCAATAGCAACTTGAACATCGTTTTTTGTGAAACCAAAGTAGAGCTGCGTATCATCAGCATACATTTGCACCTGGCAGTGCTTGACACATTTGTGTAGGTGGCTGGTATAAATGGAGAAAAATAAAGGGCCCAGGGATTGATCCCTGTGGAACACCACTTGTCACAGGCAATGACAAAGGTCGTGTTGATCGTTGGAATAGCTGGTGCTTGTCGAAAATGTGTGTGGGAGATATTTTAGACGAATTTTCTCAATTTGTAACAAAAATCCCTATTACAAAGGCAAACGTAACGCGTTAGTTTGTGATCACAGAAGGAAATATTGAAGGGCCAAATTTTCTTGATCTTATTAGAAAGTATATTTCGTTGCGTCCACGAAACGTTAAACACAATAGGTTTTTCGTCAAATATAATAATGGTAAATGCGGTGTACAGCCAGTTGGCATTAATGCAATCGGTAATCTACCGAAGAGTATTACTCAGTTTTTGAAACTACCAAATCCTATCTTATTTACCGAACACTGCTTCAGAAGGTCATCGGCTAGCTTTTTTGTAGATTCTGGTGCGGATATTTTGAAGGAAAAGCGACATGGAGATTGGAAGTCAAATACTGTAACGGAGGGTTATGTAGAGAATTCAATAGAAAATAAGAAAAGGATTGCTATTGATATTTTTGGTGAGTCAAGCTTAAATGCAAGTTTCGTTTTGCATCACGAAATCAGAGCAACTGCCATGAATTCTACGTCTGCAGGAATTAACCTCACCAATTGTTCACATTGTATCATAAATGTTTATAATTCATAAAATGAAGATTCAACCAGTTTGTGTCATTAAATGTTCCTCTATTCTGTGTTGTCTTTATTAACAGGTGATGAAATATTTTTCATTACGTAATTAGTTACAAAAAGTAAAGAGTTTCCTAACGACATGCAGTTTGGAAAAGTTTGACTTTTTATGTGTCAAAATTAGATAATAGTATATTATACTATAAGGGAGAGAAATGCGTTATTTTGGCAGAGGTGCAATTTGAAGCCCGAGGGCGAAGCCCGAGGGCTACAATGCACCGAGGACAAAATAGCATCTCTCCCGAATGGTATATACTATTTTTTCCACGGTCTCATTAACTTAAAAACATATATTTTGTCATTATGAAGTAAGTAGCACCAGAATTATTGTATTCGGATTTGAGCATTTATTTAGTAGTCGTTGAGTTATTGTCATAACTACAAAATAAACACACAAACGTTCTCCATAATGTAAACTCCCTTGGGAGCATTATACTCCCTTGGGAATAATCGACTACTTCTGTTTTAATTTTGATGTCATTGAAACTGATTTCTACTCCCGACCGTGGAAAAAATATATTTTTTCTATTTTGCGTTCGAAATGAGCTCATTATGAAACCCAAAACAGTATCGAAATGAGCTTCATTTCGATACGCTTTTTTTCATTTTTCAATGTTGGCGTTGTTCGAATACAGAAATAAATATCATTGCTGTCATTTGATTTTAAGAATTTATGTACATTTGACAGATATGATATATATCCGTATTTTACACAAACAACGTATGTTGTATACAATTGACAACAACATATATATGTTTCTATGTCACTCATGTTTATATTTTTAAATGAAGTTTCAAGTAATGTTAACGAAAAGTAGTAAATAATATGTAATATAATATACTTCGCGGATAGCAAGATTTAAATTTGAAAATGTCAAGTATCAATGTGACCAACTGCATGCTTTATATAAAAATTAAACTCTGAACTTTGAAATTAAATAATTCCAATTTAAGCAATTTATTAATGTAAAAAACGCAAAATAGAAAAAATAGTATAAAAAACTCGTTTCATAAGGCACCATTTTGCCGCACGAGATCAGTTTAGAAAACTCGTCGCAAGCGGCTCGTTTTCTAAACTGATCTCGTGCGGCAAAATGGTGCCTTATGAAACTCGTTTTTTAATATACTATTTTCTATTTTGCGATCGAAATGAACTCATTATGAAACCCAAAACAGTATCGAAATGAGCTCCATTTCGATACGCTTTTTTTCATTTTTCAATGTTGGCGTTGTTCGAATACAGAAATAAATATCATTGCTGTCATATGATTTTAAGAATTTATGTACATTTGACAGCTATGATATATGTTCGTATTTTACACAAACAACGTATGTTGTATACAATTGACAACAACATATATATGTTTCTATGTCACTCATGTTTATATTTTTAAATGAAATATCAAGTAATGTTAACGAAAATTAATAAATAATATGTAATATAATATACTACGCGGATAGCAAGATTTAAATTTGAAAATGTCAAGTATCAATGTGACCAACTGCATGCTTTATATAAAAATTAAACTCTGAACTTTCAAATTAAATAATTCCAATTTAAGCAATTTATTAATGTAAAAAACGCAAAATAGAAAAAATAGTATAAAAACTCGTATCATAAGGCCTTTTGCCGCACTCGCTCTTTAGAAAACTCGCCGCAAGCGGCTCGTTTTCTAAACAGATCTCGTGCGGCAAAATGGTGCCTTATGAAACTCGTTTTTTAATATACTATTGTTTAACTCATGTCATTTTGCAGTATCTGACTCGCTACGCTCGCTCGTCCTGCAAATATTCCATTTTGTTACACAAAATAGCCCATTTCATAACTGGTTACATAAATAGCTATTAAAAACCTGTACGAATCAGATAAAAGGAAGTAAAATAAGACCAAGTTCTCTACTCCTTTTTTGCTTTTTCGAATTTTAATGCCTATTTAGAACTTTTTTCGGACTTTTTGGAGCGTTTTTTCCAAAATTTATTTAATTGCGAAAAGAAATTTTCGCTGTGCCACTCCACATTTGTTTCGTGAATGAATTTGTTCTTTCCAATTCGCTATTGTGCCGTCTGACGTGGGATTCCCGGCGTTTATTTTCATTTTATTTGAGTCGAGTCATCAATTGATTTAATTGTGTTAAAGTTGTTCGTGTGACAGTGTGAAGTGCGCTCGTAGTACAATACCGAAACAAAAGCCCACCGTTGAAGAATGGATTAAAAATTAGAAGAAATGAACGCATTCAATTATTTTGCCAAGCTTCTTCAAAAAAGTTTTATTTGCATTTACGATTATAAAATGTATTTACGTTACTAAATTTTTTTTACCAGATTAAATGTGACAAGAAATACTACATAATTCAGTATATTAAAACGTCATTGCACCAGGAAAAACTAAAACTAACTAATAGTCAAACCAAGAAACAACAAACTAACTAGATACAGCTACGTAATCTGCCGCCTGTATACAGGGTGAGTCGTGAGGAATCGACCAAACTCAAGGAGTGTATTCTACTGGTGAAAGTAATGTAAAAAAATTCAAATGTTGTTATCCGATTTTTATTTGTTTTCGAGTTATAGCGTAATTAAAAATGTAGATTTAGCATACCTTGTTTATGTATGTATTCGTAAAAACAGTGAAACCCCGGTAGGAATTCATTATAGGGAAGTCTTCCTAGCTGAAGCGCTACCTGTTCGTGGTTTTCCGAACTAGCGGTAGTGACATTGAAAGCAGTCGAGAAATAGTGTAGAGTGGTTTGTATGTCTAATGCGTCTAATGTCACTACCTCTAGTTCATCGTTGATATAGTGAGGGCGCTGCCATCATAAAAAATGTTCCCTATACCTTGGAGTGAATTATAACATTGTGTTCGGGTATTGTGACATTGACTTGACGTTTGTACGACTATAGTCTAACAAACTGAAATGCCACACACTTATTCTAATTTAGAATATGCTAATATGGTGTTTGTTTATGGATTTTGTTATGGGAATGCTTTAGCCGCTGCTAATGAATATCGTCAACGGTTTCCACATCACAGACATCCTAATAAAACTGTATTTATTAGTGTATTCAACACATTGTGCGCGACCGGAAAGCTTCCCAGTGTAAACATAATATCTGAACGAGGCAGTCGACAATAATTACAAGAAGTAGAAGGTATTCTGGATGTAGTAGAAGAAGACGCAACTACCAGCTCACGGAGAATTAGTATTCAATTGGGCATTCCACAAACAAGGGTGATAAAAACACTCCACGAGCATGGCTTACGTCCGTACCATGTACAAAGAGTACAGCACCTACAACGAGATGATAATCGTAGACGTATGGAATTTTGTCGATGGATAAATGATAATCTTCGTTTTGTATCGCGTATACTGTTTACGGATGAAGCGACATTCACCCGTGACGGTATTAATAATTGTCATAACCAGCATGTATGGTCAGACGAAAATCCACACGCAACAGTCGAAAGTAACTTTCAACATAAATTTTCGGTAAACGTGTGGTGTGGTATGATCGATGGTTTTTAATTGGTCCTTATATTTTTGAGAATCGCCTCACGGGAGACACCTATTTACATTTTTTAGAAAATGAACTGCACGGACTGCTAGAGGATGTTCCCATAAACATCAGAATCCAAATCTTCTACCAGCACGATGGAGCACCTGCACATTACGCTCGTGCAGTCAGGCAACATTTGACTGAAAGTTTTCCAGGGAGTTGGATTGGACGTGGTAGTCACATTGGTTGGCCTCCTAGGTCTCTAGACTTCACGCCACTCGATTATTGTTTATGGGGCTGGGTAAAAAATGAAGTGTATCAAGTAAAAGTGGACACTCGTGATGCACTAATTCAACGGATTATGAATGCTGCTGACAATATCAAACATCAACCTGACGCAATCAAGAACGCAACCAGCGCCCTTGGTAGACGATGTAAAAAATGTTTTGAAATGAATGGCGGTATTTTTGAAAATATATTATGAAGAACGATAATACCAATAAAATACAAACACTTCAATGTATGAAATTTTGTTTATTTTTAATTACGCTATAACTCGAAAACAAATAAAAATCGGATAGCAACATTTGAGTTTTTTTACATTACTTTCACCTGTAGAATACACTCCTACAGTTTGGTCGATTCCTCACGACTCACCCTGTATTTAACTGACACAGGGCCGGACTCGAATAAATAATAATAATTTTCTCGTTACTACGTGAACATTTGACCGCAATTTTTTGTGTGACGACATTATGCACATATACCTTTCACCTCTTTCTTTCTTTAGCGCTACTAACTAACATTGTACAACAATCTGCTCTCGTATCTTTTTCACTTATATGTGTATATTATCATAAACATAGAGGCAATCCGTTTGGGAGAAGGGATCATAAAAGAATTTGAAAGATTCCAGTAATTCTGAAGACGGTTAAAAATACGGTATCTGTGCGTTATCGATTATAATTACATTAAGAAGTATCGCGTGTAATAAGCATATAGCAAGCTTGCTTTCTACCACGTGCTTTATTGTGATGAATTAGATGTACATCATAAAATAATGTAAAAAAGAGGTTTCTGACAATCTAATTTAGGGCTTTATTAGCAAATAAACTTTATGGATCTCTTTACTTAATTTAACACAAACTGCAAATATAAACAGACAGTTTTTATTTACAATGTTACTATATTATAAACAAAGAATATATTACGTATCAGAATTACAACTAAATTTTCTCACTTTTAATAATAATAGCAAAAATAATAAAAGCTTTATTTTTTCTAGTAATAAATTAGACGTTCTCGTTTTAACACGCAAATGAATTGCAACACGGAAAATGTAAAGAAATATAACACGGTAAGCGGGGCCTTGTGTAAGAACATAGGAATTGTGCAATGAAACTCGATTCAATATAGCAGGGAGGTAGATAGCAAACATAAATTATTTGCATTCGATTCGCAGTTAAACTGCAGTTGTGTAAGAAGATTGTCGGTACCCTTATGTTATAACTAGAGACCGGACGCAGCAGGCCGAAATTACGATGGACCATATAAATAGTTTATAACATCGCTAAGTACAACACGCAGTTATTGAATAGCACTATTCATTCGGTTAACCGCACATCTGTTTTTTGACTTTGAATTGTGGCGCAATTATTTTAATGTTACAATTAAATCCTTTCTTCATGGGCGTAGATAGAAGCGTGAGGAGGTTTTATAATTCTATAGTTATAGATTAATATGTTGTCGTTGTAATTTTTTAATGTTTAACCAATAAGAATTTATCCCATATTAAAAACAGTCAATGCATTTTACTATTATTGAATCAATTTGCTCACATTTTCTCTCTCAAGTTTTATTTTTAGTATTTGTATATCTAGTTAATTGACGAAGGAGATACTTGTTGAAACTTCATTATAACGCTAAGAAATAAGTAATTAAACTTCTAGTTTCAAAAATTCTTTTATTGTAAATACCACTAGAATATTATTTCGCCATACAATTGCTTCATCAGGTGGATGAAATACTAGTATTTCATTCACCTGATGAAGCCATTGTATGGCGAAACAATATTGTAGTGGTATTTACAATAAAAGAATTTTTGAAACTAGAAGTTAAGTTACTTATTTCTTAGCATTTGTATATCTGCTATATTCTCTCCTATCCTCTGCCTCTTTTGTCGTGAGCATTTTTCGTTTTTTCATTATACCAATTTTTCTAAATCACCATTCCACCAAAAGTTACTTTTTTTTTGTATTTTAGATGTTGTTTTGTTTCTAGTGCCTTCAAAGCAGACTGTTGCATATTACATTTTGTAGGTTAGATTCAATAGATTTAAGTACAGAAGATGTGTGGTTGCCCTAGACGTAAGGACTTTTTGAGCACCCCTTATTATTTGCATATATTGCTTTCAAAGAACAATTACGATGTAGACATCAATTCACTATCTTTGACTTAATTAAAATGAGTGACTTATGGTGTATGTCATTGAAAACTACATAATCCAGAAGATATATATGTACATATTGCTATGAACTTTTCCCCATAAATATCATAAAAATTTATATAATTATGATTGTACAGTTATTTTGAACGCAAGAACGCATTTTTGATAATTTATTATTTTTTGTGAAAAAAACTGGTTTTATGTTCTAAGCCTGCGCGCTTGATTTGACCTTTGCACTCACAAGTGCTGAGTGAAGCAAGAAAGGCGTCTTTATTTAAAGATAAATCTTTATCCTTGTTTTAGTAATTTCGGTTTTTGTTTTTTTTTGATTTAATTGTGTTTTTGTGCTTGCTTATATCATTACCGATTTATTTTACGAGTTTGTGAATATCGTAATTGATTTTTAACACTTTCTTACTCATGTGTCTCGTGTAAATGAATATATTTTTTACGTAAGTAATATATTTTATAAAAGATATCTGATATTATTATATTTAAAAGAGTTAAATACTGTATTTTCTAATTGTATTATTATTATCGTATTGATTTAATCTTAGTTATTTGATATAAATGACAAAGAAGGTTTTTTAAAATTTTTAGTATAAAAAACTTTTCTGTAACTGTAAAATTTTAGTACGCTTCAGATATCAAGGGCATTTTTTACATGTGGTTGCACATGCGTTAGAGTTTGTTTTGGTCTGTCAAATAGGTTATTTTGATTTTGTTTCTTGTGGGAGAAATTAAAAAGCATCTTTGTAATTTATTAGTTTTAATTTTGTTCGGATTTCATTAAGGATTTTTTATCGCATGCTGCGGTCATTTCCATGGGTTATTTTTACCTTTATAATATTGTTAAATGAGGCAATATTAATCTTTATACTTTATAAAGATATTTTATTTTTTTTTATTTTTGTATTAAAGTTTCATTTAAATTTTATTGTGTTTATTTTTAAATTGACCTTTTTTCTTTTGTGCTAATAAGTAACTCAAAGATATTATTACTATTTTTCTCAAAGAATTTTGAGTGGCGCCTAAATATTTTATTAATTCAATTGTGTTCTCCACTTTTCCGATTGGAACCCTGAGAGGGAAGCAGTCCCATTTTGAAAATAAACCGACTGAAAATCTAAGCTGGACAGATTTGTAGTGAATAGTGGCATAACCAATTTCAAAACCACTATTCATAGCAATATGTATATCTGATGCATATTAAACAACTAACTATAGATATCTACAACATTTACTACAGCCAGTACTGAATTATTCAATATTTAATGTAATATAGACAATTGAAATAACAAGGGCTCAACATCGCTATGTATACATGTGAGTATGTATGTATCTGTGTATATGTACAAAGACGCACATTTCGGTAGTGTATTACAAATTACCTAAGTTGACAGATTACTGCGTTTGGTAAATGATCTTGACTTAATTAACCGGATATATTCCCGAAATTAATTTATACCATGTCAGAATCGCTCATTAGTAAAGCAGCCTTCCCGTAAGCTTGATTCCTGACGTCGACATACAAAATTAATAAATTTTACGGGTAAATTATTTTCCAAAATCAATCATTTAGTTAGAACAGGAGAGTAAAGCTTCTATTTCCTAATTAGGTTCGATAATAATTAATGTCCATTATATATGTCTACTCTCGTTCGCGTTAAGGTCTTTGGGCTTTAGGTTTACGTTAATTGGTTATGTATGTTGTGTTCAATGTAAATTACGCCATAAATGTCCTTATTATTCAACATACATTTGACGCCCATTGAAAATTATTAATGTAATATTTGTTTATTACTTTAAAATATGTTTTAATTTTTTGAGAAAGTAGGTACTGTTCTGGCATTACAGTTTTATACCTGTATTTCATTGTTGTTATAAATCATCACTACACGATATCCGGAAATACACTTCGTAAAGTATATCCTTTCAGTGCCTACACTGTCCAAGTGTGAAGCAAAAATTGTACTTTATCTCTTAACACGCATGAATACGCGTTGTAATACTACACATGTGTCATTTTAAGTTAAGACGTACGTCTTTGAAATATTATATTAAATAAAAAGATAAGTTGTCCAGGAGATAGTCTTATGATATTCGGCTTGCAGTCAAATTATTGAATACTGTTGTTTATTGACTTTGTGTCCGGTATTCTGACTTCTTGTTTAAGTGTTAAGTATTATTCTAATCTGAATATATAGTTTGTCATCAAAAATTACAAAATCTGTTCTTTTGAGAACAATACTTATAAAAAATAGTAATATCAATTAGTGGCAATAAGTACGAAATTGTTTGATTATCCCTTGACATTACTAACTTATTTATTTTACAGAATATTTCTTAGATGCCTGGTAAACCTCTTGATTCTCAAGCTCAACAGCTTGTACAGGTGGCCCAAAATGACCGAAGGGGTTTTAATTCCCTATAACTTTTTTATTATAATTTTTTTTTTAGTTTTCAGTATTTTGTAAAGAAAACTTGGGGAATTTAAAACGGAACAGTACACAATTGAACAACGTGCCAAAATCGTTGAACTTTATTTCTCAAATCAACGATCCATTGTTTTGACTCAGCGTGCATATCGTCGTTATTTTAATGTGCGGGTTGGACCTTCAGAGTCAACAATAAACCGTCTGGTTGCAAATTTTCGAGAACAAGCGGCAGTAAGAAACCTTCCTGGTGCCGGCAGACGACGAACGGTGCACACGGATGACAATATTGAACGGGTACAGGAGAGTATTCGGGAAGATGGAGAAACATCAACCAGGGGACGTTCGACACAACTTGGCCTCTCAAGAGGATCACTGCAGAGAATTTTACATACAATAAGAATGTTTCCAAACAAAATTCAGCTTGTCCAACAATTGAAACCGACAAATTACCAGCAACGACTTGATTATGCAATTTATTTTCGTCAAAGAGCAGAAGAAAATCATGATTTTATTAATAATTTAATTATGAGCGACGAAGCTCATTTCCAATTAAATGGGTTCGTTAATAGGCAAAACTGCAGGATATGGGCTACGGAAAATCCAAGAGTAGTTCAACAGCGAGAATTACACCCACTTAAGTGTACCGTTTGGTGCGGTGTTTCGTCGGAAAGGATAATTGGCTCATATTTTTTTGAAAATGAACACGGTGTCGCCGTTTCCATCACTGGTGTTAGATATCGGACAATGTTGGAAAATTTTTTAAGGCCAGCCGTGGACAACCATCCGCAAGTATGTTTCCAACAGGATGGAGCCACAGCGCACACTGCGGGGGACACAATGGCTCTTTTACACGACATCTTTGGTGAACGAATTATTTCCCGTACAAGCGATTTTAATTGGCCTCCGCGTTCAACGGATTTAACCGCTTCAGACTGTTTCCTTTGGGGTTATTTGAAAGGAAAAGTCTATATTAATAAGCCTCGAACCATACAGAAATTAAAAAATAATATACGCGACGAAATCAACAACATAACACCTGAAATTTTGCGAAAGGTTATGGAAAATGTTTTGGAAAGAGCACGAATATGCGAAGCAGAAAATGGCCACGACTTGCGAGATATAATTTTTCATAATTAAATTAAAAATATTCTCCATTAATATACTGTATTTAAAATAAAAAAAATTTAATAATTAGGTCTTAAATAAGAAGTTATAATGAATTCAAACCCCTTCGGTCATTTTGGGCCACCCTGTATTAAATCTTACAGCCTATTTTGAACAGGAAAAAGAGAATTGTGGACTATTTATGTCCATCGATCGTGTTCTTGAGGTAATTCACATAATCAGTTAGATAAGACAGTGTTATAAATTAAGTTTTATTTTAGAGGGTAGATGATATGGATTTGGATTGAATTATCTGCAAGACGAATTTTTATACTATTATTTACTTAAAAAACAATAGAATATTAAATGTAGACTATATAAATGTTTTCCTTTGTATAATTTTAAATGTAATTTGAAACATATATTGACAACTCTGAAAAGGTTTTAATCCTCTTTCAAAGAGTTAAATCTAAATTATACATCGAATTAATACATTCTCAATCTTCTTAGCCTAGATATGGTGCAAGAAAATTATTTCGGTAGGTATGCCATTCTTAATAATGCAAACATTTTTTAACACTAAAGATCTTTTTCAATATCTATGCATTTCACTATTGGCTTCAAATATTTCTTTTTAAATAAATTTTTGATCGAATATTCTCGTAAGTTTATAATTATAAATAACATTTAAAATAATTTGTTCGAATATTAAAGCCATAATTTCCGCATAGTTTTCTTGGATAGAATGTATTTATATACATAGAACTAGACAAGAAACAATACCTTTGAACGTTCTTACTTTACTCATTATTGATATTTTGACATGTAGGTTATGTATTTGTTTTCTTTTGTTATATTGCAAGTAACATACTAAAATTTTGACAATATTGCAAAACATGACGTTTATATTTTATGATGACAAACGGGTATATCCTAGATTGAATATTGACTGAATTTGACTCTGAAGTACTGATTTGAATCACATGCTTCGGATTTGGCCTTAAACTGAAAACTTATACTTTATGAACTATAGATAAGATTTTCATTTCTGTACAGAGTTTATATATACGAACTGTGAAGAACTTCATGCGCATGGGGATTAATAACTATTAGATTCCCATCTTGCATGGAATCGTGGCTATAATTTGTTGCATTAGTTTTTGCAACTGACAAAATCACATTTGCCTAAGAATGCAGACGCATCACGTCTTGATTCAGTCGAAAGCAGTTCTCTTGTTTATAATTTCAAAATTGTTTCTGCTAACACAGAAAAATTTGTTGCCATAAATGCCAATTGATTTGTTATTACATTAGTTTTTAAAAATCTTTTTTGCTTTTTTATAGGATCTGAATCATAAGAGAAATCAAAAAATAACATTTTTAATATTTCGGTGGTGAGGGTAATTGCAAACCGGGAAATTTTTCTTGGTACAACTGAACACGCAATGACACTTTTAAAATGATTTCTTTTACATTAGAAATTCATTAATTCACAAAAAATAAATTGATTTCTGATTTCTTCAGCAACTCTATTAATGACATAAGCCAGACAAGAAGTGTGAATTAAATTAAGAAAATATATCTTTATATTAACTGAGACTTTACACATACAAGGGGCCACATTATTATGTGGTATAACTTCGTGCTGTTAAGAAAATGAGTTATTGTGCAGCTACTGGCTTTATCTCACTGCTTGCAATTTATTAAATATGATTTACTAGGATTTTCTGCGTTCAAATAACCAATTAACAAATTAGCAAATCGAGTCTGCTGTTTAATATAATACCCTTGCAAATAAATTGTCATCTATCAATGTGCGAATCTCGGCAAGGACTTCAGTGTATATTCGATCGGCATAAATCTTAATTTAGAAAATATAACATTCGGCAGCATACGTATTTTATATATATATATATATATATATATACATAATTATTTCGTGACCTTTGTATGTTATGGTAAATTCAATTTGTTGGGTACTTAAGGTCTGGTTTTACTTCAAAATGTATATATTTATATTTTATATTCCTTGAAAAAGGCATCATTTGCCGAAACATGTAGGATTGTTTTAGATATATACATTTTGAAGTAAAACCAGACCATAAATCGCCAACAAATTGAATTTACTATATATATATATATATATATATATATATATATATATATATATATATATATATATATATGAAATGATGGTTTCTCGGGTTCTTGTCCGCGTGTGAGATGTATCCTGAGAAGGATTGTTGTCTCGACGTTTCGACGGGATCGCACTCGTCATTTTCTAGAGTTGTTCTTTCACTTGACGCTGAAGAGTAACTGCCGATCGTGTCCTCGGGTGTCTGCTATTATGTTGCACAATGGGAGGTGGGGGTTGCGCTGCTGCCGTCGTGCGTACACGGCTTCGCGTGATTGGTCCGGGTGTCTGTGATTCCTGTGTGGGGGCGTGTACCTGTCTCGATGTGTTGTGTTTCGCATGAGTCTTGATTTGCATGCCGGCTAGGAGTGGCTTCCAGGTGTACGGTAAACGTTGGCCGTCGTCGCGTTTGTTTAGACTTTTGGGTCTCTTTTCTATTTCAATCGCTTCTCTAGTAATTCTAGTAGATATACTTTCGCTCTTCGCTAGGATCTTCGTATTCTCGAAGTCAATAGTGTGCCCCGTTAGGAGGCGGTGTTGTGCTAGAGATGATGTTGTTTGTTTCTTGAAGACTGCGTTTATGTGTTCCTCTTTTCTCACGCTTATTCGCCTGTTCGTCTGGCCTACATAGGATTGTTCGCATTCTAAGCACGGCACTTCGTAAACGCCTTGGTCTTCAAGTGGAATTTTATCTTTCGCGTTGACTATTTTATCGGCTATTTTTATTTTTTTTTTCCCCTGTGCTGTAAAGATGGTGTCTATGTTGTGTTTTCTTAGTATTCTACCGATTTTGTCTGTGGTACCCTTTATATATGGTAGAAAGGCCTTTGATGTAAATTCCTCTTTTTCCCGTTTTTCTGCTCTATTGTGTCTGGCTTTGTCTATTGTTCTTTGTGAATACCCGTTATCAAGAAGAGCGTTTCTAATATTTCTTCTTTCTTCGTTTTTATGTTCATCGTCTGTTAGTCGTTCGGATCGTAGAACTAGGGTTTTCACTACTGAGTTCAATTGTGCCGGATGATGATGCGATTGTGCTTTTAAGTACCTATTTGTGTGTGTAGGTTTCCGGTAAACGGTGTGTCCCAATGTTCCATTTTCTTTTTTGATCACTAACACATCTAGAAAAGGTAGCTTCCCTTGTTCTTCTACCTCCATTGTAAACTTAATTTTCGGATGTTCGCAGTTTAGTTGGTGTAAAAAATCTTGTAGTTTTTCTTTGCCATGTGTCCATATTACAAATGTATCGTCGACGTAGCGCAGCCACATTTTCGGTTTGTTCTTACAGGTGTTTAGAAAGTTTGTTTCAAAGTTCTCCATGAATAAGTTCGCTATAATCGGTGATAGCGGGGAACCCATCGGTGCGCCTTCGACTTGTCGATATTTCTGGTTGTTGTATGTGAAATATGTGTTTATAAGGCAGTGTTCTATCAGGTTAATTGTAGCCTTTTGTACTTGATACTGGTTTTCTAATATGGATATGGTCTCTGCGATTGGCACCTGCGTAAATAGAGATGTCACATCGAAGCTGACTAGCAGGTCCGTTGGTTGAACATGCACGTTTTTTATCAGTTCAATGAAATGATCTGCATTCTTTACGTAGGACGCCATTTGTTCTGCGTGTACCTGAAGTTCTTGTGCCAGGTATCGTGCTAGAGCTTGTGTTGGTGATCCAATAGAACTAACAATCGGACGAAGTGGTACATCGGGTTTATGTATTTTTGGGAGTCCGTAGAGTTTTGGACATCGGGACGATTTTTCCCGAGGGATGGTCTGCTTCTTTATTTCTTCGCTCAGCGGTGTTGCGTTTATTTTTGCTTTGGTTACTTTTTCTAAGTACGTTGTAGGGTTCGTGTTGATTATTTTATATGACGGGTCGTCTAGCAGTGATCTTATTTTGTTGTCGTAGTCGGTTTTGTCTAATACTACGGTGGCGTTTCCCTTGTCGGCAGGTAGAACTATGATGTTAGTGTCCTTTTGAATATCTTTCAAGGCTAGATGTTCATCTCTTGTGATATTTCTCTTTGGTGGTTTTGCCTTTCTGATGACGGTGGACACTTCCTGTCGTATTATTTCTGCGTTGTTCTGTTCGACTTTGTGTAGAGCTGATTCTACCCCGCATATGATATCTTCTACCGGAATGCGAGTTGGTGTTATCGCAAAGTTCAAACCCTTCTCTAGAACGCTGATGGCCGCTTCGCTTAGTGTTTTTTGTGATAAGTTGTGTACTGTTCTTGTAGTTTTGTTGGTAATTGCACTTGTAGTCGGTTGCTGTTTCACTCGTAAATGTTCGAATTTCCGTTTCTGTGTGTTTGTTCGTATGTCGGAATCTGTTTCTGCCCTGAATGTACATAATGTGTCTACTACGACTAACAGACGATGAACATAAAAACGAAGAAAGAAGAAATATTAGAAACGCTCTTCTTGATAACGGGTATTCACAAAGAACAATAGACAAAGCCAGACACAATAGAGCAGAAAAACGGGAAAAAGAGGAATTTACATCAAAGGCCTTTCTACCATATATAAAGGGTACCACAGACAAAATCGGTAGAATACTAAGAAAACACAACATAGACACCATCTTTACAGCACAGGGGGAAAAAAAAAAAAAAGCCGATAAAATAGTCAACGCGAAAGATAAAATTCCACTTGAAGACCAAGGCGTTTACGAAGTGCCGTGCTTAGAATGCGAACAATCCTATGTAGGCCAGACGAACAGGCGAATAAGCGTGAGAAAAGAGGAACACATAAACGCAGTCTTCAAGAAACAAACAACATCATCTCTAGCACAACACCGCCTCCTAACGGGGCACACTATTGACTTCGAGAATACGAAGATCCTAGCGAAGAGCGAAAGTATATCTACTAGAATTACTAGAGAAGCGATTGAAATAGAAAAGAGACCCAAAAGTCTAAACAAACGCGACGACGGCCAACGTTTACCGTACACCTGGAAGCCACTCCTAGCCGGCATGCAAATCAAGACTCATGCGAAACACAACACATCGAGACAGGTACACGCCCCCACATAGGAATCACAGACACCCGGACCAATCACGCGAAGCCGTGTACGCACGACGGCAGCAGCGCAACCCCCACCTCCCATTGTGCAACATAATAGCAGACACCCGAGGACACGATCGGCAGTTACTCTTCAGCGTCAAGTGAAAGAACAACTCTAGAAAATGACGAGTGCGATCCCGTCGAAACGTCGAGACAACAATCCTTCTCAGGATACATCTCACACGCGGACAAGAACCCGAGAAACCATCATTTCATCATACAACCGCGAGAACATCAAAATTATCATATATATATATATATATATATATATAGTTTCTAAAATTCATTTACATATTTATCAGTTTATCTAACCATAATGTACCTAAAGTCACTTTATACCTTTTATTACGGTTTTGTATTAATAATAGAGACCGGACACGAGAGGCCCACGACTCATCGCCCACGGGCGTACTATTGAAAATTTGTATTTTTAAAGAGTTTTTAATTTTATTTATATAATTGGAAAACAAACGGGTGGTGATATATAAAATACAAAATACATTTTTATTTGTTCATTTTGTTGTTCAGTTGAGTAAATGAGTATTAATATTAACTAGCAATACTTTCTCAAGGTTCTCTTCTGTAAAATTTGTTCTCTTTGAGTGAAATACATCCTTGTAGATAGAAAACGTCCTTTCTATATCGCAACTGGTTATAGGTGCATACTGGAAATATTCTTTTATTTCAGCATATTCAGCAATTAGATTTTGAGGCATTGTCCCCATACACAATTGCCGCAAGGTTATTAAATCTGGAATTCTATAAAAACTGCGTCTAACTCTTGTCGGAGGCCACATCCGAACTCACTTGGAATATTTTCCAAATTATTAACCGCCACATCTAATGTAGTTAATCCATCTTTTAATTTGAGATTTTGATTTTCAAAATAAGGGATTAGTTCTGGCAAATTTCCAAAGTATTCCTGAAGAAAGTACAACTGATTTTTTAAATTTGGAATTTGTATTAGCTTCTTTCATTCAGAAATACTTCGAGCACCATCATTTAAACAGGTAACGAAATTTTGTAAACTATCGAAATTCTCTGCATAGAAACTAGCAGCTTCCAACCATGGTCCCCGTCTACTTATTACTGGAGAGGAAGGCAGTGACAAAGATGGAAGTTTTTCCCTTTAAAGAGCTACTCTCAATGATACTTTTCTGAAAACTTTTTTTTCAAAGCAGACAAGCCTATCAACTTCCTGTGTAGCTGATATATTCACAAATTCTATGGGGAGTATGTGATACATAAGTAATATGTAGCATATTAGGATATGTTTCCTTTAATAGTCTGCCTGTTTTTAATATAGATGCAGCACTGTCACTGACAAATAAAAGTATTTTTTCTGTATACCTGTCGTCCGAATGAAGCATTTGGTGCATATTCTCATAAATGGTTTTAGTTCCTGTTTCCGCAACAACTGTATTTATAGCTTTTGTTGCTATTACATATGCCCTTTATGGAATAGTTGGGTATAGTACACCAGCTACAACATTTACCACACAGCGCCCTAATATATCGATAGCTTCATCGGCACTTATCCATAGGTACTGATTTGAAAGATGGCTTTCAATGCGTTCTACCGCTTTCGTGTAGCACTTAGAAACATAATATTTGCGTAAGGTGGATTCATCAGGAATATTTCGCGGGAGAAATGTTTTGATGGTGGGATTTTTAAGTTCATTTAATGGAATCTTTGCCGCCATTAAAGTTTAAAATTGTCAGATTCCAACGGGTACAATAATCTGTGTATGTGTTTGCGATTCTAAGTGACGTTTTAGGTGCGATTTCAAGTCATATAAGTATTGTAAAACATTGTATTTTTAATAGAAGAATCGTTATTTATGTTAATTTTATAGGCCGCAAAATGTCGCAAAACTATTTTAACCGGTCACCTGTAAAAGATCACTTGGAAATCTGGTATTTTCCATATCCAGTTATTTTTGAATTCTTATTTAAACTTGCCGCCTACTGGAATTTTTGAAGGAAATGTATAATTTAAAGAAAATATTCACAAATAAGCAGTATTATTGCTTTTAATAACAAATATGCATTTTGCATATAATTCGAGCTTAAGTTATAGTAAATAGAATGTGTTTGAGTAGACTAATTTCGAAATCAATACATGTCAAGTAGAAGCGAATGTTCAAGCAGATGTAACTAAATTTATGCCAGTGCTAATATATTAGGGTAAAACAAGAGAGAATACATCTGGTGCAACGTAACATGTCATGGAAATTACAGAATTAGTTCTGTGTAAAATCAAAGTAATACGACATTGAAACATATTTAACTGAATTAAAAACTTAGAAACAATAAAACGAAATTATTTTACGAAGACAAGTTTTTGAAGGTATTTTCAAAGTCGCTTGTAACACATAAAATTTCATTTCATTTATAAAATTCAAAAAATGTGACATTGGAATTTTTAGTTACAAAAGAACTTTATTTTTAAATATTTTTGATAAATCTTTTATTGTTGCATTGAAATACTCATTAAAAGATGTAGTAATTTTTAGATAAGTAATAATTCAGAAATGAATGGGGCATGATTAAAGCGATGATCCGTTTCATAGTAATTTTTATTACCTAAACAAAGACGAGTAGTAAAACCTATGTCGAAAACATAATTAAAGCTGTAAATATGTAATGGTAAATAAAATTTTTCATAACGCAGTGGATAAATTCGTTAAAAAATTGTAAGAATAGATTTTAGAGAAAACCAAATTTTATTTTTATTTGCGATTTTTTTCAAATCAAATTAATACATACACGGTGATTCATGTAGGAAGTGATGTTTTCGGTTTCTTAATAACATTCTCCATTTTTATTACGGAATGTAAAACCAAATAACTATCTTTTAAATGCAGTGTAAACAAGACTAGTTTAGTTAACTACGAAATATCAACTGAATTATTGTCTCGTATAATTAATCTATTTTGACTTCTAATTAGGAGTTTTTGAGTGACATTTTTTCCGATTTAAATATGCTCCTCCAAAGTTTCCTTTTCCCAGAATAGACCCAGTATTATTTCATCACGGGAAATCTCTCACTTGTCCTTATATGTGGATTCCAAGTCCTATATTTGTGTTTGTGGTTTTAGGCATGCGTGCGACAAAACATAACATAAACTATATGCATTCTTCGAGACGGGCTTCTACTAATGCAGTAAGCATGTAATAAGTATTATTCGTTGAAATGTAGAATCCTCCATTGCCTAGAGGCTTAATCTTAGTACTTCACGTGATATCTTCTTTGCTCATCTCAGTTATTTACACAGAGAGAATAGCCTTCGGGATTATGTTCTAAGGCCCGAACAGGAAAAGTATCCGGTGGGTTTTGACTGTTCATAAGTAATTTATCCGCTTCCTTTCGGGACATATTTTTCATAAACTATTTGTTGCCCTGACCAGCCGATTTCTCCGCTACAAAATTCCCGGGTACACAGACTGCAGCAGCCAACCAGCATTTTTGAAATAACTGCAAGAAATAAACGGACGAATATTAAAAAAAATATTGTTACCATCTTATTCTACGTTAAAAAGCATTGAACGAAACTGCTATAATGTTTAAAAATAACAGCATTTAGATGTTGTCGATTACATCGTGGAGCATCTGCTGAGTGATTCTTTCGATTTCCCGACGGATTCTTGCCTTCAGTTCTCCAAGGGTACGAGCACATTCTTGGAATACCTTACTCTTTAAGTACCCCGATAAGAAGAAATCGCACGTTGTAAAGTCGGGTGACCGGAAAGGCCAAGGAATCGTTCCGTTACGAGATGTTACGTTACGAGAATCGCATAAAAATTCATTGAGAATAACCATGCTCACGCGGGCTGCGTGGACCCATCTTGTTGGAATAAGGTTTCAGCATTCACTCCATACTGACGAACCTGTGGAATGGAGATTGTCCGTAACATTTCCGATTAGCGCTCTGCATTCACAATTACAGCCTGCTCATTTTCATTAAAAAAAAAGGGCCTATTATCCCCATTGCAGACATTGTCCACCAAACCGTAACCTTGGCTGAATGAAGAAGAGGTTGTTCAAGAGTTGATGAGGAGTTTGATTAATCCAGTATCTAAAGTTTTGTTTGTTTACATAACCTGGCATATCAAAATGTGCCTTGTCGCTCATCCAGAGGTTACGGACAATCTCCTCATTTTCTTCAATTATTTCCAAAAACGTTTCGCAAAAACATCGTCGAGCAGCACAATCATTTTCATTCAGAGCCTGAACCACTTGAATTTTGTGTGGGTGATAGTGTAAATCTAATATGAAGATCCTTCGAACGGGTCTGCCTGAAGTTTCAAACGCAGTAGTCTGTCTATTGGCTGATCTCAGACGACTTCTTTCAATAGCGATTCTCACGCGTTCAATATTTTCGGAAGTTCGCACTGATATCGCAGTGCCAACTTCGTATTTCTCGTTTCACCGATGTTTTCGAAGTTTTTTACCCACAACTTTATTGAGTTCACAGAAGGCACCAGCCGATTACGATGAATTTGAAAATGAGTCCAGAAATGGTGCCGAGCGACTGCATAGCTACTGCTTTGGTAAAATGCTTTCATGACGAAAGATCGTTGTTATTTAATCCACTGTTCCATGGCAAGTGAAACACCTTAAGCGGAGAAATACAACGGTGACGTTCGCAACTTTCTTTGTTCCTGTGCCCTTTTCAAAAATCCACGTTTTACTGCCGCACCCCTAATATCCAATGATATTGGTTGTTAAATGATACTTTCAACCAATCACCATCGTTGTCGTCCAAGACTTACATTCTGTCTCCTTTATGCAAGGATAAATCATTAGCATCTCTAGCAATATAACTGTATTGAGCAACCACCACCCGAGCTTGGCTTCATGAATTCGGCATTATTTCTTTTTGGATCGGGTTGATAGCGTGGATTTGGATTGAAGACAATAGAGGTTCTGCCTTCAAATAGTGATTTATGGAAATTTTTTGCAGAGGACCCTACAGGAGGAATACAACAAAGGTTACCCGTAGCGCTTGTGACGAGGTCAGCACTAAATCACTGAAATCAGCTGATCAACTGTAATTTTATTAATAATGAGAATGATGTTAAAATAGGTCAGGATATGTGACTAGTTGGCTCTTGGTATGTACGTTTTTATGTCATTTTATTTTATGAATCAATCCCAGTATCACTGGAATGGTACACTTATGATTAATTATTTAATCAAAAACTTAATAATTATCGACTATATATTAAGTTATTCATTCAATACTGACACAGAAAATCTCTGTTTACAAAAATACACATACGTGAACTGTATTGATCATGACTAAAGACGGCAGACTATGTGCCCCAGCAGTGGCGTTGCGTGGAGAGTTTAGCAGAATAACAGTGCGCTTACTTAAAAATAACGGTATCGAATCCCTATACAAAACGTTAAGAAAAAACATAAATAACTTACCCAACATGTTTACATTGTTCCAAAAAAATGCGGATGTGCGCGATGGAAAAACTGCACCATAGTATACGAGTATGTTTCTGTATTAGTCTCGGAAAGGTTCGTACGTAGCGACGTATATATATGTTTATATACAGAGAAGGATTGTTCGACGTTCAGAGATGTTATATTTGCATAGTTAAAGCGCTCTTTGTATCTGTACAACGGATCTTCAGTATTGGTAAAAAGTTGCCCTAATTTTGTAAAATCTACATTTTTATCTAATACACTGTTAAAATTTTCACGGACAAAATCACTTTTTTCATCTTCAAGGATATGCAGCACTAGTTTTACGTGGTCAATATTTGCTAATGAGTCCGATAAGGACAGCGCAGTGTTCTGTAATTTTTTTATTGCGTCCAGTATTGGAACGTAACTGTCGTAAATAATTTTTAAATTTGCTGCAACTTGAGGATTGTTAAATTGAACCTGGCTGAGCCGTATTGCAGCTGCTTCTTTGGCATCTAGTTGTAAAATCACTGATTTAATTTTTTCAAAATGTTTATAATAATAAAATGCTGCTTCTAACCAAGTACCCCATCGTATAAGAATTGGTTGCGGCGGCTCGGGTATATCAGGACACGGCAAATGAAATAGCCGAATCCGTTTCGGAGATTTAAGAAAAACCGCTTTCGTTTGTCCTATCAGTTGTTCCACATCAGGATAAGTTGTACGTATAGTGTTTGTTACAAGCTGTAAAGCGTGAAGCAAACATGTGACATGCAGCAGGTTTGGTTGAATCGTTTTGAGTAAGTTTGCCGTGGAACACATAACCTTGGCAGCATCGGTAACTAACATTAACACTTGCTTCGGTAAAATCTCAAATTTGTGTAGTGTTTCTATTAATACATCATATATCGCTCTGGCAGTACACCCTTGCATTCGTTTACAGGTTAGTAAATAAGGAGGAGAAGGTCCTTGCGGAGTCAGCGTCCGAACTAGAATGGCTAGGATGGACTGTTTTTTAATATCTGTAGTTTCGTCTATTGTTAACCACAGGAATTTTTTTTACCTTATTTTTCGTACAATTTACAATTCTCTCACGCACTGACCGTACGTAATTCCGTAGCGTACTTCTTGCTGGTAATTTCCACGTAGGATTGTATTTCTTCCAAAACTGACGAAACATTGGGTGTTCCCTTTCTGCATTGGTATATTGGTCGCAATTAACATCATTGTTAAATCACACACAAATTTTATTATATGATCTGCGTCCACTATTATTCGATTTATGTTTGTCACTATTTATATGTCTTTGGCACTGACTTGCTTTCCAAGTTAATAAAGTTCTTTCACAAACTAAACATTTCACTACGGTACCGTCACATATTAAAACGGGAACCCTATGTAAAAATTTATTTACTACTTTAGCATGCAACCGAGTCGATGCATTGTTTCTACGCACTCCCGACATTTTCAACACGATTGTGTTAACAATGTATCGCTTACAACGTCTCAACGGCAACTGAATTGATCGTCGTACGCCTCTACTCGATCCCTCCACATCACGCTACTGTTCGGGCACATAGTCTGCCGTCTTTAATCATGACAGCCATTTTATTATTGTACCATTTAATTGCATTGCAGTCTATATTATCATAAATAAACTTTAAATAGTGATTAATTTATTTATTTTTGTTATATTTGATGTACACTCCTAGATGAATGTTAGTTTTAAAATTTTAAATCGCAAGTCTCTAGTCAATATCAACACATAATTTTAGCTGGTAACATCTGATTGAATTGAAAGTTCAAACCTCAAATTGTTACATCCTGAAAAGCAATAGACGAACGTCAGTTAATCAATAGTTAAAGAAGATGTTCGAAGTCATGAAAGAAATGGAGTAAAATCTGAAGAACTGGCACGTTTAAAATTACGTGGCGAAATCGAACAATTTATGTAATATATATGAAAGAATATTCTGTCAATAAATACTTGGATTAACCGCCACTACGTTTTATTTTTTATTTTTATTAAGTAAGGACAAAATATTTCCAATAAATATAAAGACATTTACATTCCTGGTCTATTTTATCGTTCACAATCTATTTAATTTTCATCTTTTTTATTAGAATTTTTCCTTTAAACTCTACTTAACTGAAAGTAATATAAATATACGGCGTTGACACAAATTCTAATTGTGCAAAATTTATATGATAACAACAAAGTGGAGGCAGTATATTCGTTCCTTTTCTAATAAGAAATAAAATGTTTTCTAGAATCATCTTGTTACAATGGACGCTAATTATTGGGATATGTATTTTACCATGTGACACTGCAAAATTGTTAAAAGATAGATACTCCTGGCTTGTATTGGTTTATTTCGGGCTAGCTGTAACGTCCTGGCAATAAATGAAATTGATTTTAAGTAATTTAATGATGAGCATCAAAGGTCCAGAACGTGTGAAGTATGTTGAAATAAATAATTAACTAACTAAGACAAAGGCAATAAATAATTTTTTGGAAACGATTGTAAAAACCCAACTATTTCACAATTTTGAACGAAAATTTAACAGTCGACGTCCAAAATATGTCTGAACTAATTTACTGTCATGGCGAAAGTATTGCCAACTTATGAAAAGTTACTCTCCCGTCTAATCACCCTTGTATATGTTAACGTAATATTTACTTTAAACTTAGAAATTAGAAGTATAAATTCAGTTTTTTGTTGGTTCATAATACTCACGACTTATTTATGTATAAATTGGCATTCATATTTTCGATAAATATGCTAAATAATTTTTATCAACTGGGAATGAATTTAGTTTTAATTTCACATTCAATATTTGCTGCGACTCGCTGCCCTTTAAATTACATTCTGCGTATTTACTTTATTGAACCTCGAACCTTAAATTTTGCCATTCTATTTTGCAATGCAGTCAGTATTCTAATGAAATTCAAATTAGTGTATCTTTTACGAAACTTTAGACTAACTAAATGAAGATATCTAACGTAATCTTCGAAGGCGAGGAATCGAACAAATTGTTGTCTATTTAACGTATTCCGAATATTTAAATATTTGAATATTTATTATAGTGTATATGAACTTTATGTATATTTGTATATATATATATATATAATAACTTCGTGACCTTGGTATGATATGGTAAACCTAATCAGTAGGCGACTAAAGGTCTGTATATTACTTCAAAATATATGTATTTAAAAAACTGAGTTTTTTAAATACATATATTTTGAAGTAATATACAGACCTTTAGTCGCCTACTGATTAGGTTTACCATATATATATATATATATATATATATATATATATATATAATATATAAATGTTTAGATAATTTCTTAGCCGTTTATTAAATATAACAATTGATAAATTATTGGAGCTTTTCGGCTCTTATATGAAATATTTACAAATATCAAGCTAGTATGTATGTAATTGCAAAGTACGGGGGGATGTAAACATTTCTGTCTAGAAATTACAAAGCAAATCATACGAAATTTTTTAATTGAAAAATATTGTCTATGTTGGGACTCGAACCCAAGTCTACGGTTTGCCGGACTGTCGGTTTTACCACTCACCCACAATAACAATATATATATATATATATATATATATATAAATATAAATATAATAACTTCGTGACCTTGGTATGATATGGTAAACCTAATCAGTAGGCGATTAAAGGTCTGTATATTACTTCAAAATATATGTATTTAAAAAACTCTACATGTTTCGGCAGTTCGCCTTTATCAAGAGAATACAAAATATAAAAAATATATATATTTTATATTTTGTATTCTCTTGATAAAGGCGAACTGCCGAAACATGTAGAGTTTTTGAAATACATATATTTTGAAGTAATATACAGACCTTTAATCGCCTACTGATTAGGTTTACTATATATATATATATATATATATATATATATATATATATATTATTACAAATACAAGGGGCTGCTATTTATACTAATAATGAAATTATTCTAAGATAAATAATAAAATTATATTTTAGTTATTTTGTAATAATTAAGATAATTCGGTGTGTTGGTGAAGTTCCTTCAAAGGTCCAGGACGTGCGTGGTATTGGTTAATTGAAAATTCAATATACAACAACTTAATACATAAAATAAAACACAGCGGCGTCCTTAAATTTTGTATTTATATTTACATAATAAATTGCAACTCGATATATTTAAATAAAAGAAATTGATGTATGTAAAGTCATTAAATTAGTAATATATACACAAGGGGCGATAAATTAGTAATCGAGAAATTAATATAAAATATCGGAAATGGAAAAGGTGAAACAGTAATAAAACAAAGTACTATATACACGTGGAGTGGTGAATAAGTAGATTAAAATTAACACAAAAAATACTCTGAAACGAACGTTCAACGGGGTAGTAAATTAAGGGTTAATTAATATGTATATAAAATAACCTCTGTATCGAAGAATACAGAGCTTACCTTTTGATTTGCGGCGATAGTAGCCACGTGGTCTTCGAAGATATACCTTGGTCAAGTATATGCAGAGCGATGTTTTACCGGAGGAATAAGAAATTAGTTAAATTAATATGGATTCACTTAAAGAATAATATGCATAGAACAATGCAGTTTACCTTAGAAGTTGAAGAACACCTGGTCGGCGTGATAGCGTCATGACTTGGACAGTACACGAGTAGTTGTTTTCTCACGAAAGGGTCGAGAGAGAAGAAGGAACTGTTAGTTTTCGTCGATAGAAAATGTCTAGAAAACGGTTGGTTTATGATGTATCGAAGAGGGGGTCGATATCTCGAATAATAGTTAATTAAACGCGCGGCCTGAAGACTTGGTCTGTCGATGTCAGAAATATTCTTAAAATAACCCTTGTGATATAAGCTTCCTAACGATATCAAACAAGACATATAACAGAAGATGTAAATAATATTAAATTTAAACAATTTAAAATTGGAATGTTCTAGACGAATTTCGACATTCTAAATTCTACATTTCGGTTATCGGTTGACGGTGCAGGTAATAAGGGTCGTCGGCGGTTGGGGGTATAACAAAAGAAAATACTTTCTCTTTGGAAACGAATATACAGAAGAAATGTCTTAAGTTTAAATATAATTAATATGAGATATTTAAAAACGAATATATTTTTAATTAAGTGAATTAAACTTCTATACGCTATGTGTAACAATATATATATATATATATTGTTATGATACGAGCTGCATGGATATTCCAGTGAGCTAAGAATAACAAGGTAGAAATTATATTGAATTGCTGCGGTATGTGAACATAACTTGTGAAAATTAATGTCAAAGTGTTAATAAATTTATATCAAGACAACTTTTGATATTTTAGACATAATTATATTTATTTCAAAATTTACTTTTCATATTTTTAAGATTTCATATTGGTCATTTAATTCAATTACACGAAATTAAAAAAGATATTTAATTTATTTACATTTGAATTTTATATCGACATTAGTTGGACACGCCCAAGTTTTTAAAAATGAAAAAATATTTTTCTTGCTTCAAATAAATGATTCAAATCTAATCTGTTTATATTGTTAATGGAATATTACATAGCCTAAAAGTGTGTTTTTTTAATCCACGACGATCCTGAGAAAAGAGATTAGAGGAATCTGTATTCAATTCGTGCTCAAAAACGACATCTATAATTAATTGTGAATACTGCTTACAATCATCTGTTAGATCACACATTATCAATATTCAATAATTTATTGTTACATTTTGCACGTGAACGAGAGGCGGTATTGCTCCAATATATATATATATATATATATATATATATATATATATATATATATATATATAAATATTTAGTGTTTATAAGAATTTTATTTTTCTTTTTTATTTTATTGGCCGTGTCTTAATATTAAAAATAATAGATTTTTTATTGGTTTTAGCGACCTTTTATTGAATTTGGATGTTTTTACGACGTTTCGACTTTTATTAATTCAGTCTTTTTCAAGTATCTGGAAACAAGAATTATTACAATGAACATGAGAACTGTGTTTGTTTCGTGTGATAGATATAACAATTAAATTAACAATTTTAAATTTAAAATTAGATTAAAAAATTAATTACAAATTAGGTTAGCATTTAAATGCTTACCTAAAATGCTAACCTAATTTGTAATTAATTTTTTAATCTAATTTTAAATTTAAAATTGTTAATTTAATTGTTATATCTATCACACGAAACAAACACAGTTCTCATGTTCATTGTAATAATTCTTGTTTCCAGATACTTGAAAAAGACTGAATTAACAAAAGTCGAAACGTCGTAAAAACATCAAAATTCAATAAAAGGTCGCTAAAACCAATAAAAAATCTATTATTTTTAATATATATATAGAGAGAAACATGTAGAGTTTTTTAAATACATATATTTTGAAATAATATACAGACCTTTAATCGCCTACTGATTAGGTTTACCATATCATACCAAGGTCACGAAGTTATTATATTTATATATATATTAGAAATGAATTCCTTATTTTCTTGGCCGTAATTGTAATACGAGGTAAAAGTAATGTCTTTTGGGAGTGGTGGCCGGGTAATTAAAACAATATTTAATTTAACGTTTCGGTACTATACATGGTACCTTTTTCAAAAGCTAGAATTTACTTAAATATTAAAAAGGTAAAAGATGATGTAATAATTCTACTTACATTAAATATTTTTGGTGTTACTATATTGCGATGTATTTGTTTTGCATTTCTAATTAATTACCCGGCCGCTACTCCCAGAAAACATTACTTTTATTTCGTATATATATATATATATATATATATATATATATATATATATATATATATTGTTAAAGTCTACTGATGTAAATATATTATCTATATATTAAAAATTTTGAAAGTATACTATAATGAAATGAAAACTACTCAATGATAAAAAAACAATAATTTGAATAAAAGTAAATATAAATTTAATTAGATTTCTTACAGAATTTTTTAGAAAATTATTATTCGTAATTACCTTAATGAATTTTGAAAATACAATATTATAATTAAAATGAATCCAACTTAATTCCGTTTTCCACTATTTTATTCGAATTTTTCATAGAAAAAAAATTCCTACTTGAGGGCGAATTTTTTCTATGAAAAAATCGAATAAAATAGCGTCGTAAAGTGTAGAAAGAATATTTACAATTACATTACTTCGCGGAAACACAATTAATTTGAACCCCCAAACTATTTATAAATTTGTCCCAGTACCTTATATAAACAACCCATCAGAAAAAATAAACAAAATCTTAGCACCAAACAATATAAAAGTAGCCTACAAAAACACCAATAATTTAAACAACTTACACTCAAAATTAGAAGACAAAATACCTACATTAAAAAAACACGTTATTTATGAAATTCCATGCAATGACTGCAAAGGTGTATACATCGGCCAAATAATAAAATATCTGCAAGAACGTTTAAATGAACATAAATTCTTAAACAATAGTACAGCCCCAAAAAAACACATCAAACAGACCAATCACACTTTCAATTTCGAAAATCCTCAATAATTACATCCGAAAAAAATAACAAGGCAAGAAACATATTAGAAAGCATACACATACAAAAAAAAACGATTCCACAAACGACAGAACAGACACAAATAACTTGTCTACAATATACTTACCCATTTTATAACACATCACCCCCCTCTGTACAATAACAATTATTAAACATTAAAAAAATTAAACACATGTCCGAGAAAAATTTAAACCATTTATAGGTTTGGTGGGTGACACTACAAACATTTTCACATGTTGAAACGATAATAAACATATACCCCATAAAAGAAGGGTCTAAACCAGCAAGACACACGTAATTTAGTTTTATTTAGAAATGGTAACCAAAAACGAATATATTACATCTTAACAACTTAGTAGTAGTTTATTACAGAAAAATATTTACTGCAACGCTATTTTAACGAACGTCCAACAAACGTATTTAGAATTAAAGTGCTTCTTCTTAAGAAACGTCACGCCAAGTTTCTAGTAGAATTTATAAGGTTCTACACTATATTATTTACTTTTCATTTTTTATTTACGTTTTAAACCTTTATGCGCTAAAATTTAAAAGCGTTAAAAGGCAAAAGAATCAACTCTACTTAATTTTCATTAACTCTTGCAAAATAAATTTCAATTATATTTTCAGAGATAAATATATAAATATTTTATGTACATAGAAACGCAATCTGTTATACTCTTTAAATTACTTTGCATAACCTTATCAGTAAATGGAACTGTAAACACATTTTACCATTTAAACACCTAATATGCTACCAAAAATAATAAATATGAAAGCTTTCATGTAAACATATATATATATATATATATATATATATATATATATATATATATATATATATATATATTTATATATATATATATATATCTATGTGGGTATATATTTTTGCCTTCCGATAACAAGGTACTATAAAGTCGAGATTACTACAGCGCAGAGAGCGTTTCGGGAATACGATACCATATTTCGTTATATATTGCTTTGGGGTGCAATTCTTAACCTATTGAAAGCTACAGTAAATGTATTTGACTTTATTTTGTTTCGAACAGAACCCTTATTATTATACTTAATTTCAAAGAAATCGAACACACAATAGGACTGGATCAGTTTGAATAATATAACTATAATGGTTGTTTGATAAAACTTAAGAAATGATTACATTTTCAATATAAAAATATAAAAATTTGAAAATAATAAAATAAAATAAAACAATAACTTTGTTATACCACTTTATTGGTATATAATATGTGAATGCGAATAAAGTGGTATAACAAAGTTATTGTTTTATTTTATTTTATTATTTTCAAAATGAATTACCACAAAGTTACGGCTACCAGTATTAATATAAAAATTTATTTAATAATTACAGGATCCCCCGCGGTTTCTTATGCATTCAATAACTCTTCTAGGCATGCTTGAAATTAAATGATTTGTGGTATCCTGGGAAATGTCATCCCAGGCTTCTTAAATTCGGTGACGAAATTCAAGTAGGTTATTTGGTAGTTGGGGTTAATTACCCAATCGAGTATCAATCCTATCCCACACATGTTCATTTGGTGACAAGTCTGGGGAGCGAGAAGGGCCATGATAGGAGGGTCGCGTTATTTTCTTGCAAGAACCTTATAGTATGCTTGCTGTATGAGAACGTGCGATGTCCTGTTGGAAAAGGAGTTGAATTAACTTTCGTAGGTATGGCAGTACAGCCTGGCAGCCTGCAGTGCCATTAATATATAATCATTTGCATTCAAATTTCTGTAAATAAAAACTAGAGGTGACCTGCTACTGTATGTTATAGCACCCCATACCATCACACCTGCTGTAAGGGCCGTATGCCATTCCACAGCAAATTCTAAATTTATGCCTTCTCCACGAAATCGTCTTGCTTTTCTGTGCTGACCCACAGACAGAATAGGAACTCGTCAGAGAACATAACACGATTCCATTCACAATCCCAATTTGATCTGGCGTTACACCACTCAATCCGAGCACCATGATGTCGACGTGTCAGTGGGAGACATAAAAATGGTCTATACGAACGAAGTCCAAAAGCGGCGTATTCTGCGATATATCGTTATCATAGAGACATTGTTGTAGAATTCCCAACTAAGCATTTCCAATCGACCGGGTTGTGTAAACTCTGCCTTGTAATGACGTCAAATGACGATATTCCAGTGCTGTAGTTGCTCGAAGTCGTCCGAATCCATGACGGCGATTGTGGATTCCTTTTTCAGACCACCCGGACCAACATTGTAACATTATTGACACACTGCGACCCAGGCAGTCGGAAGTTTGTCTCATTGAAAAACCAGTCGCCTTTAGAATTCACTTAAATGATTGTAATTGTTCCGTAAATGGCACCTAGGAATAATGACGTAATGACTTAATAAATTCAGAACAAATCGCCACGAAATACTGCTTCAATCTGAAGGAAATGTAAATTTAAAAACATAACTTTTTGATAAAACAAAATAAAAAATTGCACGCCAGCTAAATTTTTTTGTCCATATTGTTATCATTTCTTATTGGAAACGAAACAGAGTAGTATAAAAAATTTTCTTGCAATTATTTGATTCTTTCTGGATGTTCGGATTTTTTTGAAAATCAGTATATTATTGTTCTCAAGATTTAGAATTTTCTTTCAAAAAAAGAATCACAAACTTCCTAATTTGAATCTAAATTTTTTGTGTGTCACTGATATACTTTTGATTCAGATCTAAGAGATATCTCACTTTCATAGATTTTAAACATTTTTCGTATGCGTCTACAACAAAATGCTTTCATAAAGATTTTTAACGTAAATAGGTACACAAGAATTAGTATCTTCTTAAGTGATCTTTTTATATCCTTTATTGATTCATATCTTTCAGGTGGAATTAATTGGATGCACTGCAATGATTTTCGATTGCTAGAATTTAGCAAAACATGCGGATTGCCTCGGAGATTGAACTTGGAACATGGCCACATATCACGATCCAGTATTGTGTAAATTTAGGAAATAAATTTCATGACTGCATTAAAGAAAAAAGAAGAAGAAAATTGTCTCCTGGATATTCTCTTTCATCAGGATAACATTCCAGTGCATAAAAGCATCATTTCCTTGCAAGAAATTCGCGATACTGATTTCAATCTCATGACACATTCACCATACTCACCTAACTTAAGCACCTAGTGATTTTTATTTATTTCTGGATTTAAAATAAAGTATTTGATGTAGGGCGGCAGTTCGAAGAATTCTTCTGTGACAAAGATTCGGCTATTTTAAAAAAGGTGCCTCTATGATAGAACGAAGGTGGTATAATTGTCTTCAAGTGCAGGGTGATTATACAGAAAAATATCCGTGTGTTATATGCTAGGGACAATAAATACTGTACATCCCTCGGATATTAAGAATTTTTTGATCCCACTTTTAAATTGTATTATTTACAAATACATAAAGTAAAAGAAACTTTATCCATTTTATTCATATTCTCAAGAGAAAACATTTCTTTTGTATCGCGCTTGTCAAAAACGACAACGACAGTCTTTGAAGAATATCTACCGGAAGGTAAACCCAGGCACTTAATACTATAGAATGTTCCTTAGAATTCTATATATCATTTCAAGTAACTAATTATGTTCGACTTCTATGCCCATTGTTTTTTAATTATTAATTTTATTTATTATCGATCTATTTTTTCTACATAACAAAATTATACCGACCTCGTATTAAAATTGACATATTTAATAAACACGTCTAATTCATTTGCTACTGTAAAGGTTATCTAAACCGCTTCACGTACAAAATTTTATTGTATTTTTCGCAAGGAATATTTCAATGATATTAATTTTATGGCTTTTAGCTCGCGTCTTTAATTAACTCTTAATTCTTAGACATTTGCTATTTTCTATATGATTGGTTATACTTAAACTAGATCATAAAACTGCCCTTATTTCCTCGAATTTTCTTTATACAAACACTCTCTCAGTTTCTAGCCTTGAAAGGGTAAACATCTCTCATTACAAGTGCCCATTCAAGCATACACAGTGCTGATCGGCATTTCTTTGTTTGGGTTTTTTACCACGTGTCCGTCCGCAACATTATTCAAAGGTTAATTCTATATCGATCGATACACATATTAAACTAACCACATATAAATTAATATAAACATGGATTCTCATCAATTATATCTCGAACCTATTCGATACTTGATTTATGATTATTGACTATTTATTAAAATTATTTATTTGTTGAAAAATATAAATTCGAAATTATACTTCTAGTTAAACAAGCCCGTAAAAAGCTTAGAAATACATACATTAACTCGAATGGAAAGGAATTATATTAGTACTAGAAATTATACTACTGTAACAATACCAAACCAGAGTTTGTTTCCACCTGATTCTTTGTTGTAAGTTAAACTCGATATCTGAATAGCGCATTTGATTAGTTTATACACTCGGTTTGTGAATGATGTATGTTCGAAACTCACTTGACGGCAGAACTTTTCAAACAAATAATTAAATATATTTATTTGAACAATTGTGTTTTTGTTTACCGAGTGCTACGATTCTCGGAGGAATTTTGGCAGTTACAAAGTGTTTCTGTTGAATGACTCTATATTTCAGTATTTCTCGTTTTAAATAAATTTGCTGCTTAAACTGAACTAACCACAGTCTGATAGTGTAAATATTTCAACGTTAATTTATAGCTTCTAAATGTCTGGTGAACGCAATAAATGTGTTCGAATGTATTTATGTAATTAGCTTGTAAATGCACTTTACTAAAATAATAAACTCTGTCTCATCGAAGTCGTTAGGAATCGAAAATTTATAGTCTGAAATATGATGTAGCAACAAAATAACAAATTAAATAAAGCAATAGCACCTCACAAACTTATTACCGTTCATTACCAGCAAATATTAAATTGAATTTTCCGTGTTTAAATTTTATAGTATAAATATACAATATAAGTTAACCCACTCAGATTTACCCACTCAAATATGTTTCAAATTAATTTGTTATATACAATATACGTTACTTAAACCAATTAGTTAAACTAATACGTTATATTTATATTAACTTCGACAGTCTTCACTTTAAAATTAATGTTTACTATAATTATAGTTCGTTTCAACTACAGTAGCCGCTCGATTTTGTGAACTAATTAAAATCTTACCTGGTCACAGAATCGAAATGTTCACTCAATCGAATGTGCAGTTTAAAACGTTTATTTATATGTATGTATATGTATTCAGTTACATCAAAAAGAATTAACAAATGAAAAATATACATGTTCTACATAGATACGTACATACATACATGAATACGTAATGATTTAAAGAAGTCAGTTTTGTTTGTTAAAAAAACTGGTTAAATTTGTTTGAACCTTTTTTTCTTTTAAACATCTTTGAACTGCGATTTCTTTTATTCTTCGCAAAGTTAATAGATCTTCAGAATTTAGCATGTTTTGTTCTGCCCAAGAAATCACTATATTAAGTCCTTGTAAAGCTTCCTGAGTGGGGATGGTAGTTGGCATTGGCTCATCATCCATTGTTTCTTCCGAACTTTCAATTTCAATTACATCCTCTTCAAGATCTTCTATGACATCCGTATTCCAGTTTTCTATGTCTTTACGGCTGTATGTTATGTTTCCGTTCACTTTCTGTAGTAATGCTACAGTTTCTTGAAATGTCACTGCCCCGGCGCTGTTCTTGTATTTTTCTTGTAGAATAGCCAATGGAACATCTTCTGAATCAGAGTCGCTATTGAAAGAATCAGATAAAATATTTTTCCAGCAATTATTTCTTCTTTCACATTCATCCATGCTAATGCCAGATGTGTAACAGCATCTTTTAGACTAAAGTTTTTAATGACAGCTGAAATATCATTGCTATCAGAAGCAACTATTGTGGATAAAAGGCTTCTTCTATAAAACAATTTTGTTAACCTAATGACATTCTGGTCCATGGGCTGTATAAGAGCTGTTACTTTCGGAGGCATGTATACAGTAATTTTTCCATCATCGGAAACCAAGTTTTTGCTGGAGGATGACTTGGAGCGTTATCCAAAAGTAGAGGAGCTTTTTGTGGTAATCCCTTTTGTTTCAAAAATCTTCGTACCTGCGGGACAAATGAATGATGAAACCAATTTTCAAATACCCCCGACGTCATCCACGCATTTTTCGTACTTGTGTATTGCACTGGAAGTGAAAAGTTCTTAAAGCATCTTGGATTTGCGGCACGCCCAATCACTAACGGTTTGATTTTATGTTCACCGGTTGCATTGGTGCATGCTGGTAAAGTAACTCTACTTTTATCCGTTTTCCGACCAGGGGCCGATCTTTCTTCAGACGTAACCAAAGTCCTTTCTGGGAGTAATTTCCAAAACAAGCCTGTCTCGTCGGCATTGTATAATTGGTCATGTGTTAATTGTAGCTCCTCTATTTTCTTTCGAAATTAATCCTTGAATGGACCTACATGCTCCGGAGCAGCTGATGAACTTTTCTCCCGATATTTTTAAATGTCTTATTCCAAATCTTCGTATAAATCTTTGGCTCCATCCGTCACTAGCATTAAAATTAGGATTTTCAGCGATAGTTTCATTGATAGCTTTTGCTTTTGTTTTTAAAAGTTCAATCGAAACCGGTACATTTTTAAGTCTTTGTGTACAAAACCATGAATATATTTTTTTTCCATTCGTGGCATCTTACAGGATTTTAAAGTTTTTCTTTTCCGTATTTCACTGCGCCTTGATGTGACTTTTAAAATGTCCCGTTTTTTATTTTTGATTGCACATACTGTGGATTTGGCAATCCCGTACGTTACACTGCTTCCACTGTCCAGACTTTTTAAAATTTCACATTTTTCGAGCAAACTTAACACTGTCCGCTGTTCTTGTAAGTTACGCCGGCGAGTCAGCAAAATAATTCATACGCCGGGAATTTACCCAGTTCACTGAAACTGAATCGAATGCAGCAAAATAATTCATACGCCGGGAATTTACGCAGTTCACTGAATCGAATGTGCTATTGTTCACTCTATGGAGCTTTACTAATAAAATTTTAGTTGTTCATATAAACGAGCTGTTCACTGAATAGAGTGTTCACTCTTCCGAGCGGCTACTGTACTTTTAATGTAACTAAATAGAAATTATGTACCTTTATAACATTCCCTGATGTAAGAAATTTAGGTACTCTGGGCCGTAGATGCGCAGAGGTGTATTCTGTATTATCACTTATAAATATACAATAAAGCCACCTGCCTAAAGCGGCCACCTGAGATTACGGACAGTTTCAAAGTTCCCCGAACCGACTACAAGGAAATTCCTGTATACGCAAACCCGTTATTTACGGCCACCCTTGTAAAACGACCTCAGTCAAATAAACCCAAATTGATGAAAATACCCAATATTATTTCGTATTTGCGAAATTGCCCATAACTATGTGTTCCTAGTATGTGGACTTAATTAAATTAAACTCGTAGAAATGAATGCGGTCTCATTCCCGAACACGCCCGGAAAGCATATTGCCGGCGCAATACGTGCATCTTTATGTTTAATCAAACAGAGATCGCTTTCATTTCTACAAGTTTACACGGAATGTGGTTTTTCAGTTACTTGGTTAGTTTAAAATTATCTCCGTCTGCGAAATGTTCTTTCGGTTACTTGATTAGTTTAAGGTTGTCTCCGTATTCGAAAGGTTCTTAAACCTAGATTACGGAAGTACTTACGCCGTACGTCATTACGAGACTATCGTTAAACATAAAAAATATTTGGTTTTACACAAAATAATCTTTATTTCAAAATCTACAAAAATCAATTTCCGCTCTTTAGTGGTTTCTTTAACATTATACATACAAGGAGCCATACAGATATCACAGGAACTATACTGGAAGAGCCGATATTTCAAATGCCGGCGAAATGTATGGCACCAGAAATTATGTTTACAGCTAAGTTGAATATATTTATACCGACCAGGGAACAGGCAAAAAGTCGCTCGATCGATTGTGGTGCGGGCACCTGGTACACTGATGGATCACAATGGATCTAGTCAGGGGGCAGGTGCAGGCATATGCGGAATGTGCTCTAGAAGGAAGATATCGATATGTCTGGGGAAACATACTACGGTTTTCCAGGCCGAATTGTTTGCAGTCGCAGCCTGCGCCAAGGAAATTCGGGAAGCCGGCTGCGCAAACAAAAAGATTAACATAATGACTGATAGTCAGGCGGCTATTAAAGCCATTATGAACCCATCTACCAGGTCTAAGCTGGTGAAATATTGTAAACAGGTCCTCAATAAACTGGCACAAGACAATACAGTGTCGCCGATATGGGTGGCCGGACATGAGAGAATTAAAGGCAATGAAATAGCCGACAAACTAGCCAAAGAAGGTACTAGTAGGAACTTCATAGGATGTGACGCTAAGGATAACGGATAACGATCCGCTAAAACGCTAAAATTTAGATTTTATATTTTATATCCTTGATAAAGGCATCATTGCCTAAACATGTAGGGTTGTTTTAAATATATATACTTTGAAGTAAACCAGACCTTTAATCGCCGACTGATTGAATTTGCCATATTATACCAAGGTCCCGAAAATGTTATATTTATATATATATATATATATATATATATATATATATATATATATATATATATATATATATATAGTAAACTTAATAAGTCGGCGATTAAAGGTCTGGTTTATTACTTCAAAGTATATATATATTTAAAACAACCCTACATGTTTCGGCAATGATGCCTTTGTCAAGGATATAAAAAATATAAATGACAGAATATAAATGTCCTTTATATCCATTTATATTCTGTCATTTATATTTTTTATATTTTTTATATCCTTGACAAAGGCATCATTGCCGAAACATGTAGGGTTGTTTTAAATATATATACTTTGAAGTAATAAACCAGACCTAATAGCCTACTTATTAAGTTTACCATATCATACCAAGGTCACTAAAATATTATATATATATATATATATATATATATATATATATATATATATTATTTGTAAGACGAAGAACCTGACACTTACGGCCACCTTTATATAACGGTCGATATTATTTCTTTTTTGATGGCGATTATTGACAGGTTTTACTGTATATGTTACACTGCAAGTAAAATCCTGTTTTTTCTTGAAATGCCGAATGTTTATATTGAAGATATCATTCCAACAGACTCAAACCTTTGCCGATGTTCCTTCTTATCGCTTTCACACAAGTCAAGAAGCCCTAAATTATCTGTATTTTGTTTAGTCTAGTGTTTCGACCGCTTCCTGATATTTTGTATTATATTTAATATTTGTTGTATTGCTAGAGTTCAACTAAGAATGTTTAAATAAAACTCAGTCTGTAAAAATCGTTACTGTGTTTTTATTTTCCGACTTAAAGTATAATTCTAAATAACTGATTCAAATCTCGATTATTAGTAATTATACACTTTGGTAATTCAAACAACATAAGTCATATATTAATAAAACCCAAATATATATATATATATAAATATGAATCCTTAATATGTTAAAGTACATACATAAATTCAGAAATATAAAATGAATCCATTATGAATACACGTATAAGAAGCGAAGTTTTATATATTATTCTTACATATACATACAATTGTAAATAGAAGCAAACTATGAATAAATACATATCATTTTTGATCTTACTTTGTAAACAAACATATAAATTATTTTATGTTTTGCAACATGTAATGGTCAAATACATATTTTGCAGGAATACTAAAAAGTCCAACTTCTTATGCTAATTCCACCCCAAACCATCAATTCTCTAGAAAGTGTATTCTAATATTTTACGGAAAAGTTCTAAAATCGCCTTTCTCTTCTTCGGCGACGTACTGACCTACGACCATCATAGGCCCAAAATTAAAAACGCGATTCGTCTGAAAAATCAATATTATTACACTCTTCATCCTAATCTGCCGGTACATTACACCATTTTAATCTGAAGACACGATGCCCATTAGTGATATTACCTTGGACGATAAGAAATTAGCCCAAGCGAACGTATACGGTAACATATGAAGAGCATTGTTGTTCTATAGTCTATCTTTGTCAAAACAGCATTTTCCACAGACCTTCAGATACTACACCGATTCCTAAAGCCAAGTAATTTGTCTCATATCTTCCCGTTCGATGGTTCTGCTAGAGCATCCAGAGCCTCCAATTACCTACCTTTTTCCCACCAATCTTTCCAACAATGAATAGAAAAATGCACTACCCGCCCCATGTAGTCCAACGATACAAACCTTTTCAAAATTATTTAGCTGGTGATAAACAATAGATGTACACTATTCATTAAAGTGTCCTTTGGTGGGGGTTTTTAATCGCAAATCAATACTAGTGGCATTCACTTTGCAATTAGCTTTTTCCCATGCAATTTTCCTTGCGGGACACTATGCACTCGTTTACTAGAAATGCTGACACTTTCAGTAATCGAACGCACTTTACTTGATCGTCTTCTATAGCGCCGTTAACCTTTAATACACATCGAGTTACCTATAAACCTTAATCAGAGCGTAGAGTTTACAGAAAACGAGTTTCACTGTGACCGACCATAGTTGGTGACCTCAAAAATTATTTAATACTTCTTAGAATTCGTATTTATGCAGTTATGGCAACTACTGCAGTGATCGTTTTAAACGTTTGTAAACAGTGAATATCTCGTTGCTTTTGTATGAAATTTGGATCAAGTTATTTGATGAGCGGCCCTCGATATTAGTGGTGTTTCTAAAGAAATTGTGCTGCGATTACATAGAAGTTTACCAAATATATTAAAACATCCTCGTAGACATATCTGTTTTTCATTTGTGTATTATTTTTTACGAGGTAAATACCACCTAGCGGCATATAGTGATGTATAGTATAGTACTTTCGGCATTAAGAAGACTTAAGAAGGTCTTGTATTTGGGTCACACGAATTGCTAGTCAATGTTAATTACATTGTTAAATACATATATTTATCTTTGTAATCTATGCGAAATGCCGAAATTTCCAAATGATGTACTTAAAATTTCCTAATTGATTTAACAAAATAAATGTAATTCTGTGACCCGTCACGTGCCTGTTATTTGGTTAAATATGCAAAGGCGAAATTGAATGTAAAGGTCCATTAAGGGTTCTACGCTTACAGTCTATAGCCCTCTTAGCCCTTATCCCTCTCAGATTATGTGGTGCCACCTGATAGGACAAGATTTGCTATTCCTATGAGGCGTTCCATCAAACTTTACTTCACCGGCCAAACTGACGAAGTCTATTGTTGTTATAGAAACACGTGTCTTTGGCAGAAGTAAATGTTGGAAAATACACGGTGTATGTCCATGTGTACAGATACAGATATGTGGAGTGCATATCTGTTTCACTTGGATTCATATACCGCCTGATTCTGAGCAAACGCAACGGCCTGAATGTACGAATATTTCTCCCGCTCCGAATAAAAATCCCCTGAACGCGTTAAGCCAATCACAAAACAGTCTGTTGTTAAACCCCCTCCTCGCGCCAACTTAATTGGCGCTTGCTATATATATGACATCGATGTTAAGCCAATCACAAAACAATCTGTTGCTAAACCCCCTCCTCGCGCCAACTAAATTGGCGTTTGCTATATGTATGACATCGATGTTGACGCGCCTACAGCATTCAGGGGAATTGTATTCGAAGCGGGAGAAATATTCATACATTCGGATCGTTGCGTTTACTCAGAATTAGGCGGTATATTTTTTTCTTTAAATATGTGTGTGATACTGACAAATACCGAGAGAACAATATAATTAGTCGGTAAAGAGAATTACATATTAAAAATTAGAGGTGAAGCCCGCATTGCCGCCCGTATATTTAACTACGACAGGGTTGGACTCGAATAAAGAAAAATAATTTTCTCGTTACTACGTAAACATTAGACCGCGACTTTTTCTATGTAGGCATTACTCACATATACCTTGCACTTTTTTCTTTCTTTGGCGCTATACACAATTAGCATTGCATATTCATACAAATAGATACATTTTGCAGCGTATATATTATAAATTTTAATATTTAATTTAATTTTGAGATATACAAGTGTCCCGTATTGTTATGTTCAAATTTTAGAAGTGTAAAGTAGATTTCATTTCCAGTAACAAAAACGCAAAACTTGTACATCCATTTTTATTTGTTTCAAAGTTACAGATCTATGAATGTGATTGTCAAAAGTTCAATTAATAATATTTTCGAAATGTCCACCTCCTTGTTGAATGTAGGCTTGTGCCCGTAAGCCAACAGAAGAAGTACTTATTCGAATTTCATACTTGTCTTGTCGGATTTGCTCGTTAGGCAGGTGAATACGATACAACAACTCTTCTCTTGTGTTCGAAACTTGCGCGTAGACTAGATTTTTTATGTAAACCCATAAATAAAAGACAAGGGGATTAAGATCGGGTGATCTGGGTGGCCATGCAACAGGATCACCTCGACCAATCCATCTTGAATAATTAACGTTAACCCAATTTCGGACAGCAATTCCGAAATGTGGTGGTGCCACATCCATGTGAAACCACATGTCTCGTCGAACATTCAGTGGGACACCCTCTAAGAGACCTGGCAGTTCGTCATTAAGAAATTGAAGGTAATTGTCCGCATTTAACTTCCCAGGAAGAACGACAGGACCACGATTAGGGCCGCCCAAACGTTAGAAAATTGATGTTGAAATTTAGATGAGCGTATAGCGTTGGGATTTTCTGATAACCACCTGTGCAGGTTTCTCAGATTTGTAACACCACTTCTCGCGAACGTAGATTCATATGTCCAGAGGACTGTTCTGCAGAAATTAAAATGAAGCCGTGACTGTCTTAATATCCAGGTAGAATAAACTAGACGAGCATAGTGGTCTGCCTCAAGCAAACCGTGTCCCCTGCGATAGTGATATGGATATATGCTCGCACGTTTTAAAATTCGCCAAACTGTCGTTCGTGGCCCTCCTAGTTTTCTAGCGATTCGACGTACACTAAGAGTTGAATCCCTTGTAACAATAGCTACTGCTTCTTGCTCTAAGTCTGCTGGCAAATTTACTACTCGGTCGAAAAAATCACGCAGTCCGCATTCTCGAAATTGTCTGTGTAGTTCTAGAAAATTTCTGTAATGGGGAATGCACCTATCGGAAAACCGATGTCGGTATTGAATAACTGCTTGATGTGCACTGCCGTTACAGTACAAATTACTGTATGCACTACGACACGTATTTATTTATTTTAGGATAATATTTTATTATGCGATGTTAACAATCATAGGCCTGTTATTGAATCGTATAACTTTTTTTTAAATAAAATCAGTTTATATTGACTTTAGGATTACATTTTCTTTCATGATCTGACAATCACTTTCATAGATCTCTAACTTTGAAACAAATAAAAATGGATATACAAGTTTTTCTACTTTACACTCCTAAAATTTGACCATAACGATACGGGACCCTTGTATATTCCTTACCCTAATTATTAGTAATCGAAAAAATAACAAATTAGAGTCTTGTTAGTACGTGAAAGTTAGCACGTAAACTATTGATATGCTAATTTTAAAATACACTTTTTGATTATTTTTTATTACCTCCCACTGGAATTACTTTATTCCAAATGAAACAATTTTAAATGGAACTCTTAGAAATCAATTATATGAATCTACCCAATGTATAACTTAATTAGGGGAGAAGATAAGGAAATATTTTGTAAAGATTGCAGACGTTTTTAACGTTCTGACTTAATTATAAAGGTCTGAATTTTATTTAAAAGCTGGGGTCCAACGATACTGCGCAGGATTTTAATTGTTTGTGTCGTTTCGCTTTTGTTTTTAAAGCCGTGTATAAATTTTTTTTAATTTCGAAAGTGGTGTTTTCGTAACATGTCATGTATATTTAGTCGCTGAATATTGACCTCTGCTTTATTTTTTTGAGCTGAAATATTAATACGAAGTCACGATAACATGCAACAGGTATTTTCGTTTGATAAATGTTTTGTGTTTAATGGGATTATTAAATTTAATTAACTATACACATTTGTACACATACTTATGCAAAGTATTCAAATTATATATAATCTATACTCGAATTTATTTTCTCTTTTAAAATATACAGCTACCTGTAGCTAAAGCAGCGGCGGCTAAAGCCCATCACGTCATGCCCCCATTATTTTTCTTGAAAATAACGATTAATTGATTAATTAATAAACGCTGTCGACACGAAGTTTTAACTAGAATTAGACGTTTTCAAAATTAATTACCATTATCTGATTTTGCAAGCCCATGTAGAAACTTTATAAGTACCACTTTAACGCATTTGAGCCAAGTATTAAATTGCTTGACATTCAATCAGTTTGTAGGCGTCTGCTCGGAGCTAGTGGGCAGTGGGATTGGTTGAAGAACAATCCTATGAGGCATCGTTTCTTGTCTAGTTCGATCTGACCTGCACGAGCTGGGTAGCAGATTTACTTTTTACTCTCGTAACTTTCAGTATAGTTTTTGACTATTTAGTTTATGTGAGTATTATTTTACGTTGCCGAAATGAATAAAATTAAAACAAATTTAAAAACTAAAATTTGTTCGTATTTATTAATTACACAGGCTAGCATTTTTCAACTCTTTGAATGTTGATTTAAAAATTTTCAAATTTGCTTTTATTTCACGTAAGGTTATTTTTCAAACCAGTAAAATCAAAAAAAAAATAGAAAAAACACGATTTATTTCATTTATAAGCTAGTTTTATATTATATTTAAAAAAATACAAAAATATACACATATAAACTATTAGAAATAGTTATTTATTCTTTATGCTTTTTAAAAAAACATTTTCGTTTTTCAGAAAAGCTTCGTTTGGTTGTTTTTCTGTCATATTCAGCTAAAGGAAGATCTGAAGGTAGTTTCTGGGGCAAGCAATTTTCTTTGTTTCAACCTAGACCCTAGTACTTCAGAAGGATCTTTTGCAAGTTCCAAATCTCTTACTAAATCATTCAGTTCGGCTTGTGAAAATAGCTAAGGTTGGTTTTGACCTGAGGTTGATGGTTCAAAATCACTATCCATCTGTACGGAGCCGGAAGTTGAAGAGGTTTCAATTTCTTCTTGTAGTACTTTGAGGGGTATAGGTATAGGTACATGATCACTGTGAGGAACTGGTCTGATAGCTGATTTAATATTGTTTGGATACAAAATATGTTTCAAAGTTTTTCTATTATGCCCCTTAATATCACAAAGACAAAAGTAGCAATCTTCATGATGATTTTGCGGTTCTCTCCAAACCATCGGTATTCCAAAAGGAAGGCTTTTTCTAATCCCTTTGGTCCAATGTCTTAAACCTTCTTACAAACAACCTTACAAACAACGTGCGGTGCCCAATCTTTATCTTGATCTCCTAATTTGATTTTGAAATAAGCATAATATGCATTTTTCACAAATTCAGCAATTGGTCTCTTAAACTTTTTCAAGACGAAATATCCACAAATATAACAGAAATCATCTGGTTTGTTTTTGCAACACCGGCTAGACATATTTTTAAGCAATGTTTGTTTATCAAATACCACGCACAGCAATAAAGACAAATTAATTTTACTTGTTTACTGATCGACACTCAGAGCTATAATGAAATAATTGACATTAAAATATACATTTTGTTTGGAGTGATAAACTTGAAATCCTGCTTCGCAGTACTAATAAAGTGAAAGCATAATAAATAGGATTTAGCAGGTAAAAATTCCCGGATATCTTGTCCAAAATTAATACATGTAATAAAAGATTTACATCAGGTAATGAGAGCTTATTTAACAAATTTCTTTAAAACCACAACAGAAAATCATTTTTGGGTTAATACCTAGAATTTGAAGTAGTACATTCATTTTAAAATGTATTAAAACGCCTATTATAAGATTTTTTATATATTTTTTTCTTTTTCTTTTGTGCAAAAAAAATCTGTGGGTGGTAGAGACCAACTGTATTTTAATTAGTTATTGCTATATAAAAACTGAGCTTAACAAACAAAAATCACGTCATCACAAATTTTATGCGGGCCTGTGTTATTGTGTAGTAAAAATTGTAATTTAAAACTTGATAAATGTAACTAATTCCTTGGGTTGGACACCAGTAAATCCAGGCACTTAAGCACAGTGCTTTTTGTACCACTCTCAATAGACGTCTCAGTTTCCGATAAAAGTTACTATGCTTCTCAGGAGAAATTTGAGTATCCTAGTAGGATCCAATAAATCTTTTCCGAAATGTTTCTGTCTGAGGCCCTTCAATTCCTCACATGCATATTACATGAAGGCTACTTTTCTCATGTTTTCCACATCTCCTACACCAGGACTCGCTAACCAAGACTATACTATACAGATGCTTCTTAAAGGGGAATGCCGGGTTATCAACCCAATAGGCAACATAGTTTTAAATTTAATTTCTTATTTATTACTACGAATTAGGTTAGCTGAAAATCTAGCGTCCAGTTCCTCTTGTAGTATCTTGGTATGGAGTTGACCTTCTGTTAGCTTCCATTTCTTTTTATGTTCTCTTTCTAGCAATAATCGGATCTCCCATTTATCGGAATCCTTGGCGATTCCACATACAAGATTGTGATCCATCCATGTACCAGGTGCTAGCCCCAATCGCTCCAGCGAAGTTTAACATGTTTCCTGATCAGTATAGATATCTTCGGCTTAGCTGTAAACATAATTTCAGGTATCATACTGTTATAGAAAGCCTTTGGTGTGCTTTTTCTTGTACACTAATGAGAACTATAATGAGTTCGAAACACATGTCTGTACGTAGAAGCAGCCAATGCAAAATAAGAATGCATTGTGTATATCCCTGGGTACATATACAGATATGTTTTTAACTTTTTGTTTTACTCAACAGTAGTTAAAATGTTTAGTTAAATTTCGCTGTTTAAAATTGAAGAGTTGAAATTACAAAGGGCGTATGTGCCAAAAACAAAATTCAGAAATAATAATAAGTTCAAAATTAAGTGTAGACATAGAAAATTTTTTGATAAACGATTATTAAATATATGCAAGTAGTACAAAACTTAAAACATACTTATTAGCAAAAATTATTATCAAAATAACGTTCTATAACCAATATAAACAAAAACAGAAGTGCAAAATTTGGAAAGGGCGTAAGTGTCATCGACATTTTTTAATAAGAAATTGTTAATTTCAGGCGTTTTCTAGATTTTCTGAAACATTTTCGTCAATGTGAAGTAGCTCTTTATAGAAACGTTGGTGTGCCGGATTCTAAGGTCATGCTTCGAAGAGAAACCTTTTTATTTTCAGACACTTTACTTTCTGGCGGCTGCTTGATTATGTTAGCCCGTCTAAGGTCAGCTAAAGTTTTATTTTTCTTTAAAACATTGACTTTCACTCCTTCCTCAATATCAGAGAAAGTGGTCTTCATTTTAATAAATGGAAGATTAGCCTCTTCAATGGTTATCACTGAAGCTTTACTTATATTTAACTTTGTGCTGTTAATATATGCATCCGCAGCTTCTTTTAGGTCCCAAAAGCCAGAAATTGTCATGTCAACAATATTGAATGGAGGAGAGTACCTTGCTGATTTAACTATTGCGTGTAGGTCCGAGGGAACATATGCTTTAGCTACCTTCTTACGCTTTTCTATCAAAGCAAAGTCCCTATCGCAGGGCATGAAACTATGGCCGCTGATAAGAAATTTCTGCTCGATAGTCTCAAAAACACCATTGGCTACTAAAAACATCAAGGTAAATAATAAAATTCTATTCTTGTTCTGGCCCCCGCTATTATCACATCATATTACTAAATGGTTCTTAAAAATCAGTCCTTGATTAGCAAGATGGAGGAGGCATGACGCAATTTCGTTAGCTCCGCGAGACGCTACCTCCTCGTGCCACATACACATGTAGGATTCATTCGTATCGTATGAACACCTAAGTTGTAGCACGATAGCTGTGAGAGGTAAAACATATCGCTGTGGGTTAGTGATGGAACGAACATGACCTGTTGTAGGTCCATGGATACACAACATTTGATGCTTTCGGGTTCTTGAGACTCAATCATATCTTCTTTTAGCACATCTCTTGCTCTCTCGGCCTTGCGGTGATGAAGTTCCAGCTGAGTTTTAGCAGATTGACTTGACTCAATGTTGGCCTTGATTTGACAGTCAAGTTTATCACATGTGCTGCACGTATCAACACGTGGTCTGTGAAAACACAGATTGGGAAAATTCTTTATGAAAACAGACCTGTAAAATTTATAGGTGACTATTGAATCAGGGTGCAACTGCAGAAATGCTTTAAACAGTCTGTGAATATTTAAGTCGGGGCTAATGTACTCCTTTTCCGATTTAGATCTTGAGTAATGGCCAACTTCCCTTGGGATCCTGTTAATATGAGCCTTGACTAACGACCGGTCAAATTCAGAATATTTTGGCGCAGCATGTCTGGTACGTTTATTATGATAACAGGCTTCACCCATTTTTTTTTTCTCAATAAGTACGCGAATTCTTTTATCATTAACAGCGAAGGTGTCTTGGAAAAGTTTTTTACATACACGAACAAATTTTCCTGTACCATCAGGAACGGAATAAGCTATAGTGGCCTGACGTCGACTGCTTTGCGGATCCCGATATGAACCCCGCCTTCTTTGCACAGCACAAATACTCATTAAACCCATTAAAAACGTCCCTTGTGTTTTAGCATCTTGACAATAAAACTTTTCCCAAAGGGAACGTCGCCTTTCGTATGTAACATCTTTACCTCCCAGCTTGCATTTACATGATACCTACATATAACATATTTTCAAGATTAGAACCAGAAAGGGAAACATTATGTTTGTATACCTAACCTGCTCTTTGGGAATGGTTTTTTCAGGTACCATTTTGTTTTTATACGTTTTGTACGACTTTCCATTCCATTTTAAATGCTTCTGTTCAGTATGATATGAGCCACTACCTTTGCCTTTTCTTATTCTTTGATATCCTTCCATTTTAATATACAGACACACAAAACACATAACTAACACCTGCCGATTTTAAAACAAACTGGCAATATTCTGTGATGGACTTAGGACCTATCAAATGAAAACGCTTGCTCACATACGCCAAGCGACATCTATTACTACCTCCTGACAATTTAATTTTAACTTTGCCACTGACGGCTTTTCACAGGACATAAAGTATGATATTAAGAACCTTTCTATGTTGTTAACTGAATTTCGTTAAAAATGGCATTTAGGCCCTTTCTAATTTCCACTCTACAATTATGAATACTTTCAAGATTAAATTAATTGCTTCTGGCATTCCGAACTTTAACTACATTTAAAAAGCCATTAATAACTGTAAAAATTATATCTTTAGCACACGTGTTACTAGGTGAAACTTTAACAGCAAAAGAGGGCGAGGTTTCTCTAACTCGATACATTTAAATGATAAGCTAGGTAGTTTTTAAAAAAATCAACCAATAGGTGAAGCCAATGTAGAGAAGAATTTAATGAAGAATTACATAGTTAGAAAAACATTTCGCTATATCAAAATTAAGACAATAATATTCAAAACCCATCTGAGAAAGAGTTTAAATTAATTACGTTGTTAATAAAGAATTTTTAATAAAAGATCAGTGTCCAGAAAATAGATCCCTGATACTTCAACATAGCAAAGGACATATTAAAAAAAAAATACCAATGGCAATTCTAACTGAATTTACTACAGACAAACCGTAGAATATTCTAATTAATTTTAAAATAAAGATTTGCGTTAAAACTGTCACTATTTACTCAAATTAAAATGTTTACCACACTAATATTGAAAATATATTGAAAATAAAATGTACGACATCTACAATAGTAACATATGAACGATACTAAATCCAAGCTATAATGCAAATAATTTCGTTAGTTGAAATTTCCAGTTTCAACTAACGATAGGATAAATATCCGCCAAAGAGAACCATTATACAAATTTTTAAGGATCGAATTTATAATATATATGCGAAAAAATAAGTTTTATCATTGTCTTTTTTTATTTTATCCTGTAAGTGGAATTATAACTCTGTTGGGTAAATATATAAATAATCAGTTTGTATTGTGAAAGGATCAACATGTAGCAGTTTTAAATAAAAAAAAAGTAAACACATCGTTGTAATATTAATTTCCTAAATTCTATAGTAGTTTACCCAACGGTGTGTTAAATTAAAAGGCATTATATAATCTTCCTCTCATTGCTAGAACATTACAAACTTTGTCTGGTAAGAGATACCTTAACCGAGAATGTTAATACCTTAGTGCAGTAGCTCAATTATTATTAATAACCGGTTGGGTGATCCGCTAAACATCCAGGTTAGAATTCGAGCTTAGTACCCAACGTAGTTTGAATTGAACAACCACTAGAAATTAGTTAATACAGGGTGGCCCAAAATGACCTTTTAACTTTTTTATTATAATTTTTTTTTTGTTTTCAGTATTTTGTAAAGAAGACTTGGGGAATTTAAAATGGAACAGTACACAATTGAACAACGTGCCAAAATCGTTGAACTTTATTTCTCAAATCAACGATCCATTGTTTTGACTCAGCGTGCATATCGTCGTTATTTTAATGTGCGGGTTGGACCCTCAGAGTCAACAATAAACCGTCTGGTTGCAAATTTTCGAGAACAAGGGGCAGTAAGGAACCTTCCTGATGCCGGCAGACGACGAACGGTGCACACGGATGACAATATTGAACGGGTACAGGAGAGTATTCGGGAAGATGGAGAAACATCAACCAGGAGACGTTCGACACAACTTGGCCTCTCAAGAGGGTCGCTGCAGAGAATTTTGCATACAATAAGAATGTTTCCAAACAAAATTCAGCTTGTCCAACAATTGAAATCGACAGATTACCAGCAACGACTTGATTATGCAATTTATTTTCGTCAAAAAGCAGAAGAAAATCATGATTTTATTCATAATTTAATTATGAGCGACGAAGCCCATTTCCAATTAAATGGGTTCGTTAATAGGCAAAACTGCAGGATATGGGCTACGGGAAATCGAAGAGCAGTTCAACAGCGAGAATTACACCCACTTAAGTGTACCGTTTGGTGCGGTGTTTCGTCGGAAAGGATAATTGGCACATATTTTTTTGAAAATGAACACGGTGTCGCCGTTTCCATCACTGGTGTTAGATATCGGACAATGTTGGAGAATTTTTTAAGGCCAGCCGTGGAAAACCATCCGCAAGTATGGTTCCAACAGGATGGAGCCACAGCGCACACTGCGAGGGACACAATGGCTCTTTTACGCGACATCTTTGGTGAACGAATTATTGCCCGTACAAGCGATTTTAATTGGCCTCCGCGTTCACCGGATTTAACCGCTTCAGACTGTTTCCTTTGGGGTTATTTGAAAGGAAGAGTCTATATTAATAAGTCTCGAACCATACAGCAATTAGAAAATAATATACGCGACGAAATCAACAACATAACACCTGAAGTTTTGCGAAAGGTTATGGAAAAAGTTTTGGAAAGAGCACGAATATGCGAAGCAGAAAATAGCCACCACTTGCGAGATATAATTTTTCATAATTAAATTAAAAATATTCTCCATTAATATACTGTATTTAAAATTTAAAAAAAAAAATTAATAATTATGTCTTAAATAAGAAGTTATAATGAACTCAAACCCCTTCGGTCATTTTGGGCCAGCCTGTATAACATTATATTATGTTTGTATTTTCTAGACTTATTGTTGAAACTATTTTTGGTAAATAAATAATTCTCGTTCATAATTTAAACCGGCGCGTAAATATCAACACTAAAAGGTTGATAAGTTTATGCACCTCTTTATTATTGCATGTATGATGTGCTATTTAAAAAAATAAACTTGTTAATTGGCTTCAGCTCGTTATACATTTTAACATCAATTTTTGAACATCGTGTACAATATCATAATGAAAATTTTATGACATATCACAGGCTAACCCTTGTACTGAACGTTGTAAGTAATTCGGGTTCTAAATTAACTTGAAACAGGGATAATGACTATCCTAATATCGAATCCCCCAATAATCAGAGGAAGTTAGCTAAGATATAAAGCAATAATTGTTCATTATGGTTAACATATTTTTCAATTACATAAATTTTGGTTTGAATTTCTGCGGACATTTCAGTTTTATTCTTATTAATTTTCAAATTATCCATTAAGAAAGTAAAATAATAAAATTAAAATTGTTATACAACATAACGTTTCGTAGTTTATTAACTGCATTTTCATGTGTCAAATTTGCATTACTACTATTTACTACGGCACGGAGAATGCTTAACACTCCGGTATATGGAGGTATCTGTTATTTAGAGGTGAGGTAGAGTAAAAAAGAGGTTTATTTTTATTTAATATATGTATTTTATTATTAAAATAAAGACTCTTCCACAATTGTCAAGAAGAATAAAGAAAAATTTAAATAGAATAAACTTATTATAGAACTAAATACGCATTTCGATAACTAAGTTGACATCGTCAGTAGGTAAAACCAATAATCACAGTGTTGAACACGAGGCACAATAAAGCTAACAAAAAGAATCGCAAAACACTTTTCGAGGCATTTCGAGGAGCAACATATAGCAAAAATGTTATATGTTGTTCCTTTCACAATACAAACTGATTATTTAAATATTTACCCAACAGAATTATAATTTCACTTCCAGGATAAAATAAAAATTAAATTGCAAATCATATACATACATAACAAGTACTACCAGTAACAAAAAAGACTATTATTTTTTATAAATACTAACTTCCTCTAAATATAAAAAAATATAAAAATTCACAAAACAATAAACAAAATTGTAACTAATAAGATATCTGCATATAAACAAAAGTTTAGTCGTTTAGTCGATAAATTATGAACAGACATGATTTTTGATTTTTAAAAATTTGTATAATGGTTTACTTTAGCGAATATTTATCCTATCGTTAATTCAAATAGGAAATTTCGTTGTAGTAATTTTATAAGTACTATTTAAACTTAATTAAAATTGTGATATATTTCATGTGGAGGAAACCTTATTTGCATTATAGCTTCGATTTACGAGGTGCATTCAAGTTCTAAGAATTTTTTGGTGTTACTTCTCGACGTAATCTCCCTGCAGACGTACACATTTTTCACAACGTCGACGCCATGATTTCATGGCCGCGGCGAAGGCTTCTTTAGGAGTCTGTTTCGACCACTGGAGAATCGCTGAAGCAATAGCAGCACGGCTGGTGAATGTGCGGCCAGGGACAGTGTTTTTCATTGTTGGAAACAGCCAAAAGTCACTAGGAGCCAGGTCAGGTGAGTAGGGAGCATGATAAATCACTTCAAAGTTGTTTTCACGAAGAAACTGTTGCGTAACGTTAGCCCGATGGGCGGGTGCGTTGTCTTTGTGAAACAGCACACGCGCAGCCTTTCCCGGACGTTTTTGTTGCAGTGCAGGAAGGAAGTTGTTCTTCAAAACATTTTTGGTAGGATGCACCTGTCACCGTAGTACCCTTTGGAACACAATGGGTAAGGATTACGCCCTCACTGTCCCAAAACATGGACACCATCATTTTTTCAGCACTGGCGGTTACCCGAAATTTTTTTGGTGGCGGTGAATCTGTGTGCTTCCATTGAGCTGACTAGCGCTTGTTTCTGGATTGAAAAATGGCATCCACGTCTCATTCATTGTCACAATCGACGAAAAGAAGGTCCCATTCATGCCTTGGTTGCGCGTCATTATTGCCTGGCAACATGCCACACGAGCAGCCCTGTGGTCGTCCGTCAGCATTCGTGGCACCCAACTGGAGGACACTTTTCGCATTTTCAAGTCGTCCTGCAGAATTGTGTGCACAGAACCCACGGAAATGCTAACACTGGAGGCGATCTGTTCAACGTCATTCGGCGATCCCCCAAAACAAGTCTCTCCACTTTCTCGATCATGTCGTCAGACCGGCTTGTGCGAACCCGAGGTTGTTTCGGTTTGTTGTCACGATGTTCTGCCTTCATTAAACTGTCGCACCCACGAACGCACATTCGACACATCCATAACTTCATCACTACATGTCTCCTTCAACTGTCGATGAATTTCAATTGGTTTCACACCACGCAAATTCAGAAAACGAATGATTGCACGCTGTTGAAGTAAGGAAAACGTAGCCATTTTAAGTATCTAAAATAGTTCTCATTCTCGACGCTGCCGCTACAATTCCATCTGCCGTACAGTGCTGCCATCTCTGTGACGTATTGACAACGAACGCACGCTCATTTTAAAACAATGCACATGCTTCTATCTCTTTCCAGTCTGGAGAAAAAAAATCGGAGGCCTTAGAACTTGAATGTACCTCGTAGTATCGTTCACATGTTTCGATTGTAGATGGCGTACATTTTATTTTCAATGAGATGAGGGAGTTAGTATTGCAAAAATTTTAATTTGAGTAAATATAACAGTTTTATTGCGAATATTTATTTTAACATTAATTATAGTATCTTCCGGCTTGTCTGTAGTGAATTGTCATTGGTATTTTTTTTAATATCGCCTTTGTTATACTGAAACATCACAGACCTCTTTTGTCTATTTTCTGGACAGTGACCTTTTATTAAAAATTCAATACTGTGATTATTATCTCTTTTAAAAATCTGCATTCAAAAAGCTCTTATAGATCACAATCATCCAACCCGTTTAGAAGATGCTGATTTTGACTTGGTAAAAAAATTGTTGATGTGCTGATCCCAATTAAATTAACAGTAAAAACAATCTGTCGACGAGATGCTAATTTATGCACAGCTGATGCCGCTTTGAAATTTCTTATAAAACAATTGTCCAGCAAAAACTCAGCACTCGCCAATAAAATGAAAACATCCTTAGTGGAACGTATAAAACAACGACGAAATTATGATTTAACTGGTGTGTTGAATTAGTTACAAAATCCACGAAAAGATGATGAAAATCAGTTATTATCGGATTTGGAATGGCTTGACTTATTTCCAGTTCCTACACAGGCTTTAGTGAGGGCGCAAATAAAGAGTTTCGTTAAAAGATTAAATAGTTGAGATGTCACGGAAGAAGGAGACAGGTCAGGATCACAAACAGATGATGAGTCAATGCAACAAACCTCCCAACCCCACTAAAGGACTGACACTAAAGGAAAAGTTACAGCTGGAAACTAATAAGAGCATGGAATCCCCAGATCCTGAAGTACAAAATGAATCGGGGTTGTTAAATAGTATTACACGCGAAATGAGCCTGTTCGAAAATGGAGGAGTTCGTGAATATCACTTAGAATTTGCATATAAATATCTATTGTCTATTCCTCCAACCAGTGTAGAACCTGAGCGAGCGTTTTCAGCTGCTGCTTATGTTGGCAATAAACTACGAAGCAGGCTTGGAAGTCAAACAGGCTGTTTAATTTTTCACAAAAAAAAATTTTATTTAAAAAATTTAAGAAACGGTTACAATAAACCCTAAAGGTACTGTTGAAAATGACCACCGACAGCTAATATGCAGGCTTCTATCCTCGTATTCAATTGCATACTCACACGCTGAAGAAGTCCGGGAGTGTTTCGAATTGTTTCGCATCCAACAATTATGCGATTTCTTAGGTTATCGAGATCTTGAATTGGTGAAGTATAAACAAGGGATTTTAAATGTCCCCATAGAAAAAAGTCAAGAGGGTTCAAATCAGGAGACCTTGGAGGCCACGGCTGATTCGGAACTTCCACTCCTCGACCTATCCATCTATTCTGATATGTCCTATTTAAAAATTGCCTAGCTTGTAAACTAAAGTGTGCTGGAGCGCCGTCATGCATAAACCAAAGTTCGTTTCGGATCAAAAGTGGAATATCTTCTAAAAGGCCAGGCAACTCGTTTTCAAGAAATAGCCGATATGATGTACCATTAAGTCGTATAGGAAGGAAAAAGGGACAAACTAAATAATTATTAATTATCCCCGCCCATACATTTAAGGAAAATTGCTCTTGAAAGTGCATCTCCTTTATGGCATGCGGATTTTCATCTGACCATAAATGGTTGTTGTGGAAATTCCTAATACCATTTCTGGAGAAGATCGCTTCGTCAGTAAATGAATGTGGGTTAGAAATTGTGAATTTTGGGCAATTTTTTGTCGGAACCAATCACAAAGGACTAAGCGTTGCGGAAAGTCACGCGGAAGAAGAGCCTGTACTCTCTGAATATGGAAAGGATATAATTGTTGATCGTGTAATATCCTTAAGATGGTTTTATGGCTTACGTTTACCGTTACACCAATCTTTCTTGTACTGGTTTCTGGATGTTCATCGATTATCTGCAGAACAGCTTCCTCTAAATCGGGTGTTCTTTTAGTTTGAGGTCTTCCCGGAGTATTTTTGTTTCTCTCAAATGTACCAGTTTCTGCTAGACGACGGTGAATATTACTGAAGGTTTCCGCACAAGGTACAAGTCGTCGAGGATATTTTTGTTGGTAGATACGCCTTGCTTCATAACTATTTCCATTAGCTAGACCGTACACAAAATACATATCTGCCATTTCAGCATTTGTATAATTCACCATAATTACAAAAAAAGATTTGTAGGTACGAACTTTCAAATTAATTATTGTTTGACAATACTTATGACAGTTACGTAAGTAAAAATAAATGCTGTAAACATGACAACCAACACAACAGTTCCCTAAATCGATTTCTAAATTTTTGAAATAAAATTTTTTTTTTGTGAAAAATTAATCAACGGAAAACTTTAGAACAAATGTTTATAGGAACTATTTCTCTCGAGATTACCCAAGGAATCGCACCCTAAAATTTCTCGAAGAAATTAAGGACCACCCTGTATTGTGTATTTTGTTGTGCAACAATATTAATAAATAATTTTTAAGAAATTATTTAATTTTTTTTTTTCATTTGAGATTATGCTTCAAAAATCCCGTAATCCTGGGATTCAAAAACATGCTCTGGATAGCATTCTCTAATCGCAACGAAAGATAAGAATAGGTGTATTATATGCACTATGTTTATGTTTTTCAAGTGGAAACTCTACAGACAAAGTTAAGTCTACGCAATAAGTTTAAAGTCGTGAGAATATTGAATATTGAAAGGAAAGAATAACATATATGTTGAATGTAAAATGTATGTTTTTTTTATGTATTCTATTTTATGACACTATTTAGTAGGTGCTGTCTGTAGGATGTGTGCGTTAATAATAATTATAACGCATGACTAATTTCTAATCCAGTTCTAATTCTAAGTAAATATAATTCATAAAAATATATGCAAGACTAGGAGTAATTGCACATTACATTTTATATACTTTTGGTAATAATAAATACCTTTCTTTTCCTTAAGTTATTATTCCTCACATTAAAAGTTTCATATTGTTAGTGTAATTATAATTGAACCAAATATTAAAACAGTTCGCGAAGGAATATAGGGGCGAAACAAAATCTTGTAGTTTGTTTCTTGTTATCATTGCATACAAAAGTACTGCTTCTATCTATGTAAGTTTTATTTTTAGTCTTCTTGTAAATACTGAATACTATTTAGGGTGAATTTGAAGTTGAAACAAAAAAATTTCTTTTTTTAACACTACTTTTAGTTGTCCTAGTAACTCAGACGGTACTGAAAAATCAGATAAAAGCAAACGAAAGAAATGGAACTACGTTTACTTTCAATCATTTATATTATTCTCTGGAGAAGTAGGAATGTTCACATTATTTTTTAAGTGAATGGAGAAAATTCTATTTCATACTACGTAACAGGTGTTAGATTACCCGTTATGAGAAAACTGAGAACGGTATTGAAATTGAATATTAAATTTATTGTATAGGGTTTAAATAAATTATATTACCGATGAGCGCCTACGTAGTTCTGTGAATTGTTATTGGGGAGATAATAATATTTTTGAAATCTAAAGGTATACGATTACACGACTCTACAAAAAAATTTTCGTTCTTTGTCCTAAAGTTAATTTTATGATTTTTCGGTTAATTATGCACAAAAACGAAAAGAAAATAGCTTTTTTTGGTATAACATTTGCTTTTGTGATAGTTATAATAATAATTCTTATTTTTGATTTTTTTTATAAATTTTAATTAATTTTAATACATTCAAAAATACCGCGCGATCAGAGTGGGGTTTTACATTCACATAGTGGCGCTAGATGGCGAGTGATAAACAACGATCAGGTGTTTTGTACACGTCTAGAAAATCTTAAAATGTCGTCGCGAAAGTGTAAATATGATGCTGATGCATTTTGTTATATATGCGGTCAATTTATTAAAGTTCGAGACGTAAAATACGAACTAAACACACCTGACGTTCTCTGTGAAGCCGACGAAGTATATTTTGACTGTCCTGTTCGGCATCAAGACAAGCCATGGGCTCCATATGTTGCTTGTAGTTATTGTAAAAGATGTTTGGACGGTAAGCAATTTTTAATTAAGCGGTGAATCAAATATAATAAACATATTAACTTTTATTTCTACATTTTAGGTTGGTATCGAGGTGAGAAGAGGTCCATGAAATTTACAATACCAAGGATCTGGCGACAACTAAAAACCATGTCAATGACTGCTACTTTTGCATTGTGAATCCGAGTAAAAGACGTAGAGGTAAAAATGCAAAACCTATCGAATATTCTCCTGACCTTGAATCTTCTTCTGCTCCAATTGCACACGACCTGACACGACCAGTACCTGAGCCACGGAAAGAATTATCGCAGAAAAGTAGCTCTGAGTTAGTTTCTTTTTTTCATTTTTTAACTGTTAATTGCATACTTTGCAATTTTAGTAATAGTTCCTGTTTAATTTCGTTTCATCGAATCCACTTCTCCCAATTATTTTGTCGTAAGTGTCCAGTGAATTTACAACACCAAACAACGATTTTTGGACTATGGAGATTCTTTGCAAACAATTCGCGAGAATTTACAGGTCCACAAAATCAAAAATTGTGTTTGGTAACAACGCCATTCAAATGAAAATTTGCTTCGTCGGTCATTAATAAATTGTGTATTGATTCACGATACCGATTTAAAAATTCTTGACAAAATGTTAATGTTAATGCTCGATCGCTAAGGTGCTGTACCATTTGGTATTTTGCTACGATCACACGTCGAGCTTAAAATGTATATATAAAAAAAAAAACAGAAAACGCTCCCCGGAGCAGAGCAGGTCTCGGTCAACTAAAACTGCCCCTGCGCGTTCTTGCCAACGTCCAACGGCCCACCCGGCTTCCGAGGCTGCCTCAGCTCAGGGGGTGGGAAGACCCAGAGTTAAGTAAACAATTAGAAAAAAATAGGTGGATAAGGGCGCCACCGAATTTCTGCCGCTGGACGTCGCAAACTCGGAAACTTGATAAAATTATATTAAAAAAAAAGGCAGGTTGCGTGGGGCAGAAGGCCGGCTCCGCGACCGAGAGTCGTTCCACTCTCGAGGATCGAGAGACGAGGTAAAAAAAAAGAAAATGAAATACGTTGTTTCCAACCAAACAAATCTTATTTATTGACAACCAGTATATATGAAGACAAAAATAAATTGAAATATAGAATTTATATTTTACGGCTGAAGGCCAGTCAAAAGTAAAGAAAAAGATTAATTGATTAAGAACAATATTATGTAAATCGATAAATAAAATAATTTACAATTCGGCTGATAGCCTTAGTACGCCCTAAAAAAAAACAATAGGTATTCTTTCTTTCTTGTCGGTTCACATTGTATACAAGTTCAACAATTCGTTGAAATAAATCGACCTTTAGCTAGAAAGTTTAAACTCAAATAAGATTCAACAAAATATTTAATGTATAAAATGAAAGTATGTATTCTAATCAATTAGCAAAAATATGAAATGTATGCAATACAAAGTCTTCAAATAAATTAGCCAAAAAAAATCTGTAGGCATATAATTGAAGTATTCAAATTAGTTAGTAAAAATATGTAATGCCTATAATTACAGTATTCAAAACAATTAGCAAAAATAATCTGTAGGCATATAATTAAAGTATTCCAAATAATAGTTATGTATAAACGCAAGGGTATATTGAAACGGCTACAACATTTCGTGAAGCGAACGTAAAAGGTATAAGAAATAACCTAAAAACAAAGGAAGGTCAGGCAACACAGGTTTTTCGTTTGGAAAACACCTGGGACTATTTGACGACGTTCTTTTAATTAATAATACAAAAAAATAATTTATATATGAAAGGAAATAAGAAATTTACGAATGACAATTTAAAAAAAATAAAATTAGCGAAACGGGTGCTTATCTGATGGATAGAACTTGCGATCGTGTCCTTCTCCCTCCAGGAAAAAGAAAGCGTCACTTGCGGGAACAATCAGGTGATGTTACGTGATTTCTTGCCCGTCGGATACACCATCTAAATAAAAGAATAACAACGAAAATAAGCGAAAAGAAAGATACAACAGAGAAAGCCCTATACATACCGAATAATGCGTTCGATGGCGGTGAAATTGAAGCGATGCTGTTTAACGTGTTACAATTTTCTTCTCTCAACACTACAAATCCTCCAAAGAAGATATCGCATTTAGCGAATAATATGAATATGAAGATCGATTAAATTCCCTCACGGGGCCGTAATTATAAAAATTAAGTAAGGCTACATCAATCAATATCCGTGATGGGAGAGAACATAACAACGTTCGAAGATCGACAACTAACGACAAAGTGTGTAGAGAGCGAGTCTCGTACTTTTCTTATCAAAAAAAGCGAGCACTCAGGTTCGGAAAAAAAGAAAAAAACTTGAAAGAAATTAGATATATTAAAATAACGAATAACGATACCTATACAGGTAGGTTCGTTTGAAATGGAGCGAAATATATTGAAGATATTATTAATTAAATTACAAAATAGCGTAATAAAGCGTTAAGCGTTACGGACACGTAACAATTTGCACGGATGAAATTTTAAATACTTGTGAAGGAATCTGTAAATTCTGTCTCTTGGATATCCGTAGAGCAAATGATTACTGATTAGCAGATCTGGTAGGACTTGAAAGCAGATCTCACTTGTTTAATATTTTCAAGCGTACGAACCGTTTTTCGACGTCCAGATTTTTTAATGTTTTACTCACAGAACCATTGAAGTTATACTATAACTGTCTTGCGTGTTAACGCATTATCCCTATTATTATAATCAAAAGACACTGACGCGAATTTATGTTAGTAATTATTCGATTGGTTTGAGACAGACGCCTACTCGATCAAATGTAATCCCGAAGCCTAGGGAACTTGACTTACTAAAGAAAAATAACCACACACTTCGTTTAGATTTAAATCGCATATCAAAATAGGTAGTCTCATATGGAGAACCTGTAGATAACCCGTCCTAGAAGTTTGTAGCAAACAGATAGGAGAAGCTATAGGTCTGTAGCTTTCAAATGGTTGAGGGTTCATAACTACTAAACTTCTTTTCTTTCTTTCATTAATAACAACATTTATATTTTATTTGTTAATTGGTAGGATATTTGTTGAGTAAGACATACTTATTTGAATCCAGTAATTCGTATGTCTTAGTTACATAATCTTCTTTATTTATAGTAATAATATTAGTTCCTCTTTTTTAATTTTTAATTATGGAATTTCATCAACTAAAAGCCGAATCAATCCAATTATCTTACAAAAATGTTTAAAATTATATTGACGAAGAGAAACACTGTTCAATTATTTTTAATGTTAATTATTTATTCCGCGAAATTAAAATTTCAAAACGAAGTACATTAATAGCTCTATAAACCTCTGGATTTAACCCCGGCAAAACTACGGCTCCGTCGTTACTTTTATCTACAATCTGCAATGGGGAAAAATTAATTAATATCATTGTCATAAAGAGTATCATGCAGAAATTAATTAACTAGGTTCATGAGGAATATAAAAGTTTATTTAAAATTTTCAAACAACTGACGTCGCTGCAAGAGGTCGCAATTAAAATATACGTCACGCACAGCAAATTTCAGATAAACAATAAAAATTCGAAAAAGCAATATTCACATACACGTTTGACTATTAACGTTGACTATTACGTCATTCATCTTAAACGTTTGCCATTCCGTAATGTAATTACACAATGCAAACTATGAAAGATACACAGAATTAATTCCTCAGATAAATACTAATAAAAATTTGTTTCGAATGTTTATGACAAGTTGTAGTGTATTCAACGAAATATTAATGATTCACTACTAATCTAATAAGTAGACCGGACCAATTTCCGTGCGCGCCATGAGCGCCGGTATGGGAGTGTAATTCGTAATATATTAGAATATGCGATAGAATAGGGACGCAACATGAGCTTGTTACCGATATAAGTATAGAAGTAGAGACATTTATTCCATCAGAAATAATTAAATATACATTTGGTTTTCTGCTATTAAAGTAATATGCATAAACACACGAAAAATAAGAATAGTACATATTATAGCAGCGTTGTATGTAAATATAAATAAAATGGAAAATGTATGAAATCAGTGATTGTGTGCACGACAGAGGATTTCAAACAACACTTACCGTTTTAAGCGTCTTCCAAGGATTGACAAACTGGAGAAACTCGATTGTATATTTTCAACATCAGGTTATCTAAGGTTATTTCTGAAAAACATGTCCGCCGTGAGGAAAAAATATGTTTATATTCGGAAAACGAGCGTTCTACATCTAGTGATGTTATATTCGTATAATCAAAATACTTTTTTAAAGCAACTTAACGCATCTGTAGATATGCCCTCCCAAATACTGTCAAAATCTGCATTTCTGTCTAAAACACTTTCAAATTTAATTAGAACACTTTCACTTTTTGTGTCTTCTACATCACACAGTTGTCCGTGAACATCTTTAACGATTTGCAGTGATTCCTCTAACGACAGTGACGAATTTTCTAATTTTGTTATTGCTTCTTCTAGTCCCAAGTAATTCTCACGAATGCTTAGTAAATCCATTTGAATCTGGGCATATTGAAATTTTTTCTGGCTTGTATTGATAGCTGCACTTTCTTTCGGATCGGTGGTAAAACCACATCCTTAATTTTTTCAAAATGTTCATGATAGTAAAACCCTGCCCGTAACCATGTACCCCAACGTGTCAGAATCAGCTGTGGTGGCTCAGGGGTATGTCGACACAATTCGTGAAATTTCCGAATACGTTTTGGAGATTTCAGTAATACTGCCTTTGTACTCAATATTAAAGCATCTACCTCTGGATAACATCTACGAACCTGTTCTGCCACAAGGTGTAGAGCATGGGGTTTACAAGTAATGTGTAACAAGTTAGGGCAATATTTTCTAAGAGATCGGCCTACAGAACACATGGTTGCGGCACCATCGGTCATAAACATTAATACTTGGTCTTTCGAAAGTTTAAATTTTCCCAAAATATCTAGTAGCACCTCTGAAATTTTTTCGCCATTACATTGTTCTAGTCTGGATGCTAATAAAATTGAAGATGTTGGTTGATGTGGTTCCATATTACGCGCCATCACATTAACTACAGATTGTCTTTTGCTGTCTGTTGCTTCGTCCACACATAACCACAGTTTTTTATTTTTCAGTTCGGCTTTGATTTGATTTTCAACCTGTTTACGCACCGATGGTAAATTCCTTCGTAAAGTTGTCGTGCTCGGTAATGTTTGATTCGCGTATTTATTCCAAAATGAAATAAATGAATCATTACTTAATAAGGTAAACGGCAGTGTACACAAATTCATAGTTACACATAGTTCATGTATAAACTGTTGTCGATTACTTTTGTTATTATTGTGCTTCGAACTGCTTACTGTTCTTTACAATGTGTTTTTGACCAACACATTAGATATGTATTGCACACTAAACATTTAATTTTTGAGCCATCGTATATTAAGTCCGGAAAATCTATAATAAACTTATTCACTTCGTCTGACAACGGTCGTTTTCTCTATTTATGTGTCGACGACATTTTGTTACGTATGCTTACACTTACATGCAGTCTAAGCGAGTACCAAACACATACTGAATGCTTTTTATTAGTTCTGATGCAATACAGTCATCCTCACATCGGCGCACATGATGCGCACGGAAATTGGTCTGCTCTACTAATAAGATTAATTTTCCACTATTCTTTGATATACAAGGTGTGTATAAATTGCCGCAAAAGCTACACATAGCGACATTCTTCGTTCGGTTCTGAATAAAAAATCTTAATGTTAAAATGTCGTATCATGCTTCGTAAATTCGTAAATATCAAAATTTGACAGTAGTGATTTTGATTGAACTCACTTTGAAATACAAACTTATTGTTCTACAACGTTGCCAAATGTGTTTTTCGTGGAAGTACGTTAATGAATAAATGTTAAAAACTAGCTTTTATATCAAAAAGAAGACGTTTATGAAATAATACTAGTAATTTTTTTTTCCTTAAACTAAATTGCATCTATCTCTATTAACAGATATCGAAGAGCAAAGGTTAGTTACGCACTAAAAGTCTGAACTTCAAGAACCCCGTGAAAACAAACGAAGCATGATACGACATTTTAACATTAAGATTTTTTATTCAGAACCGAACGAAGAATGTCGCTGCGTGTAGCTTTTGCAACAATTTATACACACGTTATATGTTATAGCATTTTTTTAAATTCCATTCCATCTAAAATACAAGGCCCGATGCATCCATTCACAGATCAAAGTATAATTTGCTTGAACATCTAACTTAAGTCCTCGAAATATGGCGATGATAATATGTATAAGTCAAAATCAAACGAAGAAGTATTCGTATTCATGTTACTTCTTATATAGCTGCTATTTTTCCTAATAATACGTAAATACACTGCTCCAAAAAATTATCGCAGTGCTTACTTATGCAAATGCAAATGCTTCATGAGATTTTGACAAATAATGCATAAATAAGGTATTACACACATTTAAACCAAAAAACTGTCACCACTGTACATTATTCTTTCCCTTTCAACAATTTAAGAACAAAATTCTGACAGATTGTTTCATTTTGTTAAATTTGGGAAACTTCGTCAGATTTGCATACACTTTTTTAAATTTTGGTTAAAATTAATCGTCAAGGAAGACAAACTCGTCATTTGAGCAATGAAGAAGCGGCTCCAGTAATCGCTTTAATCAACAGTGGTTAAGGTCGTTGTCAGAACTTTAAATATTCATCCAGCGAGGAGAAATATATAAGAAGGAACACTTCTCTGTCGGCATTTTGATGCACGTGTCTCCATATTTCGTGACCTTCACTGAAAAGTTTGGCGATCTTTCACTTAGTGGCCACTAGATGACTTATATTATTTTAGATATGTGTAGTAAATTAACAAAAATAAATATTAACATAAATGTATTAAACAGTATAATCGTAAAATAAATATTAGGAAGTATTTAATAATTTTAAAATGCTCTACCCCACCACATTTGATAAAGGAATTAATACTTGCATTATGTATTAAGTATAATTTCGAATTTTAATGGTAATATTGGTTATATACAAGTGTCCCGTATCGTTATGTTCAAATTTTAGGAGTGTACAGTAGACTTCATTTCAAGTAACAAAAACGCAAAACTTGTATATCCATTATCCAAAGTCTAAAGTCAATACAAACTGATTTTATTTAAAAAAAGTTATACGATTCAATAACAGGCCGTTAACGTCGCATCAAATGTTATCCTAAAATAAATAAACAGGTGTCGTAGTGCATACAGTAACTTCTTGGATATCTATAAAAAAGAGTACTGGAAATTGATTTATGATAAAGAAGGTTTTTACTTATTTCGTAAGTGCTGAACCATGAATATCAGACAATCAACAAATGTTCAGATGACTGTTAACTTTGCATTTTTTAATAAAGGATTACATTACGTTTCAGTTCATACAACAGCTTATTAGTGAGTGGACACATTTTCTTTATTCAAAATGCTCTACCGATTTTCTTCTCAAGAGTATGCGGACATGCATTTTGTGTATGGCTACTGTAACGGCAGTGCACGTCAAGCAGTTATTGAATACCGACATAGATTTTCCGATAGGCGCATTCCTTATTACAAAACGTTTCTGGAAGTACACTGACAATTTCGGGAATGCGGACTGCGCGATTCTCTTTTCGACCGAGGAGTAAATTTGCCAGCAGACTTAGAGGAAGAAGCAGTAGCTATTGTTATAGCTATTGCTCTTAGTGTACGTCGAATCGCTAGACAACTAGGAGTGCCACGAACGATAGTTTGGCGAATTTTAAGACGTGAAGGCTTATATCCATATCACTGTCGCAGGGGGCACGGTTTGCTTGAGGCAGACCACTATACTCGTCTAGTTTATTCTTCATTTTAATTTCTCAGTTCTCTGGACAGATGAATCTACGTTCACGAGAAGTGGTGTTATAAATCTGAGAAACCTGCGCAGGTGGCCATCAGAAAATCCCAAAGCTAGACGCCCATCTAAATTTCAACATGAATTTCCTATTAACTTTTGGGCGGCCCTAATCGATGACTTGTTGATTGGTCTTGTCGTTCTCTCTGGGAGGTTAAATGCGGACAATTACCTTTAATTTCTTATTGACGAACTGCTAGGTCTTTTAGAGAATGTTCCACTGAATGTTCGACGAGACATGTTGTTTCACATGGATGGGGCACCACCACATTTCTGAATTGCTGTCCGAAATTGGGCTAACGTCAATTATCCAAGATGGATTGGTCGAAGTGGTCCTGTTGCATGACTACCCAGATCACTCGATCTTAATCCCCTAGACTTTTATTTATGGGGGTACATGAAAAATTTAGTTTACGCGCAAGTTTCGAACGCAAGAGAAGAGCTTTTGGATGGTATTCACCTAGCTGCCTTCTGCATTCAACAAGGGGGTGGCCATTTCGAAAATATTATTAATTGAACTTTTTTAAATAAAATCAGTTTTTATTGACTTTAGAATTACATTTTTTTTTATCATCTGACAATCACATTCATAGATCTGTAACTTTGAAACAAATAAAAATGGATATACAAGATTTGCGTTTTTATTACTTGAAATGAAGTCTACTTTACAATCCTGAAATTTAAACATAACGATACCAGACACCTTGTATAGAGCAATTATATAATATTAATAAAAAAGTGAACTGCCGGTTAACACTGAAATTAATAGACGCTGATATTTTCCGAATTAATCGATGAACCTCCTTCCCATCAAACCAATACATCAAATGCATTGGCAACTGTTGCACTAAGCACTTGGGTTGCAAGAGAAACTTTTGTAAATCACGAACACAGACATTAAAATATATTAAATTTAATAAATTTTAACGTCTGTGTACGTCACTTTTATGTTTTAAACTCCCGAAGAAGCAACAAACGCATTGCGAAATATAGAGATAATGAATAAATGAGTTTGAATTGACAGACCGATAGCCCGTTTTTAATTTATTTTAACCTATAATTAACATTTGGAATTTACTGCAAGTGAGAATTAATGAATATTAAATCACATTCTTACATGTAAATGTCGACTTATTTAATGCGTATAAATCTACAATCCGTCAAACTAAGTTTGCACTAGTATGCAGAACACACTCTTTCGCGACAACGAACTTCCTGGTGATTAGGTTAATTAAGAATTAAGAAATACTGAAAAAACAAGCCTATCAACGCGAGGAAACGTACAGACGACCGTTTCGTTCTAATTGGAACTTCTCAATGCACGGCATTCCCTTTCGATGACGACCTTGCTTTTTCATCTCTATACTTTCTGTATATATAGTTAAGATTTGGAATTTACTGCAAGTGAGAATTAATGAATATTAAATCACATTCTTACATGTAAATGTCGACTTATTTAATGCGTATAAATCTACAATCCGTCAAACTAAGTTTGCACTAGTATGCAGAACACACTCTTTCGCGACAACGAACTTCCTGGTGATTAGGTTAATTAAGAATTAAGAAATACTGAAAAAACAAGCCTATCAACGCGAGGAAACGTACAGACGACCGTTTCGTTCTAATTGGAACTTCTCAATGCACGGCATTCCCTTTCGATGACGACCTTGCTTTTTCATCTCTATACTTTCTGTATATATAGTTAACATTTGGAATTTACTGCAAGTGAGAATTAATGAATATTAAATCACATTCTTACATGTAAATGTCGACTTATTTAATGCGTATAAATCTACAATCCGTCAAACTAAGTTTGCACTAGTATGCAGAACACACTCTTTCGCGACAACGAACTTCCTGATGATTAGGTTAATTAAGAATTAAGAAATACTGAAAAAACAAGCCTATCAACGCGAGGAAACGTACAGACGACCGTTTCGTTCTAATTGGAACTTCTCAATGCACGGCATTCCCTTTCGATGACGACCTTGCTTTTTCATCTCTATACTTTCTGTATATATAGTTAACATTTGGAATTTACTGCAAGTGAGAATTAATGAATATTAAATCACATTCTTACATGTAAATGTCGACTTATTTAATGCGTATAAATCTACAATCCGTCAAACTAAGTTTGCACTAGTATGCAGAACACACTCTTTCGCGACAACGAACTTCCTGGTGATTAGGTTAATTAAGAATTAAGAAATACTGAAAAAACAAGCCTATCAACGCGAGGAAACGTACAGACGACCGTTTCGTTCTAATTGGAACTTCTCAATGCACGGCATTCCCTTTCGATGACGACCTTGCTTTTTCATCTCTATACTTTCTGTATATATAGTTAACATTTGGAATTTACTGCAAGTGAGAATTAATGAATATTAAATCACATTCTTACATGTAAATGTCGACTTATTTAATGCGTATAAATCTACAATCCGTCAAACTAAGTTTGCACTAGTATGCAGAACACACTCTTTCGCGACAACGAACTTCCTGGTGATTAGGTTAATTAAGAATTAAGAAATACTGAAAAAACAAGCCTATCAACGCGAGGAAACGTACAGACGACCGTTTCGTTCTAATTGGAACTTCTCAATGCACGGCATTCCCTTTCGATGACGACCTTGCTTTTTCATCTCTATACTTTCTGTATATATAGTTAACATTTGGAATTTACTGCAAGTGAGAATTAATGAATATTAAATCACATTCTTACATGTAAATGTCGACTTATTTAATGCGTATAAATCTACAATCCGTCAAACTAAGTTTGCACTAGTATGCAGAACACACTCTTTCGCGACAACGAACTTCCTGGTGATTAGGTTAATTAAGAATTAAGAAATACTGAAAAAACAAGCCTATCAACGCGAGGAAACGTACAGACGACCGTTTCGTTCTAATTGGAACTTCTCAATGCACGGCATTCCCTTTCGATGACGACCTTGCTTTTTCATCTCTATACTTTCTGTATATATAGTTAACATTTGGAATTTACTGCAAGTGAGAATTAATGAATATTAAATCACATTCGCGTTGATAGGCTTGTTTTTTCAGTATTTCTTAATTCTTAATTAACCTAATCACCAGGAAGTTCGTTGTCGCGAAAGAGTGTGTTCTGCATACTAGTGCAAACTTAGTTTGACGGATTGTAGATTTATACGCATTAAATAAGTCGACATTTACATGTAAGAATGTGATTTAATATTCATTAATTCTCACTTGCAGTAAATTCCGAATGTTAACTATATATACAGAAAGTATAGAGATGAAAAAGCAAGGTCGTCATCGAAAGGGAATGCCGTGCATTGAGAAGTTCCAATTAGAACGAAACGGTCGTCTGTACGTTTCCTCGCGTTGATAGGCTTGTTTTTTCAGTATTTCTTAATTCTTAATTAACCTAATCACCAGGAAGTTCGTTGTCGCGAAAGAGTGTGTTCTGCATACTAGTGCAAACTTAGTTTGACGGATTGTAGATTTATACGCATTAAATAAGTCGACATTTACATGTAAGAATATGATTTAATATTCATTAATTCTCACTTGCAGTAAATTCCAAATGTTAACTATATATACAGAAAGTATAGAAATGAAAAAGCAAGGTCGTCATCGAAAGGGAATGCCGTACATTGAGAAGTTCCAATTAGAACGAAACGGTCGTCTGTACGTGTCCTCGCGTTGATAGGCTTGTTTTTTCAGTATTTCTTAATTCTTACACATAGGTAAGATGTTTAGATTTACACTTTATTAATAAAATAATGACAAAATATCTAGTAGCACCTCTGAAATTTTTAGAGAATGTTCCACTGAATGTTCGACGAGACATGTTGTTTCACATGGATGGGGCACCACCACATTTCTGAATTGCTGTCCGAAATTGGGCTAACGTCAATTATCCAAGATGGATTGGTCGAAGTGGTCCTGTTGCATGACTACCCAGATCACTCGATCTTAATCCCCTAGACTTTTATTTATGGGGGTACATGAAAAATTTAGTTTACGCGCAAGTTTCGAACGCAAGAGAAGAGCTTTTGGATGGTATTCACCTAGCTGCCTTCTGCATTCAACAAGGGGGTGGCCATTTCGAAAATATTATTAATTGAACTTTTTTAAATAAAATCAGTTTTTATTGACTTTAGAATTACATTTTTTTTTATCATCTGACAATCACATTCATAGATCTGTAACTTTGAAACAAATAAAAATGGATATACAAGATTTGCGTTTTTATTACTTGAAATGAAGTCTACTTTACAATCCTGAAATTTAAACATAACGATACCAGACACCTTGTATAGAGCAATTATATAATATTAATAAAAAAGTGAACTGCCGGTTAACACTGAAATTAATAGACGCTGATATTTTCCGAATTAATCGATGAACCTCCTTCCCATCAAACCAATACATCAAATGCATTGGCAACTGTTGCACTAAGCACTTGGGTTGCAAGAGAAACTTTTGTAAATCACGAACACAGACATTAAAATATATTAAATTTAATAAATTTTAACGTCTGTGTACGTCACTTTTATGTTTTAAACTCCCGAAGAAGCAACAAACGCATTGCGAAATATAGAGATAATGAATAAATGAGTTTGAATTGACAGACCGATAGCCCGTTTTTAATTTATTTTAACCTATAATTAACATTTGGAATTTACTGCAAGTGAGAATTAATGAATATTAAATCACATTCTTACATGTAAATGTCGACTTATTTAATGCGTATAAATCTACAATCCGTCAAACTAAGTTTGCACTAGTATGCAGAACACACTCTTTCGCGACAACGAACTTCCTGGTGATTAGGTTAATTAAGAATTAAGAAATACTGAAAAAACAAGCCTATCAACGCGAGGAAACGTACAGACGACCGTTTCGTTCTAATTGGAACTTCTCAATGCACGGCATTCCCTTTCGATGACGACCTTGCTTTTTCATCTCTATACTTTCTGTATATATAGTTAAGATTTGGAATTTACTGCAAGTGAGAATTAATGAATATTAAATCACATTCTTACATGTAAATGTCGACTTATTTAATGCGTATAAATCTACAATCCGTCAAACTAAGTTTGCACTAGTATGCAGAACACACTCTTTCGCGACAACGAACTTCCTGGTGATTAGGTTAATTAAGAATTAAGAAATACTGAAAAAACAAGCCTATCAACGCGAGGAAACGTACAGACGACCGTTTCGTTCTAATTGGAACTTCTCAATGCACGGCATTCCCTTTCGATGACGACCTTGCTTTTTCATCTCTATACTTTCTGTATATATAGTTAACATTTGGAATTTACTGCAAGTGAGAATTAATGAATATTAAATCACATTCTTACATGTAAATGTCGACTTATTTAATGCGTATAAATCTACAATCCGTCAAACTAAGTTTGCACTAGTATGCAGAACACACTCTTTCGCGACAACGAACTTCCTGATGATTAGGTTAATTAAGAATTAAGAAATACTGAAAAAACAAGCCTATCAACGCGAGGAAACGTACAGACGACCGTTTCGTTCTAATTGGAACTTCTCAATGCACGGCATTCCCTTTCGATGACGACCTTGCTTTTTCATCTCTATACTTTCTGTATATATAGTTAACATTTGGAATTTACTGCAAGTGAGAATTAATGAATATTAAATCACATTCTTACATGTAAATGTCGACTTATTTAATGCGTATAAATCTACAATCCGTCAAACTAAGTTTGCACTAGTATGCAGAACACACTCTTTCGCGACAACGAACTTCCTGGTGATTAGGTTAATTAAGAATTAAGAAATACTGAAAAAACAAGCCTATCAACGCGAGGAAACGTACAGACGACCGTTTCGTTCTAATTGGAACTTCTCAATGCACGGCATTCCCTTTCGATGACGACCTTGCTTTTTCATCTCTATACTTTCTGTATATATAGTTAACATTTGGAATTTACTGCAAGTGAGAATTAATGAATATTAAATCACATTCTTACATGTAAATGTCGACTTATTTAATGCGTATAAATCTACAATCCGTCAAACTAAGTTTGCACTAGTATGCAGAACACACTCTTTCGCGACAACGAACTTCCTGGTGATTAGGTTAATTAAGAATTAAGAAATACTGAAAAAACAAGCCTATCAACGCGAGGAAACGTACAGACGACCGTTTCGTTCTAATTGGAACTTCTCAATGCACGGCATTCCCTTTCGATGACGACCTTGCTTTTTCATCTCTATACTTTCTGTATATATAGTTAACATTTGGAATTTACTGCAAGTGAGAATTAATGAATATTAAATCACATTCTTACATGTAAATGTCGACTTATTTAATGCGTATAAATCTACAATCCGTCAAACTAAGTTTGCACTAGTATGCAGAACACACTCTTTCGCGACAACGAACTTCCTGGTGATTAGGTTAATTAAGAATTAAGAAATACTGAAAAAACAAGCCTATCAACGCGAGGAAACGTACAGACGACCGTTTCGTTCTAATTGGAACTTCTCAATGCACGGCATTCCCTTTCGATGACGACCTTGCTTTTTCATCTCTATACTTTCTGTATATATAGTTAACATTTGGAATTTACTGCAAGTGAGAATTAATGAATATTAAATCACATTCGCGTTGATAGGCTTGTTTTTTCAGTATTTCTTAATTCTTAATTAACCTAATCACCAGGAAGTTCGTTGTCGCGAAAGAGTGTGTTCTGCATACTAGTGCAAACTTAGTTTGACGGATTGTAGATTTATACGCATTAAATAAGTCGACATTTACATGTAAGAATGTGATTTAATATTCATTAATTCTCACTTGCAGTAAATTCCGAATGTTAACTATATATACAGAAAGTATAGAGATGAAAAAGCAAGGTCGTCATCGAAAGGGAATGCCGTGCATTGAGAAGTTCCAATTAGAACGAAACGGTCGTCTGTACGTTTCCTCGCGTTGATAGGCTTGTTTTTTCAGTATTTCTTAATTCTTAATTAACCTAATCACCAGGAAGTTCGTTGTCGCGAAAGAGTGTGTTCTGCATACTAGTGCAAACTTAGTTTGACGGATTGTAGATTTATACGCATTAAATAAGTCGACATTTACATGTAAGAATATGATTTAATATTCATTAATTCTCACTTGCAGTAAATTCCAAATGTTAACTATATATACAGAAAGTATAGAGTTGAAAAAGCAAGGTCGTCATCGAAAGGGAATGCCGTGCATTGAGAAGTTCCAATTAGAACGAAACGGTCGTCTGTACGTTTCCTCGCGTTGATAGGCTTGTTTTTTCAGTATTTCTTAATTCTTAATTAACCTAATCACCAGGAAGTTCGTTGTCGCGAAAGAGTGTGTTCTGCATACTAGTGCAAACTTAGTTTGACGGATTGTAGATTCATACGCATTAAATAAGTCGACATTTACATGTAAGAATGTGATTTAATATTCATTAATTCTCACTTGCAGTAAATTCCAAATGTTAACTATATATACAGAAAGTATAGAGATGAAAAAGCAAGGTCGTCATCGAAAGGGAATGCCGTGCATTGAGAAGTTCCAATTAGAACGAAACGGTCGTCTGTACGTTTCCTCGCGTTGATAGGCTTGTTTTTTCAGTATTTCTTAATTCTTAATTAACCTAATCACCAGGAAGTTCGTTGTCGCGAAATAGTGTGTTCTGCATACTAGTGCAAACTTAGTTTGACGGATTGTAGATTTATACGCATTAAATAAGTCGACATTTACATGTAAGAATGTGATTTAATATTCATTAATTCTCACTTGCAGTAAATTCCAAATGTTAACTATATATACAGAAAGTATAGAGATGAAAAAGCAAGGTCGTCATCGAAAGGGAATGCCGTGCATTGAGAAGTTCCAATTAGAACGAAACGGTCGTCTGTACGTTTCCTCGCGTTGATAGGCTTGTTTTTTCAGTATTTCTTAATTCTTAATTAACCTATAATATTTAATATGTGTTTAATGTGCGCTTTGCATATTTGGGTTACATTAATTATTATTATTGAATAAGTGTTTATTGTAAATAATACTTAACCGCCATTATAAGCTATAACAAGATATAGCACAAAGTTTGTTATATTCGTGTTTGTATAATCGATACGCTCTTAATTTCGAATGGATAATATTACTTCTGTGGGAAAGATGATATTTTTGCAGAGCAATCTGATGCTTCCTTTAAAAGCTTTATTACTACACAGGGAAAATACGTCAACAACTTTTTAGGTTGAAAATATTTTCTTCTCTTAATTTATTTTTATTCTTACAAGATCACATACATCTGCATTAAAAATGATAATAAATTTTATAGATATGTAGGAATTAATTATCAAATTAAGAAATTAAGGAATTTATTTCAGACTAATTGTACCCGAACACGCGTTGCTGTGGTTCAGTCTGGTTAAATTGAAAAGATAGAAAATTGAAAGCACACATTTCTAATATGTTTAATTTCGATATTCAATATTTTTTGTTGCATCATTATCTGTACAGATACAGAGATTGTCAGGTTTGCCGACTCTAGAACACGCAACATACAATTGTCCATGTGAGAAGCAATCCGTGTTTAGATCTAAACCGTACAATTCTAAAAATTGGCTTTGAGCTTTGTTGATGGTGATTGCAAACCCCAATCGAATTGGAAATTGCAATCTCATAAATTGAAAAGGCATATCCGTTGTAATTATAGGAATAAGAGTAATAAGGACATCTTCATCTTTTATTGCTTTACTTTTGCGATAAGTTCAATTTTCTTCCGGCGAGAAACAGCTTGTATTTTAGAAATAAGTCTAAAGGGACTAGATCTGGCGAATAGAGCGTTTGGGCCACCATTCGGAATCGTAATTCATCCAGTTTTTCCCAAACAATACGTCTCGTGTGTAACGATGCATTGTCTTGATGGAAGAGCACAATCTTTCAAGTCATAGCAGCTCTTTTTTCGGTAATGGCAACTCTTTCTTTGTTCAGAGGAGCAGCATAATATGCCCCGGATAGTTAAGCGCATTGCAAGGTAGTCGATAAGAAGTATCCTGTTTTGTTCCCTGGTCCTGGTCGTAGCTTCGTTTCCGATGCGGACTCATTCGAGGCCGAGTTTATCGGAAGGATAAATAACTCAGTCGGGAACAATATAATAACGTTTAATTTAAAAAACTAACGATATCATTACAAGTTATAATAGTCACTTGCATAACAACATTGTGTGAAAATAGGTGTCCTACTTAAGTTACCACAATCTCCTTCGAAGTAAAAAATATCATGGCTCTTACCTTTCCAGGAAACATCATGACCTTCTTTGGCGGAGGACTGCCATAGTTGAGGCCGTTTCAATTCTAGCACATAGTAATGGAGTCAAGTTTCATCGACCGTAACAAAGCCAGGCAAAAAAATTACTGGATTGATAAGTCTTTCTTTGGAGACTGTGGTTAAGTAAAAATTCAAAAAAAGTTTAAACCCCTTATCGCAATTAATAATAGTATCCTAAATACGCATTTCGACAACTAAGTTGTCATCATCAGTAGGTAAAACCAACATGGGGCACAGTATAGCCAACACAGTGTATACGTGGACGTCGTGTAAAGTTGCGTACGATTCCATGTGTTTTACTGTGCCTCATGCTCAACACTTTGATTAGTGGTTTTGCCTACTGATGATAACAACTTAGCTGTCGAAATACGGATTTATGATACGATTATTAATTGTGGTAAAGGGTTTTATACCTTTTTTGAATACTGTATTGATGTTGAAGAACTTAAAGTTGTCGCTGGAAATTTACGCTCTTTTACTCTTCTCTCTACTCTTTTTATGAACTTCAACCATTTCTAGAATGGTAACACGTTTTGGTGGTCCAGAACGTTCTTCATCTTCAAGACTCATGACTCCATGTTCAAAGCCAACAATCTAGTGACAAATTGGAGCCTTCGTAAGAACATCGCTATATATTACAAATGAAACAGACATGCAATATACATATCTGTAACTGTACACATGGACAATACACCTCGTATTTTCAGCATTTACTTCTGCTTAAGACACGTGTTTCTGCCATCTATAGGCGTCGTCAGTCAAGCTAGTGAAGCAATGCAATACAAATGATACAAATCTTTTTAAGAACAGATTTGTATCTGTATATACATTTACGCTGAAATCGCCTACAAGATATAGCAAATTTCGTCCCATAAGGTAGCACTATTTAATAAGTGACATCTGACGGACGAAAGAGACTATGCCGAAAATAAATAATACGAATAAAAATACGTGCATAACGTATTGATATACTAAACCTTCTTGTATATTTACCGCCATCTGGCTCATGTTAATGGACTACACTTATACGTATTTTTTCGCTTATGTACTAGCATAGCTAGTCAAGCGAAAGGTCGCCTTTTTCGGCATAGTCTCTTTCCTCCGTCAGATGTCACTTATTAAATAGTGCCACCTTATGGGACGAAATTTGCTATATCTTGTAGGCGATTTCAGCGTAAATGTATATACAGATACAAATCTGTTCTTAAAAAGATTTGTATCATTTGTATTGCATTGCTTCACTAGCTTGACTGACGACTCCTATAGATGGCAGAAACACGTGTCTTAAGCAGAAGTAAATGCTGAAAATACGAGGTGTATTGTCCATGTGTACAGTTACAGATATGTATATTGCATGTCTGTTTCATTTGCAACAAATGCCTAATACGTGCATAACGTATTGATATACTAAACCTTTTTGTATATCGCTATATATGCCAAAATCGTCATACAAAGTGCCCATTTTCTATTTCCGTATATGGATATCCCTCTTAATATTGAGGATACCGAATCGGTTAAATTAGCAAAGTTGCTCGGAATTTTGATGAATATTTGATAACATTTTCAGATTTGTGACAAATTTAAGGAAAATTGAAATTTAACGAAATTTTCAGTTATGCATATCTTCGTAACCATTAGAGATAGAGCAAATCTAAAAATGGCATCTAATAGTATTTTTTACGTATAATTTAATAATCTTTATTAAATATTCATGGCACACGTCAATATTAAGATATAAAATAAACTTATGTTTTTTTAAATGGTAATCATGACTTCATTAAAATGCTTATTTTGTTCTGATTTCATAAATATAAGGTTTTATATGGTTATCTTTTTTAAATCTTTATTAAAGCGGAAGTAATTCAAATACTATTAGCAACTGAAGAAATAATAGCTATGGGGGCTTTTTAAAAACTACTTTAATGCAACAGAAATTAAGTTAGAAGTTGTCAAATTGACAGTTGTCAAATAGGTTGATTTACAATTAAAATAGTTAACTGTACTAGAGTTAAGTGGTATTATCTATAAAATATTTGTGTAAAAAATGCATTCCAACGAAGAGAAAAAAATGATATGCTTTTTTGCTATTAATATTAGAAATAGTAATGACGCTAGCGAATTGTATTATCAAGGCTCTATAGAAAGAAGACAGCCAGATCGAAGACTATTTTCTAAATTAGAAAATAATTTGAAAAGGTATGGTTCGTCTACAAAACCAGATCACTTGAAAAAGAAATTCAAACCGGGAGACGAAGAAAGGGTTTCAGCTTATGTAAGTTACAAACTGGCGACATCAACTCGTGAAATTGCGAGTGAATGTGCTGTTTCCACAGAATAAATACAGGCCATTTAAATAGAGTGTGAGTAATATATTTTATGGCCAAGATCACGAAAGAAGAATATTATTTGCTCGATATTTTTTGGAAGAAACAAACAATAGTTCGCACCTTTCTCACACAATTCTTTATACAGATGAAACAATATTTACCAATGATGGATTATTTGATAGACATAATAATGTTTGTTTGTCAGAAGATAACCCTCATCCTACTGTGGAAAGGCGAGATCAACGTGTATTTTCTGCAAACGTGTGGTGTGGAATTTTTGGAATGAAAATATTGAGACAATATTTTTATGAGACCAATTTGAATGGAGAATGATATTTACACTTTTTGCCTAGCGAGCCGGAAGATATGCTAGATGAATTACCATTAAATTTAATTTAAAATTTCAGATACTTTCAACATGACGGTGCACCCGCTCATAATTTTCGAAACAGTATCATTCAGAACGCTTTTGTAACTGGATTGGTAACGCTGGTACCGTCCTTGAGCTGGCAAGACCACCAGATTTTACGCCAATAGATTTTTTTTGTATAGGGTGCCGTAAAGAATAAAGTCTATAAAAACAAACCCAACAACGTTGAAGAATTACAAATTAATATTACCGCAGCCATAAGAAGCATCCGCCCACAGACTCTGCGAAAGGTTCATTCCGATATGGTGCGAAAGTTTGAAATGTGCATCCAGAATAATGGTGGTCATTTTGATCATTTGATGAAGTAACATTATTCACTCTCTGCTTATTTATTTGTTTCCTTCCTTTACAAAACATTTACTTAAATTTTAGGTTCGTTAGTATTTGTTTAATTTAATTTCTTTTGTTCTTCTTCTTTTATTTTTGCTGCATTAAAGTAGTTTTAAAAAGCCCACTTAACTATTATTCCTTCAATTAGTAATAGTATTTGAATTACTTTCGCTATAATAAAGATTTAAAAAAGATAACCATATATTTATGAAATCAGAACCAAATAAGCATTTTAATAAAGTCATGGCCAACTATTATTGCTATTTAAAAAACATAAGTTTATTTTATATTTTGATATTCAAGTGTGACATGAACCATTTCATAAATATTATTAAATTCTATGCAAAAAATACTATCAGATGCCATTTTTAGTTTTGCCCTGCCTTCAATGGTTACGAAGATATGTATAACTGAAAATTTTGTCAAATTTCTATTTTCCTCAAATATCTCAAAAAGTTCACAACATATGACAAATCTGAAAATGCTATCCAGTACTCATCAAAATTCTGAGCAACTTTGCTAATTTAACCGATCCGGTATCTTCAATACTAAGAGAGTTTCCCATATACGGAGATAAAAAATGGGCACCTGTATATATCTAATGTAGGTTTTCTTCTTCTTATAAAAGAAGTACTGAATTGCGATACGTAATCTTGGATTTAAAAATAATTTGAGGAACATTTTAATTTATTTTAAACCAGAATGTACATTGTACATGTGCATTTTATGTACAAATTAAGTAAATCAGTGCATTCCTGAAAACTTCTAATAAATAGGGACTTCGACCTATATTGGACAATAAATAATATATTGATTGACCATGATCATGTGTGAAATATTAAAGTATTTTATATATTCATGTTCTCTCTTTCGACATTTGATATTTATGAATAACTCATTTTGATATATTATTATTTAATTATTTAATGAGATTTACATGTAACTTTAACGATTATATCCAGTATTTACGTTTTGCTGCTTTAAGGGCACCAAATATTTATATTGTGGAATAAGTAACTAATCAATAAATCAACCCTACATTCCAAATCACACACATATAAATGATTTTGACAAGCCAATTATTCGATTGACGCTAATGGAATATGAAGTAGATTCTCTAAGTCAATTCAAGTCAGGAACGTCAGAGAGTGCAATGACGAAGTTTTATCAAATATGTATTTACAAAATGTTTGGAAAATTGTGGACATTTATTAATCATTTGTTTTTTATTAAACGTTGCGTATGATATTAATGAGTACCTACATAGTTAACCATCAGTGTACAAATAATATTTCAAAAACATTTTAGCCATTACCTTATGTTTGGTCAAACACGACCAAAAGTGCTTTTTATTATTTATTTTATGTAACTATAATATACACATCTTAGATATATTAAAATCAAAAACATTTTGTTTGTTCTCTATAGACTCACAAACTACGTAATTAATTTTGATAATATTTGTTGTTATATGTTCCTTATGTTGTGTGGAATGATGTTTTCATATATTTTTTTTCAAAATTTATCGGCAAATATTAAAGAATTAACAATATGTGAAACATGAATTTCTATAAGAGAAAATTGTAATCAAATTTTAAATCATTGTATAAAAACCATGACAACGTGATATATAAAATATGACAATACAAAACATAAATAAATAAAACATTTACACTTTATTAATAAAATATTGACAGCTGTTTCGCTAACACAGTAGCTTCTTCAAATTCAACTTAAGACTAAAGATACATACAAGATACAGCGTTAATCAGGTAGTTGACCCAAGTTAAAATTCTAGAAACTATTACATTTATATTTTGCATTTTGAAAACTATACCATGTCCTACTTGTGTGAGATTTAACTATAAAAATATAGTATAAGCAACTAAGAAACAATATTTCAATGGGTGCACAGATTTAACACTGGGGATAAATTCAAGTCTAATTTATCGTTTAGTAACATTTCTGAGTTTTTAAGTTTATTAATTTCTAAAGACTCTAAACAATTTAGTTTTCTACCTTTATTTTCTACATGTATGGTGTCGAATTGTAAATTAAATTCGTGCTCATTCTCTATTAAATGAGCACGAATTTAATTTGTAAGAGTCACTGAAAGGCCAGGACGAAATCATCCAAACAGGGCTGAATATTCCGAAGAACAACGCTTCATGTATATATATATATATATATATATATTTAGTATTAATAAGAATTAAAAATTTATTTATTATTTATTTTATTGGCCGTGTCATAATATTTAAATAATAGACTTTTTCTTGGTTTAGCGACCTTTAATGAATTTCAATTTTTTTTAAAACGACGTTTCGACTTTTTTATTACGTCTTTTTCAAGTAATTAGAACTAAAAAATTAATACAAAGAACGGTAAGTTCTTTGTATTAATTTTTAGTTCTAATTACTTGAAAAGTCGACACGTCGTTTAAAAAAAAATTGGAATTCATTAAAGGTCGCTAAACCAAGAAAAAGTCTATTTTAATATATATATATATATATATATATATATATATATATATATATATATATTGTAATGGGGCAAACTGCACCCTTATTCCAGCAACTGTAATGGGAAAAACAGTATTTAACAATTAAAAACACACAGAAGAAGGGTTAAATTGGCGGACTTAATTTGTAAAATTAGTATCGAAATGTATATAAATTAATATGACGATAACTTTGAATACTTTAAATTAACCTATTTTTATTCCTAAACTTACTTTTCATATTATAATTTTCAATTTCATAATTCAAATCTTTAGCGTGAAATAACAGATATCTAATTTATCTACAACAATATTTTGTATTGATACTAGTTAGACACGCCCACTTTTTAAAATGCAACTAACCCGCGAAAACGCTATTTTTTACACACGAATACAACATAACCTTGTATTGGAAAGTATGTTCTGACAGTTTGAAAAATATTTTATAAATTTAATTATAATGTCAAAATTATTATATTATTTATATTCTTCTTGTTTACGGATGTAGTAAAAGTAAAACTTCGAGGCTATTTGACGATATTAACTAGGTTTTGAAAATAAATAACCGCTATCGGCGTCTTTTCTAAAAAATCTAATAACGAATGGCCGTAATATAGTTCAACTCCTAAGAAAATTTAAAATACCTGTGATATAATTTCAAATTTATGCTGAATTGAAACATTAATATTTGGCCCATCTTTTGAAAACAAACCTGAAGTCTATCGCTTGGAAACTAATAAGATTCGAGCCGAGCATCTTTTATATTGGAGTTCCGACGAGGAGGCAGAATCGAAGCCGTTATACGCCGCAAACGCCGTCATCAGGGATTGGAGGACCCGTACTTTGTATTTTCCCGATCACATCGCTTTCATTCTGGATAACTGCAGAATTCGATGGAAAACAGGTTCACTTCAATCATTATCCTACAATAAAGTCCTAAAAGTTAATATTATTTATTTAAAACCAATTATTTAATACAATAAAATCCAGAATTTTACTTTTATACACATCTTAGACATTCACATTATAGTAATCTCATATTAATAATTTAAACATTGTGGTACTTGCCTGAATTGTTGTGTAAACTGTTTGAATTCAATATTAGACCATATATCATTACTAAACATACCCTTTTAGTATTATACACACGTGTTCTATTTGTAAACTATTTTACTTGTCGCTAGACATATTAATTTGTTCAAAGTTACAGATTCCTTATTTACTTCAATAAATTATTTATTTCTATTTCCTAACTCACTCTTTTATTTGCTAGTGTTTAGTTGTAGAGTTATTTTATATTAGATTTATCTATTAATACACCATACACAGGAATAAACATACACTTTCATTATCGACGAAGATCCTGAGGAGTCAAATTTTACTTATTTCTTGCTCACGACTGCTAGTTGGATTATTAAGAACATAGATAGCGTTGATCTAAGTATATATTTTCATATTAAAGGCGCCCAATTTATAAATTCAATTCTATTTACTTTAACTTTCATAACCTTTTATTTATAACAATATTAATCATTCTTTTATCCACATTTAGATCAACCGCCTCTTTTCAATATATATATAGAATATAAATCCAAAATATTTTCCGAAAATTTCAAATCATAAGCGAGAACAAAAATGACAAAAATATTTAAAAAATATATATTACGCTACTGTGCGACCGACTATATTATAAAATTTACCAGAGATTATATCTTAAAGTTAACCGACAATAACAGAAAGAACAGTTTTGTTATTGTCGATCTCGCTTTAAGTATTCCCTCCGATTCAGTCAGTTCTCGATCGTCACGTACGTTCGATAAGATTTATATTTACGTCTACAATTAAAGATAGATTGCTACCAAATAGGACGTTGAATGCCTGTAGAACACACATCCTACTTACTCTTCTAATACATCGCCTTTAAAATTTCATGCAAGTCCAAATTTTTAGCAGCTGACTTTCGTCCAGGTTATCGAAACCTTACCGTACAATACTTATACACAATGTTATTTTCTAGCGTTTTTATAAACATAAATGTTGGAGCTCTTGTTTGCAATAGCGGTCTCCTTATATCCATATTAATATATTATATTTGTTCATATGCACGTAATACACATTTTTTTAAATTTTTAATAATTCACTTGAATATATAAACAGCTGATTTTGATTGAGGTTATTGACCTCCACATCAAATAATGTTATAGTTTTTATAACATCGACAGCTGTTACGTACGTAAACATACGCGGTAGCATATGTGTTGTGTATAACTTCAATTTAGAGGTATTTACTATTAACACTAATTCTGAATATTTTAAATTCATAGGCGTCACGTAATATTATTTTCAGAGGGTTTTTAATTTTGGGGTTCACGTAGTAATTGAGAGCTTCGAAATACCAATAAGACTGCTTTGGAAGATAAATCTAGATTAATTTGTTTTCTAGACTTTGCTAGTCAGTCGATTTGAAGTTACCTCCGTAATTTGATTAAATTCAGAAGTCTTCCTCGGAATCGATCTCCTAACTAAATGTCTGCAACTTCGTTCGTTTGAAATTTCCGAGCGAAATGTGCTTTTAAGGATAGATCTTTTAAAAGTTTTAATGGTTTTCTAGAGCGAATAGTTAGTTTGGTATTACTTATTATGCTATTATTCACATGATACTACAACATAATGGTTACTACTTGATTTTATTTTTATATTTCTGAAAGATTCTTGGATATAAATTTTTTATTTGAAAATATATATAAAATTACGTACAGTTCGTGTATAGAAATAACATACATTACTCTTAATATCTAGTAGTATCAAAGTTTCATTACACCATTTGTACGCTATATTCCTAGTATTTATTCAACTATAATAAACTGAATTACAGCAGAAATTAAAGAACACTTAAAACGCAAATGCGAGAGCTTGAAAACTAACAATAAACAATTTTTATGTCCTCTCTAAATTTTATCGCATATGGACATTTCTTATATGCAGATGGAAATGCTATTTCAAAAGTCATCTTTCACAATCCAATTTTCAGAATTTAGTTATTTCTATTGGACCTCATGCTACAAAACGTAGAGGTAGATATCAGCCGGCGAACGAAAGTAAAATACATTTTTATTGGAAGTGAATTGTTAGCAGGCCAAGAGTGGTGCTTTCATTGAGTTTATGTCACGGTAATATGCATTTGTTGAACGTAGGTACATACGTGATGAAAATACCAAAAAGGAAAACAATTACTTCTTGTATGTTAGCGTATAGTCCTGTGCAACAAATTAAGTACTCTAAAAATTCTATATTTTAAATATGACTGTCATTATTTTCATATTGATTGGAATATACGCTTCAGTTTTTCATCATATAAATAGTCCTGATAAATAAAATTCATTAGTCCAAAACTTAAAAAATTACTAAATCCGAATTTTCAGAATTGTTAAACTAAATACAATACGAAAAGTATATACAATAATACAAAATATTAAAAAGATATGTGTATATGTATACATGGATACACTCAACGTATTTAAACAATGGCTACTTCAACGTACAGATATGCGTTTTAATTTTTTAGATCTCGTCAGTGCACATAATGAAGAACCTATTGCTAGTCGCTGTCGCTAAGTAAAGCATAATATTATACCTCAAATGCCAAGAGAACGTCTCGAGACATCTGACGGCAAAGAGAAGCACAACGGCAAAGGGCTTTCTCAAGTGTAGCGCAGCTACTACTAAAGAAAAAATATACGTTTAAGTGCGTAGTCTATAACTAGTAGCCTAAATAACTGCAATGTACCATGTAGAGAAGCATATCGATGTTAATTACATGAAATGTGTAAATATAATTCAAAAATGTTAAAAACATATCCATATACAGGGTCCGGCAACGAAGCGGGGACGGAAGATTACACGCGTATTTGAAAGTTAGTCAAATATTTAGTCATCGGATATCCTGCCGTACCATCAAGCGCACGTTTTAAAAATATTTTGTTTTATACAGAGTGTTCCAGATGGAAATGCCAGACTAAAGTTGCATTTTTTTAAATGGAACACCCTGTATATTAATAGATAAAATGATCCGCGCTTGAAAGCTGGTTACATCGATATAATGTTGTATGGGTATAAAGTTGATAGTTTCTGTGTAAATAATTATTTTACTTGATAAATTGATACATTTCAGTAGGCTATTCTGCATAAGGAAAATCAAAAGATCCGAAACCAATAGAATAGAATATTTTCTACTAGTACGCACTTTCGTTGCTACGTGAAATAAATTCTGCAACTGCTCGCGTTATACAGGGTGTTCACAATTTCGCAAAATCGAAGAAATCTCGTAATTTTTAAATGGAACACCCTGTATATTTTTAGCTCATTGAAAAGCCCTTTTACTACGCTTTCTATTGATACCTCGTTTGATGCACCTAGGATGGATCATTTGCTAATTATTTCTTTTTAGAGTTGAATTAATGAAAAATGCTTGTATTTTTAGTAGCTAATTTGCGCTTTTAAACCTTCTGTAAGATCGGATATTCAACAAATTGTCCATAAATAGTCTATAACAAGAAGAAACCCCATTAAGTACGAGAAACAGTTGATTTTCACTCAGCGGTGAAAGCAAATTAATATAAAGAAATATAGCATTTTCAATAGATTCATTGCTGATCAAGTTATCTGGTATCAATTTTAAGCTTGTATACTTAATAACCAAGTTGTCAAAAATTTCGTTCCATCTTACACAGTATTTCGTTCAATCTTAAAAAGAAATTGCTATAATGACTAATTTTAGTATTCAAGAAATGGTGAATATGATATTTATTCTTGAGGAGTGTATAAGAAATTGTCTCCTAGCAAGTAGAGTATATGCAGAGAGATTTCCAAACCTTGAAAGAAAGCCAAGACCGGAAGCATTTGAAAGGTTATTAGAGAGATTTACAGAAACTGGTAGTGTAACCTACAAGAAGAGAGAAATAAATAAGCCGGTAATAAATGAAAAAAGCGTATTGGCCGTATTATTAACAATACAGGAAAATCCACATATAAGTATAAACGGTATTTCAAAGGTAACAGCTATTGAAAATAGGAGCGTACGAAGAATTTTAAGAAGTTTATGTGGAAGTTCCTACAGCAAGGGAAAATATGATGGAATGCATAGGAGAGGCATTTAGAAATGTTCGCCAAGAAACATTACAGCATGTTCAACAGAATTTCACCAGGCGGCTTCATTTATGTATTGAGAGACATGGAAGGACATTTGAAAGTTTTCTTTGATTTATTTGCATTTACTATTTACATTTACTTTATTTTTGTTTACTGTGCTACTACTTTTGTTAATTAAATTTGATATTGTGATTAATAATTAGTATTTATTTAAAATAGTGCAAACTTTTAATACTACTCGTACTTGATTCCTTCCTACATGATTTCGATTTATGTTAAGCTAATTAGGTATGTATTGTTTCATATTAGGTATTCGTAAAATAGTTGGTTTTATAAAATTCTTTAAAATACAAATTAATTAGTGCAAATTTTTTATTAAACTAACACCAGATAACTTAATCGGCAGTGAATCTATTGAAAATGCTATATTACTTTATATTCATTTAATGTTTGCTTTCACCGCTGAGTGAAAATCAACAGTTTTTCGTACTTAATGGAGTTTCTTCTTGTTATAGACCATTTATGGATAATTTGTTGAATATCCGATCTTACAGAAGGTTTAAAAGCGCAAATTAGCTACTAAAAATGCAAGCATTTTTCATTAATTAAACTCTAAAAAGAAATAATTAGCGAATGATCCATCCTAGGTGCATCAAATGAGGCATCAATAGAAAGCGTTGTAAAAGGGCTTTTCAATGAGCTAAAAATATACACGGTGTTCCATTTAAAAATTACGAGAGTTCTTCGATTTTGCGAAATTGTGAACACCCTGTATAACGCGAGCAGTTGCAGAATTTATTTCACGTAGCAACGAAAGTGCATACTAGTAGAAAATATTCTATTCTACTGGTTTCGGACCTTTTGATTTTCCTTATGCAGAATAGCCTACTGAAATGTATCAATTTATCAAGTAAAATAATTATTTACACAGAAACTATCAACTTTAGATCAATACAACATTATATCGATATAACCAGCTTTCAAGCGCGGATCATTTTATCTATTAATATACAGGGTGTTCCATTTAAAAAAATGCAACTTTAGTCTGGCATTTCCATCTGGAACACTCTGTATAAAACAAAATATTTTTAAATCGTGCGCTTGATGGTACGGAAGGATATCCGATGACTAAATATTTGACTAACTTTGAAATACGCGTGTAATCTTCCGTCCCCGCTTCGTTGCCGGACCCTGTATATTCATATATATATATATATATATATATATATATATATATATATATATATATATATATATATAATAACTTCGTGACCTTGGTATGATATGGTAAACCTAATCAGTAGGCGATTAAAGGTCTGTATATTACTTCAAAATATATGTATTTAAAAAACTCTACATGTTTCGGCTGTGTACGCCTTTAACAAGAGAATACAAAATATGAATATTTTGTATTCTCTTGATAAAGGCGTACACAGCCGAAACATGAAGAGTTTTTTAAATACATATATTTTGAAGTAATATACAGACCTTTAATCGCCTACTGATTAGGTTTACTATATATATATATATATTGTTATGATACAAACAGCTTGGTTATTCCAGCTATCTGTAAATGAAAGGGTAAGAATTAGCACAAGAGAAACACTCAATTGAATAGCTACAATTGGTGGACACAACTTGTAAAATTAGTGTCGAAATGTTAATAAATTAATATCACGACCAATTTGTATATTTCAGATTAAATTATATTTATTTCGAAGTTTACTTTTCATATTTTTAATTTTCATTTTTGACATTCAAGTCAATTACGCTAAATTAAAAAAGATAATTAATTTATTTACATTTGAATTTTATATCGATACTAATTGAACACGCCCACTTTTCAAATCATAATAAAAACCCGCGAACAGGTTATATTTGTATTCGAAATTATAACATAACCTAACATCAAAAAGCAAGTCATATATACCTGTTAATTTAATATTTTAATTTTTGCCTTCTATCAAAATCAACATTATATCTACAATTTGATTAATATAAATAATTGTAAAAGGTACAAATCAAGACAATTTTTACTTTCTAATAAGGCTTTGAAAAAGAAATAAATAGTAAGACTTACGATTATAGTTTCATTATTCCTTTGTGTCATAGGAGTACATTTACTAGGGGGCGTAGCGCATGTAAGAAGACTGAGAATCGCTGCGTTGGACCTAACACATAGATTTAGCTAAGTCTAATGTAGTGCGAACTTAATGGAGCAATGGAGCAAGCGCAGCGATGGCGCCTGAAGATGGTCGATAACTAACAAAACCGTAGTTGTGTCGCACAATGTCTGAGAGCTTCTATTTTTGGTGTATGCCCTTAGTCAGTGGAGACGAGTGTGGATAACTATGACAAAAATTAGAAGGTAGAGCCACTCAGTCTTGCTTACGGAAGCTCAGACTGAAAACCGAGAAAAGAGATTACGCGATCTTCGGCGCATGCGCATACAAACTACTCCAATCTCACGCATATACTTACTACGTACTTTTACCAAAGAGCTGCACCGGATACCTGAAAGAAATCTCTTAAGGGAAGTATAAAAGGAAAATAAAAAGAGCTTAGGAACAATTAATCCGTATATTCATGATTAAAAAAATTAATATGTATAAATAAAAAAAGTAATATATTTAAGCCTTAACCGACAAAATAAAGAAAATATGTATATTATGTATTCTGACTGTATATATATATATATATATATATATATATATATATATATATATATATATATATGTTTTCTTTTAGGTTTCCGCTGGTAGTAGTATGTATTTTAACTGGATTCCGGGTTTTCTTCCCCTTTTCCACTGTTTGGTCTTCGTAAAGATCGGTGCTGGTTTCTGGACGACGTTTCGGCAAAATAAGATTTGCCATCTTCAGGTCTGCGATAACTGTCTGCTTATGCTTCTGGTTACTCGTAAACTTTACTTAACTTAAAAGTTTACGAGTAACCAGAAGCAGAAGCAGACAGTTATCGCAGACCTGAAGATGGCAAATGTGATTTTGCCGAAACGTCGTCCAGAAACCAGCACCGGTCTGTCTTTACGAAGACCAAACGGTGGAAACGCGGAAGAAAACCCGGAATCCAATTAAAACATATATATATATATATATATATATATATATATATATATAGTATATTCGTGACCTTGGTTTGATAAGGTAAACTTAATTAGTCGGCGATTAAAGGTCTGGTTATTACTTCAAAGTGTATATATTTAAAATAATCATACATATAAATTATATTTATATTTTTTATATCCTTGACAAAGGCATCATTGCCGAAACATGTAGGATTATTTTAAATATATACACTTTGAAGTAATAACCAGACCTTTAATCGCCGACTAATTAAGTTTACCTTATATATATATATATATATATATATATATATATATATATATATATATTCCTACTCTTTATCAAAAGGTACTAAAAATTATATCCATACGTAAACCAGATTAAGAAATTACGGAAAAAAAAATCGGAAAATATTAATCTCTTAACAAGTCAAAAGAAATGAAACTGACATAAAAATTAATTTAATTACAAAAGTTTTAATCAACGCAGCTTTTCCTAATTCCGGAATCAACTTCACAATTTCGTACAAACAGATATAGCGATAATAAATATTTTACAAAATACCACAAATGATTTTATATTAAATTCAAAATTATTATACCTCAAAATGTGTCGACATATATCGTACAATTTGCAGCTTGGCATGAAAAAAAACATTTGGTTTCAAATGCGGCAATAAGAAGTTGCCCGATAAAGAAATAAGCTACAAAAATAAGTCTATATATAAATATGACACAAAATTAGAATTTAATTTCAATTATAGGAAAAGTTAATTTGGCATTAAAATGCTAAAGAATTATATTAATCTTCAAAAATGATTTTTAATTTGGAATAAATAAGATAGATTGAATTTACTATGAGTCGAGCTCTAAAACTGCTACGTTGATTAATTACAGCAGGATAAGAAAGACACAAAAACAGATCATCGAATGAAATTAGATTACACAAAAATAGTAATCATGGGTAGTACTTGATTTCCTAAATTCGTACTGTCCTCCGGGAATGCTAAATTATTATCCCCCTTTGAGAGGAATACCCACTACGATTCGGTGTTTTCTTGCCTGGCTTAGTGTGACCAGATAATTAGGTAATTATTCACGTGATTGATCCAGATGTTCTAGGCTGTAGCGTATGCATGAAATCTTCGTCAGAAAGCCTATCCCTTTCCGTAGATCGAAACGGAACGCCGTACAAAAACCCAGTTTGGTTTATTCTATACACCCCAAACTTCGCAAGTTGCTAACGACAAAATTGGCTGTTCCTAATACAATATACACTTTTTCGACGTGATCTGCCTTAAGCGATAAACAAAACGATATGTTGAAAAGCCGTGACTAAGCTTTCGTTACTGAAGATTTGCACTACTTAAGCAAGAATCGACCTGCTTACCACCAAGGTGCCAGCTCAAATAACTCAATCACCCGCTGACATAGAGAAGCGCTTGGGGGGCGGGTGATACTGTTATCAAATTTTAAACACAGATCGCGATATAAGTACCCGTAGACGCATTTAAATGATTCGCAGACAAATTAAGATACCGGGGCTTGACAATAAATAAGGAAAACTATAAATGGAAATCAAAGTGTAACAAGACAATTCTTTCATTATACCTATTCAATAAGTACTATAGAATTTGCAAAATAAATTAGTATAGTAGTGTAGAAGTAAAATATATTAAAGAGACCGTGTACGACTAGAGACCACTAAATATCGAGGAATTAAAGATAGGCGCTTGTCAGAAAATCGTATTAATTTCGCTCCACATAGTTATGACGGTCAATAGGAAATTTTAATAATCGCCCTCGAAAATGTATCCCGAGAAATGGTGACCACTTAGAAGTAAAATCCACAATAAACGTACGTGTGAAAACTTTGCATTTCTTTCCATATGTAATGGTATCTGTAAATGATTTTTTAATCATAAAAGAACTAAGTTACTTCTGTTTGAAAACCGTTATTATTCGGAGACTAGTTAATATAGGTAAACTATGTATAACATTTTCACAAAAGTAAACTTTAATAACGAAAGTTGAAAACGACGCGTCGATATTATCTTTCGGCAAAAGTGGAACATTTTTAAAAGTGGTGAAACTTTAACAAAACACCAGAATTCAAAAGCTTTTGTGAAGTTATCGCCCAAAATATATATCACACATATTCAGGGGAATTTATTTCGATTCTCTGTATTTACCGACCTACCATTCGCCGAATGGTAAATAAATGTATACAGAACGACCGATATATCCAAGTAGACAATGGAAAAGCATGCAACAGTTTAAATATTTCAACATAAAATATGAGAATGTTATCCGACCGTAAACCCGTACACTACGAGTAATTTGTTTGTGCAGGGCTTTATTCCATAATATATTGCATTTTTTTTTAAATTAAAATGTATCTGTGTAGGGTTATGAATTATTATTTATTATACTGTAGAACCATTAAAATAATTTATTAAATGCTAATAGTATTTTAACTGAAAATTTGGTGTTAATAAGTTTCATGACTAACGGAGACAATTCTTTTTTCCTTGTATGTTCTTTCATTTATTTAATGAGGTAATTTATTATCAGAGAGCGGACTGAAGCGATTAAATGACCAATTGCCCCGATAAAACGTGGCGGTATCAGGAATATTTGCTTGCTCGATTGCATTCGTCGAGCAGATGTTGTTATTTTTATCGTTATGAATAGTACATTGTGTGTATTCCATCATAAATTTAATTCAACAGTGGCGTGTAAGGCGGAATATACACTTATATATTATTTCGATGACTTCGTTGGAATAATCGCTTAAAAAATTATATCCGCTAATTTCCAAAGTGTATTCTTGTGTTTACATGTTGTTATACATGCATATACATATATGTGTTTATTGTTCTTTAGATAGTATATCTTCTATTCTCTTCTCTAAGGGATTGTTTCTGGTTTCGTTTCTTTCAGTGGTATTTGGTTACAACGTTTCGTATTTTAAAAAATCCGTTTTATATTGTTACACTGTATATTTATCCTATAATTTTTTATAAAAATTAAGTTTTATTTAGTACCTTATTTTTAAAGTAGTTTTCGTTTCTTCTTTTTAGTCCAATTCTTTTTGTTCTTAGTATTTCTCTATATTTTCATTAACTATGGAGAATTCTCGTAGGGCAACCATGATAGAATGGATTAGAGGCCACACAGATTGGTTGCATATTCGTAATGATGTAATAACGCAATGCAGTTGTGTGTATGCAAACAATCTCAATGAGGTCACAGCCTCGTTCCCGTAACGCAAGTGTAACGTGTGTTACAAATACATCCTCGCTAACGCGAGTTGTTTGCAAACACCAACTACATGTCAGGGTTTGTATTACATTCCCTAAGTAGTCCGAGGATCTTATCTTATGTATATATACTGTAATGTAAGTAAGAAGGATCATTCAGAGATTCACCGATTCACAGATTCACATTCACATTCACACATTCAGTCTACATACTAGTTAGTAAGAATGTATATAATTGTTATCCAATTTATAAGTGTTATGTATTAAATTATATGTTACCCGAACTTTGTGTATCATTTATCGGGACAACGATATCTGCGTGAAGACTCAACGATGTAGCCCTCAGGACCAGGCTAACATCACGTGGCGTCCTGCCACGAAGTGCACAAACGGCACTAATATCACATGGCGATTCTGCCTTAGGGCTTAAGGCCCCACTAATATCACAATGATACCGAGATATATTGCAGTGCCTGTTCATTCAGTTTAAGGCGTCCATAAAAGTGTAATATGCAGAGACATGTTTCTTCGAAAACTCATCAAGATAGCATATGACCATCTGCACCTGACACTTTTAACGAAGAACTGTGTGAAGCTTTTATGGCGGCCAATATTCCATTCAAAAAGCTTAACAAACCAGTCCTCAAGAGGTTTCTTACTAAATATACCGATCATCATATACCAGATGAATCTACTTTACGTAAATACCACTTACCAAAATGTTATTTCAGAGCCAATGAAAAAATACGAACCAACCCATCTGGTCATTATCTTTGGATAAGTACAAACGAAACAACGGCTGTAATGGGACGATATGTGTTAAATGTAGTTGTTGGTATTCTTCATACGATAACTTCATACCAACCATACTTAATTGCAACTAAAATATTGCCTGTCGTAAATGGTGAAACAGTTGCAGAAGTAATTGATCAATGAATTCATAACATTCTGTCATCGGATAACAACTATAAAGACAAGATGCTATTATTTTTGGCTGACGCGGCAGTTTATATGTTAAAAACATGGAAGTTATTAAAGCAATCTTGTCCCAATATACCACACGTTACTTGTGCAGCACATGCACTACACGGAGTATGTGAATACATCAGAGGTCATTTGCCAAATGTTGATAAGTTAGTTTTATCATTTAAAAAGATATTTCTCAAAGCTGAGAGAGAGTTGATGCCATATTTAGCAGAAATCCAGATTTGAATATATTATATCAATTCTGTACAGAGCCGATTAAAAAAATCTATACATCCAAAGTATGGTGCACTTTTGCAACATTTTAATTACGCACCCATCACCAGTTGTGATGTGGAACGGATATTTTCTATTTTTAAAGACGTTTTAACATCTAAAAGAACTAATTTAACACAGAAACAAATTTTAGATGCTCATAGTAATGTTTGACACTTTCAATGTTTCACAGCAAAAACATAGTTTTGAGTTTTGTTCTTTGTAAATTATTTTTATTCAAAATTCAATACGCCATTTGCTTGTCAGCATTACTTTTGTTTCAGCAGTCGTTGCTGCCGGTTACCAAACCGTTTATTACGAGTACATTGGCTTTGTTGTGCATTGATAGAATCATCAAGTATCAAATTGTTCGAAACTCACGGATCGCTTACAAAAACAAACCTATTACGAATACAAGGCAGACGCCTGAGGGCTATGAATCATCAATCGCTCGAGTCCGCTCTCTGTTTATTATTATCATTGCTATTCTGATAATTAAAGAGTTCAAGTTAGAGTAAAAGCAATTGTAAATAGAATAATACAAAAATATTAATAACATATCTGTATATGTATACATGGATATACAAAACGCATATTTAAGCAATGGTTACTTTAACTTACAGACACGTTACAAATGAAGCAAACATGCATTACACAGATCTGTATCTGTACACATGTACATACACATGGTATTTTCCAACGTTTACTTCAGTCAAAGACACGTGTTTCTGTCTCACACAGACTTCGTCAGTTTGGCTAGTGAAGTAAAGTTTAATAGATTGCCTCATAAGTATAGCAAATTTTGTCCTATTAGATGGTATTTTTCCCGCGCCAGAAATTTCCAAAAGTGTCCTAAGGAGTTAACATAGAAAACAGATATGTTTTTAAAAATTTGTTCTGTGCGTTCTAGAGTGCATAATTAGACATCCTCTATCTTCAAGAAGTAGCTTCTTGATTCGAAATGATAATAAGTATAAAATATCACAGTAAGTATTCTTTGAATATAAACATTATTGAATGATAACTAATGATTACTATTACAAGAAGACTACTTAAATGTACCGGAAATGAGTAAAATCTAAACGACTTCACTTTGTATTCAATAAATATACGAAGGAAGAGTATTTTAAATTTCAATAAATCAAATATTTATTTTCGAAATTATTGCTTTGAAATTTCATTTTCTGTTCACAAAAGGTACGGATAAATTAATTCTTAGCAAACAAAAATGCAACCCTTGATTTTCACATATTAATATAAAATGTCCAATGATATATTAAACGAGTGCAATTTTTTAATAACCATTAACTAAACTTGATGTATTATGTTTGACAAATTACGGTACAATATCGTATCAATTGCTGCGCATTCTCTCGTCACTGACAAGCAGAGAGCACGATATTAAATTACATTACTTGCAAATTTTAGATTATTAAAGGCTAATGGTCAATATCTGGTATTGATACAAGTATTTAGTAATAAGCATTAAATTTGAATTCAATACCGTTATATGTAACTTGTCCATTAAGTATTTAATTTATGATAAGTACGAAGGTGGATCCCTTTGCTCCACTCCTGACCCACTCACAATAAAAAATTGGTAAATGTCTTACTTTTATTTTTCAATATAGTCTCCATTAAGGTTAATACATTTTTCCCATTGGTATTATAGCATTTCTAATGCTTCTGAAAAAAATATTGTTCAATCTCTGCCAAACACTAATTTACCGCATATATCACATCATTATCTGGCGGAAATTGTTTGCTATGCAAGTGTTTTTTAAGTTTTGGAAACAGTCAGTAATCGCAATGGGCCATATCTGGCGAATATGGCGGATGATCAAGTAATTCGAAGCCTGCTTGAGCTATTGCAGCTGTTGCAATCGCGGACCTGTGACTGGGTGCGTTGTCCTGATGCAAGAGAACACCTTTACCCAACTTCCTCCGAAGATTTTCTTTTATCAAGTCACGTAATTTGGGAATTAAATTAGCATAGTAAGCACCTGTAATTGTGCCCGCCCCCCTTTTGCAGGAAATCTACCAAAATTACAATTTCAACATCCCAAAATACGGATATCATAGGTTGTATCTTGAATTCTTGGCGGTGGTGAACCTCGATGCGTCCACTCCTTACTCTGTATTTTGGTTTCTACATCATAATAATTGATCCAGGACTCATCCACCGTCACTAATCTTGCTAGAAAATTTTCCTTGTCGTGCCTATACCGCGTGAAAAGACGACTGCAAATGTCTTTTCGAGTTTACTTGTGTGCATCTGTTAACATTTGTGGTACGCATCTTGCAAACAATTATATACCACGTGATATGAAAGACCACTATCTTCAAATCTTTGTGTAATAGTCGCACGTCAATATTACAGCACGAGAATATGGATCTTTTTAACAGTTTCTTGAATAGTGACGGTTGTGGGTGCTCCACGTGCATTTTCATCTGTAGACAACTGTCTACCACATTTAAACTCACTACACCACATTTTAACTATGTCATATGATACTGCAAATTCCCCTAATGTATCCACCAAATCTTCATGAATTTGAGTTGGGGTCATCTCTTTTAAACGTAACTATTTAATCACCGCTAGTTGCTCGACACGATTCATTTTGCTACTGACATGTGACTCTCTCAACTTCTGGTATCTACTGTAGGAACGTTTTGACAGGTTCAGACTTGTAAGTTTCTACCGAAAGTCTATACATAGCAGGTTACAATGCAATGTGAAGATAAATATTTGTTTTTGTTTATAATTGGGTCAGGGGCGGAGCAAAGGGATCAGCCGCTGTATATTTATACTCATGATTCTATTGAAAGATAAAATACGTGTCTGCATGTCTGGATATGAACTTGTATTATGTTCTTGACAAAATAATATTTTTATATTATTCAAAAAATGTTCTTCTTTTATACAAAATATGGTGATTTTTCCTTACTCAACTGTGTTTCAAATTACTTTCTTATATATGTATATTAATCGTCGAACGTTGAATACATTGCAATCATTTCCCTTTAAGATCAGTGGAAAGTCATTTTGATGTTGTGGTTTAAGCATTATATCGAATATCTATTTTCTATTGCATATTTTACTTTGTATTTTTCTTTCTATATATTCGTTTTGTGGTATATCTTTTAATCTTAGAAATCGCTTTTGCATTGCAATTCTTAAAAAATTTAACGACAATTAAAAAAAAAATATGTTTCTAATTTAGGAAATGCTAATAATTTGTTTGTATTATTATAGTAAAGATCCATATATTTTCGAAAAATTATTTAAATAATTTATTCATTTCGACGTCCTGTTATTATTTATTTCGTTAATTTTTCTAGAAAGGCGAACTAAATCTACCTTTAAGCAGATCTCTAAATAATGTTTTTTACCTGCAACAGTCGAAATTATACCATTGCGATCTCTTGAAAATGAATGGTAGATTAGATATAAACTGTTGCTTAAAGGAAGACATTAATTCTGTCAGCCACTGTACCTTTGTTAATATTGGGAACGCTTTGCAATGCACCAGCGCTTGGGAAGTATCTATTCCAGAAGAATTTTTACAAAATAATATAATAATAATAATAAAAATAATTTTCTTTCCCGACAGATACAACCCGATATAATGAAGAAAGTTTATATAAATTTATTTTCTTGTGAATGTGAAAATATTTGAATTGTTTTGCAAGAAGTCTTATATTCTTAATACCGTGACATATTATAAAGTTTTCTGCATAAGCCAGCATATTGCAGTTAAGAGAAGTCATTAGATCATTGATAAATATAATAAACACGAGCGGACCTACGTTAGAACCTTGAGGAAGTCCGAAATTAGAGTAAAAAAGAGCTTTAGTTTGCCCTACTCGCCAAATATGACTTCATAAACCTGATTAAGGATATATTAAACCTAAGAGGTGACGATTTTTGTAAAGGTAAAATATGGTAGACGTGAAATGTAGTGAAAAGACATTTTATTAGTCTATAATTGAAGATGTCAGTGTTATCACTCTTTTTAGATACAAAACAAATTCTAGCAATTTTCCAAGCATGCGAATGAAGATGTTTTTATAAATTAATTATAGTTTGTAGAGTGGTTTAATAAAAGAACATTAGCGCAATCCTTAGTCAAATACGTAGGAATATTATCGTCTCTAGCAGCATGCTTGTTTTTCAGTTTCCAAAAGGCATCAATAATATCATCGTGTGTAATGCAAGAAAATATAATCAGGCGATAACTACTAATAATATTGTACTCAAGTGCCGCATTATTAGAATTTTTAGGAAAATTCTGTGAATAATTTATATATATATATATATTGTAATGATGCAAGGCATACACATTGAGCTGCATCTGAAATGGGAAAAATAAGATATACAAAGTAAGAAAAGGGTAATAAAAGGTTATGTAAGTGATATTATTAAGTATTAGTAGTGTCGAAGTGCATACGAATTTTAATAACGAGAATATTATTTTCTTAAATTTCTATATTTATATTTCTTTCATTAATTTCTTATTTATTATTTCTAATTCAAATTTCAAATATTTGCGCGAAAAACACATATTCAAATTCATATGCATCTTTAATTTATATCGACGCTAGTAAGCCACGCCTACAAATTGACATCTCGCAAATGTAAATATTTATCGTGCGCAGTACTCAATTTGTAACATTAAGTTTTACATTAACCTAACTTGTTAATTTATTAAATAATTTTTAAAATCTGTAAGAATAGTAAAATTAGTCAAATTCCATCTATTTAAATATGTTGATAAGGTAAAACATCGAGACTTTTTGGCATCATTAGATAGCTAAGTTTGGTAAAACAGACAAGCGCTATCGGCATCATCTTTTGAAATTTATTAACTAGTAGACGCATTTTTTTAACCGATCCTTAGAAATTTTTATATATCATTAATTAAAATCGCTAATTTAGTAAAAAAGTAATTAAAAGTATCCTGCCTTTAAATAAACCCGATCGACGAGAGAAATTCTTCAAGAAATATCGATTTTTAACGTATTTACGCACAACCAGGCGTCATAGATGTAATTTCACCATTATCGCAAGAAATCAAAAAGAAATATTGTCAAGAAACAGGTACAGAACATCTACGGAATTGATTATCGTTCATCTACATCGATACCTGTAATCCAACAGCTAGATAAGAACGCAGGGAGAAATTAAGCATCAGAGACCAAGACCGAAGAAAATCTTCAAAAGCGTCATTAGAAACAGCCACCCACGCCGCCAACAATTCGAACAGCAATCGGATTTTTTCGATCGCTGAGAATCATCCCATTTGATGCGTACGTTCTACAAAATAAACATCAGGATTATTATAATCACAGGTTACAGATAAAACGTATTTATTTTACAAAATTTTTAATTCTTTAAACTTATAAACCAATAAAATTCTCGATTTTGTTTACCTAACCTAAACGTCCTATACTTGTATTAAAATTTAATAAACAACCAATTTCAACGTAGAAATAGTAATTAAAAGGTACTCACCATTACCGTTAAAAGATTATTAATATTGTTATCCATATTTTTATAAGTTAAAACACACATAACCACCTTATTTTCTTAAGTAACACCTTGTTGTCTTTCTTATATGTAGTTTCGTTAATTTCACCCTTTGCAATACATGTTATTTTATTACAGTTTTCTTTTTATAGCAATAAACATAATAGTTTTATTATCATATCAATATTTTATTTGTCTATATTTACTTGTAGGAGTTATTTCTTTAAGCCTTAACATTAATAGTTTACTTTTATGGAAGCAACTACTTATTACTAACGAAGAGCCTGAGATTACACATTTAATTAAGCTTTTTAATTTAGTTTCATGCGATCCGACTAGTTGGCAATTTAGAACACAGATAGAGCAGTTTGAGGAGTTACATAAAGGCGCCCATCTTTTAATTTCAAAATTAATATTTTTTGAACTCTTTCATTATATTTATTATCACCTCATCAGCTATTCATCATTTGCCAGCCCAACGTGAGGCTATGTAATTCATCAATATATATATATATATATATATATATATACAGGGTGTATCATGAGGTTTTTTCCCCCGGTTTATGGAGGTGATTCCTGAGGTTATGTGGAGCCAAAAACGTAAATACAGTAATGGGATATCGTCTATAATTAAGCAGTTATAACAAATTACCGAGACGCTTCATAGTGAATGGTGCGCTAGACATGTTTGCGCAGGACAACCGAGTGTGCGAGTGGTTGCCGTATCAACAAGCACTTTGTTTATTTTACAGTCACTAGCGAGTGGTTGCCGTAACAACAAGCACGTTGTTTATTTTGCAGTCGTTGTTTACTGTTGTTATCTCTGGTGGACGTTGCGATGCCTTACAAGTTTTCTTCTGAGGACTATGCCGATATGGTGTTTATGTTGGGCGTTTGTGATGGTAGTGCGAAAGCTGCTGTTGCCGAATATTACCGTCGGTATCCTAATCGTAAGACTCGAAGTTCCAAAACATTTATTGGAACATATCGAATATTGCGAGAAACTGGCATGCTTCCCTGTGTTCGTACTCTGTCCGAAATAAATCGAGAAGAGGAAAACATCTTTACTGCAGTAGAGCGCAGTCCGCGTTCTAGTACAAGACGCCTAGCTACCCGAGTTAACGTTAACGATGCCACCTCGACAATAAGTCACGAACGTTTGAAGTTACAAAATGCTAAACGCGCCGTTCACACCAGTGCGAATCTTTGCGTTAGATGCAGAGAGAAAATTTTGAACATTGCTTTAAATTCACTCTAAGCGCAAGAGACTGGTATAAAATAAAACAATTGTTTGTATTCTAACTATAATTTCCATTTTTTAGATATAATAAAACACAGTAGTATAGTTTCAAAATAATATATATAATGTTAACACACTACATATGTTTCACCACACTGTGGCTTCATCAGGTGGATGAAAATAGGTGGAGTATTTTCATCCACCTGATGAAGCCACAGTGTGGTGAAACATATGTAGTGTGTTAACATTATATATATATTATTTTGAAACTATACAACTGTGTTTTATTATATCTATATAATGAAGTTTCAACAAGTATCTCCTTCGTCGATTATTAATTTCCATTTTTGTTAGTGCTATCTTACAATAAAAGTTTTTTTTTCTGTTTTCTTCATATTGCCGTAACTCCTCAATTATAAATGTCATTCCATTATTGTATTTACATTTTTTGCTATACATAACACCAAGAATCACCTCCATAAACAGTGGGAAAACCTCATGATACAGCCTCTATACTTATAAATCAAAAGCATTTATTTAATTTGTTATTTATAGACTCACAAACTACATAATCGATTTCTATAAAATTGTGTGTCACCTACTAATAAGTTGACACTAACACAATAAAAATTTATTTGCAAATACTTTAAATACATTTGCTTGTAGACGATAATTAACAGATTCATTAAAAAAATATCGACTTTCTTCTTTTAAGAGCTACTCAACTTTCCTTCTTATAGAAAAACCAAGACTGATTAAAAGTATTCTTTTATCAATGATGGAGGTCCCTTTTGCCCGAGTGAATTCCTTTTCTATGAACGAATGAATACGTAATGGAAGCGTAAATCAAGCGCAAATTGTTACGATTTTTTGTTTAATTTTTTTATAAATGTTTTCTTTGATTAGGTAGATGTTTACTAGAACTAAATAGTGTAAATTGTATATTGAAGTATATTGAAATAAAGTATAATTTATTTCAATATACTCAGTTTGGCGGTTAGTTGACCAAGTAAACATTTTTGTTAACTGGTTCCAGCATTGTTAAATTTATAGTGAATTGTTTTTGGTTTTGTTATTTTTGTGACTTTAGTTTCTTACTATATGTTTTTAATATTTTTGAAAAGGTTGATGTGAAACCATATATAATCCATAAAGTATTTCTTTGTAGTCCAAAACCAAATTTAAGGCATAAGAATACCTTAAAATGACTAACGTGTATGGTATTACAGCGCGTATTTATGTGTGTTAGAAAGAGATGAAGTACAATTTGCAGTTCACACTTTGAGCAGTACGAACTGCAAAGAAATATTTTATCAACTAACTGTATCTGTAGTTACCTTAATTTTTTTAATTTAATCAATTTTAATATGTCTATCTACGTCTTTTCCAATTTTCCATTTTTTAACTTTATATTCTGTAGAAAGTCTTTCTTTGGAGACTGTGGTTAAGTCAAAACTTAAAAAAGGTATATAACCCCTTACCACAATTATTAATCGTATCCTAAATACGTACTTCGACAACTAAGTCGTCATCATCAGTAGGTAAAACAACTAATAAAAATGTCGCATATGGGACACAGTAAAGCTGGCACAACTGATCACGCAACAACTTTACACGGCGTCCACGTATACACTACTTAAAAATACAAATATATCAACTAAAAATCACGACCAAATTACCTCTCTTAAGGAAACGGCGCCCACATGTGTTTACTCTCTTTTCGAGCCATCTATAATCTTTCTAGCTCCTTTTCTAAGAATGAAAAGAGACACCTATAGGGGATCGGTTCCTTATCTCCGTTCATGGTGTTCTGTTTGTTTTTAGCGATATGAATGCTTTCGTATGCGTCAAGATCGCGGGGATTATTAATGGCTTTGACAAGTTTTAACCCTTTAATTGACATATTCTGTAGTGTATTTAAAGCATGGTTGGCAAGGTTAGATTTTTCTGCTTTATTGAATTTAATATGTGATATGTGTTCTTTAAACAGGGTTATTATTGATCGTTTCGTTTGGCCTATATATTTCAAATTACAATCATCGCAATTAATTTCGCATATATCTGATTTCAAATTAAAATTAACTTTATCTTTTGTATTCCCGAGGAGGTTTTAGATAGTATATTCGGACTGAAAGGCAACTTGGAGACTTCGTTCTTTCACAAATCTATTAATGTTTTTCGTGATAGGGTGGTATGGTAAACACATGTACTTTTTCTCCTGGTTACTTTGAGATACCAAACTTGTGGATTCGCAGATTGTATTTTTTACTTTCGTTTTCCTAATTAATTTATTGATTATTTCTATATTTCTACATTCTGTATTTTGCTATTACTGTATACGTTAACTTATTCAATGTCTTGTTTTCATTAATCTTGTAGGATGTCCTGAAGAAGCAATAAATTCGTTGCGAAATATAGAGAGATAGAAAATAAATGTGTCGCTGTTTGAGTAGACATTGCACACAAATCACCACATCAGCACTGAGGTAACAAAAACAATAGCGAGTGTAGAACATTTTCACGCAAGAATATTCAGAGAAGCAATCGAAATAGAGAAAGGAAAGGATTAAACAGTCTGAATAAAATAGATGATGAACAGAGACTACCCAACATATGAAAAAACACACCGCACGTAGAAATTCCCACTCCTCCCCCACCTGACGCCGTCCTACAAATATCGGCACGCAGAAGAATAACACGCAGTACTACTCGAATATCAACACCAGCAAAGACTTGAAAATGGTAACAGAGTTTGTTGAAAGCTCGTCAAGAAAATAGCTTAATGACATCTACGCGGAGCAACTCTCAAAAGAAGCAAGAGAAATTATTTATACATATTTTGTAAATTTTTACATATAAATGTTAATTTATTTCTAAAATTTTGAAATTAATTTTAATTACTTTTTAAAAACGATGACGTATCATCATTTCCAATTTTTACAATTATGTAAACTTATAAATCAGGACAAATCAAGTTAGAAATTAACTAATTACATTATAAAGTATTCAAAACATTTTCAATTTTTAGTCTATTGTAACAGTTAGAAGTAGATACTGCCTTCTTCATTCAAATATTACACACAAATATTAACAAGAATTATTCATAAATTAGTATACAGGAAACCAAACGTAATTTGTGATAAAATATAGTTTTAGTGTGAATTATTATAATTCTTTTTAAAATAAATATTTAGCATAATTTATTGAACAATTTTTTTCCCACGTGATGCTAAATTACATAAAATCTAACTTTTGCAAATAGTTTTCGTCGGAAATGTACGTTTAGTTGCTAAATATCATAAATTCTATCCAAAGTTTATCTCGTTTAATATCGTTTCCGAAAACTCTTGAACTTTTCGAATAGACAGTTAAAATTTATACTCAAGCGTCAGTCTCTTCTCCTAATATATTACTTTGATTACCTATAAAATTACTTTCTCATATTAAAATATTATGAACTGTAAGCCTGTTTCGACTTGCAGTTTATTATTTACAGTAAATGGGATTTAAGTAAAACACTTATACCAATTTCCAGTATATATTACACTTTATTATATGTATTAATGAATTGACGACATGTTTCGCTACGATGTAGCTTCTTCACATCTTATATTACTACTGAACACGCTCTTCACAAATGTATGGCTTTGTTCTAAACTATTTTAATGGGTTGCACTTGTCTACATTAGAATCGTCTCTTACCGATATATCGTCTAAAGTTATTGTTATCTTAATATTTGATGAAACCAGTTTAAAAGTGGGGAATTATTAAGGTCTAATTGGTCATTTAACAATATATCTGCATATTTAAGTTTATTTATTTCTAAGGATTCCAGTAAATTTAACTTTAATCCTTTTTGTTGTGACTGTAAAATTTCAAAATCTGTATTGAAACTATGATTATTTTCCAACAAATGAAGTGCATAATTGGAATCTGTCTTTTTGTTAATAAAACTTTTAAAATGTTCCTGTATTCTTTTCTCAAAGCTCCTACCAGTTTGGCCTATGTATGTTTTAGGGCACTCTTTACATGTTAGTTTGTATACTCCGGATTTATTACTTTTGCTTGTCTTGGATTTATTATTTTTTATGAATTTCCCTAAAGAATCATTAGTTTTATAAGCTACATTTATATCTGTTTTTCGTAAAATTTTTCCTATTTTTTCACTTATCGGTCCTATGTATGCTACTAATTTATAATTGCTTAGTTTATCTTTTATTATTGGGTACACATTTTCTATTGCTTTCCTATATTTCTTTTTTCTTAAAATTGTATCTACTATATTTGGGTTATATCCATTATTTTGCGCTATTTGTTTAATGATATTTAATTCTTTAAAGAAGTTTTCATTATTTAAAGGTACTGATATTAATCTGTGTATCATACAATGGAATGATGCTAGTTTATGACTAACCGGGTGACAGGAACTATTGTGAATGATAACATATATGTGTGAGGGTTTGTGATATATTGAAAAGACATGTTCATTATTTTGTCTAGAAATTGTAAGGTCCAAGAACTTTGAATACTATGATCTAATTCTTTTTCTATGGTGAACTTAATGTTTTGGTGTAGATTATTTATGTGTTCAAAAAATTGGTTTAATTGTCTATCTGTGCCTCTGAAACAAGCTAATACGTCATCTACATATCTGTGCCAGTATATAAAATATTTAAAATTGGGATGTTCTTTAATTTGACTTTCTAAATTATCCATAAAAATTTCTGATTATTAACATAAAGACAGATTCCATTTATGCACTTTATTTGTTGGAAAATAATCATAGTTTCAATACAGATTTTGAAATTTTACAGTTACAACAAAAAGCATTAAAGTTAAATTTACTGGAATCCTTAGAAATAAATAAACTTAAATATGCAGATATATTGTTAAATGACCAATTAGACCTTAATAATTCCCCACTTTTAAACTGGTTTCATCAAATATTAAGATAATAACTTTAGACGATACATCGGTAAGAGACGATTCTAATGTAGACAAGTGCAACCCATTAAAATAGTTTAGAAAACAGCCATACATTTGTGAAGAGCGTGTTCACTAGTAATATAAGATCTGAAGAAGCTACATCGTAGCGAAACATGTCGTCAATTTATTAATACATATAATAAAGTGTAATATATACTGGAAATTAGTATAAGTGTTTTACTTAAATCACATTTACATATTATGGATTTCCAGCAAGTATCGGCCGATTCAATTAAATTTATTATTTACAGCTTGAACATTCTAAAATGCAAAGAATTTTCTGTGCATTTAACCTTTTAATTCTCTAATTTAATACATATATACAAAGATTGAGCTTATTATATTTCCTTCCATTAAAATTTATAACATAATATTCATATGATCAATAACGTAGCATTTACATAAACCCTATCTATTAACACTGTAAATAAATTCAGTTTGTTGGCTGTCTAGTATTTACATATTAATATAACTAATAGTTATACTTTATGAGATACGGTAAAGAGCTTTGATGGTTATAGTTAAATATTGCAGAACCTTTTAATAACAAAATCTAACAGCGTAGATAAAAGCGATTACACACTCTGAAAGGCCTGGCTTTACGAAGTTATAAGTACTCCATCGATTCAATTTTGATGCTTTGTGTATCAAAGCAAACTTAATAATACAATTAAGTGTGTTTGTTATTCCAATAGTGAAAGGAAAGTGAATAATTATTCCATGAATTTCCCTTTTAAATATTTAAATAGAATGGGAATGTAAACAAGGTTAGAAATCACGGTAAGTTAAAAAAGCACGCTACCCGAATTTAGAAAATAACTCGCATTTTATTTTTATGTGCGGTGTTCAATTGGGCACTAGTAAACAGGAAGTTCCACTCTATAATTATTTGCATATAATAATAATAGAATTTATTGATACACAAAAAGAACTTGTTTTTTTAACACTTTATTATTTATAACACATAACACGACTGCAGTTTCGACATTAAAAACTTGTAATTTTCAAACGAAATTAACAATACGTATGAGAAACATAGAAACATAGAAACAATTATACAAGTATATACATACAGGCTTAGTTAAAAGTATGAAGACGGCGATTTATTGTCGTTAATATTCATTTTAGGGATTTATGTTCAATATAAATGTTTGTTGGGATATTTTGATCTACATTTGAGAATATTTGATTTTTTTTTTCTTCAATTGTTTCTTAGTTACGCCTGTCCGCGCATTTTTTTAAAATGGGAACTAGTAAATTTTACTCTACCATTCGATAGAGTTTTTTTTTCTCTTTACAAATTTTTTTTCGCTTTTTTAAAATTCATTTTAAAAACTTTTTTATACGAAAAAGCCGGTTCATGTGTTTAACAGATGTTCGGTACATCGCAGATAGTCAGAAGCGTAGCGATAAACAAACTTGAGCGACATAATTTTATCAGTGGTTATTGTGTACGTCAAATCTTTGACAGAAATAATTCATTTGTGCAATTTGTTGCTGTTAATATTAACAATGGCGAGTTTAAATGAACATGAACGAATTGAAATACTTATGATGTTGGGTTATGGAGATAGACGCAGAAGTTTACAAGACGTTAGTAATTTATTTAATAATACGCATCCAAATAGAAATCCAATTTCTAAATCCGTTGTTGGTAAAACTTTAAGACGCTTTGAACAAACGGGTAGCGTTAAAGATTTTCCAAGGAGTGGTAGACCTAGAACAGCAGAAAGCGATGATAACAAACTGGATATTTTATTGGCTGTATCTGAATATCCCCATTTATCAACCAATCAATTAGCGGCCAAATTCAATATTTCACAGTCATCGATCGTGTCGTTTTTAAAAAGTGAAAAATATAAACCTTATAAGGTACACCTTGTACACTAGTTAACGGAAGATGATTTTGATAGGAAATTACAATTTTATGAAGAAATGTTAAATATTTGCAATAATAATGAAAATTTTGTCAACAATATTCTTTCCTCAGACGAAGCTACTTCTTGCCTTACCGGTAAAGTAAACAGACATAACTGCAGATACTGGTCATCGGAAAATCCCTCTTGGTTTTTGGAGCACCATACGCAGTACCCCCAAAAGGTTAATGTATGGGTTGGCATTCTAGGGGTCATATTATCGGTCCCTTTTTCATCAATGGCAATTTAACTTCGGCTCTGTATTTGCAATTATTGCAAAATGAAATAATACCTGCTAGTGTTACGCTCTATCCTCATGGAAACAATGAACACCTGCCCAATGACAGTATCTGGTTCCAGCAAGATGGCGTCCCACCACATTATGGTGTAAATGTTCGTCAATATCTGGACAACGTTTTTCCCCACAGATGGATTGGAAGACGAAGAACCATTGAATGGCCAGCCCGTTCGCCAGATTTAAGTCCTTTAGATTTTTTTCTTTGGGGATACGTAAAAAACAAAGTTTACAAAGAAAAGCCCGATCACGTCGAAGATTTACAAATCCGAATTACCAGAACGATACAAGAAATTCCCCGAGATTTTTTACAGAACTTTGTTCGGGGTTTTGTAAATCGATTGGGTCATTGTCAAATTACTAATGGACGACAATTTGAACACTTACTTTAATTTACTTTGTTATTAATTTGTTTAATTTTTCTTGTAAAATAGTTATTAAAATGAATTTTAAAAAACAAAAATATTATTGTAAAGAGAAAAAAACCTCTATCGAATGGAAGAGCAAAATTTACTAGTTCCCATTTAAAAAAAATGCGCGAACAGGCGTATCTAAAAAACAATTGAAGAAAAAAAAAATCAAATATTCTGAAATGTAGATCAAAATATCCCAACAAACTTTTATATTGAACATAAATTCCTAAAATGAATATTAACGACAATAAATCGCCGTCTCCATACTTTTAACTAACCCTGTACCCTGTACATATAAGCTACAACCAAAAATAATGCTTAGCTTTAAGGTATAATTAAGGAGTAATTAAGTGACTATGAAGAAAACTACGGGTGTGTACATTACTGAGAAAAATGCATAATGCATTATTCTATAGTAAAGGTTATAAACAAATAATGAAATTTTAATATCTCGCGTGAAAGTGTTGTGATTTCAGAAATTCCTGAATGTTCGTGATTAAGCGAATGTTGCAAGTCTGAATATATTACCTTTGAAGACTAGAGTAAAGTACGAAAAGGAATATGAAAATTTTATAACATGGCGTAAAAAGAAAGATGTTCAGGGGGTTAACGAGGATACTGTGTTCTGCTATGCGTCAAAATTGAACGAAAATATTCCGCCAAACAGTTTATGCAAAAAAATTTCATGTTAGAGACCTGTTTCAAATTATATGAGAATATTGACATATCTAGGTTTGTACCTGTCATGTCCAGTTACTTTTCATTTTTCAAAAGTTACGCTTGTTACAGATATGAAAAACTTTTTATGTTCCTCAAACGTAAATCTGAATGTTATAATCCAGAGAAGGCAAAAACGCTAACAAATGAACGAATCGGCGCTAGTAATTTGAGCGCGAAGCTTCTGGTCCATAACATGAACAAGTAAACTTGGCGCAAATGGAAATTGCTTGTTTAATAGAGCCTGACTATAAAAAAACATAGTATACTTTACATTTTGTAGTTTATTTAAAAAAAAAACATAATTCGAAATATGCATAAACATACTACTAGAGTGACATATTATATATATTATAAATATGAAGTACATTTTACGTAATGTAGTCTGCTTATTTCTCCTAACTTATATCTATTTACTAGATTACCAAGCGATGCTAATTTAGCTGTTAACGTTTTATCTTTAAGTCTCGCAGTAACATGCAAAATCTGTATTTTAATATATGTATCAATTTGGCACTCTTTTACTTTTTTCATAAAAACATAGATAGAGGGATGCGCTGCATAATATGAGGAATTGAATTTTGCATGAAACTACTCACGAGAATTAGTTGTTCTTGTTACCGAAGCACTTTCTTCTGCTCACATAGAAGGGCGGAATATTGAATTTTCGATAATATATGTATCTAACAAATAATCACAATATTTATCCAAAAAATCGTTGTGGCTTGAACACAAAACCTCTACCACATTTGGGTTTAAATAGGTTAATCCCAATGTGTTTTTTAGCCAGTTGCCAATTTCACTTTTTGATTCATATTATGAGCCTAATCCAATCGACTTTATTTTTCTGTACCATGTTTGGTGTAAGTGATACCGGCAACATTTCAACATTAGACCAAACATTGAGTAATGTTACATGTATTGCTTTTTCAAAATCTACAAAAATTTTATTTGGATTAAACATGCAACGTTGTTTTTCATATATATTGAACTTTAATAAAGAAAAACAAATTTTGTAACCTTCAGTAGTCTTACTCGGTAACAAACAAAAAACTAAGGGAATATAATGGCCATTTTGCAGTACATGTATTGTGAAAAATTGAAAGAAATACCTAGAACAAAAGGAAAATGTGTCGTCCATGTAGAGTTGATCCATTTCTGTTAAAATATTAATATTTGTTTCACATGTAAACACAACAATATTATTTTATATGTCGTTACTAAACAAATAATGTTCATTTTTATTGGTTAATAGCATTTCACTATATTCACCGAAAGCTCCATGCACTGCTTCTCTGTTTTTAGGCACTGGAACTGGCAGTATCTTTTGGCGACAGTTATAAATGTTTCATCTAATGTAACCGACATCAATAGTTCTGAGAGATGGTGGTAAATGGGATGCTAGTGCTTTAATAATAATTTTTGAAGGCTTTTCGGAAATGTTTTCTTCAGATTTTCTCTTCCAAATATTTGAAACTACTTTTCTTGTTACCTTTTGTTCGTCTGCTTCATGGTTGTGAACATCGTCTCTCTTGTGACTAGGTTATCAACTGTGTAAATTTTTAAGCTTTACAATGCAGTCGTTTTTGGCAACATCTCCAAGACGTTTCACCACTTTTAACACTTTGTCCTTTGAAAATGTGAAATTTTCATATAATAGCAAATCCTTTCCATCTTCACTTTTTATCACTGACACGGGCATTTTCGTAGTGTATCCCGATATTTCGATTATCAAAAAGAGGACTAAAATAAGAAAACACAGTAGTGTATTCCGATCATTTCACTATCAAGAAAAGAAATAAACTAAACTAGGAAAACACGGAACCAAATTAATTTAGGTTTTGCATATTCGTACCATTTATAATCGATTAATGTTAATGACAGGCTCATTTCAAATCGATTAATGTTTATATCATTAAAGAAAGTCTCGCGTTTAATTTACCTACAGACCTAACATACTCTTTGAACATTATTATTGCGCCCAATTTACCTACGTCTGAGCAAATCATAAAATTTATTCTGGAAGCACCAGATGGCTACTGTTTGCTAGAGAAAATAATTTTAATATTTTAAATTTTTGGTGCTTATCGGCGTCAAGAACTTTGTATGTTGCAAACAAACCATATTGTGTTTGTGTTTGTGGCTTACAGAAAAGGTAATTCCACAAGACAGCTGGTTCATAAAATTGGATCCGTTCCTAAGAAGATCGCAGAGTTTTTAAAATTGGAGGATTGTAAAAATTACAAGGGTCATTGCTTTCGCAGAAGACCAGCCACATTGTTGGCTGAAAATGGAGGCAATCTGCTTATTCTAAAGGAATTTTGAGGCTAAAAATTTGGAGCAGTTGCAAAGCAGTAGGGGAGAGTGGGACATGTTGTTACAATCCTCACATTTAATTTTTTCTACCCAAACATTGTATTGGAATAAAAAACTAAATTAACATAAGTGACAAGTAAAGCTTTAACTTCAAATATAAATTTTATTTTGGTGTTAATTAGTAGAGAACGGACACGCTTACCACCCAGTGCAGTACTGGCGAAAGGCTGTATTTCTAAAATATTTAATATTATTTATATAATTGGAAAACGAACGGGTGGTGATCTATAAAATTACCAAATACATATTTATTTGTTGAAAAGTTGTATTTTTAAAGTTTTTAATTTTATTTCTATAATTGGAACATTTTTATTTGTTCATTTTGTCGTTCAAGTTGAGTAAAGGAGTATTAATATTGACTAGCAATAGTTTCTCAAGGTTTTCTTCTGTCAATTTTGTTCTCTTTGAATTAAGTACATCCTTATAAATAGAAAACATCCTTTCTACATCGCAACTTGTTATTGGTGCATACTGGAAATATTCTTTTATTTCTTCATATTTAGCAGTTAGATTTTGTGGAATTGTCTCCATACATAATTGCTGCAATGTAATTAAATCTGGATTTCTATTAAGAATTGCTTCAAACTTTTGCCGAAGGCCACATCCGAAGTCACTTGGAATACTTTCCAAATTATTAACAGCCACATCTAATGTGGTTAATCCGTCATTTAATTTGAGATTTCGATATTCAAAATAAGTGATTAGTTTTGGCAATTTTCCAAAGTGTTCGTGAAGAAAGTACAACTGATTTTTTAAATTTGGGATTTGTGTGAGCTCCTTGCACTCACCAATACTTCTAGCATCCTCCTTTAGCAGTGTTACGAAATGTTTTAGACTATCGAAATTCTCAGCATAATAACTAGTAGCTTCTAGCCATGTTCCCCATCTAGTTATTACTGGAGTGGGAGGCAGTGAGAGAGATGGAAATTTTTCCCTGAAAAGAGCTACTCTCAATGGTGCTCTTCTGAAAACTTTTTTAAAAGCTGATACAAGTCTATCAACTTCCGGAAAAGTGTCTCTGATATATTCACAGATTCTGTGGGAGCATGTGCTACACAAGTAATATGCAGCATATTAGGATATGTTTTCTTCAATAGTCTACCTGCTTTTAACATATACGCAGCACTGACAGCTATCACTGACAAATAAAAGTATTTTTTCTTTGTACGTGGCGTCCGAATGAAGCATTTTTTGCATATTCTCCTTAATGGTTTCAGCAACTGTTTCCGCATCAACTCTATTTATAACACTTGTTGCTATTACATATGAGTTATAGGGAATAGTTGGATATAGTATACCAGCTACAACATTTACCACACAGCGTCCTAACATATCCACCGTTTCGTCGGCGCTTATCCATATGTATTGATTTAAAAGATGGCTTCTAATACGTTCTACTGTTCTCGTATAACACCTAGAAACATAATATTTGCGTAAAGTTGATTCATCAGGAACATTTCGACCAGTATATTTTTGAAGAAAAATTTTTAAAGTGGGATTGCTAATTTTATTTAATGGAATATTAGCCGCCATAAAAGTTTTACAGAGTTCAGATGTGTTTGCGATCCTAAGTGACGAATTTTTGACGATATTTTACGGATTTTGTAATAAATTTCGGAATCACTGACAATGGACATACAATCAGTATGACAGTCAATCCAACTCGCCATTGTTTTACACTGCCGTTCTCGACATTCTTCCATATCATGTCTGAAAAAGTAACTTAAACAATGTTCTAGATCTAAATAAATGAAAACTAAAAATGTGTGCGTAAGTTATTGAAACTGAACGAAATTCAATGCACACTTACGTCGAAATAATTGGTAGAAATAGATTCAATCAAACGATATTAAACAGGATCTATCACAAAAATTACGATGTAATTAACAGTTAAAACTATGAAAACAAGAAACTTACTCACAGCACTTTATTTATCTTACGAAATATAAACTAATAAATAAAATACATTATAAAAACCCCGCTTCTATCTACGCTCATGAAAACACTTTAAAAAACACTATATTCTCCGAATACAATAGCTGGCTTGTCCATTGTTATCGCGGCCAGACCAGGTGTCCGAGTAAGTCAAACAAATACTTCATTGAATTACGCCGGGATGTACTGAGCGACGTTATACACAATTCCAATTGCCGATTGCGTTTTATGGAAATTGCGTCCGTTCTCTATTAATTAGATACATAAAAAAATATGAGAATTTTAAGGAACCAATACACATTGTATCAAGTTGTTACAGCATGCGGGGTACGTTGTTACAATGCAGGTAAACTTACTACCCAATGTAAGTTTACCGATTTAAATCAAAAAACATTTTTGAAAAACAAAATTAATATCTATTTCTTAATTAAATGCTTTAAAATACAAAATCAATACATTATTATTAATCAAATACATAGAAAAGAGGTAGGTGTAAAAACTATTCTCTGTCGGATGTACAACTTATACGAACATAGTAGTCTTCATTATTACCACATCACACGTGCGCCCATCTTTTGCAAACCGTACACTGAATTCAATCTTCATTTTTGAATTCAGAAAAAGCCATTGAACAGACTAGACTGATGACGATAAATGATCTTTCTTAAGTTTTCTCCTGTCACCTTTCATTTTTTCTCAAATTGTACATTGTTACTTCCAGTTAAATTTCTGATAACTTTCCTTTTAGTTAGGACAGCATAATTACATTTCTTGCGATTTACTCTTTCTTAGGGCAGCTTTCAGAAAAGGTTTCAACTGCTGTGGTGTCACATGGAGAAGCGGTTGATGTCCAGAATCTTTGGAATCAGAAGTGCAAGGCTGAGGCGAAAGAGTGGAATGACGATTTTTGGAATAAGCAGTGCTGGGCTGAGGTAATGGTGGTGCTTGATCTACTATGCAGGAAATATTTCCACAATTTTCGCCCTCAACTTTATCGAAAGTGTGGATGTTTTCGACGTCTCTATTGGTAACCTCCGATGCTAAGAATTCATCGTTTTAAAATACCTTCCCATTATATGGCCAGATACCTATTACTACGAACCCGTTTTGGATGTTCCCTGGTGTAGCAGCATGTGGTAGAGCTTGTTTTAATACAGTCGCAATATCGTAAATAGTCATCCGGATTCCTGGATGCGATTTAAGCCACTACCAGCGAATGTACTATAGTACCTTTTGAGAGGACCGTACATAGTCCTGTCTAAAGGTTGAAGACGATGAGAGGTATGTGGTTGAAAGCTCAAAAGCTCTATACCTTGGCCTTACAGTAATGCAGCACTTCGATAGATAGGTGCGATTCATGGTTGTCAAGCAGAAGTAATACCGGCTTGTCTTCAGTACATCGAGTGAATGCAGAAAAATGTTTAATAAATTGTAAGACAATTTTAGCTGTTATCCAACCAGAAAATGAAGCCGCTCCTATACAACCAGATGATGCATTTGCTATTATTAACTGTTTAAAAAGTGTTTTCTTGGGAATACTAGCAAGGGCGGCACAGTATTACCACTTGCACTTACTGCCAAAACCATAGTTACGAGTTGTTCCCGTTCTCTCGAAGTTATTGACCCAACTTGTTCCCTTTTTGGCAACAATTTTTGATGGTTTTTGAACTGTAGTAATCCCCGTTTCATCCACATTGTGCACATCATTGACTTTGAACTTGTATCTGTCGTAAACAGAACTAAGGTTGTCAAAAAACAAACCCATGTTGTGGCGATTAAATGCTGTTGCTCTAGAAAGGCTCCTAGCTTCTGGTAATCGAATCGACAAATTTGGATGCCTCTTGAGAAACCCTAATAACCAGTCCTTCGATGCCATTTCACTGTTCTTTCATGAATCCTTAACTTTAACGTTATTGGCAACAGCCAAATCGTATGCTAGCTTTCGCAGGTCTTTTGTTGTCAGATCATAATACAATTTTGCAGCTTGTTCAGCGTAGTTCGATTTCTTGTTCTTCTGATAAAATTTTAAAGGGTGCAGCATATCCCATAGATACTCTATTACCATCAGGATGTTCACGTTTCTCTTTAAGATTTCGATGCAATGTCATAAAATTAATTTCAAGTCGATTTGCAGCTTCCTGAATAGATATATTTTTCTATGATATTTCTCTAGCATCTTCTTATAAGTCCGCACCATATTAATTAGAAGAATAAAAAAATACTGAAATTGATAGTTCAATTAGTTTACATTGACGGGCCAGGTTGTTACAACAACATGCACCAAATTATTGTAACAACTTGCCTCGGTCGGTAATTAGTAAAATAATGTTGATTTTATCTGTGAATATCTATGTTAAATCCAAAACTAAATAGTGGAACTTTGAGGAAAACAGTTATGTTTATCAACCTATGCCACGATAAAAATTGATTAGTTACCGTATAGTGGATATAAAGTGATTACTGCACAATCATTAATTTACATCAAAATAATTTTATACAACTGTTTGGTTTATCTTCTAGCTAGAAATTTAAAACTTCGCGAGTAGGTTTCATTCAACTACTGGTTCCACCTGTGTCGGATAGACGTAGCTTCAACGACAAATGTGGAAATTATTGTATAGCAAGAAATTTGAAATATCGAAAAAAGTTTCTGTTCGTGCAGATAATCTACAACCTTCAAAAAACACTTCTGGACAGGAAATCAGAATATCTTCTTCTAATGCTCTGAATACCCCTAACGATCCAATAATTATTGATGTATCTTCAGAACTTTCTTCCATAGATGATGTCAGCAACAACGAAATGAAAAAAGTTTAAATTTTCGGGGACAAAAAGTGTGTGTTTAATTTTTATATTTACTCCAATACAAAATAGCGTTCTAGTCATTTGTAATTTACTAAAAAAACTATGAATAAATTTGATTTAAAATAATTTATTGTTAATACTTGTATAACGTCCTTGGTTGTTATCATAACGGCCAAGACTGTTATCGATGACATAACAGTCATGGAGACTATGCGGGCAAAATCAAAATAACAGACAGGTATAAGGAAAAAAATATATCGTCCCTGTTGGGAAATCCGTTATAATTGCAACATGATCAAATATAAATATGTCGAATCCAGTGATTATTACCGTACGAATTATGGAAATTTTATCTAAAAATTACATTGTATACAAGAAGGTATATCAATACGTTATGCACGTATTTCGCATTTGTTACAAATGAAACAGACATGCGATATACATATCTGTAACTGTACACATGGACAATACACCTCGTATTTTCAGCATTTACTTCTGCTTAAGACACGTGTTTCTGCTATTTATAGGCGTCGTCAGTCAAGCTAGTGAAGTAATGTAATACAAATGATACAAATCTTTTTAAGAACAGATTTGTATCTGTATATACATTTACGCTGAAATCGCCTACAAGATATAGCAAATTTCGTCCTATAAGGTGGCACTATTTAATAAGTGACATCTGACGGACGAAAGAGACTATGCCGGAAAAGGCGACCTTTCGCTTGACCAGCTATGCTGGTACATAAACGAAAAAATACGTATAGGTATAGTCCATTCCCAGTCAGCCAATGTACATTCTAAGTACGTCTTATGTACGTAATTGTAGGATGTAACTTACGTCTTATGGACGTACATTAAAATACATAGTATGTCCATAAGACGTATTATGTACGTACATTTTCCGCAAAAATGTACGTTCAGTGTACGTACATGCAGTACATATTATGTACGTACATTCACTACAAATTATGTACGTACATTCAGTACGTCTTATGTACGTATAGTGCTCCAGAGCAAATAACTGAAAGCACTAGTTCTTTTTTCCACTGAATACATTTTTTAAAAAACATGGCAATTTGAACCTGTAAAAAAAGTCCCTTAAGTAAAGATTTGATTTGTTTTGAATACGATTGAAATTTTATCCCATCCCATCCCTTCGGTGGACACATTCATATAATCCATCATTAATTTAGGAGATCCTTTTTAATAATAAAGATATTTATCATTTAAAGTATTAAAAACAACCATTCGTGAAGAAAAGACATATATATATATATATTATGTCTATATATTTGACTTAAATCTCAACAAATTTACAAGTTTGCACTTACAAATAACCACTTAAGCCTAATGGATACATGATTTATAGTAATTAGTATACTGCTACCAAATGTTCACCAGCAGATAATAAGTTTGCAGAAGAATGGCATATTATTTGTTTTTATTATTCATTCTATCTTTTGATCTCCTTAACCAGGTAGCGATTGCATTCTCTGTTTTTTTTTTGTCCAAAGATGCATTTACTTTCTCAGCAGCAACTAGAAAACCATAACTTACATGGTAACAAATTTCAGCTCAAAGGCTTATAAATTATATAATTATTGCAACTACTTAAATTCTAATTTGCATAATAAAAAAACTTACGGATTATAACTTTGGCAATTGGTAATTTGCTAAATTCGTGTTTTCCTCTCCTTCCCAGCCAACTGTACTGACTGGCCAATTCATTTGAAATAATCACTATGAGGATCCTTTTAACAAACTCGTAAATATTATTTCCACCTATTTTTGATAATTCTGTGACCTAAAACAAGCAATACAAAGTTTATGGAAAGATATGAAAGAAAAAAAATTAATTACTCACAGATATAGTAAAATTCTCCTCATTATTAACAAATTCATTAAAGTCTTTGAATTGGTTCATTGTATTTATTGGCAAATCGAAACTGGAAAATATAGACTGTCCACGATCATCTTCTTGTTTATGAGACACATTATTTCTATCAATTTGTTTTTCTAAGTCGTTAATGCGTGTTCTGATTACATGTTGTTGTCTTAAAATTTCTTTTAGGAATCTCTTAACATCAGGGCAGCAACTACAGGAATTATCATTTTTCAAGCTTCCCGATGCAAATTCTAAATTGTTTCGCTGAGCAGACCGAGGGGTTTGCCCGAGTTCACTTACATTAGCGACCACATTCTGAGATACTAAAAACAATATAATTTCACATCTACTTGTCCATCTTATGTGCATAATAAACAAATTTTACCTAAAATAAGTGCTTCTTTTGACGTTTCAGTTCTAGGACTGTCTGGAAAATCTTCTACCTCCAAATTACCAGATGTTGGCACCAGCTCTTCATTAATTCCTAAAAAAATCATCTTTGATTTGATTTGATTTGATCTTCAACCACTGATGGGACTATTTTATATCACCTACTACAAAACTGCATAAATACTGAATGAACAAAGGTAATGATTCAATGATTTTTGATGAGATTTTATGAAAAATATTATTCCAGACTCCTTATTATGAAAAGAGTAAAAAATATTGGCTGTGGGGATAGATCGATCTCAAAAACAAAAATAAAACAACTTTACTTGATAATCCACTACAGGTTTTCTTAAGTGCGGGAGGTGGTTTCACATAAACATTATTATCTGATGATTCTTCATCTGATGAACTGAAATGTTTGAAAATCCTTCTTCTTTTTATATTATTGCTCGCCTCGTCTTCTGTCGTATTAAGGTCACTTGTATCCTCGGCCTTTCTGGACTTGACACGAGCCACTTCATAACTATCTATAAGAAAAAAATTGTCTTATAACAAACATGCAACAACACATTTACCTGGACCAGTTTAAAAAAAAAAACAGAGCTTAAGGTCATACCTATGCAGTTTATGACATTCAACAATAAAAAACTCACCATAAGTTGCATTCCTAAATATTGTAATTTTGTGACTTGGCCAATGGGTGTTCAGCAATCCTGATTTAATAGCCTGAGCAATTTTGTCAGGCGGTAAAGGTGGCCAATAACATTTATCTTTATTGTGGATCCAGCAAGTTGGTACAACATTTACTGTGTTATCACCAATAAATTTTACTACTGACCATGTGACACTTTCTTGAGTAGCCATTCTTTTACTTCTAGAAAAACTTAATACCTATAACTAAGTTTCAGCAGTGTATGTACTATATTTACAATATAATACTACATAATACTATGTAAATTCAAATATTTAAAACAATTTTGGATATGTACAAATAATTTTTTAGTAAATTTTACAAGTTTCAGAATTTAGTGATGCAAATTGCAAATTTGACATTAGACTAGGTTTCTTTTTACAAGTATTTAAAGAATCCAATTTTACTTGTAGGTCTGGTTTGGCCAATTTTTTTACCTAATTTTTAATTCTTATTAAAATAAGAAAAAAACGCGGATGGATTATCAGTTTTACATTCTTATTTTTTAATTCTTAAAAAGTTCCATTTAAATCTCATTAACATTTTAAAGGCTAAAAAGTAAGGCATTGGCATCCTGGTCTAAGTTTGTACAGTGAATCTGTTGTAAAGTTGAAAAACATAAATATACAAAATTAAGTGGTATGGACTAATGGAAATACAATATATTTGTTTCCATATGACATTTTAAAGCATTTACACACAACCTGATCAACATTCCAGGATTTTATAGAACTATGGTGACTTACTAAATAAATCCCTAATTCAGAAGATTCACAAGGCTCTGTAAAGAAATTTTCTTTAATCAAAAACTCCTCACCAACTACAAAACTCTGATTATTGTTTCCCTGGATAATATTTTTTACACAAATAATAGTACCATTACTTAAAGAACAACAATTATTTGGATCAAGTATGCCTAAACTGAAATATTTAAATTTTATTTCCATATATTGATGGCAATAAGAACATGGAAAATCTAAAATAGGTCCACTAAAATGTTTTTTATTGAAAATGGGAAAATGAATGGCACTTGTATTTCCATTGGATACATTTACTTCTTGTACTCTATTTATTAGCTGTTGAAGGGGCTTTTCTTGTTTCCTTATATGTTTCTTTAAAGTTTGCATATAATTTTCAAAAGGAAACGCACTAAATTTGTCTAATGGACCAAATTCTCGAACATCATTTGTTATATGCAATAAATTATGAATGTTATGTGAAGCATATTCTGCACCATATAAGGCAATAAATCTTTCAACAAAATAGTGCAATAATTTTTCGGCATAATCTATCTTACCTATATGAATTTCAGATGATAAAATTCTAACAGCAACATGCAAAGACAAAAAATGAATGTACTTATCTCTGGGTAAACCGGACTTTAAAACTATGGGACCCGTATATAATAAGAATTGACGGAATTCAGTTGCCTTCCATCTTTTATATTCATTTAAATCTCTAGGCTTTCGGTTGAATTCAACTGGCACATTTGGAGTATGACTAATAAGTAAATCAGATAAATGAGACACTTGCCTAGAAGATAGTTTTGTTCCAGGCTTTCCATTTAACCAAAGTGATATTAATTTTTTTACAACCCCCAAGCAAATTAAATGCATATAGTCAATGGGGAATGATTTAACCATATCAACTGTAGGAATATTCTCAATAATTGAAGTACCCGTATGGTGTTCTTCTTGCAGTTTATTTCTAAACTCAAGATCGGAGCGAAGCTTTAAATTATTTAGTTGTGGAAAACATACTCCATTAATGTATGTTCCTTCAGTATAGCATTTCGTGCATGACATATAGCCTGAATGACCTTTTGTAAATTTGATGAATGATTTGGCTGGTGCATCACATATGAAGCCCTTGACTTTAATGCTACATTGAGAACCTTCATAAACAAAACCGTTACATAATATGATTGCTTCATTAACAAAATCAGCTAGGTAGAGATTTGCATCTTTCGGTTTACTATTTCCATGATATACCCCTATAATACCAACTTCTTTTTCACCATAGAGAGTACATAAGATGGGATAAAACTGGCTACTAGAGCTTGATGATAGAGGTAAACCATCTATGTTTATTAAAATTTCAATGGGCAAAAAAGATGACTGTATGGATACACTTTTTAATAGTTTTTTTAGACATGACTCCAATCCAAAATGGTAATATTTACCAGGGTTGAAATCTTTCAAAAAACTTGTACGAGGAGTTTGTAACAATGTTCTAGCATCATTTGGCAGCTTAGGAAAATATGGTTTTAGTATTTTCAAAAGGTCATTACTAGCTATATGGGTAATATTATGATTGACAGCCCATTCTGAAAGCTTAGAACCCAATTGTATACTTGGTGCTGATTGACTGCTGATATTAACCATTAATAATGCATTTTCATTGGGTTTGGGTTCTACTATTTCAGTGGCATCAAATAACTCCCGCTCGTTACAACTACTGCTACCAGTGTAGGAATAATCGGGAAGCGATTCTAAAGAGTTACTACTACCGAGGCTAACACTAGTTCTTAAACCCAAATCTTTATAACCACTTGAAGTACTCGAACTTGCCTGATGCTCTGTTTGCAAACTATTCAAAATTTCATTTGGAGGTGCTTTATTCAGAGATGCTTCAAATATTTTCACACTTTTAACAGCTTTTTTCAAATGTTTACTTATTTTTGATCTATCCATAATAAAATATTTTTACTTGCCGTGCTACAGAGATAAATCACTCACTATTAGTTATAGTTTTGAAACAAAAAATCACAAACGTATTATATTCGATGCACAAAACGGGAAGCTTCTTTGCCGAGACGCTATCACAGAAAAAGAAAGGTTAGGTTATTTTCAAGTTATTTCGCTCGCTTTTCAGAATTGACATTTGACAACGCCCACGGCCCACAGACCAGAAAAATACTGGCTCGGTCTTTTGCCACAGAGTAAAGAACTTTAGGTTTTGCATTTACGACAAACGTCGTGTGGCGACGCAGTCTGAACATAGGTATCTCGCTTTTCTTTTCGTGTTAAAAAAAGAGAAAATGACGTCCGAGACTTCCCTGATATGCGCCAGCTTTTTCTTGTGGACGCATCGGTAATTGACACCTGATGCATCAGATTTTACGGGAGAAAATAAATATTCGAGTTTAAAATATATTAAAGAGGAAATATACTAACATACGGTGATATTCCTTAAAAATGAAAATATATAACGTTACTATATTATAGTATGCAGTTTAGTCCAAAAGCCGCTATAAAAGTACATCCATAAGACGTTGGGAAAGTACATACATAAGACGTTGAAAAAGTTACGTACATAAGACGTTAAATTTAGGTACTTGGACGTAAAGACCTAATATGGCCCTAAAATGTACGTCTTTTGTACGTACAGTGCTGTTTGGGTTAACACGAGCCAGATGTCACTTATTAAATAGTGCCACCTTATAGGACGAAATTTGCTATATCTTGTAGGCGATTTCAGCGTAAATGTATATACGATACAAATCTGTTCTTAAAAAGATTTGTATCATTTATATTATTACATTGCTTCACTAGCTTGACTGACGACGCCTATAGATGGCAGAAACACGTGTCTTAAGCAGAACTAAATGCTGAAAATACGAGGTGTATTGTTCATGTGTACAGTTACAGATATGTATATTGCATGTCTGTTTCATTTGTAAGTTAATCTCGTATTAAATTATACTATGAATATTCCGGAAACTAATCTAACTTCTAAACTAAGAGACGATTAGGATAACTCATTACCTCATTAAACGGAAAGACAACGCCACATCCCCATTTCATTATCGTGACAAGTTGTATACATCATCAGTCGAATCATTAATTTATGACAAAATATTAAAGCACATGTAATTTGTATAAATATAATCACTAAAAGAATCACGAAACTTACTCTCATCAATCTTTCTCCAATAGAAAATTGTCATAAGTTGTGTAAAAATGATGAATGGATGTGTGAGCGAATGATATATTGATTCCATGCTACGCGAGTTAATTTTATTGTATTTGATTTCCTAGTAGTGTTGCTTCTATTAATTACGCACGCTTTCATTCTGTATTAACAAATTGATACTTTTCGTATCTTGCTTCTAAAACTAGATTTTTATTTTCTTTTTTCCTTGAAAACATAATTTTAGTTTTAGTAATTTATTTGCTCTACTACTTTTGCTACGTCAAATACAGGCGATCTAACTTTTAAATTCACCCATTGTGTAGTTTTCGTGTATTGTTTTAATATAAGTTTCCTCTCCATTAATAATTTCTATACAAATTGATAAGACGTAAAGAATGATTGATAGTAATATTGTAACGTTTCACAGTTGTAAAGCTTCGTATTTTTTAGTTTCTTTCCGATGAATCAGTAATACGACTAATGTTAAATCTATTATCAGGATAAAATAAAACAAATGTTAATGAATTTCACTTTTCACTTTACACCGTAACGATCGTTTCGCTCCAACCTGAGCTTCATCAGACATATAACTAAGTTATGTACAAATTTTTACACAAATGTACCGTAACAAACACATGTTTTGTTTTTGAATAGTTGAAGGAATGGGTACTTTTTATTACTAAAATGTCTATGCACAAAACTTTTACTACGGTTTATACAATACTGTTCTTAAGTGATAAAACTGAGGGTCTACATTATGTTACAGGGAGGTAAAGAAGTTCTATGGAAAAATACAATATATGACTGTCTGAATATCAAATAAATAAATTGAGTAAGGGTGAATTATTAGTTTCTAATTGATCATTGAGGATCTTGTCGGTTTTCTTTAATTTATTAATTTCAAGTGACTCAAATAAATTAAGTTTTTTGCCCTTATTTTCTACGTGTAATATTTTAAATTCTTTGTTAAAATTGTGGTTTGTTAAATTAATATGAGACGCATATGAAGAGTCACTTTTATTATTTCTAATTGAAGAAAAATGTTCTTTGATGCGTATTTCAAACGATCGGCCTGTCTGTCCGATATACGTCATGAATTTTTATTGTTATTTGTTAAATCTTTATTGTTTTTTATAAATTTGGATAAATTGTTGTTAGTTCTATAAACTGTATTAATGTCAGACTTTATTAAATATTTACAGTTTTTTGTGCTTGAAGAGCCTATAAACGTGATCATTTTAAATTTTTGGGTGTTATTATTATTTAATATTGGGTAAACTTGTGATATGGCTTTTGCAAGGAGTTTTTTTATTTAAAATGTTATCTATTATATTACTTTTATATCCATTCTTGATAGCTATTTGTTTAATTAAATTTAACTCTTTCTCGAAATTTGTTTGGTTCAACGGAGTATTGATTAATCTATGTATAAGACTGTGATAAGCCGCTAATTTGTGTTGTATCGGATGGCAAGAAGTGTTATGAATAGTTATATCTGTATTTGATGGTTTGTGGTAAATTGCAAAGTTACATTTGTTGTTAATTCTAGTAATCGTTAAATCGAGAAAGTTAATACTATTATTTGTTTCCTGTTCCATTCGGCGGAGGTAATCTCACCACCAAATGTTACCCTCTACCTGCATCGATAGAATAATCTCATAATCCGGCAGGTATTTTCACCACTAACAGAGTTCAGGTAATAAAAGCAATATATTCCGTAATTTGGAAATTTCCAGTACTAATATTAACTAATATCTATTTAATGTTGATGTTCTTGCAAAGTTATTACGTTTTCACAAGTTAGTTTCTTTTGCTCAACAGAAGAGGTTAGTACATACTTAAAATTGGTGTTGTTTATTGTGATAATAATTTAATATAAGTATACGATTTATAAGATGTCAGCTACGTTAGTAAAAAGTATACGGGGTAAAGACACTATGTCCCACTACTGTATTGCTTGTTGCCAAACAAAAGTTTTACCACATATAAAACACTCTTTTTGTTGTTGAAATCTAACATTTTTGAATCATTTAATTCATTTTTCGAACCTAGCGAGATCTATGTTGATTTTGAAAAAGCAATATATACCGCAATAATTCATGTTTGGCCCAGTGTAAAAATCAGTGGCTGTAGATTTCACCTACACCAAGCATGGTACAGAAAAACTCAGTTCCTTGGATTAAGTGAACATTACAAAAATAATTCAGAAATAGGAAATTGGCTGAAACTTACCTTTGGTATGACTTATCTACAACCAGAACATGTTGCGGACTGCTTTGTTTTCGATTTGATGGCTTATAAACCAGACAATAGCCTGTTAGATAAATACGCCGATTATTTGTTAGAAACGTATATTCAGGAAAATGCTACATTTCCTACGAATATATGGGCGGAAAAAGTTGCATCGAATACTCGCACTACAAATGCGTGCGAGTCGTTCCATTCCAGATTTAATGCATCTTTTTATAGTACGCATCCGTCTATATATGTGTTTATCGAAAAATTGAAAGAATTACAAGTTGACACTGACATCAAAATACAAAGTTTACATATTCCTAATAAAATAAAGGATAGGCAAGTGAAAAGCAAATTCAAATATTTGGAAAATTGTATAAATCGATTAAAATCAGGTCATTTGTCTAGGCTAGAGTTCATAAAATGTGTTTGTCATTCTTCGTTACCCAATTAATTTTGCTTTTTTTATATATAATATGTATATACCTAATAGTTTCTATAACTTTTTAGTGATTTATTTTTATATGTATATAGTATATGTATATAAATGTTTACTGTTTACTGTGGTGCATGCTATGTAACGTGTTACTTTTTATTTTTGTGTTTTGAATTCCATATGTTGTTTTTCGTTATTTTTGTATTTTTAGCCAAATATATATATATATATATATTACTATCACTACTTCTTTTTATTATTATCTTCAATAAAATCTCAAATTTCATTTATTAGTGTTGAATGTTTGCAAAATTATAATTTGTTAAACTTTTATAATAGATTATGAAAAGGCATTCAGTAATAAATTCATTCTTCCTTCATTAGAAAATTTAATGAAAAATTACGTATTAAAACTAGTGGTGAGAATACCTATGGTATTAACGTGAATCCTTACGGACGGTGGGGAATTTACCTATAGGATTAAAGTAGACTGGTCATTTAGTGGTGAGATTACATCCGCCCGTTCCATTGTAAACTTAATATTGTGATGCAATGTATTAATATAATCAAATAATAAATTTAATTGTCTCTTTGTTCCTGTGAAACCTAGTAATATATCATCCACGTATCTGTACCAAAATAATACATTTTGGAAAAGAGGATTTTTTGAAATAGAATTTTCAAGATAATCCATAAAAATCTCAGCTAATAACTTACTTAGGGGATTACCCATAATTAAACCTTCTTTGCAAGTGTATATGTTTTCATTAAATTGAAAGTAATTTTGTTCTATGCGTATGTTTAGTAAATCAAGAATTTCATTAATAATTATTGGATTTACATTATTTTTATGGAGAAGATCTTTTACTAAAATAACCGTTTTTTCTGGAGGGATACTAAGGAATAAATTTTGGACATCAAAGGAAATGAGTTTTGTGTTAGACGTTAAAGTAAAATCTTTGATTTTGTTTATTAGTACATATGAGTTCTTTGCACTTAATTTAGGTTTAAATCCTGTATATTTAATAATGATATCTATAAGCCTTTTCGAGAGTTTGTAGGACTGAGCTGTCACATATGAAACAACCGGACGAATCGGGTAATTTTCTTTATGTAATTTAATAAGAGAATATAATTTTGGGGGTTGAGGTTTCATAATAATTAAACTATTTTGTTCCTTTTCACTAAAAAGATTAGCAGAATTTCTTATAACTGTTTTAAGAGTTTGTTGAAGTTTTGCTGTAGGATCTCTCTTAATTATTTCAAATTTATTCCGTACTAAAAACTCATTCGTTTTATTCAAATAACCTACTCTATTCATTGCTACAACCGTTTTCCCTTTATCCGCTCGGGTAAAAACTAGCGAATTATGAGTGGATTTATTCTTTATAGATTTGATAATCTTAAGTTCTCTATTATGATGTATGTTTTCGGTTTCCCGTTTAGGGATCTTCGATGCAGCAAATTTATTGGACAAATTATTAGGGGTATCTGTTAATTTCCGTCTCTACAGCTAAATAATCTAACGTATTACATGGTATTTCAGGTCTTACATTATAATTAAAACCTTTTTCTAATAACAGGTTGGAGTGAAATGATGGTTACGGTGTAAAGTAAAAAGTGAAATTCATTAATTTGTTTTATTTTAACCTGATAATAGTTATAATGGAATTTCATCAATTAAAGGGTGAAACAATCCTATATAATGTTAAATCGTAAAGTATTACAAGTGTAACTTATGTCGATGTTATAAATTATCCAATTTTCTTTTCAATATTAAGGGGCGGGAACTTTTCGTATGCCTTGTTATATTGAGGGTGATACGCGTCTCTTAACAATAAAGGGAAAAGTTAATTAATGTAAGTAATGATCAGCCTCAAAGACCCAGGACATCTAAAAAGTTGAAAAAAATCCTTTGAATAAAAAACACAACGTCGTTGCCTTTAAAGTTTTATTTAAGATTTACACTAAAGAAAGAAATGAACCTCTGAAATAGATTAAAATTATAGAATGGGGAAATATACACCCTGGAAGATAAAGTATCAAACTGAACGAAGCTATTTCAGATCTTTCTCCATTTGTAAGTGGATCATTGGTTAAAGTTGGACGGTAAGTCATAGAGAAAACAAAGATAGAGAAGAATCTCTCGTTGAACGGATAGTATGATCTTTTGTGTAACGGCGAAAAAAGTACCAACTAAAAACTTGGGCGGGATATTTAAATAGTTAACTTCCTACAATTAATAATTTCTGATGATTTCAAATTTTCTCAAAAGTAAGCTTCCGCCTTTAATGACTGCAGTAGCTATATAAAGAAAGACAGTTGCAACTGAAGAAAAGTGAAGTCTCTAAGAAGTCTTAATAATGATTAATGAATCATCTAAGCCAATATTTCGTTTTGCATTTATTTGCTATTTGTGGAACAAGTTCTCTTAATTCAGAAATTTCCAAATGATCTGCCCATATGTTATACAACTGTATTAATAATAATGGTATATTAAAACACAAGTTTCATAAAGCACCATTTTGCCGCACGAGATCAGTGTAGAAAATGGGCCGCGATAGCGGCGAGTTTTCTAAAAAGCGAGTGCGGTGGCACAAGGCCTTATGAAACAGGCTTTCAAAATCCACAAAGAAAAAGTGGGGTTGACATTTAAAAAAAATATCAATGACGTCATAACTTATTCAAGGTCGACGGAAAAAATAAAATGGTACTACTAAATATAGCTAATAAAAAACATTAATCGACATATCTTTGCATTTTGTCAAATAATGCACAATAACGTTACTACGGGCTTGTGTCCATACTTTATGGACACAAATGATTGAAATGATTACTCAAAAATTTTCTAATGTAACATACCAAAATTTTTACATCATCGAATAAAGAATTGTAAAGGCTTTCAAAAGCCACAAGCGGGGCTTAATAGCTTCGGGAAGCTTTCTAAACCTTAATTTTCGGGACGGATCAGTCCCCAGGAAAGAATAAAAATGCATTTTATTTTTCTTAAAAATCCTATGTATTGATGTATATGAAAATCTGTAGACGCCGCCGGTGTAGAACTGGTTGAATACGCATGAAAATATCACGAAACAACGATTTCATTACATTCATCGCCCATAAACGGTTTTGGAACTATCTTCTTGACTTGAATACCAAAGCGAATAAAACTTTGACTCTATTGATTTGGATTTCCTTTTATCCATTGCTGGTCAATGTGGGTAGCTTTTATTAAAAAGTCGACATATTCTTTCAATAATTTTAATAGATTCACCATTAATGTAGAATAAATTCAAAATATATTTGTCTTGCATATTTGTGAACAACTTAAAACCAGTTAGAAACAAAATAAACTTTGTAACAATTTTGACGGATTTACTTTTTAAAGCTTAATACCACGATTTTTCTTAATAATGGTCAATTTAGAAAATAATCATTAATAAGTCTAAAATTATGAGAGATAGGCAGAGGGGAACCTATACCTGTACGATGCAAAATGTTTATCTACTTACTAAGGTACGCTCATCTATAGGTTTTACCGTTAAAAAAAAACAGTTTTTCTCTAACTAGGAATGACTTAAATAATCAATAAATTTCGAACACCCTGTAAGAGATTTATGAATGTTTTATTCAGAATCTTATAACTTTCGCTGTCACCAGTAGAAATATGACGTAGTTCTGTTCAAATACGTCTTAGGTATGTGGTTTTAAAAAATGCATTGAATAAAAATATTTCACAAAAATCAAATAATATGAAAACAGTTAAATTTTTACAAAAGAAACCATAATATAAAGTGTTATAGCACTTTACAAGGAATTTAAAAAAAAAAACAATAAAAAATATAACAAGCCATATAAAATATTACAGTTGGCTATGACTTCCGGTATAAATGAAAGTAATTCATTAGTGTAAATATTTTATTTCAACACACCAAGTATCAAGATTACGTGCCCTTTTCATTAACATAGAAAACTTTAAACGAAAAAGTTACGTGAAAAACTCTGTTGTTACGTATAGAAAATCACTTTGCGTTTTGCTGGTGAATTCTTATTCCTTTTACTCTTATTCTAGGCTCTTCAAGTCATCGTGATCCGCTTATTTTTCAATTGTTACAGATTACTCTATTTTATATTTTTAGTTCATTAATTATCATGTCGTTTAAGCTTTTCAAAAGTTAAATTCTTCCTAAATCTAATTTCGGGTTCGATTATTTTGACCGACCCTATATTTTCCGTTATATAATTTTGGTTCTTTGTTTGCGGACGCCATCTGGTTGGTTCCGATATTGTTGAAGTTGCTATATTTGACGCAGTACACTTCTTTAAACATTCTTTTTTGCCGCGTAAATCATTCTGACAGTGTTTTCCGATTACCTCGAGTCATGTATATCCGTTACCTAATTTTGTTATGTGGAAATTCGCCTTTTGAATTAAGAGCGTCTTGACGCAGTGTCGTTAGTTTTGAATTACCGTTTCAGATTATTAATTGTTTATTCTTTCGTTAGAGCGCCCTCTGTTCGGAATTTTGTTTTCTTTCAGTTACAGAATTCTACTTTGAATGTTTAATTACCTTTGATTTTGATATTTACCGTTTTCTGAAAATTAATTAGTTACAAAGTAGGCTCGTTTGAACTCTTTAGGCATACTTTAATCGTTGGGAGATTTTGAGTTCTGTTTTCTTTCATTAATATTTCCGAATTTTCATGATGACGTATGTCGGCCATTGTGTGAAACACGCGGCTTTCTGCATTTACTTCTTCCTTAGACATCGCCACGATAACGTGTTTCTTGTATTCGAAGGAGCTTGTTTGGCGGTAAGATATATTTTTAATATATTGAGTTTTACTTATTTCGAATTTTCTTCCTAGGATTTTATCGGGTTATCTGGTTAATTTTGGTATGATTCTGGAAATTATTTATAATCAGTCGGAATGGCATGATTGACCATTTTGTACTCATTCTGTTAAGAAATATTTCCACGTGGTGATCGAAGGCCATCTTGGGACCAAGTTTCCTGAATGGTGGTTAAAACCCTTACATTCCGTTTAATTGATGAACTTTCCAGGAAGACAGACTCCGGGGAAACGTTTCATCGAAGACTTGGAGCCAGCTAAGTGTGCTTTAGAATTTTTTCGGTGTCTTTAAGGAGACATCTTTTGTTTGGAGACTAATTAAAATCTAACTTTTTTTTAATCATCATTAGGGTGATATTGTAAATTTTGGTTTTATTATTTCTAATAAACTACAGAGAGGGTCCTTTCTCTACTTTTTTTTTAGTTGTGATCCTATCACTTGAATAATCAAATTAAGGGCTTCACCCCCTAAATTAATTTAGTATGGTAAATTATAATTAGATTAAACTCATTTACTTTTCATTATCTTAAGTAGTTTATGAATCTTGCAACCATTTCATTTGGCAATTTTATAATCTTGAGGCTCGTACCTTGAGTGGAGCTACCGTTTAATTAGAGAGCACGTCGAATTTTAAATCAGTGATTACTTTATATTTTTGTAAACATTTTGTACAGAACTACAGTAAGAATTCTCACTATCGTTCTCTCGAATTACCTATTCTTTGTAATTTGACGTATAGTTTCTTGTATTTAATTTTAACCTGTTATACAGGGGTTGCTTTCACATTTAGAGTACCTGTGCTTGTTTTACTTTCGGGCACATTTGTTTTGTCAGATTCATATAGCGTTATCTATGATAGATATTTTATATATTACCTTATTTATACTGTAAGTTTATATACCCGGTGTCCAAATATTTTGTGGACATTTAAATTTTGTTCTAGTCACTTTATATTCTTTCAAATTTTCTTTGTCATTACATTTAGAGAGGCTTAACCTCGTTCGTAAGATAATTTTTAGTTGGCTTAACCTTTGTATATACATTTTGCTAATTTTATACTTAGCCATCTATACCAAGTTGAAGAAACGTATACCTGTTGGAAATTTTGATTTATTCTGATATTGTTGATAACTCCCGGTTGCTTTCTTTTGTGTATTGTGTTTTAATATTAACCTGAGAAAACGATTGTTTTGTTACATTGTTAGTTGATTAAAGATATTTGTTGTTTGGATTATTGTGTTTGATTTCTTTCCTTGCGAGTGTTAAAGAGATCACAGTTTCACGTTTTGACAGCAACAAGGTGTGGGGGGAATACTTCTCTCTTTTGCGACTGAGGCCATCTAGCTCCACCCGCAGCCGTGTATACGGGGTGCGCCTGCCGTGGACTTTATGCGGTGGCGCCTTTTCTTTACCAACGAGCGATCTTTGATCCCACACGCTCTCCTTCATACGAGCTAGTCGGTAGGGGCATTTCTGTGGAGTGTCCACCTTCAGGTGGGTCGGTCCGAGAGAGAGAGGTATTCGCTGAACATCAAGCGTCAGCCTTGTTGTTAGCGTGCGCTACTATTTTAGATCGCGTAGGTAGCACTGTATATAGAAGAAGAATATAAAAAATGAATAGATTCATCTCCTTAAGATAACGATATTGAAGTAGCAGAGTATGTACGAGTATGTAGTATGCAAGAGAGTGAAATCTACTTAAAAAATAAGAATTCAAAACTATAGAGCGTTTCACGCCCATGATGAAGTACAATCCATATGGAGATAGCGTACATAGTTGCCAAGTCGCGAACTCATTCCTACCAACATACATATATTGCTGTTAATCAGGCCTGCTGTCAATAGTATTGTATTGACATAACCTTATTTGTATTTATAATGAACAAAATTTTAAAATTATTATTCTTAGTTTGCATCTGTTTATAATATATTCGATGCCAAGAAAAAGTAAATAAGAGTGAAATATCATTCTAGTTAATGTATATGAAAAGTAAATCATTATGTTAACAAACTACTTAAAATTGTATGTTTAAGTTATAATTTGGTTTAACCAACATACCATTTGTATACTCAAGGTTTGTTTAATTAAAACAATTATTTTATATATATTGGTTTCCTTTATTATAAAAAATAATTTGATTTGTCTATTAGAATACAAGCAATAATCATAAAAAGTTTTTTTGTGTAGACCATAAACATACAAAAAATACTGAAATATAGATTTATTTAACCAATAACATAAAAATATCAACATCTTAAAAACCTAATTTTTTATTTCAATTAAAACTTGACTGCTGTAGTAACATTAATTATAGGTTTGTTCCGAGAAGAGTCCCTATTATTTTTAGTGAATCGGAATTTAAATCTGTTTTACAGCCATCATCGTGTACTATAATACTGTCTACCAATTGGCTAAAAGAGATGCAAACTGTCAGAGATTCGTTCTTGGAACAGACCTACAATCCACTGGTTGTTGAAGCAGCATTCGAATAGCCGACAGGGTCAGTTAATAAATCGTCTTCCATATCATCAGTTGAACCTAAGTCTCCCACATGTATGATAAGCTCCTCAACATCATCTTGCAATCCATCGACAATCCGCATTTCTTCTTCAATTTTTTTTACATGCTGAATATAACTCTTCCAATTGTCAGCTGTCACATTCCTATAGGCACTCGTAATTAATGGTGCCATATCTTTTACTTTGAACGTAGTGTTGTGCATCTTTATGTGATTTTTCACTTGGGCCCAAACCATCTCTATTGGATTCAGCTCACAATGGTAAGGTGGTAAACGTAGAACTTCTCGGCCAGCATCTTTCGCCAACATATCAAGCTTATATTTGTCATATTGATATTTTACTTATGATACACTAAACAACAAATCTCTTTTTAACATATTATCTTCAACGGATATATTTTTTTTCAGTCAGCCAGTTAATTATATTTTCTTTTCTCCATGCATTTGTAGGTATCTTCTCAACCTTTCTGCTGTGGTACGATGCATTGTCTAGAACAATTACAGCATTTTCAGGAGTATTTGGCAATAAATGCTCAATGAACCACTTTTCAAACGTATCTGCATCCATCTCATTATGTGCATCAGCTGTATTTTTCTTGCATAGAAATGTTAATTCGGCACCAGGAAGTAAGCCACTTCCATTGCCAGCATGTACTAATGCAAAGCGATGACCAAGACCCCTCGGAGATTTTAATCCTGTACTCAATCCTCGAACAAATGCTCCTCGAGTACTTATCATTGTAGTATCTTGCCAGACTTTACTTACTGTGTGTCCTACATTAACCCACGACTCATCTGTGTAAACTATACACCTACCTGGAACAAATATTATTATAGGTATATGCTTTTATATAAAGAACAAAGAAACTTTACCTTCATTTCGAAATGTCTTAATATCTCGCAGATACTTGTGTCTCCATCTTATAATATCATCTCGTTCAATGAGTATGCTTTTCTGTTTTACAGTTTGAAATTCAAAACCAATATCTTTCAAAAGTCTATATAATGTTGATCGTGTAAAAGTAGGGAGATCATTGTCATTGTTGATGGTAGGAAGAACTGTATTCACAGTGGGTGGTATCTTTTGCATGAAAAATCTATGAACTTGTTGTCGTACATGTGCGTGTATATTTTCATCATAACGGTGTAGACGAGCATTTACTTGTACCCCTTTTCTCTTCTGCTTGTTTTTTTTTGGACTCAACAACGGCCCTTTTTCTTGTTCCTTTCTCATGTTGTATATGCTGTGTACTGAACAATGTAGTGCTTCACTTTCTTCAGCAGCAGCAGCAGTAACAGTCATAGGTTTTTTAAGAAAATGATTAAAAACATTTAGTATCATCTGCTTTTCTCTTCGACTAAAACATTCACCCCTTCGTGATTTTTTCTCTCCAGGCTCCATTACTGAAGTTTAGAATCTGTAACGGTAATGTTTTTATTCACGAGCACATTTCCTTCACATTCCAACTTACCACAAACTTTTGTAAACAACAACGGGAGAATATAATAAAGAGAGAGAGAATATAATATATAATAATAATAATATAAGGTATATAATATAATAACACTATAACAATATAACAAGAACGAAGAACAACAAATAATATTTAATAAAAATACGGAAAGGAAGAATCTGACACTTGACAAGATAACAAAGTGAACAAACTACTGTACTGTAGCGGTCTGGTTATCTGTACGAATTAAAAATCCCCAATAAAAATTAATATAAATTTTCGACATAGCGAGTGGTAGAAAAGGATAGCGCGATGCAATTTCTTAAAGAAAATAGAAGAGGGGAGTGCTCCATAAGAGCCGTGGGCGTGAAACGCTCTATAGTTAATTTAGCATGAGAAATTGATCTAAATCCTTTAGAACTATTTGGACTAATATTCGTAAACTATTAAGAATGAGAGGAAGAGTTAAACAAAGTTTTAATTTATTTTTTAAGCAGGAGAAGGCATACTTTATTTAATTTTTAATAAATATATTTTTCATTAAAATTTTATATTACTAACAACATTCATAATAGTTACTATACATATATTTTACATTGATTCCTTTGAAGTAGTGAATATATTTATTACATATGAACACGAAGCTGTAAGTTTCTCCAAATAAATACTTGTATGGTTTCGCCATTACAATGAATGATAACAGAATGATTTATTTCCCTTCACAGAGAAATCCCACGAAATTCAACATTTCGAAACGTGACAAAAGAAATCGCTTAGGGCGATATGATAAAACTCACTCAAAACTTAGATATTTCGTCTATTGTGTAAACAAAATTACTAGTATCTAAAGGAAGGAATAATGTTGAATGCGTTCCGATAGCACATAATCTTACTAAAATTCTTTGTATGTATTGTGGTTGCCTGATAAGATTTTAATATTAATTTGTAAAATTATATATCGCAACACATTTTACTTTAAATTAAGTGTATGAAAGAACAAGAATCAAATGTTAAAGATCATAAAAAATGTATGTAAGAGATATATGCACGCACACAATGCAATTGTAAAATTTACCCACTGTTATTTATTTAATAAACTTATAATCCAAAGTAATTTAAACTATTATAATTTACGAATGAAATAAAAAGATTATTCATGTAGATATCGCGATTGTTGACTGTCGACCAAAAGCACATACACACAATACAGCGTTTAATATTTAGTCTTAATACCAAGACTTTTCTTTCGATTCTTAACTATGAATCTACTATTACTTACACGAATTGAAAAAAACAGTCAAAAGCAGTGAACTGTGTCATTGTGTGTGAAAATGCACTCAACAAGGTGAAAATCGTTTTCGTCTGGGAAGGTTATGGCTACTGTCTTGCGGAGTTTCCGAGATATTATCCTGGTCGAGTACTACGAACTGGAAAAAAAACAATAACAAAAACCTATTATGCTAAATTATTGGACCACGCAATAAAAGACTGAAACAAAAAGCAACCAAGATTGGTGCAAGAAAGCCTTCTGCAATCCCTTGAAAGGCAACATTGCATATATTAGGATTCGAATTGGTTTCTTATTACGAAATATACACAGTAAATGTCTGAGTTTGAATACATATTTTTAAAATTTGAAATATATGAAGAAATATTATTTAAAATTGAATTAAACATTCTTATATATACGAAGTATGACAATATATACCAGGTTAGACGAAAGTATGGAACGGACGGTTTATTTCCGTAATTATGAACTTTATAACAAAATGTCTTTAATAAAAGTTTTTTTACTAATTATTCTCCATTTCTTAGCCTACTCGTTGTTTTCTGTATGTCAACGCATTTCCATGGAAAAGTTGTTTATTTTTTCAAATGGCAACCATGTGTTTTTTTGCTGATTTCTATTCCTCTTTTTTTTCTTGAAATGACTAGATATTTTTTTCATATGCTTTCATAACAAAATTTTAGAAAAAATACTCATAATACTTTATTCACTCAAATAATATTTAACTCAAATTAAATGTTCAAACTGAAGACCCCTTGCAGCTTGACAATAACCTAATCTATCGCAAAAATTACGCAACGAATTTTTAACCAGATAGGTGGTATTTCTTCAATTTCATGTCTGATTTTGGCTGCCAGGTCTTGAAAATTTTGTGGTTTTTCTTTGTAAATTTTATTTTTTAAATGACCCCAGAGGAAAAAATCTAGGGACTCAAATCAGGCGACCTGGCAGGCAATTTAATAGGTCCTCGACTTCCTATCGAACGACCTGGAAAGACGTTATTCAGAAACAGGCGAACATCAACTCCGTCTTGCTGAAACCAAACATTGCGGTTTGCATTCCTTGTCGATCTTCATCCGAAAATAAATGCGCACTGTCAGTGACAATGTGATCACGCAATAGGTTTAGATATCTATCTGCTGTCAAATTTACATCTATAAAGTATGGACCTATTATGTGGTGCTCAATAAGACCAGCCCAGACATTAAGTTTTTGTGGATGCTGTGTATGGTGCTCCATCATCCAATGAGGATTTTCACTGGACCAGTAACGAGAGTTGTGTCTGTTTACAAACCAATTTAGACAAAAATCCGAAAATAAAATTTGGTTTAGAAAATTTGGATTATTATTGATCATTTCCATTATTGTTGCACAAAACTGCATTCTTCTGTGAGAGTCATCTTCGTTTAGCTCATGGAGAAGATGTATCTTGTAGTTCTTGTGTTTGTTCTTTTTTAATATTTGAACAACCGACGATTGACTAATATCACTATCCAAAGCAAGTTGCGTGGTTGACGTAATTGGATTATCCGTAACATTAAATAATACATCTAGACCTTGATCTTGATTTGTAGCTGATTTTGGACGTCCAGACCTTGGCATATCTTTTACATTTCCAGTTTCTCTAAATTTTCTAACCAATTTAGACACTGTGGATTGTACAATACGATTTCTTTCCGGATGAACGTTATTAAATAAATGACAAACATCTTGGTGTGAACGTTGTCGATCTCTATAACCAACCATCATTACGATTTCAATTCTTTCAGTTTCACCATGTTTACAAATTAAAATGAAGCTATTCTTATTATACCAACTTATTTAAAAGTACTTCACAATGAAATGAAAAATGACATTAAAGAAAACAAAGGCCACTATAATTTTTTTGAGAGAATCTGATTTTATATGACATTTTGCGGTTTATTGGAAATTATGGTTTTACAAAGAAATTTTGTTATGAAAGCATATGAAAAAAATATCATTTCAAGTCATTTCAAGAAAAAAAAGAGGAATAGAAATTAGAAAAAAAAACACATGGTTGCCATTTGAAAAATATAACGTTTCCATGGAAATGCGTTGACATACAGAAAACAACGAGTAGGTTAAGAAATGGAGAATAATTAGTAAAAAACTTTTATTGAAGACATTTTGTTATAAAGTTCATAATTACGGAAATAAACCGTCTATTCCATACTTTTGACTGACCCTTTATATTAAATCGTTTTATAGATAAGCGACAAAATATATCAGTTCACTGTTGTCATTTAAATACATTCAAATAAATTCGAAAAATTAGAAGAATACAATAATCTAACAGAAAGTATATGAATACAGGTAATGAGCTTGAATCAATGCGATCCACCAATTATGATTATCAGTGGCGGTATAATAAAATGTTAATTTTCCGTCTTGACAGAAACTAAGAAGCAAATCAGTTTTCATATATTTATCATCACGACACAATTAAAATTAGTTATCTTCATTGTGAGTATTACAGAATAGCTTACATTTATCATCCCATTGCAAGTACAAAGTACATATTGCAGTGAATTATGTTGTTGATTACTTATTTAGATTTGTCTCACAATACACAGTAGCTTGCCAAGCTTCACTCAAATCGGATACGCCTTCCAGGAGCTCTCAAATCTTCAAGGTTTACCCTCATAGGGTACGTAGCACAAGAATAAAACAAAAGGTAATAGGAAAACAAACAAAGATTCACCCCACAAAGTTTTAATCCCACAAAAAAAATAAAAAATAAAAAAAATAGACTTTACCAAGTGTAAAGTCGTACTGAAACATCTAATATGTGACAGATTGTGAGGAAAACTTGTGTAAAATTTGACTGCTACGCTAGACAAAAAACCTCACTAATGAATCCCGAGCAAATAACTAATTAAATATTTAAGAAAATTGTCAGACTTTAAATTACGTTATTCCCACTTTAAACGTCAAACAGAAAAACCATCTGTTTTCGCACGCAACCAAAATTAATTCATGCGTACATTGAACATGAAACAAATAAGTTTTCCCACCAAATCTAACCTTCTAGAATATTTTACTCGTAAAAAAACATCAAAAGAAATCTGAAAATTTTCCTTAATATTCCTCTGATTACAAAATATTTTATAAACCTAAAATTACTGATTTTACTGAGCTCAATTATCTTACTAAATTATTTCTAAAATACATAAATATAATTGCAAAAATATACATACATTAATTAATGTATATGTCACTTCACAAAAAAAAATTAGAGACTTCAGATAGGTCACCTTAATCAAAATTACAAGTTTAAAGACTCTTAATATCGCAAATTAATTTTAACACATCAATAAAGGCACAACAAAAACACAAACCGCAATTAAATAAAATTTCTGAATAAAAATAAACTTTCTATTCAGTGACAAAAACTTGGACCTATCTGTACGACAGCTGGTAAATCTCTACAGGCACCAGTATCCCGGAAACAGCATCAAAACCCTACCTAACATAAATCAAAAGATCTGCACTAGCAAAATACTACCGCATAACTTGGACTGCATACATCAATACAATAGTGCGAACAATCTACAGGCGTGGGTAAAAATACACATTATAATAAATTTTTCAAGAAATATGGAATATTGTTAAATATCTTTCTGGAATAAAATACACATAAATATATAGTCTTTTATAGTTTCTTATAATTTTTTCTTCGGGGAAAAATCCACTGTAATATGTATATCAAAACAAATGTAAATAACTAATACAAAGGTATTTTTAATAATATAAAACGTTAATTGACGAAGAAGATACTTGTTGAAACCTGATTATAACGCTAAGAAAAGTATTAAACTACTAGTTTCAAAAATTCTTTTATTGTAAATTCACTACAATATTGTTTCGCCATACAACGGCAGTATTTCATCCACCCGATGAAGCCATTGTATGGCGAAACAATATTGTAATGAATTTACAATAAAAGAATTTTTGAAACTAGTAGTTTAATACTTATTTCTTAGCGATATAAAATGTTATTAAAAATCTGGTGTGAAGAACACAAATACAGGTTCAATATTAATATTTTTTGTAAACGTGTCCGAACATATCCCTCCCTAGAGACTCAGATACGTATTTCACCATTCTACAGGATCATCGGTACGCCCCTACTGGAGAAAGGATATCTTCAGACACATTCACAAAGAGGAACGACTTCGTTATCTCACAGAAATTATCCAGACCGAGCGTAGAAGTAAATTCAACGCTGCCTATTGTCAGACGGCCGAAATACCTCGCTATGTCCACATAACCAATGCGAACCAACCACGTGTTTCCAAAGACGGCACTGCCTTCTCTTTAGAAACTGTATTTTGTTTGTGTCTTCACTCATACTTACGGACTAACTGCATGTTTCAATTACTCTGTACATAAATAAGTTTACTGTCACCTGTCTTACACCTGTGCATTGTAAAGAAACAAACATTTCACCCACAAAAACTATCAAAATTTATTCCTTCAGCGCTAAATAACAACCACCAACATATTTGATCTTTTGTAACCTGGATTCTGTCCCAACAGTGACATTGAAAAATATTAATGGTATTTTTTAAACAGAATTTTAACAGTTGTTATCTCTTTTCTTCTATTTTATAATCTACGAGTTCGAAAATAACTTTCAACAATATGTAATATGTAAAAAATTTATAATAATAATACTAATTATTCTACTTCAAAATACAAATTTGAATAAGTTAACTTTAATATGGCAACAGCCAAAAATATCATTTATGTTCTTCAAAATCAACAACTTTATATTAAAATCATAGGCTTTGATAACATTAAATATATTATTATTATTATTATGCAATTATACAGGAATGTATGTAGAATAGATCATAAATGTAAGTGGATTTAATATAAATATAATAGTCATTGCTTATCTACATTTTCTATATTTCAAAGTAATTATGAACAGAAATAAATGAAACAATTTATTTATTATATTGTATTTACTTCATTGAACTTACAATATCTACAAGAAAATTAAAATTTATCTTCTGCTAAATATAACATGGAAATTCAATATACTTAAGCTGTAAGTAACAGAGAACAATTAACCACTACATATACGCATTTCTAAATTGCAAATTCATGTAATTAACTAAATTACTTCTGAAATTTCTAAGTGCATTCATAATAGATGTCTATTTGCTTCTCTACTCACTAGTTCTAGTAGTCTTACATAGTTTAAGGATATACATATTCATCTCCGCATGATATATGTATTGGAATTTAAGTGATTGTATGTTTTCAGTCGATATTAATATTATTTGTTTTAGCCAAAGAGAAAAGACGTTTTTATTGTAGTAAGAAAAATAACTTTCGTAAAACATTGATATTTCTCTTAAATTGAAGAAATTAGTGAAGAAGATAAAGAACTAAATAGATTGGAGAAAATACGACGTAGTCTAAATGTAAAGTTGAATTGTCACGCCAAAGTCTGTTAAGGGTATTAACACTACATTGTATTTACACATTATTTCATGTTTCTCCATTTTTCTGGTAGGAATTCTTCGGTTGTGTTGCATATTGCATTCACTTGTACTTTCTATTACTCCATTAATTTCCTTCTTAATAACCAGCCACTTATTTTTTCCCCTTGTTACCACTCTCTTCTTCACCTATGCCGGACAACACACTCTTTATTTTTTCTTGACCATTATCTTTTCTCCATCGATATAACATTACTATACCATATTCCAGACCAATCGATCATGAATAGTATATTCTGCGTTTAGACTTGCCAAATTCTTCGGTTCCGTACAAAATCCAATTTTGATTATCGACTTTGTTTTTAGTTTCCTATAGATTTTCTATCAGTGCTTTTAGATGAACAAAATTATAATTTCTGAAGAACAACAAGGGTTTAAAAGGGTTAAAATCTTTATTTAATTCTAAGAAAGCGGTATCTTTTGGCTGTACAAATTTATTTTGTATTTCTACTTTATAATTTAGACCACTCGTTTTATTACCTAGGATTATTAATAGTCGGCATCTTTTCCAAATTTATTTATTGCTTTATACATCAGATCGCTTATTTTATTATCTTGGGTTATGGTAAACAAAGTGCTTAATCTCGATATTCACTGTTAAGATTATGGTTCCTAGATATCTATAATAAATTTGATTACTTTAACATAGGACGATCCGGAATTGCATATTTAGATTTATAACACCAATACTTAATTAGTAATTATATTTTATTATTTATTAGTTAAGATTAGAATTTTAAGACCCTAACATAAACCTTGTATTGTTGTCAGTAAGTATAATTTCCAAGAAGTAATAACATGCATATAGAACTATATCAATCAGAGTATCATACCAGCAAGAAGAACTTCAACAGTATGAACTCAACATCAATACAAGACACACAGTCTTACTTTAAACATCAACATAATAATCATACTTTAAGGAGAGACACCAGTCTCAACAGCGGTTTTATGTTAGTATAAGTCGTTATAGATAAAAAATAAGTAAATGTAATTAGATAAAAGTTTATTTATTCATTTAGCAAACAATCACCGAATATTTAAAAAGTAAAGTGTGAACAACCTGTGCACCGTGAATAAACATCGGAGTCGTGATTCTAGTAACTGTGCATAAAGCATCATCGCCGGAAATCGGATTCATCGCAAACAATTTTTGTTATCGAACCGCATCATTTTGTCTTCGAGCCGCCTATCATAACTTACTGCCTTTGTCTTCAATTTCATTTCGGTAAACTAATGTTGGCAAGTTAATATTTGGATAATCATAATCATAATCATAATCAGTTTTATATTCTTGTTTTGCACAATACCACTTCCAGAATCCCTTCTCCTGAGTAATGCCTTCTTTATACTTATATTGCCGGTAATTATTATTGATACGTGGGGCAAAGATATGTATAGAGGAAAAAATGGCAAGAATATTGTATGGGGCGCGTTTAAATGCCTTAAGAATGCAGAAAATGACAATATTTAAATAATTCCATCTTACAAAATTTGTTATAAATTTAAGCTGATTAGTGGATAATCTAAAGAGGTGGGATAAGCCCAATTCCTCACATAGAATAATTAAATAATACTACACTTATAATAGCTAGCTATAATGCAATCTAACTTTGATTGCATCAAAACAAATAATGTGAGAGCAGTCTTTGCAAAAGTATTAGAAACCTTCTCCCGAAATATCTGAAATTAAACGTAAAATATTGTTTACAAGCGACAAACAAATTCGGTTTTTTAACTATACAACATAATTATAAGGCTTTTTTTTTACTTAAACAGCACTGTCACAGCTATGTTTTTATGTTAGACACTAGGTGAAACGCTTAGTGACTTATAAAAAGCGACGATAGAGAATTTCCGATGTAAAGTCCATACAAGCTCATTGGAACAAATGAATAATAATTGTATGTAATACACATTAATATTAATTAAAATAACATAATAATTATTTACACTGCCGTTTATAGAATTTTATAGCCCCATTAAATACCGCGAGCATTTATTTACATTAATTAAACTTAAAACCATAAAATACTAAAAGCGTAATTATATTCCCGGCACCTCCACCAGTTTTATTTATATTTCTAAATAGATTTACATATTTGTTTTTATTTCTTTTTTTCTTATTTGTATTCAAGTCAACAAACATCTATACTTGAAGTTTAGAAAACGATAGCATAAAGGCCATTCGTAAACTAAGCTCCGTTTCCGCCTAGTGATCGGAGTGGCGATATCGGCATCATCGCGGCGCTGCGATATAGTCTGGTTCAATGCGAATCTAGCAGTGCTAGTGAGAGAAAGTGCATAAAGTGCATAAAGGCTGTTGAGATTCATCGTGAACTTTGTACTGTTTACAGCGAAAATGTCATGTGTGACAGTATAGTTAGAAGATGGTGTCGTATCTTACGAGAAGAACGAACTAATGTTCATGATGAAGAACGAAGTGAAAGACCAACTGTTGTGATGAACGAACTCGTGAGTAATATCGAACATAAAGTTCGTGAAAATCGGCGATTTGCAATCACAGAAATGAGTGCCTTTTTCCATTAAAATTTCACTGAACATTTAGGTTACCACAAATTTTGTTTACGATGGATGCCAAAACTTCTTACCGAAGACCATAGATCAAAGAAAAAGGGATCGGTACTAACTTTTCTGACACGTTACGATGTTGAAGGTGAAGCTTACCTCTGGCATATCGTAACAGGTGATGAGATTTGAGTCACCTATGTCGACGTTGAGACGAAGAGACAGTCAATGTATTAGAGTCGCTCTAATTCGCCTACGAGGAAATCTTAAAATGCCGTCACGAAAAAAGTCATGTTCGCTGTCTTTTCAGACAAGAAATGCATTTTTCTTATAGACTTTATGGAATGAGGGACCACAATAAACACTGAAGTTTACTGTGAAGCAGTGTTATAGTAATGTTTTTTTTATTGTTGTTACCCCAAAAGAGACCAAAATACTTTATAGTCGTTTTCTTTTAAATGTTTTGGAAAATAGACATATTATATTTACATCGTTAACTTCACAAAAAAATAATATTTCTAACGATGCTAAATTCAAGCACTGTTGCCATTAAAAAAAAACAAGTTAGCTTTGGATTTAAAATATGCGATAAGAGAAAAATGAAAAAATAGCCAAAAAGATCAAAACATTTCTTCATTTCGTGTACAAAATTTCATTAAGATATCTTGAACCGTTCTCGAGATAGATAATGGCATCCCCGTATATATAATCTTCCAATAGTACTTGAAAATATAGCCAGATGGCTCACATATGTTTATGCGTAAATTTGGTGCTTGGTGTTATTTAATTTTGACGTTGGTCTACGTATGAGTATTACATACAGGGATAGGGAGTATTCATTTTGGAAGAAATAAAGACCGTGTCATAAACCACACATTGTCACTTTTGCCTAATGTAAAGGCCTCCCGTAAATAAACTTTATTTAAATTATTTTCACTCCAATATCGACCATTTTGCTTGTTCATTATTCCAGAGAAGTGAAAATTAGCTTGATCTGAGAATATCATTTACATACCAAACCCACCATCATTTTCGAGTTGTTCAAGGTGAAATTAACAAACAAACATGACGGTTGCGATAGTCGAAAGGCTTTAGTTCTTACGCCAGAACAATTCTGTAAGAGTGCAAACCAAAATCCTTGCGTAAAATGTACCAGGTAGACGTTCCAGGCAGCCGCAATTGTTGCGAACGTGTTGGAATGCATAAAATAGATTTTGCGGCAACAGTGATCTGAACTGCAGAAATATACTTAGCATTTCGAAACCTTTTTCGGCGAATGGCAAGCACACCACTAGGTCGATTAAGTAAAAAGGTGTAATTTCCAAACGTTGCTGAAGTGTATTTCTTTCAATCATGAAATTGAAGACTTTAGTAAAGACACTTAACAACGACAGATAATTTTAACATTTCAAATATAGTTGCTATGCCAATTTCAATACATATTACCCATATTTAGAAACCCAGTATAATCAATTTGAAAATTATCCTTCGTGAAAATTATCAATTTATACTGAAAATAGCAATTATAGCGCTGGCAACATAATAATTTTAGAAAATTATTTCCCAACATACATAGTTTCGAAACACTAAACTCACTACTACATTATTATAAATTGAAAATTTTTCTTATTTGAGCTACTTACGTAGGCTGTGTATAGATACGAGTATAATAAACGTTAAGAGGTTAAAAATGAATCTTTAAAAAATATATAAAAATATTACTAACAACAAAGATTCCGCTTTTTACATGCATTTAATTAATAAGCTTTACCATTGCAGATCATTAGTAGGGTATAAAGTGTTGTCTATCCTTTTCAGGTCTTTACTGCAAAGGATTATTTGACGGGTGGGCTTGTTGGCCGGATACTCCAGCTGGTATGGACGCCAGTCAACCTTGCCCGAATTTTATAGTCGGATTTGATCCTAATAGTAAGTAATAATGGCAGTTTTATAGCAACCGTTGACTTGAATGTTTAGATTTGATTGAATGCTGATCTCGAATAAGTGCGAACTGATTTGATTAGAGAGATTAGAGAATGACTTTGAAATATATTTAAGAAATTATAACGTCTTAAAAAAAAGGAAAATTACTTGTCCTACATTTCAGATGATTTTATTCAATAATAAATTTTATTAGTGACTTTTTATTTATTTTATTATAGTAAATATAGTAAATATTTTATTATAGTAAATTAAATTATAGTAAATTGAAATTATTAATGTTATTTATATAAGGTGTAAAGCTCAGATTATATGCAAAACATGTTTCTTTATTGCCTTATTTTATTCAAAAAATATTAAAAACAGAGAACTTATTATTTTGTTGATAAACCTTTCAACAAAAAGAAATATTTCTTTATTCCAGTTTTCTGGCTTTATTTAATGTCTTTTTTTGCATAAAATAATTCAATTAGAAAAAGTATATTTTGCATATAATCCGAATAAACAAACAAAAATAATAATATTAATAATAGTAAAAACGGGATTACACCCCATCAGTTCTCTAACATTAGAATTACCACTCAAAGTTCACGAATTAATGCAGCGATCGAGTATAATACTTCACATATGAAATATAGTCTGTAAATATTTATAAATAGAATAAATTTGAATGGCTGATTAAACAGTTCGATATAAACTCGTATAGTCTCAAGAATCATGGAAAAGACAAAAATATGATTTTGCTGCGGAAATTAAGTGCGTTTGGTCTCTCTAATGCTTTAGTTACTATTATTACTTCAAAGTTATGTTCAGGATAGGCTCAACTATATATTATATATATATATATATATAATTATATGAAAAAAAACCACATCCGTCCAGAAACGTGCAGATATCGATATTTCACTGTCGTTACAGATCATCAGTACACGATATTCAGACATAGACATGATTTTTATTTGTATACTTTCGTGTATATATACGAATTATATTGAATTTAATTGGAATGAGAAATGAGAATTATTCAAATCTCATCTCACATGCAATTGTCGCTAAATTTGTGCAGTTGATTCTACAATCTGACAAGATTACTCCTGCCGAAGAATGTAGACGCAAACACGTCGCGACGTCAGCCATCCACCTGTGCGGATAATGAAAATTGTATGAAAAAAACCACATCCGTCCAGAAACGTGCAGATATCGATAGTTCACTGTCGTTACAGATGTCTATGTCTGAATATCGTGTACTGGTGATCTGTAATGACAGTGAAATATCGATATCTGCACATTTCTGGACGGATGTGGTTTTTTTCATACAATTTTCATTATCCGCACAGGTAGATGGCTGACGTCGCGACGTGCGTTTTAGGTCAAAACCTTACAGATCCACCTCAAGTGAGCCGCCTGGCTCTAATTTAGGGTCACTGATTTTCATTATGTTCACTAATGACCTGCTAAACTCCATACCTTCTGCAATTTTAGCCTATGCTGATTATCTTAAGATTTATCATATCATCTTAAACGAACTAGGTATCACATGTCTGTAAAACGCATAGAACATTATAAAGTGTGTTTTTAAGAAGTGTAGAATTATAAATTGAAATAAAAAATACAAGTTATATAGGGAAGTGAGAATTTTTTTGTGATCAGTAAGATAGTTTTATGACATTAATAATGGAAGATTATTTCTAGCATATGGTAGCCCGACAAAAAATATTCTAGAGGCGTGAAATCACATGATCTTGCAGACCAGTGTGCAGGTCCATTTCTGGAGATAATCTTATCGCCGAACACTTCCTTCAATAAATCGATCGTTTCGCTATGTGGCACCGTTCTGCTAAAATCAAGTGTCTTCCAGACCATGTTCATACACTTCTGGGAATAAAAAATCATTGGACATACTGGCCGGCATTGTCGGTGACAGCTCGATTATCTTTGTTTTTGAAGAAGCATGGCCCAATTATTCTGTCGGACAACAAACCGCTCCAAACAGTCCATTTTTTGGGGTTAATCGGTAGTTGATGTCACCTGTGGAATAGTGTCGCTCAAAATGCGACAATTTTGCTTATTCACAAAGTGACTGAGCCAGAAGCGAGCCTCATCCCTGAACTCAATTTGACCATAAAGCAGTGGATCGACTTCCAACTGTTGAAGCGCCAAATTACCGAACTGACGTTGAAAACGATGGTCGGTTGAGCTCAATTCTTCCACCAGCTTAATCTTGTAGACATGTAAGTCAAGAACCTTGCGCAAAATGTCCCACAAAGTCGATTGGCACAGGCCAAGTTCTTGCACACGATGAAGAATAGATGAATTTGGATCATCCTCAATTACGCCAAAACGCCTAAACGGCGACGATATTTTCTTTAGTGCGCACTCTACGCAATCTCGTTGGTGGATGAGGGTCCATGAGAGTAAATTGAGTGCAAAATGTTTTAATTATGTGCGAATAGTCGTCTCAATGGGGCGATGATGTATGCCGTATTTTGGGCAAAGCACTTTGTGAACATTTTTAACTGAGAAATAAATTTCCACAATTTGCATTATGAAATTTCAAACAATACTGATTAAAATGGCGCTATGACTTCTCAAATTATCTGTTACAATTTCAGAGTTTCTCCCTATTGAAAAAGAAAGGTATTAAAAAGCACACATTAGTTGAATGGTGAAGTAAAGACAAACATAATCTCAATATTAGCAAATGCAGTTCTGCATCCTATACGAGGAAATACAACACTACAACAGTTACTTATTTCATCCCTGTTGAACGTGTTGCGCGTTCCAATACAGTTTTGGATTCGGGTATTAAGTTTAATAATTAACTGAATTTTAAGCAACATCTGATCAACATCACCTCATCAGGTATCAGGTCACTTGGCTTTATTATACGAGTTACCCGGGATTTTGAAGAGTCCAGAACATTAACAACTTTATATTACATATGTGTTCGCTCTAAGCTCGAATATCAGTTGTGTGTAGCATTCCTATTATGCAATTCAACAGAAAATGGTTGAGAAAGTGCAAAGCTTATGTCTTCTTAATTGGATGGAGCATTTCTCGAACGTAATATCAACTGCAATCTTCTCTTGCACCGACATAACATGGAATCCTTGAGTGCGGGTAGAGTGCAAATGAATGCTTTATTAAAAAAAAATTGTCAACAATGAAATTAACTGTGTTTGGCTTTTTCGAGTTAGTTTTCATGTGCCGCGTGTTTCATATAGAATGGTTACCACATTCACTGTGCCTAGTGCTAAAACTAATATTACTAAGATTTTTCGAAAATTACGTGGCCTAACACAGAGATGGCGCGAATTCGCAGGAATATTCTTTACCATTCTGTAGAATCATCCTTTAATAGGTTAAATATGACAGTACAGACCGATTTGTCAATTAGTCTGTCATTTACAATACGCCAAACTGAACGTGCAAGTGAATCAAACCAGAGCTGGATTCAATACTATTAGAATCCGCTTTTTGGTTTTCAATTTAAGCGTAGTCGTATGAGCGCAAATGATGATCGATGATGAGTGGACGTTCGAAAACTGTTACTGTTCCGCATATGATTTAAAAAGTCCACCTTATCGTCTTGGATGACCGTCGAGTAAAAGTCCGCGAGATAGCAGACATTGTAGGTATATCCAATGGGCACAGAATTGGATGAGTGCCGCGTTACGAGTCGCGGTTATTCACACTGGAGTAAAAACTGAAACGTTTGAGTGTTTTTCGCGATCTTTTGGCACGTTTTCGCCGCAATCAGAAAGACTTTGGACGCCGTTTACCATAGATAAAGCCTGAGTCCACCATTACACTCCCGAAACAGGACAAAAAAAGATTCTCCTACACCAAAGAAGGCAAAAACGGTTTCATCAGCAGAAAAGGTTACGGCAACTGTTTTTTTTGTGATTCTCATGGAATTGTCTTGGTCAACTACTTAGAAAAGAGGAAGACAATAAATGTGGAGTAATTACGCCGATTTGTTGCAACAATTAAGCGACAAAATCAAAGGAAAACGGGCTCATTTGGTAAAGGCGAAAGTTCTTTTCCACCAGGACAATGCAATGGCTAAAATTCATGAATTGGGATTAGAATTAGTTGTTCATTAGCCCTATTCCACAGATTTAACTGCCAACGATTATCACCTCTTTCCAAACCTGAACAAATAACTAGGCTGTAAGAGATTTTCGTTTAATTCCGAGATAATGCCTGTTGTAAATAGCTATTTCGAGGAATTGCATTCATCGACCTACAAAGAAGGCATTACTAATTTGAAATATCGTTGGAATAAGTGTGTTGAGCGAGAGACAATATTGCAAAATGTTTTTGTCAAAAAAACTTGCGTTCTCTTTGTTAGACCTAGTAGTTTCCAAACCACCCTTGTATGATGAAGGTGACTTTCGCATGCTTTAGTGAATGCCAATAAACTCTATGGCGACATATTCTTTTTACTAGTTGTGTGAAATACTCGCTTATTTCATAAATACTATTAATGAAGTATTTTTTGTTATCTCTTTATTAGCATACAGAGTGTACTTTCTTTTTATGTCATGCAATATGTATCACATTTTAATTTTAATTTCCCCGTAAATAGATTGTTCTGTTGTGTGCAAATATATTATTATTATACTGGATGTTTCTAAATCAACATCGGGGTTTTAACGCTTTCTAGTATTTATTACGTAAAACTTAAAATCATAATTAATACAGCAACTCAAACAGTTATACGTACAAGCTTAGTGTTCAATGTGAGCACCTTTTGACACACGGCACACATCAAGTTGGTAACCCAGTTTTTCCCAAACGTTGTTTAGTGTTTGTGTAATTGTTGCAACAGCTGCCTCAATCGTGTTTCTTACGTTGGGTAGGTCAGCTGGTAGTGGAGACAGATAGACATGATCCTTTATGAACCCCCACAGGTCTAAATCATATGGCATGAGATCGGGTAAGCGTGGAGGCCATGCGAAACAAGCTCTGTCATTGAGCCCTTTGCGGCCAATCCAGTGTTCGGTTACAGTGACGTTCAACCAATCGCGCACGTCGTTATTGCAATGAGACGGTTCACCATCTTGCTGCCAAATGAAGTTGTTTGGTTCGTCTTCTACCAATTGGGTAAATAGCCATAGTTGAAGAGCATCAAGATAGGAAGTACCAGTTATAGTTACTTCTCCAAAAAGAAGGTCCATAAACTTTCCTCCGAGATATGGCACAAAAAACATTCAATTTAGGGGAGTCTCGTTGCAATTGTACCATCTCGTGAGGATTTTCTGTGCCTCAGATGCGCACATTATGAGTGTTCACATGTCCACTGATGTGAAATGTCGATTCATCACTGAAAACAACACGATCCAGAAAATCGTCGTGCAATATCATTTCATGAGCAAAGTTGGCACGTAAACCGTGATCTGTAGGCTTTAGAGCCTGTAATAACAGCAAACGATAAGGAGATAGTTTTAAGCGTTTCCGTATAACTTTCCAAACAGTCGTCACCGGAATTGCTAATTCACGACTAGCCTTACGAACTGATTTCGTCGGACTACGCGCGAAAGACTCTCTCACTCGCTCAATACTCTCTTCAGAAACCCTTGGTCGTCCCGTACTCTTTCATTTGCAAAGGCAACCGGTATTTTCAAACTGATGATACCATCTACGGATGTTATTATCACTTGGGGGATCACATCTGAACTTAATCCTGAACGCACGTTACACAGTAACTACAGATTCGGTCTTTTCAAACTGCAGAACATAAAAAGCTTTCTGTTCACTAGTCGCCATTTTTCTACTAGCGCCTTCTAGCGCATGCGCGTGCCAACCAACAGAACTCTTTGAATTGCTCTTTCATTTCATGAATTAATTATGATTTTAAGTTTTACGTAATAAATACTACAAAAGAAATAAAACCCCGATATTCATATAGAAACACTAGGTATATTGAATAATTTTGTAACAGGTTTCCCAACAAGGACGATATGTTTTTAAAACGTCATGGCGACCATATTTAAAATGGTAGAAATGTTACTAGCTGTCATTTGTGTTTAGTATTGTTTGACAATTCATCATGATAGAATACATATTTCGACAACGTTTGGTTATTATCCAAAAAGTTTATAAAAATAATTGTTCTTTTGTTCAAATTCAAGGTGATCTACGTGCAGATTATGGTCCGCATAATCGTCCTTCTATTCGTTGAATCGTTTAAAAATTCGAAAGAAATTTCACTTTATACGATACCAGAACACTAATATGTCAACAAAATGCAAGAAATCAAGAGAATATTGACGCTGTAAATGCCGTGTTACAGAAGATACAAATTCGATTAATCGACGTTCTCGAGAATTTGGCTTTTCAAGAATGACAACTTCCGGCCGTATAATATTGTGTTTGCTAAAGAACTTAACCCACTTGGACCATCATAAGCGTTGTGCGTTTGCTGATTGGGCTCCAGAGCAACTTGAAATTGATCCAGATTTTTCAAAAAAATTATCTTATCAAATGAAGTTTAATTCTGGTTGAGCGGGTTTATTAACAAATAAAATTGTCGTTTTGATGAGAAAATAAATTCATAAAAAATTCATAATCTTTGCATCCAGTTATTGTTTTGCGTGGTTTATGACATCATCGCGCCATATTTTTTTGAAAATGCAAATGGAGATGCAGTAACAGTGGTGACCGTTATCGATCACTGCCGAAATCGGATGATATTGATTTGCAAGATATCTTTTTCCAACAAAATGGTGCAAAACCACATTTTTCTAATGCCACTATGGAGTTATTGGGGGAAATGTTTGGTGAGTCTGTAATCTGCAAAAATGGGACTGTTAATTGGCCTCCAAGATGTTGTGATTTAACACCTTTGGAGCTCTTTTTGTGGGAATATTTGAAGTCGTTGGTGTATGCCAGCAAACCTCGAACTAGTGACGTTTTGAAATTGAACAGAGAACGCTGCATTAATGAAATTTCACCTGATTTATTGCAAAAAAGTCATCGAAAATTGGGTTCATCGAATTCGATCCTGTAAACGAAACCGAGGTGGACATTTGAATATGTTATTCCAAACATAATTGTCGTAAGTTGCACTATAAAATAAAGCAAAGTTTTGCTTTTACCTCAAATGTTTTGTATTTTATTTAATTTTAAAAACATATCCTTATTGGGAGTTCGCAAGTTTCTGAAATATTTGAGTTTCACATTTTTACCGCAGAATAATATATTTAAGAGGAATTTCCTAAAACTTACCCTGTAATCTCTGGAAATTACACGCATTGAGTGGCCAAATAATTCGGATCACGCACGTTATTAAACAAAAGGTATATTTTTCACGCCATGCGCGTGATCAGAATGAACCTCGTTACGTTATATATTAAATGAATGAAAGCATAAAATCTGCAGGAAACAGAAATGTTCTTAATACACACTTATTTTATTTCAGGAACTGCCTACAAAAGATGCGAAGATGATGGACAATGGTTTTTTCACGTGGAATACAACAAAACATGGTCGAATTACACAACGTGTGTGAATTTAGACGAACTCTGGGTGAGTAGTTATTTAATCACTGAATTTAGCCTTATGTAATATCCATCTCCGTCGTTCTTTATTTAATGCTTATTAAAGGTGGAATGGAATTATGTAGTTCTATAATATACATACGAGGTCTGTCCGAAATGTATCCGATCCTGTACTGTAGCAAGAGAAGTTAGGTCTAATTAATTGCGATTATGTTCTCTTCAAAGTACTTTCCTTAGGACGCCACAACCTCTTTCCAGCGATCCTCCCACATTCGGAAAGAGTTCTTGAATTCAGCTTTCGAAATAGCAAACAGCTGCTTCGTCGCATTCCATTTGATCTCCTCCATGTCGTCATATGTTCTGCCTTTAATAGAATATTTCAATTTGGGGCAGAGCCAGAAGTGGCAGAGATCTCAGTTAGGACTGTAAGGTGGTTGGCATAGACGAGCAATGCCGTGTTTCATAAGAAATTGTTGGATCAATTGCGATGAATGAGTAGATGAGTTATCGTGATGAAGCACCTGTTCTTACTGCATCACGTAATCATTTCAAAATTTCTTGCTCATACTCTTTCCTCGCCGTTTGACCGTTTGGAGCATATTCATTATCAATAACTCGCGTAGTTACCTAAACTACTCCCGTATAAACTTCTCTTTACTAAAATTCAATGCAAACTCTTTGTCCTCTGCGTTCAGTCATCACGAATGCGAAGGAGGTTTGACGTTCACTCAAAGATGTATCCTTGTACACCGAACATATGCCATGATGGGACACTTGTTGTAAAAATCCCCCTACATGGAAGGACCTGTTTTTGACAATAACACACCTAGGCACTACGTTACATACAATGTCGAACGCTTTCCGGATAGACCTCGTATATTTAAAATTAGTAAAAATACAACACGTTTATGAGGTTTTGTAAGTAAATAATGAAACTTTCCTGCATCCTTGCTGGCAACACCAGTATACTGCATTTAGTAGGCCCTTGGGCTAATTTCGCTTATAATCTTCTAGATACTACATTTTTTAGATCGTGGTATTAAGTAACTACTGGTCGAGAGAAATTAGTAACATGAATCAACGAATCAGTATGAAATTTTTCATTAAATTGGGACAAAGAAACCGATTGGAAATGAATGGTGAGTCTTCTAATTCGCCACGGACACTAAAACATAGAGCAGTAAATGGATGATTGAAAGATAATTGCGAGTAACGAAAAAGTCGTAAATTAATGCAATTTAATGCTTTCTTTGAGAACTGAATGATTGAGGTGTTGAAACTTCATTACAATACTTAATAAGACAATATCTAGGTTTCAGGAAAGATATAATGTAGACACTTCATATTTTTTTTCACACTATAGCTTTATAGGGTTATGCTAAATACAAATTCAATTTATAAAAATGGTGCTTACATACATACCAATCCAGAGAAGCAAATATTATTAGGAAAGGGGTTTTCTATACATTAAGGATTTATATTTTATAGGGGGAGCTATTTAAGTGTAACTGATCATTTAAAATTCTGCCTATTTTATTAAATTTATTAATTTCCAAACTTTATAACAAGTGTTCATTTGAAAAGTCAATCTAGTAGCATGTGATTTACTGAGAACATTGTCAAGTATGTCATAAATTAAAATTGACTACTTAACCTACTAAGTCGTATATTGTGACAGTTTCATACATACAAATAAATATCAAATAATAGGAATTATTGAAAACTATAACAAATGTTGAAAATGTTGTCCTTCAAGATCAATGTATTTTAAAATCCTCCGTTCAAAATTTCTGATGATATTCTGCAACATTACTGGATTGTTATTAATTTCCATGCATTTCTGTTCGATTCTCTGTAGCATATCATTCAAATTCAATATAGGTGTTCGAAATATGTTATTTTTTATATAAGGCCACAAAAAGAAGTCGCAAGGTGTTAAATCCCATGAACGTGCAGGCCAGGCAATTTCTGTATTTCGACTATTTATACGCTCATCAAAAAATTCTCTTAAATAATCCAAAGATTCTGCAGTACAGTGACAAGGTGCTCCGTCTTGTTGGTAATATGCATTTTGAAGTTCATCATCATGCAACTGATTAACAAATGGTTGTAAAATTTCCGTAGGGTACCTTTGAGCATTTAACGTTCCCTGAAAAAATATTGCTCCAATGATTCGCCTTTGGCTTATCGCTGCCCAAACACCAATTTTCTCTGGATGTAGCGATTTTTCATTAATTAAATGTGGATTTTCACTACTCCAAATTCTTGTAATTTGTGAATTTAGGTATCCCGTTTTATAAAACCATGCTTCATCAGTAAAGATGACTCTTTGCGAAAGTTCTCCATTATTGTTCATATTTACAAACAAATTACAAAACTGTAGTCTACGTGGATAATCAATTTCTAACAATTCTTGTACTGCTGTGACACGGTATGTATAAAGTTGCATATCTTTTTTTAATAACTTGTGAGTTGTACCAACCGAAAGATTTATTTGTTGACTCAAATGTCGAACAGATGTTTGTGGTTCATTTTCCATTATTTCTTCAACACGATTGACAATTTGAGGTGTACGTTTCTTAACTGCTCCGCTGCCTGATTCTCTTAAAAGACTACCAGTTTCAGAAAAAAGTTTTAAAGTTCTATCCAAAGTATTCTTAAATTGTATATAATCTATTACAAAATGTGGAAACTCAACTTGAAAGTCTACCATGCAATCTTGAACTGAATAAACCCATAAACCATCAATTTTATTACCACTTTGAAAATAAGCCTAGACTAAAAAAATTTTATGTTCTAAAGTGAAAGCCATTTTAAACTGAGAAGCAATTTATTTAAACCAGAATCGACGCACGATTATTTTATGCACTAACTGATATTTGTGACTGACATTATCAAATGTCATTTGGATTTACGTTTACGGAACAACAAACACATACTAATATATATGCGTCTTATTCTATCAAAATTTCAAAGTAACCTAGATTGACTTTTCAAAGAAACACACGTTACAATAAGTAAAGTTTTCTTCTTTCCCTTGTATATGTAAGATTTCGATATGGTTATTAATTAAATTTATGATTGAACTCTAAGCAGTTGTTGGAAAAGGTAGTGTCTGTTTTTATTTATCCTTATAACGTATATTATAGTCCTTCACTTTAATTTCGAAAGTTCTGGCTATCTGCCCTATGTAAACATTTTTAGATTCCTCTCAAATTTTTGTTCGTTTAATCTTTGTTATTCTTAATGGCTATCAATATAGAGTTGTTAGTTTTAAATGAAATTAGTTCGTTATTTAATTTTTTGATAATGGTCTCTACTTGTTCTGGGGTGTTTCCAATTTACGAAATGAGATTGTATTTATTAGACTTTTTGGATTTTATTACGGAATAAATTAAAAAAGGCTTTCTTTGATATCCAAATTGTACTGCATTGAACATTTGTATCGGCCGATTAAACAATCAATTCTGCATTCTACCTTGAAGCGTTTGAGGTCGAGATTTGCAATCGCCCAGAATTGGCTGTGATCTGATTGTTCACCACAACTATGCACCATCGCATAACAAAAGGCATCCTAGTGCTGTCCCATCAGCAGTACATCCGTGATCTAGCTTCTTGTGACATTTTTCTCACTCCCAATGTGGAAGGACAGATCAAAGAGATCTGTCAGGACGTGTTGAAGGCATTCAACGACGCCAATGGGTGTCCTTAAAAAGATACTTTCTGAAGAGTTCCAAGACTAATTTCTGTGTTAAGATAATTAGAAGCACTACATAGAGTTTGGGGGACTCATTGTGCAGGCATCCTAATTTTATTGTACTGTTCAATATATGTTTGTGAAGTCTCATTATTTAATTCTAACACCTCGTAGAGAAAATGCGATAATGGTATTGGAAGCATTTTAAAATTGGTGTTTGGCAGTTGTTAGACGTACCAAATTCATTTTAAAATTTTCGCCCAAGTAAGCCATGTACACAAAAAGTATGTCCTAACTTAAGTTATTAGAGGAGATCTGTCATTATAATTTCAAACGTCATGATTGTTAAAAAATAATTTGAAATGCTGACTTTTATATTAAATATATTTATAATTTTTATACAAAGTAATAGAATATTATAAAAAATGTGTAAAATGATGACCATTCTCCACCAAGCATAATCGCACTCTATTTCGTAGAGCATTGAAAACATTGATCAGTATTTGCGGTGAGTTATTGATGTGTTCACATTTTTCAATGATTTTATGTCTTAACTCTTGTAGATTATTAATTGGTGTTGCATAAATAATATTCTTTATATATGGCCACACAAAAAAATTCATGACTGTTAAATCACACGATCGTGGTGGATATGGAATCGCTGTATTTCTACTTATTATCCTATCGCCATAAAATTGTTGCAAAAACTGAATATTTTCAAGTGTAACGTGAGATGTAGCCCCATCCTGTTGAAAATATCCGACCTGGAGTTCATCATTAGTCAATTGATTAGTAAAAACACTGAGAATTTCGTTACGATATTTCTCCGATGTTATCGTGCCCTCAAAGAATATTGGTCCTATTAATCGGTGACGACTCATACCTACCCATACGCCTATTTTTTCTGGATGTAGAGGAACTTCTCTGTAGAAATGAGGATTTTCACTGGACCACATACGCATATTTTGCGAATTAACATAACCTTTCGAATAAAACCAAGCTTCATCGGTGAAAAAAGTATGATTTAAAATATTGTCTGTCATTGTTTGAATAAACCATTGGCAAAATTGTATTCTTTTTTCATAATCCGTAGGTAATAGATTTTGTACAGAAGTTAATTTATATGGATACATGTCTGACATTTTCAATTACGCCGCGACTTCTCTTGAGAGGAGGACCGCTTCCTTTTTTCCTTAAAATACTGCCTGTTTGACGAAAAAGATTTACACAATGCATTAGCGTATCATGGAAAGTTTTATAGCTAGGAACAGTATTTGGATATCTCTCTTCAAACTCCGCAAGGCAATTTTCTATTGAATGCTGCCAAATACCATCAATTTTTTGAGATGTCAGGAAGTAACATTCTACCATAAACGCTTTATGCATATCATTAAAGGCCTTTAATTTTTATTTTGATGAAACTTTAAAATATATATTTGACACTGACAGATGTTTGAAATAACATCTTAATGACTAAAGCTACGACATAATTTTTATATACACGGCCAGCTACGACTGAAAATTTTAATGATCGCTCGTTACATATAAAAGAATAATAGAGTTTGTTTTCCTTTACAGTTTCGTCAATTGGTGAACTTTATTTATTCAGTAGGATACAGCATTTCGTTAGTGGCCTTAGTAATTTCTCTAGGAATATTTTCGTATTTCAAGTAAGTAACATTGATATTATATAGAATATAGCTTATATAAAATGGGAAAGTAATAATAGAATTGATTGAATTTTACATAATGTTCGAATTTAAGCTAAACTATTAAATATATATCTAGGTCATGCTAAAATTTAAAAAAAATTGAACACGTTTAAGAAATAACGAGCTACTTTATTGAAATATATTGAAAAAATATACGACTTTTAGTAACAGCTTGAGGATATCAACTAAGTTTATATGGAAAAGACAAAGGCCTTAGTAATAAAAGAATTAATTAACTTATATGTCGTTAGCTTTCAAATTCGTGAAAACTAATGAGTTTTCAGTAATTCGGTTTTTAGATGTAGAAATAAATTTAAAATATCCTTGTTCCTAGAATAAAAACCATATACTTTAGTATAACATTTGAAACAGGATAATTTGAAAAGCAGATTGTACTGCCAAGACTTAGTAACATTAGAAATATATTGAAAGACAATTTAGAGAAGATATGCAATATGTCTGATTATAATAGAACAACGCTTCATAAATTAGAGAACCATTTGAGCTACCATCATTAGATTCATATTAATTATTATAAAATTAAAATAAGATGAATCTGAACGCGTGATATTTCAGTCGCGTAACATGTGAAGAAATAAAAGATATTATTTATGAATCAAATTCACAACTAAACAAAATTGTTATGGGTTTTCCACCAAACTATTTAAAGCAATACCTTTCGGTGTTACAGGTTCACTTATTAAGATATTAAATCGCTATCTTATTGAAAGAGTCTTTCCTGAAGAATTTCAAAACCGGCTAAATTTTGCCAGTGTATAAAAAAGGAGAATAACTATCCCCTGCTTTAGGAAAATATCTTAATAATTGGATTGATTCGGTTTTTACTTGATGACAATTCATAATTCAAAATGGATATAAAACTGTTTATATCTTTAATATATCAATAGTTTTAATCTTTAATCCTAAATCGTAATTCAATTATTTCGCTTACACACTGGCCTCACCAGGTACTGAAGTTAGTAATAATAGAGCTGGGATTATATGAAAATGTATATTTTTTATTTATGATATATTTACCAAAATTCTTGCAGATCTATACGGCCACGTAAAAAGAAAGCATTTGCGACTTCTTTTGCTTGACAGCTTGGCAGTTTGGCAGCTTGCAAGTTTGGAAGTTTGGAAGTTTGGCAGTTTGCTAGTTTATCAATTTGGTAGTTTGGTAGTTTGCCCGTTCGGTAGTTTGGCAATTTGGCAGTTAGGCAGTTTTGCTAGTTTAGCAGTTTGGTAGTTTGCCAGTTTGGTAGTTTGGCAGTTCGCTAGTTTGGCAGTTTTGTAATTTGCTACTTTGGTAGTTTGGCAGTTTGCTAGTTTGGCAGTTTGGTAGTTTGCTAGCTTGGTAGCTTGTCTATTTTGACTATATTGACTGTTTTGACTGTTTTGACTGTTTTGACGGTTTTGACTGTTTTGACTGTTTTGACTATTTTGACTGTTTTGACTGTTTTGACTGTTTGACTGTTTTGACTATTTTGACTGTTTTGACTGTTTTCACTGTTTCCGTTCTCTTTAAGCAGACGTTGCTCGGGGCATACATCTTGGAGCTTATACCCATTATAATGTTAAAAATTTTATTTCCATTTTTTAAATATTTTAGTTAAGTCAAAGACCATGTTCAAGATTCTTGGTTCTTACCTAAAAATGTATACTTGCAAAGAAGATAAATTGCCTCTAAATATAAATATAGGTATGATAAATTAATTAATTAGCCACATACATTTGAATATAGAAAAGTTCGTCTACCATTTATAAAGAAACTTAAATTCAAGATTTGCAAAAGTATCGCAGAAGATTTCGTTTCTGCTTTCTTAGAGTAGGGTTTTATAAATATAAATAACTTTGTCTACTCAAACAAAAATTATAATACAAAGGTATTTTTACTAATATAAAATATTATTAAAAATCTGGTGTGAAGAACACAAATACAGGTTCACTATTAATATTTTTGTGAACGTGTCCGAACATATCCCTCCCCAGAGACGTAGATTCGTATTTCGCCTTTCTACAGGCTCATCGGTACGCCCCTGCTGGAGAAAGGATATCTTCAGACACATTCACAAAAAAGAACCACATCGCCACATCACAGAAATTATCCAGACCGAGCGTAAAAGTAAATTCAGCGCTGCCTGTTGTCAGACAGCCGAAGTACCTCGCCCCTTCCACACAACCAATGTGAAGTAACGATCCTTTCTCTAGCAGCATACAGATATCACGGGAACTATACAGGGAGAAGAGCCGATATGGCAAATGCCGGCGTACAGTACGGCACCTGAGATTATGTTTACAGCTTAGCTGAACATATCTATACCGACCAGGGAATTGGCGTGCCGGCATCTGGTACACGGATGGATCGCAATCCAATCGGAGCACAGGTGCAGGTATATAATGTGCCCTAAAAGGAAGGTATCATTAAGTCTGGGGAAACACAGCACTTATCCAGGCTGAATTGTTTGAAGTCGCAGACTGCCTCGAGGAACTTCGGGAAGCAGACTGCGCAAACAAAAAAAAATCAACACTGTAACTGGTAGTCAGAAGACTATTACAGCCATTATGAATCCATCTTTCTGGTCTAAACTGGTGAAACATTGTAAGCAAGTCCTCAATAGACTGACACAAGACCCTACTCTGTCACTGATATGCGTGCCAGGACGTGAGGGAATTAAAGGCAATAAGATAAGCTGACGAACTGGCCAAGGATGTTATTAAGAGGACTACGAAAGAAGGTACTTCATAGGACCAGAAACTATATGTGGAATATCTAAGGATTCCGCTAGAAAGGGGATCTTGTTATGGCTAAAAAGCGAACTTAAAAAGAAATGTAGGCTAACCGAAGGTCAACTCCATACTAAAACACCACTAAGGGAGCTGGACGCTAGGTTTTCAGCCAACATAATTCGTAGTAACAAAAAGTAAATTAAAATTATTGCCATCTTACTACCCGGACATTGTCCTTTAAGGAAGCATCTGTATAGCATGGGCTTGGTTAGCGAGGCCTGGTGCAGAAGATGTGGGAGAGAGAGAGAGAATTAAACAAGCTACTAGATACAGAGCTATAGGTGATGACAACAGGAAGAATAAAGAAACATGGATGTCGAAATACAAAATACGGCAAAAGCTTTAGAAACATTCCTGTTAAAAAATATGACTACCCTAGATGAAATGAGCAAACTTCATTTACCTTGAGTTTTGAATACAGTATTTGCACTTTGTATTGATTTCGTTAATTTGTTGCTATGTTTGCTTCCTTTATATGATGCGAAGGAATTACTTCTTAAGAAACATTAAACTTGTCCTCATCTACTTGTCAAGTGTTTTATTGCATAATAAGTACTCAGAAAAAGTATCGTATGCCCGAAAGAGTTGATGATTCATTTTACTGGTAAAGTACTTCCATGTTTGAGCATTATGAGGATCCGATGCGACATATACACCATCTAAGGACTATATCATAAAGCTCCATTCTTCTGCTACGGTCTCGCGAGAAAATCTAACAAGAGGAGGAATATTCCTTGTATTTCTTTGTAAATCACCTTCGCAATTATCTATTTTCAAATTTAAATTTAAAGAAAGAACCATAAATACAGCTTATTGATGCTAAATATTCACTTACAACGATCTATGGCCCTTATCGTATCATTACTTTACCAAAACATTTATTTGTATAAGATTTCCATGAAAATACTCCTTTAATGTTATCTACCGTACTATCATTTATTTACGCTATTTAAATTCGAAATTACTTTTACATAGTTTTTCGATAAATAAAATGAAAATTTTATATTCAATAAAAGAGAGCGCTGACCGAAGTTTCAATAATATTTTACTAACGGAAATGGCAGCACATATTGGATATTCTCTTGTCACATACCTTATCGTCTTTTATAAGGTTTCGAGTGATCTGAATTTTGCTCGACATTTTACGGCTTCCTTTCTACAACATATGTATATGTGTGTGTTTATATGTTCATGTAATAACTACACTTTAGCATTTGCGTGGAAAAAATTTTAAATATTAAAGCACATATTATGAAAACTCGTAATTCAGTCATCGCTAAACTATTGATTTGTACTGAAAAATTTTTGTAGAAAATCAAAGGCTGTACGTAGTTTGATAAAATGATTTTTCATTCAAGGGAAACCTTATCGTTCTACGCATATTTTGTAACAATTAGTGCCACCCAGTAAAAGTATTGTTACCAAAGCTTCCACTTTGAGCGGTATTGTTTTGAAGTAGCGGAATATAATACAATAACGCCCTTCAATGTAATTTATGTAATTAATTAAACTCAAATAATCTGTTGAAAAGGAAATTATATTTCTTTCAACAATATATTTACAATATCTAGATCCAGATCCAACATTATAATAATATTCTTTATTGTCCAACAGAATAAAACAAACAATTACCGAACAATATACAACCTAAATAAATACAAATTCTGGGTAGCGATGTGCTACCCAGAAGTTCTCGGAATGTGAAATGGGAAACACAATAAATTGTATAATACAAAGGTATTTTTAATAATATAAAATATTATTAAAAATCTGGTGTGAAGAACACAAATGCAGGTTCACTATTAATATTTTCTGTGAACGTGTCCGAATATATCCTATCCCCCAGAGACGTAGGTACGTATTTCACCTTTCTACAGGCTCATCGGTACGCCCCTGCTGGAGAAAGGATATTCCCAGACACATTCACAGAAAAGAACCACATCGCCCTATCACCGTAATTATTCAGACCGAGCGCAGAAGTAAATTCTCTGGGGATAGGATATATTCGGACACGTTCACAGAAAATATTAATAGTGAACCTGCATTTGTGTTCTTCACACCAGATTTTTAATAATATTTTATATTATTAAAAATACCTTTGTATTATACAAAACTGGTGGGGTTTACCTACTCATGTATGTTTCAATTATTCTGATACAATAAATTGTTCTTACAACTTATTTACTATCATCCCCTTCAAAGTTCTCTCCTTCCGCATAAATATACCGATACCACCCACTTGTCTATGACTGGATGCACAGCTGGAAGTATTCGTGTGTTAAGGTGCTCAACACCGCCTACGATTCGGTCTGGATCTCTTCAATCGTTAAAAGCGGGGCCTCTTAAACTTCCTTTTCAACTACGGGAACAGAAAGGAGTCACAAAGAGCAGGATCTGGAGAGTAAGGAGGGTGGATTAATACTGCCGTCTTCGTTTAACTTAAAAACTGACGCGCAACAAGTGATGTGTGGGTTGGTGTATTGTTGTGGCGTAGGATCCACGAATTTTTGCGCCACTTGACAAGCCACTTGTGTCGCATGTTTTCTCTTAGTCGCTGAAGATCATCGTAATAAAATCGTCCATTTACTGTTTCACCTGGTGGAGAAATTCTTTATGCACGATACCATGAGCCTCAAAAAAGCAAATCGACATCGATTTGACATTGCTTGGAATTTTCCGTTCTTTCTTCAGTCGTGGTGACGGTCTTCCACTACAATGACTGCTGCCTTGTTTCAAGATCATACCCGTACACCCATGATTCATCGCCAATAATAATTGTGGCACCGAAGTTCGCATCCCTTTCAGCAGTTTCTTTTACGTCTATGTTCACATAAACAAGGTGGCGTTTTTTGTTCAATACTGAGTAAACCTTGCCACAAACTTCGCAGAAACGCTGTAAAATATCATGGATTGTTCTCTGTAGATCTTGCAGGATGGCATCACGTATTTTTATCGCATTTTGTGGAATCTTTCGCTCAATGGACGACGAAGCGCTCATCTCCATCAACCTACGCACGCCCATTTTTAAAACGATTGTCTCCCTCATAAGTTTGCGTCTGGTCTGAGCCATTCCCATCAAGTTTTACCAAGTTTGAAACAGAATTTGATGCAGATTCTTTGCTCTTACATATCACGCAGAGTAATTCAAACACAACTCAACAAATATAAACACGAAAACTGTTTGTCACCACTTAGCAAAGTACTGTTTTACAGACTGACGTAGTATAGAGACGTAGCTCACACCAACTAGCACTATATTTAGGGATTTCGGAAGAATTATATTAGAAGTCTTTGATTTTTTGGGGTATCATGTTATTATTCTCAGCTGATTCCTTCCCCAATAAAGGCATTTTTTGGTATTTGGCTGACTAGTAGAGCCTGTGCCATGTTTGCGTTTAGAAGTGTTCGTTCAGTACGTTCTATGTTGTGCTTTGGACCATCTGTCCGTTCGCTCTTGGATAGTGCACTTACCAGTGCAAGCTCTGGAGTGTGATGCTTCTCTGGCAAGCTTATTACCTTCCCTCTATTATTCTCCAGTAAAGATTTTTTAAGAATAAATTAAATTTCAGTCAAAGGACTTTTATTTTATTCTACAGTAGTCTCCCTCTAATTCGGCCACTTCGGCACCGGACCTTAGACCGAACGAAAAAATGGCCAAACGAATCGAATAAAGGCAAAGAAAATAATTATCTTCTGTATATGTGTATGTAATGTTCTAAGAGTTTTTTTATTGTACACAAAATAAAAATAAAAATGAATCTTAACGACATAAATAAAATATATATGTATGGACGTATATGTGACCTTAAAATAAATCAGTAATTTCTTTCTGAACCTTTTTTTCTATTGACTTTTTATGAGCAAAGTCACTCCATTTTTTGATAAGATCTATGCTCTTGGCATTCTCTTTTGGGAGGAATTCCCAAACTAACCACTCTTTGAACAAATATGTGTCCATCCACCCCGTTTTTTGTATCCGGTAGTATATTAGGAAGGTGGACATGTTCAAGTTCTTAAATGCTCTAGATTTTTCTGATTTACCAATGACAAAGAGTACTTTACTAACTTTAAAACCTGGAGCTGATTTTTCTTTTGATGTAGCTAATGCTTTTCTGGGCAAAAAGTTTAAAGTTTAATCCAGTTTCGTCGATGTTATAGACTTGCTCCGACTTAAATCATTATCACCAATAATTTTTTCGAGTTTTTTGCAAAATCACTACCTGCTACAGAATTCTCCGCTGATAGCTTTTCACCACAAACTCCAAGAAACTGAACTCCGTTTTCTTTTTTTTCCTTTAAGATTGATCCGCTGATGGATGTAATTCTTATACCATAGCAATAGTGCATCATCCACAACTCCTATTTAAGCTTTTTCAAGGTGCAATGCGTCGCAACACTTTTTCTGTTTATTGCAGAAAAACTCTCTATGAATTTTGTGCTTCGGCGTCAGTTATCACAATGCTTTTACCGACTTTAAATCACTACAAATACTTTGGACCGATTCACATTTATCCAGTGGCGGCTCGGGGTGGTTCACATAGGGAGTGCATAATTTCAAAATTAAAAAGTGTAATACAAAAACGCTTACCCAATCCTTATAAATTTCACCGACGTACTGTTCCAGACAGGTACTGTTCATTGTAGAGTTTGTTTTGAGGGAATAATAAATATTACACTCCACAGTTTAATTACATCTGACGATAAACGAAGTCCATTTTACGTGTCTTTGACTTGCAGAACAGTTCTATCACTTTTTCATTAAAGTTTGGGAAATCATTTATACATTCTTTTTCACAAGATAACATAGTAAGGGCATTTAATCTCTCTTCTTTCATTGTATTTCTCAGGAAAGTTTTTATTCTCTTCAGCCGTGAAAACTGGCGTTCCGCTTCGGACGTTGTCATTGAGATTGTAATGACAATTTTTAAAAGCGTAACAACTTCATTAAAGGTGTCGCTTAATCCATCCAGCAGAAGACCTAGCAGACCTATAGCACCGACTTCTATATTTTGCCTAAATTCTTCTCTAGAATATAGAACGCTTAATTCAGTTCGTAGTCTGCTTTCATTGAGGCATGGATAAAATTTTACTGCTTCCTTAAGGCAATCTTCCGGAAATTTTTTTTGAAAAGAGGAGAAATGTTTAAAGTAAATTAAGTTTGCTAATATTAAGTGCCCTGTATACCGAAATCTAGTTTTTATTTCTAGCAAAATAATATCGCACACTTCAATAGTTTCCCTCCTTCTTTGGCTACCATCAGTTACTCTTCGCCGCTTTGATGGACGAGGAGTCAGTTCTGGGTCATTTTGTTTAACCAACTGATTATCTGTGTCAGCGATTTCGGTTCGAATTTTTCCAATAGCGCGTTCAAAATTATCTAAATTATTCTTGATTTTTAATACATCTGTATTGACATTTTGTAATTGATTAAACAATATGTCCACATGTAGCATAATTTTATGTAAGAAAGTTAACCAATAGATAAAATTTTCCTCCTCTAAAATTCGCAAATTGACACTAGCTTGATGAATCGTAGTTTGTAAACTAGCTTCTCCCTCGATTTGTTCTAGAGCTTCAATTATTTCTTCTCGGTGCTCATATATTGTATTCACTGTCCTAGAATTGAAATTCCATCTTATTTTTGAAGAACGAGGTAAGCTTTTTCTCTGAAGGAATTCTTCCAATCTTGCAGCTCGTTGTGGTGAAGTGGAGAAAAATATACATAATCCCGTCAGATTGGCAAAAAAAATCTGCAATTACTACTGCTCGATGTAGCATGTGACATAATTAGATTTGTCTGATGTGCATAACAATGTACAAAATTAGCCCTTGGATACTGGTCTTGGACATGTCTTTGCACGCCGTTAATAGCACTACTCATGACTGCTGCCCCATCATAGCTTTGTGCAATCAGTTTTTCTGGGTCATCAACAAGCAAACTAATTTCGTTTAGGATGGAGGCAGATAAAGAATTAGCATCATGTCCACTAGGCAGAAGAAATTTCCAAAATCTTTCAACCGGTCTCGAGTTCAGAATATATTTTAAAACAACCACCAACTGAAACTGATTGGACACATCTGTGGTTTCATCAGCCATCACAGATATGAAGTCGGTTGCTTTAATTTCACCGGCAACTTGTTCATGATACACGTTGAACATTGCATCAAGCAGCTCATTCTGTATCGTTTTTGATAATCCCTTAAAAACCGGTGCTGCTTCGATGTGATCTCTGAGCGATTTATCAAATTCTGCCGTAAAATTTATCAATTCCCGAAAAATGCCCTAGTTATTCGACGTTTGCTGTTCATCATGACCCGAAGTGCCAGTTCAAACGCGCCACAATATCTAATGCAATTTATTATTAAATTTAACACATGCCTATTTTTTGTTACCTTTTCATTGTGTTGTTGAATGGCTTTTCTATATGATGAACTAAAACATTCTGAATGTTATTTTTTCCTAACATTCTTAGACTAAATATATTTTTCAAATGCCCTTCGGAATATTCATGTTTAATAATTTTAGCACTAAGATGAATTAAGTCTCTTATTCCGTTCTTTGACCAAGACGGTTCACCACCAAACAAAAGACACGGAGAACAAAACAAAGTATTTTTAATTTCACACCCACAAATCCAGTCATTTTTCTGATAAATATTCATTTTGAATTTTCTTATAACGTCTTTACCTTTAACAGATTGTTTATTTTCTAAACATAATTGAGGCATTGGCCGTTTAAGATTTTTTACTGCGATTTTTTCATTATACGTTAACCGCGAAAACGCGTTGTTCTGTAAAAAAGATACCGTATTCATTGTAACAACGCCCGAGAGCAGTCTGGTTCAGTTGCTCCAACGCAATGTATTATACGACATTGAAGTACGGCAAAATACAGTTCTCCCCACCATCAATGTAATGTTAATGCCTTAACCGAGCAAGAGTTGGGCTTTGCTCAGTATATCTGTGACGACGATCGGTATATGTACGTTGTTAGCGTGCCACGTTCCTAGTCAATAACTATGAATACATAATATATGTATAATAAATAAATACTTTCACAGTTAGACGCCGCTTGGTTTATTTTGTTTCATAATTCCAGGGGGTGCAATTGCTCACTTGCTCTCATTAAAGAGCCGCCACTGCATTTATCTACACGCTCTAGAGCTTGTAGTCTTTTTTCCGTAGTCACAAATCTACGTTTTCGTTTCGCACTTATTTTCCAAACCACAACCCAGCACACACAAACGACAACAAAAATTACGTATGTACTGTATTATAGTTGGCCGATTCATCCGGAGGGCGAACCCACCGAGGCCGAATTAGAAGGAGTCTACTGTATTTATTGCAAATGGAGCTGTAATAATATTGATTTACTTGACAGATTGTAGATTCCATTATTGAACATTATAGTAAAAGTAACGAATGCGTGGATACGAGGTGCGGTTGTAAAATAAAGAGACCTATGCTGTACAGCTTTTAATTTTCATAAATTTTAATAGAAAAAAGTCACATGGTGTCAGGTCAGGCGAATTAAGGCGGATGTTCTAATACTGGAATGCTATACTTGGCTAGAAACGTCTTGACAGACAATGCAGTGAGCGCCGGTGCGTTGTCCTGATAAAAAGCCTGTTCATGTAAGATTTAAATGAACCTTATTTAAGGTGGTTAAAAATATATATATATATATATATATATATATATATATATATATAGCGAGGCTTTGCAGCTTTAAAGCCGCTTCTCGCATCCTAAGCGCCAACGCTCCTTATCACTCCAGTCTCGCTCCTGCAGATCTCGTTCTTTCATCTTTTTGTGTATATTTTGTGCCCATCTTTTCCGCGGTCTTCCCCGTTTGTTTCTTCGTGGAGGAATCCATTCCCATACTTTTCTGGGAATCCTTTCGTCACTCATGCGACGCAGGTGGCCGTACAACTTTAGCTGTTCTTCATTTATTGTGTCTAAGATAGTATCTGTAGCCCTCATTCTTTCTCTAATGTTCTCATTCCTAACGTGGTCGAATAAAGTTAAGCTACAGCATCGCCTCCAATAAGACATCTCTGCTGAAAGTATTTTCTGATTGATGTTTTTATTCATGACCCACACCTCCGATCCATATGTCATAACCGGTTCAATTAGTGTTTGATATATATTTTTTTTTGTTTTTTTTGTCAAGCTATTATTCCACAGGATCGGATGCAGTGCTCTAGTCATATTCTTTCCTCTACCTATTTTCTTCAATATGTCCTTCTCATCCCTTCCATCTTCGCAGAAGGTGACCCCACGATATTCATACTCCTTTACATTTTTTATTACTCCACTTTCCAATTTCAAATCTTGCCCCCTTCCTCCTATAACCATATACTGGGGCTTTTCCGTATTTACTTCTAAGCCCCATTTATTGTATTCTTCTATGAGTCTAGTAAGCATATATTAAATGTCTTGTTGGTCTTCAGCAATTACTACTTGGTCGTCTGCGAAGAGAATTGTGTGTAGACAGCTACTTTCCAGATGTATCCCCATGGGGCTGCATTTCCTACTCCAATGCTTTAGAGCCGCTCCTAAGTAGATTTTGAAAAGGGTAGGGGACAAGCAGCAACCCTGTTTCACGCCTTTTGTTGGTTGGAAGGGTGCAGATGTCTGTTTTCCGACTTTGACCACGGCTTGATTTTCTCTGTAGAGAATTTTTATTGCGTTTATATAATCTTTATTTATGCCTTGTTCTTCCATTGTAATCCATAATTTCTGAAGAGGGACGGAATCAAATGCCTTTTTTAGATCTATGAATGTAATATGGAGTTCTCTATCTTTTATTATGCTCTTTTCTTCTAGATGTCTTAGGGTGAATATATTGTCCGTACAGGATCTTCCCGGTCTAAAGCCACTTTGTTCTTCTATTTCTCTGATTTCTTTCTCTATTCTAGCTTTAAGGATTCTTCCATACAGTCTACCAGTGGATGAAGTGATGCTTATACCTCTATAGTTCCCACATTTGTTTCTGTCGCCCTTCTTATATATTGAATTTATGTGGGAGATTGTCTAGTCATGGGGTGTCTTCTCCAATTAGACATTTATTAAATAAAAAATAAATAACGTGAGATGAAATGCAGGACTCGCCACTGGTTGATCACGCAGGACCTCTGCTGCAGTAACATTCACAAGTGCATTCAATTTCGTGTGTTTGTGTCTGTGTGTGCTTCTACCGATCTAATGTCCTGACATATGGTTTCTCGATCTTCTTCTCTCCTTGCCTTTTAAGCGGTTTTTTACTGAAAAGCAAGGTTTTTAGGATATTCAGCACTTATACTATTACTGCTAACAAATTAAATTAGCGCGTATTGAAACAAAAAAAAAACAAAGAAAAATTACGTCTAACCTAAACAGAACCCTTCTTTTCCACAATTCCGAGCTTCTTTTTTTCTAATTTTCTCATGAAGCTGAGCTAAAACCTCAACGCAATAATGCTGATTAACAGTGTGAGCTTTAGGAACCCAATTTAGGTACACATCTTATGGATATCGAAAAAAAAATCATAGCTTTGAATTTTGATTTGCTCATTCGCGCTTTTTAGCTCTGGGTGAAGTTAGGCTGTCCCAATACATTTATTAACACTTAGTTTCTGGATAATAAGTAAAAAACTAAGATTCGTCACATATTATTACTCTTTCCGGGAAATTTGGATAATTTTTAATGGCACTTAAAGTGTCAGTACAAATACTTTCACGAGCTTCTTTTGATTGTGAGAATTTTCGGCATCACTTTCGCACACCCTTTTAGCGTGTTTAAATTCGTATGTCTAATTTACTTTACACGTTATTTGTAAATTTCTACAGTTTCAGCAATTGCACGATTAGTTAACCGACGATCAGATAGAATTAGATTACCGATTTTTTCAATAATTTCATCCGTTTTTTGACGTAGAAGGGTATCCCGGTTGTGCGTCATCTTCAACGTCTTCTCGGCCATTCTCACCAATGTTTCAACTACTTAAATACCCGCGCACGTGATAAACATTGAGTATTATATACTTCTTTTAATAAAAGATAAGTCTCAGAAGCGGTTTTTCCCAGATTTATAGAAAATTTCACGACAATTCGTTGCTCTATTAAAACACTTATCATTTTTCCGGCAAAACAAAACAGTAAATCTTATAAAAACGACGGCCATGGCCAGAAGTTCGTCTGTGGCAGCATCTGTCTCGCTATTTTATAGCGCATACAGGCTGATTCATTTTCGGCCCTCACCATGGGGGGATCTCTCTTATTATTGGAGATAGAGTATAGGGTTAAATTTGGGAAAGTTGTTAAATTTTGTGTTTGTTATAAATCCGTAAAGAAAATAGACCTGTGACAAATGACCTTCGTTATTTAAAAAAAAAACGCGAAAACCCCATTTTCTTCTTTTACCTGGCCATTTGGCCTTGTAGAGAAAAAATAAAAACACATCCTTGAGGCCATTTCTAAGCCACTATCCAGTGGTGTACTCTAAATTTTTATACGACGTTTCGTTTCTTTCTGTCCATCATCAACTATCTAATTTTTTATAGGCGCCATATTGGATTTAGACATCTTCAGAAAGAGTACTTTTTTCTGATTTCAACAATGTACCACATGCTGACTATAGTTTTTGACATTAGGTTTTATTTGAAAGAATAAATTATAAGATTAAATAAGGTAGCCTTTGGAATTTCAATCTGTCAAACATTTAATTTATTGTTCATTAATAATACAAAAATATCATACACTAACAAAGAGAAACGAGATATGATAAGTTTTTTTATTCTTCGAAACAAAATTCAACAGTAGCGGGTACAAGATAACAAAAACATTAATAAAAATACATAGAAAAGTAAACAATAAACAATTACAGTAAATGTTCAATTATCTGGCGATCTTCGGTAGTGCACAATTGGGCACGCCTTCTGGCATTTTGTACTGCCCTTTGTATAGTTCTTCTAGGAACTGCATCGAAGGCATTCTGAAGTCTGTCTCGTAATTCTTCAATGTTTTGTGGCGCATCTAAAAAAATCTAGCGGACTTAAATCAGGTGATCTCGCAGGCCATTCAACAACTCCCCTATTTCCAATCCAACGGTTTGCAAACTCTTGATTTAAGAAATTTCTAACAACAGCTGCATTGTCTGCTGGTGCGCCATCTTGTTGCCACCATAAATATTGTAAGTGATTTAGTCAGATACGTATTTACGTAAAATGTGTAATATCTTTCTCCATTTAAATGTTCTTCATACATAACTGGTCCTAAGAGACGATTTGCCAAAATACCCATCCAAACGTTTACTCCAAAACGATGTTGTGGTCTTTTAGCCCTGTTTTGTCGGGGATTTTGTACTGCCCAATAGTGCTCCGTATTTCTGTTGAACATTCCAGAATTTCTAAATTTTGTTTCATCTGACCAGATGATTTTGCTTAAAAAATTTTCGTCATTTTCTATCCTTCCCATTAACCAATTACAATATTCTAGCCTTCTTAAATTATCTCCAGGCAGTAAAGAGTGACTAACATGGATCCCGTATGGTTTAAACCTACTTTTATGTAAAGTTCTCAAAACTCTGGACGGATACAAATTTAATTCTGACGCTACTTCGCGTGTAGAAATTGACGGATTATTATTTATCTATAAAAATACAAGATTAACATGAAATTTGAAAACACGCTTTTAATTTACCATTTGTAAAATATCTTGTCGATTTTCATTTAAATTCCTGTTGTCTTGACCATTACGCGGCTTAGTAAACGATCCATTCTCGACCAAATGGTACAATGAGGCTGTTGTCGTTCTGGATATAATTGTAGATATCTTGTACTCGCTACTGTTGAATTTCGGTTCGAAGAATAAAAAATATTTATCATATCTTGTTTCTCTTCGTAAGTGTATGACATTTTTGTATTATTAATGAATAATAAATGAAATGTTTGACAGATTGAAATTCCATGGCTACCTTATCTTATAATTTATTCTTTCAAATAAAACCTAATGTCAAAAACTTTAGTCAGCATGTGGTACATGGTTGAAATCAGAAAAGAAAACTCTTTCTGAAGATGTCTAAATACAATATGGCGCCTATAAGAAATTAGATAGTTGATGATGGCCAGAAAGAAACGAAGCGTCGTATGAAAATTTAGAGTACACCACTGGATAGAGGTTTAGAAATGGCCACAAGGATGTATTTTTATATTTTCTCTACAAGGCCAAATGTCGGTGCTACAGGTAAAAGAAGAAAATGGGGTTTTCGCGTTTTTTTTTTTAAATAACGAAGGTCATTTGTCACAGGTCTATTTTCTTTACGGATTTATAACAAACACAAAATTTAACAACTTTGCCAAATTTAAACCTATACTCTATCTCCAATAATAAGCGAGATCCCCATGGTGAGGGCTGAAAATGAATCAGCCTGTATACCAAAAATTAAAATTACAAAATAAGAAAAAGGGAAACGGTAATATTATAAATAATCTAACGCGAAATTAATTTACATGATTAAAAAGCAAAAAGGACAGAGAATATATTGTATATGTACATACAAACTAAAGTTAAACTCTATCACGACTACGCATAGATGTTATAGATGCTGGCAATTATTAATGGGGCTGCAGTGTGCGCCTGAAATTGACAATAAGTTATTGAAGTTTCTGCAATGACGGGTATACTAGATGGCAGAGACAATTGGATTCTTGAAAACTGCATTCAAAGATGTAGATATATATTTAGACGGAGACAGCGGAGTATTGAAATTTAAAGTACCAATGAGCTCAGGAGAGTCCAACCTATTGTAAATTAGATAATAAAGGAATTTTATACAAACACTAACAATGACAGTTGTATCTTAGATTGTTTTATGTTTCCAAGGTTTCCTATTGTCAAATGTCACAACCGCTCTAACCTGTTAATGTAACAATATATTGTTTTTTTTTAATTTTTGAAATTAGTTTTGATATCAGGTATAACAATTATACATTTTTGAAAAGAGAAAGAAAAATTCTGTTCGACGGTGTCATAGCCAACTAAGACCCTCATAAGAAAAATGCAACTTGAGCATTGTAGCTCAACTGCTATAACAGTATTCAAAAATCTAAATACACCGCCAGATTCCGAATAAAAAGTTCCTTAAGGATGTGCAAATTAAATTTATCTTACTTAAAAAAATAAATGAGTTATTAAAGAAAATCGAAAAAATAAAAAAATTCACTTTTTTTGCTATAGTGCCCGAAGTACGTTAAATATTCAAAGCTAGTGCATAGGGTTTGGTACAACTTTATCTCTGGAGTATTTGATCCAATTTAACTAAATCTCTATCTCTTATAATAAGCGAGATCCCCATGTTGAGAATAAATCTGTGAACACACAGTATATTAATTATAAAGCATCTATACATTGCCTTGTTAATATCGGAATAAATTGTATTTTCACATGTCCCTTAGACATACTATTACTCCCATACCTGTGAAGAACGTCCCATCGAATAGTAATGTAGGCTATAACTTTCGACGTGCGAACCTGCGTGACCAATATCCCGATTTGACTAATATTCAGTGAGCGTTTCTTTTGGGTTAACCTCTGGTGCGTCGTCCGTTTTGTCTACACGCATAAGGTGTTCGGGTCCAAAACGCCTCATTAGGTGAAAATGACTGGCTAATATCACCTAGCTTTTGTTTGTATTAAAGAAAACATTCTACAGCGTAAAAGCAAATATTTATTTAATAAAAGGAAATTTAACGATACATTTAGAAACAAAGCCAAGAATTAAAAATATACGTTTAGTTAAAATTAACAATACGGCATGAAAAATGTACATTTAGTAAAGAATAAAAGACTTGAAAATTAAGTATATGAAAGCAAAAAAGTAATTTTATCTAATTGTAACGTATCAGAATAATTGAAACATACATGAGTAGGTAAACCCCACCAGTTTTGTATAATACAAAGGTATTTTTAATATTATAAAAGCGCTGCCTGTATTTACTTCTACGCCCGGTCTGGATAATTTCGGTGATGTGGCGATGTGGTACTTTTTTGTGAATGTGTCTGAGAATATCCTTTCTCCAGCAGGGGCGTACCGATGAGCCTGTAGATAGGCGAAATACGTATCTACGTCTCTGGGGAGAGATATGTTCGGACGCGTTCACAAAAATATTAATAGTGAACCTGTATTTGTGTTCTTCACACCAGATTTTTAATAATGTTTTATATTATTAAAAATACCTTTGTATTCTAATTGTAACATTGTTTATTTGCGCCACATGTTTCTTACAACAATAGTTTTCACACTTTCAGTGCAATACTAGAACATTTATTATCTGTTTTTTACATATAAAACATCTACCCCTCCTTTTTAGATTAAGTTGATGTAGAAGCTACTTGATCTTTAATAATTGCTGTAGCAGATTTTATTTTTTCAATATTGTCCCTTGCGGCTTTCGTTTTAGAAAGGTACTTTTTCTTTCAATCTGTGGTTTTACCAGCGACATCCCCTAATTTTCTAAGAAAACTTCGTCGTGTCTTCGACAGTCTTTTCAAACCCAATTATTACTTACTTTCAAGAATAAAATGTAGGCATTCTAAGAACTGTCAATAATACTCGTATTATAGAAGACGATAAGTGGCCAACGGTTTGTTTTTCTTTTTGTTGTATAACACATAACCGCTTTGTCTATGGTGTCGACTGCGCCTTCTGTTTATTGTAATGTAGTATAATTACAGGCTTTTCATTTGGTTCGATATGGCTTTTTCCGAATGCAATATACTTTGTAATATAACACGTTTATCAGAATTTTCGAGAAGGTATGAAATCAAGCAAGTATCAGAAGTAAATGCAAACTTTGAAGACATTTTTGGTACATTTCTCGTTTATACTAGCTCTGGTCGAATACAATTCTTCTTTCTTTTTAATTGTACCAATCTTTGTGATATTTCGCTGGAGCAGGACCTCAACTAGTTCATATGATGTCGCATATTGTGGTCCTTCAATCCGTAAGATAAGTCCAAAATAACCCGCATAACCTGAATTTGTTCTCTAACTCATCCAGGAAGATTTCCAAGGTAAGGCTGGATGTTTCATACGTACGCTGTGTTATTGTCACAAAATCCCCAAAATGTAATTCCATATCGATCAGGTTTAATGGGAATGTATTACCTAAAAGGACATCCACCTCTGAACCTGACCAATTCCTTATCAACGGTTACATTTGCATCTGGATTGAACAATTTTCGTAAAATCTCCACCCAATAGCCTCAAAGCTCCCTAATAATTATGCTCTTCTTTCATTCAATTCGCGTTTGTTTGTTGTCAAATCTTATTAGTCTAGAAATATTTTTCAAATTCTCCAAAGACATTGTTGTACTAAATATACTTCGACCTTTTTTCAGCATCCCATTTCTCTCGATTCGTTGTGAGATTTTAAAACCCCTAATAAAATCAATAAACAAATATAGCAATATAAATTCTGCTCGTCCAAATCTTTCTAATTTGTGTCATACACTCGTCGACCCTCCATGTTTGAGTTTTCTAACATTAGTTACATCCACTGATGGTGGAAAGACAAACATGAAAACAAATAGCTCGTCTTTCACATTCGAGGTGGTATACCTAGTAAGTCCAGGTATCATTGAAAGAACGTTGTGTGCAGCAAGTCTCCCTTGGTGTATAGGAGATTCAGAAGACTATTCAATTTGCTTGTTTTTCGAGAACATAGTTTCGAATTTCGCACTTAAAATTTCTGGTTCTTCCTTTTCTGAGTCATCTTCTGAACAAGCAGGAATATGATCTTTAATTTCAGAGAACTTCTCTTCATCAGATAGAACCTATCCATCAGAGAAATCTTGAAAATTAAATATTTCTTCGTCTGAATTATCATTTTCTTCTTCTAGTTGCTTTTGTGTTAAACAAGGCACAAATTTTATTGTTTTGAAATCATAATAGAAAAAAAGTTATTCACTGTGAGATAAGAAGTACTGGATGTGTTGACATGCAGGTGTCAACTTGTTGCCATTACTCACACTGCGTTGTTCACAATTATACGAGTTTCAGCTTGTTTCGGCTTCCATCGTTTGACAGTATTAATATTCCGGCGGTTTCGACTGAGGAGGTTTCGTGTGTCTTAATGCAAGTGAAGTCTGATTACACCTCCGGTCACGATGGGCTTCCTAACTTTTTTATTAGAGATTGTTCACAGGTTCTAAGCGAACCTCTAGCTTTAATTTTTAATTTAAGCATCAGTACGTCTACTTTTCCGGACTTTTAGAAACTGAGTCGTATTATACCAATTTTTATGAACAATTATTGACCCATAAGTATTTTATCTACCTGCTCTAAAGTTATCGAACAACTTCTGTACTTGAAAATATATGCTTGTGTATCACCTTACATTTACCCATACCAGCACGGTTGGTTTCAAATTGGGTAGATCGACAGTAACAAACATGGTTTAAATTACGCAGTATAGTAGTCAATGCTTGGACAAAAGAGAACAGGTAGATGTGATATATACAGATTTCGCTAAAGAGTTCGATACGATTGACCACAATATACTCATTACTAAAATGTCCTCCTTCAGCTTTTCCCCTGAGACGGTATAGCTAATTGATTCCTGTTTGAACAATAGATCGGCCAACGTTTGCTACAATGGCTATAATTCCAGGATATTCACTGCATCTTCTGGCGTACCGCAAGGGTCCAAGCTAGGGCCTATACTATTTATAATGTATATAAATGATCTTTTAACCTCAATCGACTGCCGAGTTGCGTACGCTGATGATATAATTTTTTTTTCAAAATCACTGCCATCTCCGACTGTGAAACATAGCAAAGGAATATCAATATTATTTTTCAAACTATCGAAACTTAATAAAATTATACGTTTGTTGATGAAATAACCCCAAAAAGCATTAGGTACTAATTAGAGAACTATTAGTCCTTTATGTAGTTTTGCAAATGTTCTGGAACACATTTGATATAATAAGGTAATAAAGCAGATCAACAGTTCCCAAACTTGGTTAATATCATATCTATTTACATATATCATCAGCATTGTATTCTCGCAAATAAGTTGATGTCATTTATATATGATTGTTTCGGCCTTTACTTGATGAAATTCCATTATAACTATTAAGATAAAATAAAACAAATTTTATGAATTTCACTTTTTAATTATCACTGTAACGAGTCGTTTCGCACCAACCTGGGCTTCGTCAGACATATAACATTCGTTAGACATATAACTAACTTATTTACAAAATATTTTTTATATTAAACACAAGTAAACAGTAACAAGCAAAAACACATGTTTTATTTTAAAAAATAGTCAGAGGGATGGGTGCTTTTTATTACGGGATGTCTATACAAAACTTTCGCTACGGTTTATAAAAAAATGTACTGTTCTTAAGTAATAAAACTAAAGGTTTACATTATATTACAGGGATAAAGAATTCTATGGAAAAATACAAAAATACTATACACTATGTAACTGTCTGCAAATCAAATAAATAGATTAAGTAAGGGTGAATTATTTGTTTCTAATTGATCATTTAAGATCTTGTCAGTTTTCTTTATTTTATTGATTTCCAGTGACTCTAATAAATTAAGTTTTTTGCCCTTATTTTCTATATGTAATATTTTAAATTCTTTGTTAAAAATGTGGTTCGTTGAATTGATATGAGACGCATATGAAGAGTCACTTTTATTATTTCTAAATGAAGAAAAATGTTCTTTGACGCGTACTTCAAACGATCTGCCTGTCTGTCCGATATAAGTCATAGGGCAACTACCGCAGGTTAACTCATAGACCCCTGACTTTTTATTGTTGTTTGTTAAATTCTTATTGTTTTTTATAAATTTGGATAAATTGTTATTAGTTTTAAACGCTGTATTAATGTCAAACTTTCTTAAATATTTACAAATTTTTGTGCTTGAAGAGCCTATAAACGTTCTCATTTTAAATTTTTGGGTGTTATTATTTAATATTGGGTAAACTTGTGATATGGCTTTTGTACGGAGTTTTTTATTTAAAATGTTATCTATTATATTACTTTTATATCCATTGTGGATAGCTATTTGTCTAATTAAATTTAACTCTTTCTCGAAATTTGTTTGGTTCAACGGAGTATTTATTAATCTATGTATAAGACTGTGATAAGCCGCTAATTTGTGTTGTATCGGATGGCAAGAAGTGTTATGTATAGTAATATCTGTAGTTGACGGTTTGTGGTAAATAGCAAAGTTACATTTATTGTTAATTCTATACATAGATTAATAAATACTCCGTTGAACCAAACAAATTTCGAGAAAGAGTTAAATTTAATTAGACAAATTGCTATCAACAATGGATATAAAAGTAATATAATAGATAACATTTTAAATAAAAAACTCCGTACAAAAGCCATATCACAAGTTTACCCAATATTAAATAATAACACCCAAAAATTTAAAATGAGAACGTTTATAGGCTCTTCAAGCACAAAAATTTGTAAATATTTAAGAAAGTTTGACATTAATACAGCGTTTAAAACTAATAACAATTTATCCAAATTTATAAAAAACAATAAGAATTTAACAAACAACAATAAAAAGTCAGGGGTCTATGAGTTAACCTGCGGTAGTTGCCCTATGACTTATATCGGACAGACAGGCAGATCGTTTGAAGTACGCGTCAAAGAACATTTTTCTTCATTTAGAAATAATAAAAGTGACTCTTCATATGCGTCTCATATCAATTCAACGAACCACATTTTTAAGAAAGAATTTAAAATATTACATATAGAAAATAAGGGCAAAAAACTTAATTTATTAGAGTCACTGGAAATCAATAAAATAAAGAAAACTGACAAGATCTTAAATGATCAATTAGAAACAAATAATTCACCCTTACTTAATCTATTTATTTGATTTGCAGACAGTTACATAGTGTATAGTATTTTTGTATTTTTCCATAGAATTCTTTATCCCTGTAATATAATGTAAACCTTTAGTTTTATTACTTAAGAACAGTACATTTTTTTATAAACCGTAGCGAAAGTTTTGTATAGACATCCCGTAATAAAAAGCACCCATCCCTCTGACTATTTTTTAAAATAAAACATGTGTTTTTGCTTGTTACTGTTTACTTGTGTTTAATATAAAAAATATTTTGTAAATAAGTTAGTTATATGTCTGACGAAGCCCAGGTTGGTGCGAAACGACTCGTTACAGTGATAATTAAAAAGTGAAATTCATAAAATTTGTTTTATTTTATCTTAATAGATGTCATTTATGTTGACTTCCCCAAGCCATTTAATTCCATCGATATAGATTATTACTTACAAGTCAGAGCAATTTGGATTCTGTCCATTACTGCAAGAATCGCATATGTTGTGTATAACGTTGTTTTATTTTACAAACAAAATGCGATGGCCATAATGAAAAACCCTTTATTATAAACCTTTTTTTATAAGAAATAATAATTTAAGAAATATAATAAACTAAATTATCATATTGAAAAGAAAACTGAATGTGGACTATATTTATGTGTTCAATTTCGATAATGCGAAGATGCCGACTTGTTAATCAATAATTCACGAAATAAAACGTATATAATGAGTGTTGTTAGTCCATTATATTCTAAGCAAACATTATGACTCTTAACATGTTGTTAAGAATACGTAAACATTTTGTAGAAGCGGAAAGAATTGAGACAATTAACTGACGGTTTTATTTCTTTTTCCCAGGTGGCGTTCCAAGTAAACACCATAAATATCGTTAATGTATTTTATCTAAATTAGTATTAGATTACTTATAACGGTTATAAATGTTATGTATTCAACTGAGTTATAACTTCTAACTCAGTTGATACAGGTTTTACTAATGTCAAGTCAGATATTAGTATAATTGTTTGAGTTTTACGAAAAAAATATATCACCAATAATTCTTTTATACAATTACTTAACTATTTTCATATATCGACTTATTTCTCTTATTAATATATTAGGATACACTTCACTAATAGCGAAAAAACGCAATCCAATTAAAATTCACAATAAAAATCGGAAATATGACACACATAATGATAAATATAACGGAATAATAATAATACTTACATCCATTAACGAAACAGATGTAAATATTTTTGCAAAAATATTTACATCTGTTTCCTTAATGTAACTTAAGGCGTCCCCGATGTATTCGGAACCATAATCCTTAATAGCTTAGTGGCAAAGGCAATGGCCCGGCAAACCATGGACGTGGGTTCGAATCCCGCTTAAGGGCTAGTTTTTTCAATTAAAAAATTCGAATAATTAGCGTCGTAAAATGTAGAAAGCAATATTTACATTTATAAGTTAGCTTATAGTTAGATTATTTACTAATGTAAGCTGACCTTAGATTTAACAGATTTGACATATAAGATATGAAGTAAATATGATCTAATCATCAACATATTGCTATGAATAGTGGTTTAAAAATTTAGCACGCCACCATCCACAACTAGTTTTACCAACTAGGTTTCTCAACCGGTGAATTTTCAAATATGAGACTTCTATCTTCTCGGGTTCCACTTAGGAAAAGTGTTCTAAAAGTAAGTTGAGCGCCAGTGAAATGTTCACAAAAATTTATTTACTTGTTTTATTAATTAATTAGCAATAATGGAGTGTCAAATGAAACAAACGCAAGATACAAATTTAAAATAAATATTTAATACAAAAATTAAAAAAATAAAAATTTTATCTTTACAAAGTATAAAGACACTGTATTATACAAAAATACTTGAGGTAAAAGCATTCATTGAAAATTGACAGCTAAATGAATGGAAAACATCCTCTAAATGACTTCGATCAAAACTTATCTAAGAATAATCAAGTTTAATATTAATTTATCCCCAGAGAACCACATTATATAATCAGATACTGATACACGAACAAAAAACTTACACGTGTGCTATCGATACGCACAAAAACCCTTGAATCCAATCGGACAAACTTTTCAATTATAATATTAATATAGAATTTTAATATTTAACTGTATTATCTATATTCTTAAATTAAATCTCTTAACTACAAGAAGATTAATACAATAGAAATATACTTATAATAATTTTATATATAATGACGTCATATAATTTTAATTCTACTTACAATCTTAATGGAGACGAAGAAGGTGCTTACTCAAATTTAATCATCAAATACAACGAGAAATTTATCTCTATAAATATCGGGACTTTAATACTTAAATAACAACAACAATCAAACACTTTCAATCAAATAACCGAATTAATTAAATATATATATATATATATATATATATATATATATATATATATATATATATATTGAACTTCATGTGTATGAGAATTAATAATTATTAAATCTCATTTTACATGCGATTGTCGCTATAATTTGTTGCATTTAATTCTACAATTCGGCAAATCACTTTTGCCCTAGATTGTAGACGCAACAAGCCGCGACATCAACTGTACAAGTTGTCAGTACAAATGAAAAATTTTGTGAAAAACTTATTTGCGCGGAATGTGCATATATCGATATTTCACTGTTTTTTACAGATCATCAGTGCACCTTACCGAAGACAGACATGTTATTCACTTCTATACTACGTGTATATATACGAACTGTAATGAACTTCATGTGTATGAGAATTAATAATTATTAAATCTCATTTTACATGCGATTGTCGCTATAATTTTTTGCATTTAATTGTAGAATTGTAGAATTGTAGAATTAAATGCAACAAATTATAGCGACAATCGCATGTAAAATGAGATTTAATAATTATTAATTCTCATACACATGAAGTTCATTACAGTTCGTATATATACACGTAGTATAGAAGTGAATAACATGTCTGTCTTCGGTAAGGTGCACTGATGATCTGTAAAAAACAGTGAAATATCGATATATGCACATTCCGCGCAGATAAGTTTTTCACAAAAATTTTTCATTTGTACTGACAACTTGTACAGTTGATGTCGCGGCTTGTTGCGTCTACAATCTAGGGCAAAAGTGATTTGCCGAATTGTAGAATTAAATGCAACAAATTATAGCGACAATCGCATGTAAAATGAGATTTAATAATTATTAATTCTCATGCACATGAAGTTCATTACAGTTCGTATATATACACGTAGTATAGAAGTGAATAACATGTCTGTCTTCGGTAAGGTGCACTGATGATCTGTAAAAAACAGTGAAATATCGATATATGCACATTCCGCCCAGATAAGTTTTTCACAAAATTTTTCATATATATATATATATATATATATATATATATATATATATATATCTCGTAACAAGCAACCTTCTAGTTCGCTATCTAAAATACGTCTCCCTTAATTTACCTCGGCCTCTACAACACATTTCAATGCACGCCGGGAAAAAAACAATTTTCTATCTCGTTAAATTTATATACATTTTGAATATACAACTCTATCCAAATAATTGTACATTTTTAAATTAAATTATTTTTAATTAAAAATCCATAGCAATATGTAGTCCGTTTGACAGTGGGATATTTAGTGTAAAATCAAATACAAAATTTGTTTAGTATCATATATTGTTAACGATAACGATAAACATACGAAATCAGTATTTTATCATTGCACTATTAGCTTCTAAAGCCTGTGCAAATCTTGTTGGTATTGACAGAATAAGGTTGGGTTGTAACTGTTTTGGGCGAATGTGGCTGGGTTTGACACTTCTGCGTAATCACGGGTCTAAATCCGCAATAGCTAAATTTCGTTGAATATTGTCATTAATTCAACTTTGAATAGAAGTTCTTCTTTCGCTCAGTAGTTCGCAGAATAAAAAAAAACACTTGTTGAAGGCACAACACTGTTTAATTATTAAGTTATAAACAAAAACTAAATTTACATAAGCGACAGCAAAATATATAATTACAAAAACTCGGTTACATATCTAATTTCAGTAACGCTTGAAGTTGCTTGGAATAGCGCGTGTATTCCCCTTGATGGATCTTAGCAAACTTGACTGTATTCTGAAATGTATTAGGCTAGTAAAGGTGAATGCCAATCATAATACACTTGCGATTGGTCGAAACAAGTTAGTTGCTTGGTTTTACCCAGACGTGACTTGAGATACATCGTGTCTCCGAAATGGTATTGTTTAATACCAAAGGCCCTTAATAATGCGACCGTAATAAAACTTTGTAAAGGGTTCGTCTGGTTTAATGGACAACGGCGTGGCGTGTCTATTACAATAGGCGGCAAACTTTTCATTTGAACATTTGAAGGCTTAACTGATGTGCCTATACATGCGGTGACCTTAGCGGCTATACCTGAAGTAGGAATAATAGAACATGGTAAAATACCGGAATAAATAACGATCAACTAAGTAGATAAATTCGTGTTACATACATTTCTAAAAGGGATGTTATAATATTGGGTTTAACGCTGTCATAAACGTTAATAACGGGGAATGCCCGATCCCTCTGAATGAAGTAATAAAATTCAAAATTAAAAAGAAATCTTAGAATACATAGAATTACATGCCTAGAATTAAATTGATTAACTAAAAAACTTATTAATTAAAAACGTTGTCCAGGTTTCTGGACAGTAACAGCTGTTCGAGAAGAAATCACTTTCATCGGCGTTGTCTATTTTGTCCGTCAGATGTCACGAGATTATCAGGTATCATTTGATAGGGCAAAATTCACTACTTGACCGGAAAGTGAACTTTTATAGTCGTTACATAATAAACCCACATTGATTAAGTCATTAGACAAAAGCGCATGTGTCTGTGGTTGAAGTTAACTCTGGAAAATATGTGTTGTATGTCCATGTGTATATGTTCTATGAATTTTTGTATCGTTTGTAACTACTTAACAACGCTTGATTGTGAGCTCTCGCATTAATATGCTAAATTTTTTTTTTACTACACACGTTAGTCATTTTAACGTATTCCCATGCCTTAAATTTGGCCTTGTTCCGAAAAGAAACACTTTATGAACTATATATTGTTTTTACCCATTAAATTAAATCTAATTGAACACTTAAATACGATAAATTGCCATTTTTTAAAGCAAATGCATTCACTTAATAATATTACTCTGTTATTTGGATCCTGTCGTATTTATTCAGAGCTATCTCAGTTTGCAATGCGCACTAAAGGATTCTAATCGAAAATATTTATGCCCCTGGAAGTGTGTCAGTCACGTTCTGATGCCGCACATCATTATTGGACTTTGCGAGGCAATTTAGTCGTAAAATCGCTTATGAATAACTAATAGCTTCGATAAGCCTGTATAAAATGTGACATTAATAGTTAGATGGCTGCTATTTGACAAAGACACGACATATATTAACAGTTTTACAAACTTAAAGTGCTATAAAAGTCAATTAAGTTAAATCAGTTAGTTATTAGTTTCTGAATCTTTTAACTTGAAAGACCGGAATATATTTGTATGTACCTTGTAGGATGTAGGATTAAATAATATTAAAATATTCGGAATTATGTGCACATAAAACCTGTAAGATAAATTTATAAATGCTTTTAAAATAAAATTTAAATAAATTATACAAATATTTCGACTAACAAAGATCTAATTATCGTTTAAAAAATAATAGAATTTCTAGAGCTGATGAAAATTCTGATAACGTCTTCAATTCATTCTTTATTAAGAATTTGCTTCCATTAGTAAATCGTCTAAATGTTTAAGGATATTATAATCTTTTGAAGATATATTCGATGAATTTGATTGGTGCTGTATAATTTCAAAGTTTAAATAATTCTTTCTAAATTATTTGGATTTACGAGGTGCTAGATGGATGTATCTGTCATTTCTGCCCATTTCGGATTATCTACATAACTGTGTACAACTTACTCCATCATTTGGAACATCATACTCCATCATTTGGAACAAGAATTATGTATGTAACTATATTATATTGGAAAATATGGGTAGCCAGTCATACATATTGCTATGAATTGTGATTTATATACTGCTTATTCACAATTCACAACCAATATGTCCAGCTTCGATATTCAGTCGGTTTAACTTCCAGGATGAGACTGCTTTTCCCTCAGGGTTCCAATCGGAAAAGTGGAAAACACAATTTAATTAGTAAATAGTTGAGCACCACTCAAAATTTATTTGAGAAAAGTTATGAAAATGTTTTTAAGTTACTTGTAAACTTCTTGAAGTAAGGTTAATTTCAATGACACACACAGTATAAAATAAATGAAACTTTAATACAAGAAAAAAAAATTTTAAAAAATCTTTATGAAGTATAAAGATCAATATTGCGACATTAAACAATATTATTAAGGTAAAATTATTATACGAAAATGACCGTAACGTATAATTAAACTTCCTTAGTGACAACCGAGCAAAATTAAAATCTAATAAATTACAAAGAAGTATTTCAATTTCTCCCACAATATTAGACGTAAACAAACTATATATGACAGACCGAAACAAACTCTAGACGTATGTGCAAACCACATGAAAAAATTGCCTTGATACCAAGCGAACAAAATTTTATAGTTACAGAAATTTTTTACTTTAGAAATTTTAAAAAATTTCTTTGTCATTTAATCCAATTACTAAGATTAAAAATATATATATATCAAAATTAATACAATGAACATACACAGTTCAAATCATTCAAATAATAATAATAATTATAATAATTAGTAATATAATTTAACTTACATCAATGAAAAAAAATATTTTTTCACAAGACACCTTAGTTAGAAAAACGTATAAAATTCACTACGAGATCAACAAACTCGTATAAATATAACGGTATTGAAATCAAGCACAACCACAAATTAATAAAAATCACGAAGCTACTAAACTAAGATAAAGAATGTATCTTCTCAAAAAAATACGACCTTCTAACTTCAGAGTACATTAGTGTCTCGTGAAAAAAATTTTTTTTTCATTGATGTAAGTTAAATTATATTACTAATTATTATAATTACTATTATTATTTGAATGATTTGAACTGTGTATGTTTATTGTATTAATTTTGATATATATATTTTTAATCTTAGTAATTGGATTAAATGACAAAGAACGTTTTTTAAAATTTCTAAAGTAAAAAATTTCTGTAACTATAAAATTTTGTTCGCTTGGTATCAAGGGCATTTTTTCATGTGGTTTGCACATGCGTCTAAAGTTTGTTTCGGTCTGTCATATATAGTTTGTTTACGTTTAATATTGTGGGAGAAATTGAAATACTTCTTTGTAATTTATTAGATTTTAATTTTGCTCGGCTGTCACTAAGGAAGTTTAATTATACGTTACGGTCATTTTCGTATAATAATTTTACCTTAATAATATTGTTTAATGACGCAATATTGATCTTTATACTTCATAAAGATTTTTTTAAATTTTTTTTTCTTGTATTAAGGTTTCATTTATTTTATACTGTGTGTGTCATTGAAATTAACCTTACTTCAAGAAGTTTACAAGTAACTTAAAAACATCTTCATAACTTTTCTCAAGTAAATTTTGAGTGGCGCTCAACTATTAACTAATTAAATTGTGTTTTCCACTTTTCCGATTGGAACCCTGAGGGAAAAGCAGTCTCATCCTGGAAGTTAACCCGACTGAATATCGAAGCTGGACATATTGGTTGTGAATTGTGAATAAGCAGTATATAAAATCACAATTCATAGCAATATGCATCCTCAAGTGCTTGGTGTAATATATAAGTATCTGTATCATATACACCCTCTATGCTCCAAATACAAGTATTTGATGATGCCCAGATAGTTCAATTTATCGATTTTCACATTTGCATTCGACAGGCTTTTTTAAAAATTTACTGTACGGCAATATTTCAACTTCTTGATGTAAGAGTTTACAGAGACTTTTAAAATGTCATTATTTCTTGTCATTATAACAAGATTTTGTTTTGTTCAGGAAAAATAGCTTAGGCTAACTAGATATCAATAACCCCTCGTACAAATTCTCCGAAAGATTTCTTCCACTACAATCCTTAAAAATTCATTATCGACCATAGTTTTGGACTCATTTTCGCAATCCTAACTCCCAAAACAAACTCTTTTATGAAAAGATTTTTCCTTTCCACTATTTTCAATTTATTTTACATTACACTCAATATGATACCGAAACTGAAGTCATTCAAAAAAATTCAAAAATACTTAAATTCATAATCGAAAAAGGGGTAACTCTCACAATTAACATTAACAATTAACAATATTTCCTCTAGAGAAATACACGTCTATATTTCAGACAGCGGTCTATGCAAATAGTGCGCGGTAGAAATTAACGGGAGGGCTTACTCATTATAAGCGAATCCATATTTTCACCGATAACCAGATTGCTCTAAGAACATTGAGAAACCCTAACATCACGTTTAAGCTAGTATGAAAAGGTCGAAAAGAACTTGAAGAAATAGACACAGTGGAATAAAATGAATCTACCTGGAGTGTCGATATATTAGGGAAATCTCGTGAAATCGAAAAGCTAATAGATTTACCAGAGAGTCTCGCAATTAGAGAATACAATCCAGAGCATGTTTTTCAATCCCGGGATTATGGGATTTTTTAAGCGTAATCCCGGGATCCCAGGATTAATCCCGGGATTAGACTATGTGGTTTCTGATTGGGCTCAAATGAAAAAAAAACTTAAGGAATTCCTTAAAAATTATTTATTAATATTGTTGCACAACACAATACACTAAAATAAGGAACAAAAAAGACAATGCAAAGAACTATTTAGAATTTCGAAAATACAATCGCAGAAATATCAAAGCATCCAGTGTTTGACCAAACCAGCTTCGTAGTTTATTGCCAACATAAACAGCAACTGAAAACGCTCGCTCAGGTTCTACACTGGTTGGAGAAATAGACAATAGATATTTATATGCTAATTCTAAGTGATACCCACGAACTCCTCTATTTTCGAACTGGCTCATTTCGCGTCTAGTTTTTTAGTGTCAATTGGGGTTGGGAGGTTTGTTGCCTTGGCTCATCATCTATTTATTATCCTGACCTTTCTTCCTCTTCCGTGTCATCTTGACTATTTAGTCTTTTAACAATACTCTTTATTTTCCCCCTCACTAAAGCCTGTGTAGGAACTGGACATAAACCAAGGCATTCCAGATCCGATAATAACCGATTTTCATCATCTTTTCTTGGATTTTGTAAATAATTCAACACACCAGTTAAATCGTCATTTCGTCGTTGCTTTATACGTTCCACTAAGGATGTTTCATTTTATTGGCTGAGTTTTTGTTAGACAATTGTTTTATAAGAAATTTCAAAGCGGCATCAGCTGTGCATAAATTAGCATCTCGTCGACAGATTGCTTCTACTGTTAATTTAATTGGGGTCAGCACATCAACAATTTTATTTACCAAGTTAAAATCAGCATCTTCTAAACGGATTGTATGATTGAGATCTATAAGAGCTTTTTGAATGCAGGTTTTTAAAAGAGAAAATCGTTCCAGAATGGTTAAAAGACTATTCCATCTGGTTTTACAATCCAAAAGAAGTGATAGCTCTTTTTCGTGTTCGATCTTCACATATTTTTGAAGTACCGTTTCATTTTTCAATGGTGATCTTTTGAAATACACTACAACTTTGCGAATTTTTTTTATGAGCTCATTAATATTTTCATCTTTCATTAACTCTGGTATGTGTTCTCGCGCAAGTTCATTTTGTGACATTAAGATTAAACCTGATTCTGGACAGTCTAAGTCTTCTAAATTGTCATCATCATCGCTATCGTTCATATAATCAGCAGTCACAGCTGGTTCATTTATAGTATCATCTGAGTCTGAGGTAGAGCTGTTTTGCCTGTCTTGAAAATAATTCTTTATTTTATAAAGCACATCACAGACGGCCAAATCGATACCATGTGCGAGACACAGTTGTTGTTCAGTGCAAACAAGCTGTCCCACCTTTATCATAACGTTCGATCCATCGGTTACGGTAGCCACGATATCAGTTTCCAGGGAAATATAAAATTTACTTAGACGCTCTTTCAATATACGAAGACATTTCTCAGCCGTCATACTTCCATGAATAGGAACGAGTCCTAAGCTCCAAATTTTTTTATATGAATGAACGTTGACAGCCACGTATCGTTTATTGGACGTAGATGTCCACTCCTCGAAAGATAGACTGAATCTTTCACCTGCACTTTTCAAATGTTTTAATTCTGCAGTTACTTGCTTTCTGATTTTTTCACTGTAATTCATAGCACGCTTTCGAATTGTGACGGCTGATTTTGGTAAATCTGTGTATTTCGCTAAGAGCAATTTTCTCAAATCATATGAAGTTATGAATACACTGATTGGAAATCCGTCTAATGCAATCATTCTTGCCAAAACATTATCCAGGCTATCATCGGCACTTTTAGTAAAATAATTTTCTAACTTTCGTTTAGCTGGCGGCGGTGCTATGTGCAGATTTTCAGAATCTTGACTTGAAGCTGTTAAACGATTAACGACAGCTAAAATCTTAATGTTATGTTTTGATGACAAATGTGTATGTAATCTCTTAGTCAATCCACCCAAAGTCTTGAGAATGGCAGGGCATCGCTTACATTTAGCACTATTCCCGTCTTTCGCAACTAAAAATAACTCCACGCTGACAACGTATCACTGTTTTTGTTTTATGTTGAACAAAGCCTCCATTTAAAATAACTTTTTCAGATAATTGACTTTTAAATTTAAATGACGTAACCTGCGTGACCTTGTCGCTGGTAAAATAACAAATGAGAAAAGTAAATCCTAATAAGCGTATTTATACTTTCGGACAGGGAATCCCCGACGGGGAATCCCTCGCAACAATAGTATGATATATCATATGAGGTGATCGGGTGATTCCCCTGTTGGTCTGTTGGGGAATTACTTTAACAGTATTGTATTGAAGTATGCCGGGAGGGGAAGCCCCTTCTAAATTACATATTATTTTGGCTGTACCTGTATAGTTCTTTTATCGTACGGTGTACCTAAGGTTGTTCTTTTATCTTTAAGTAATAAGTGCCCTTAATATAATCTAGGTAAGGTCATTGTTAAGGCGCAACGGATTACGGAATGCAAACTGGCAATCCCGAAAATCCCGAGATTAGCCAAGTACAGTCCCGGGATTTACAGAATGAAAACCCAGCCGGGATCCCGAGATCCCGGGATTCGGGATCCCGGGATTGTATTCTCCACTCGCAATATATTGGACTAGAATCTATATTGAACCTGCGTAAATGTACTACTCGTAAACGAACAAGTAGATAATCCAAAACACAATACTGTACGTATTGGAAACAGATCCAAACGCAAACATGGCGAAGTCTTTTTTTGGCGAAGCAAACCGCAAGAACCCCGATGAATTGCTTTGGAAACGAACCAGCCGGGAATAATTAAGGGTTATCTTATAAACCATGCAGCAACCAGATAATGTTTGAGAATAATAGATAAATGTAATGGAGACCTAAATTGCATATTATGCAATAAAGTAACAGAAACACAGAGACAAAGCTTGCAAGAATGTAAGGATCGAATCATAACAGATAAAGCATAGCAAATCTAAAGTAGAACCGACAGCAGACTGAAGTCTGCTACAGACTAGTACAAGGAAGATGAGTATTGGATTACAAATCAATTTGAAACAGTGGGTTAAACCTCACCCTTTATTTATATAAAATAACAGTCTAAATAATATAAAAATATTACTAAAAATCGAATGTGGAGAACATGATACAAATTCATATTTGTGCGAAAATTACATTATGCTGGGATAGGCAAAATTAAGAAAAATAGCTCGCTTCCTACATACAATCAAGTCACAAATAACTAGCGTCAACATCACGAACACCAAACCAACAACCGTCGTCTTCATGACAAGTGTTAGACTTGGCAAGTGGTTTTCATCGGACGACCATAGCCGCAACGGAAGAAAACTGTAATAATATAATAAAAATGTTCGTAGTATTGGTTTGTTACGGTAGGTACATTAAATAAATCAAGGTACATAAATAAATAAAGGTGCATTAAATAGCTGCAATGTTTTGAGTTCGTCTCAGTTCAATAACCTCCAGGATGAAAAGAATTAAGAATTTCTCTTTTCATCTGAAACAACACATAATGTTACACATTATTTTTGCGCTAAAGAAAATACTTTATCTCTAATGACTTGAAAATATTTTGCCAGTACACCCATATCTCGCTTAGCGGCCTAGATACGTTCCGAAAAAGTTGGCCGTAAAGCCAAAAGGCGTTTAACGAATCATATATTTTCATACAAATCCATACCAATTAAATAAGATCGGTTCCAATTGAAAAAAAAAATAATATTTAAAGGGTTTAGTTCATCAGGGATTTTATTTTTTTCATTTTCTATAAAAATACATACTTTCTTAAAAATAAAATAACACAACAAATAAGAATACATACATAACATGAACACATTACAAAGTTCGAAAAAGAAAAACAAAAGACATCATATTAACATACAAAAATTATAAAATGTTTGGAAGCTTTTTTAATCTGATAAAATGCTGCCGTCGTCAATTTCCGTTGTTGTTGAATGACTTAACTTAAAATATTCGTCCGCCCTTTTCTGCTTCGCCCTCCTTTCTGCTTCGTTTTGCAACGTTTTGTAACATTTAATGGCTAAGTTTACTTCTCGAGATACTTTATCGCTGCGTTCTTCGTCGGGATCATTTTGAAGAAGGATATTCATTCTCTTTTCGAAATAAGAAAGTGCATTCGTCAAGGTTTTTGCTGTTAACTGCCTGAATATAGCAAGCTCTGCTCCTCATCAAGAGTTTGTTCGGTTACTAACTGGATCAGCTCCTCGTTTGAAAGAGGTTCTCTGTCAGCATCGAGCGGGTTAATCAAATCACCTTCTTCTAAATCTTCAAAACCAAGATTTTTTGCTAAACTCAGGAAGAGAATTAGTTTCAGACTCATTCGATTTTATGCATTCTGGCCATATTTGTTTCCAAACATGGTTCATTGTGGTTGATTTTAAGTCTTGTTGTACAATGTTGTACAAGGCATCTTTGATGTTGTAGTTTTTCCAAAATTATTTTATCAAAGATTCACCATCGGTTTTCTGAATAAGTTTACGAAAAGTTCTGCATAAATAATAAGCCTTAAAAGTTGCTATAGCATCCTGATCCATTGGTTGGATCAGAGCTGTTGTATTTTTGGGAAGGTGCTAAATCTCCACTTCTTCTAATAATTCTGGTAAATTAAGTTCGTGCCGTGGAGCATTATCCAAAATGAGCAATAGCTTGCTGCCCAAGTTCTTTTCCTTTAAATATTTTTTTACTTCTGGCCAAAAGTTATTTTTAAACCAGTCCTCGAAAAGAATCTTAGTCATCCAACCTTTCTTATTGGATTTCCATGTGACAGGCAATTATTTCTTGTTCAGCTTTTTAAAACACCTTGGATTGTGGCTTTTATCGAGGACACAAGACTAACAGAGTGGAACTGAGAGATCTATTGGGGATAGTACAAAGAGCAGTGTGCTCAAATTGCTGGAGGTTCTGGCGCCCAACTCAAAACAGAAGAAGAAGAATAAATTTTCTGAATGATATACCAACAATGGTTTTAGCTTAAAATCCCCTGCAAGAAGCAAAGTTACTCGTTCTTTAGAGACCTTATATTCAAATGCAGACTTTTCAGATTATGAAATTAAAGTTCTTTCAGGCATTCGCTTCCAATAGAGTCCTGTTTCGTCTACATTAGAAACTTATTCTGGTTGGTAACCACCTCTTTCTATAACTTTTTTCAAAGTGTTGGGAATATTCCTTGCCTGCGTTATCATCGGCACTAGGTGTTTCGCCTTTCATTTTTAAATTATGCAAATTGTGGCGATTTTTAAATTTTTCAAACGAACCTCGGCTAGCTTGGAATTTTTCATCTTTCGCAGATTTATCATTTTGAAAATACTTTTGGCCTTTTCTTGGATAGTCATCTGGCTCATTGGCATCGTTCATTCATTATTGTCTTCAGTCGACATAACTAATAATTTTTCCATTTTTTCCATAACACTGCTTCTTTGGCGAGTTAATTTTGAAACACTTGAAGGTGTAGCGGACAGCGAATATATTTCAATTTCTTTTTTTCTATCACGAATAGTTTGAACTGTAGACTTCGCCGGTCCCATTGCATTACAAATTTGAACACTTTTCTCACCAACTTCAATACGACGTAAAACTTCTAATTCGGTCTCTAGCGTGACAGATCTTCGGCTTCTCTTTTTATTATTAGCAGCATCCATCTCCAAATTGAGTAAACGTTTCGGTGGAATTTTTATTAAAAGAGGAACGATTACATTTAAAGGAATTATTGTATTAATTACAAAACGTACCTTCTGTGTTTTTAATTCAGCAATTAATAACTATGCTGATCCCGACCATGCGCCATTTCCATCAAATGTGTGCGTCTTGTGTGCTTTTGCTTTTTTATCAAAACGTTATTTTGGGTTCCCCGTTTTCTAAACGTGTACGAACGTTTAGTCTCTATGTAGTCTATGTACATACATACAAAAATAAAGCACATATAACGAAGCTATTGGCTGTAGGTATAATAAAACGTATTAGGCCATAAATCAAAAAAAGTGTCATAATTAAAAAAGGCCGTTATAGCGAAATGCCGTATAAAGAGCGGCCTTATAGAGAGGTATAGGTGTATATTATATTCTAATTTTGAGAAGCTTTTACTTGTATCAAAAGAAATGAAATATAGATTTTAAAAATAAAAAAGATGAAAAATAATAAATTTGTCGTTGAAGCCAAATACAAATATTCGGGCTTACGATTTCGGGGAACAGAAGTTCGACATTAACGTAAAAGGTTAAATTTGGATGTCTGGTGATTTTATATGCAATAAAACTTTATAGACCCTCTTAGTAATGGAAACCGTGTCAATAAAAAAGCAAGCAATGTCTTGCCTTAAAATAGAAATTGATTTTTCTTGTCTTCAGTACACAATGCAAATAGTATTATATAAATAATATAAGCGGGCGGAAGTTCAGAAAATGTTGCGTATGGGAAAGCTCAGCCCTTAATGTATAAGATACAAGGTCGAATTTCTTTATAAATATTACGAAGAAACAAATAAAAGCCACTTCATGACAGCCACATTTCAAATGTATATGTCCATTAATATAGAGAGTGTGTACACGGATTTGGTGCAAACTTGTACAACAGAGGCCGTTGATAACTTTTTTTTATATTTGATGTTTTATTTTTTATTATACATATTTCTGGATATAAAATAATTTATAATAAACTGGTTAACTAAAAGAAATTCTTTATAAGATTTTATGAAATATTCCGATCAAGAAGGAAGAAATAATGGAAGCTATAAGGAAATTAAAACGAGGCAAGGCGGCAGGACATGACGGTATAACAGCGGAAATGATAAAAAATATGAAGGAAAACGGCATAGAAGTCCTAGAGAAATTGTTTAATAGGATTTGGAATGAACAAAATATACCAAAGGACTGGGAAGTAGGCATACTACTACCCATCCACAAAAAAGGTGACAATAAAGAGTATAGCAACTATAGAGGAATTACACTACTCAGTGTAATGCTAAAAATATATGAGAGAATCCTAGAAAAGAGATTAAGAATATTAATTGATCACCAACTAGAAGAACCGCAAAGCGGATTTCTGAAAGGCAGAGGAGTGCACGATCACATTTTCACTATGAAACAACTGATAGAAAAAAACCGAAATAAGACTATATATGCGGCCTTCATAAACATAGAAAAAGCTTTTGATAGTATTCCAAGAGCAGAAGTTTGGAAAAGCCTTAAAAAAAGAGGAATAGGCGAAAAACTCATTAAAGCTATAAGAACCATATACCAGAAAACTAGAAATTATGTGAGAACTGAAAATAGGAAGTCCGAAGAGTTCATAACCAAAGAAGGACTGAGACAAGGAGGGGTGCTCAGCCCCGTACTATTTAACATAATATTAGATGATGTACTAAAAGAAATAAGGGGAATAACAAAGAAATTACAAGTAGGGTATAAGAACATGGAGAGGGTTGAAAGAGCAGAATGTGTCTTCGCTGATGACATAATAATATACGCAAAGAACGAAAGAGACTTACAAGAAAACCTAAACACATGGAATATAGCACTAAAAAAGAGGAATCTAAAAATAAACAGTGATAAAACAAAAGTGATGACAATAGGGAGAAATGAGGTAAAAGTAAAAATTGAAATAGAAGGAAGAAACATAGAACAAACAGACACATTCAAGTACCTCGGAATAAACATACATAAAGACGGAAAAGAAGATATGGAAATAAACAGCAGAATAGAAAATGCAACAAAACTATATTGTGCACTAAACAACACATTTATAAGAAAGAAGGAAATAACGAAGAAAACAAAAATCACAGTATATAACGCGTTGTTCAAACCAATAACGACGTACGGATGCGAAAGCTGGATACTTAATAAACATATGAAGAGCAGACTACAAGCCGTAGAAATGAAATACCTAAGAGCGGTGAAAGGAGTTAGTAGAAGGGACAAAATAAGAAATGAAGTAATAAGACAAGAATTAAATGTACAACCCATAATGGAAGAAATCGCAAAACAACAACTAAGGTGGTTCGGTCATGTAGTAAGAATGGAAGAAGAAAGACAGACTAAAAGAGTATGGCTAGCAAGAACAACGCAGAAGAAAACAAGAGGAAGACCACAAAAAACGTGGGACAATGTCATAGTGGAAAATTTAAAGAAAAGAGGAGTAACATTGTACGAAGGGAAGAGAATAGCGAGAAACAAAAAGGAATGGGCAAGATTTATATATAAGGAATAGTCATATAAGCAAAATGTAAATAGCTTGACACCCGAGGGGTAAACAAGCTTATAGATTATAATAATAATGAAATATTTTCTAAAGTATACAGGTGCCCATTTTCTATCTCCGTATATGAATATTGAAGATTCCGGATCGGTTAAATTAGCAAAGTTGCTCAGAATTTTGATAAGTATTTGATGGCATTTTCAGATTTGTTATATGTTGTTAACTTTTTAAGATATTTAAGGAAAATTTAAATTTGACGAAATTTTCAGTTGTAACCATAGAAGACAAGACAAAACTAAAAATGGCATCTGCTAGTATTTTTTACGTAGAATCTAATAATCTTTATTAAATATTAATGGCACAGATATAAAATAAAATTATATTTTTTTTTAAATTGCAATCAAAGTTGGCCATGACTTCATTAAAATGCTTATTTTGTTTTGATTTCAAGAATATAAGGTTTTATATGGGTATGTTTTTCAAATCTTTATTATAGTGGTAGTAATTCAAATACTATTAGTAACTGAAGAAATAATAGCCAAGTGGACTTTCGAAAAAAAGGGGCTAAAAACTTTATTGAAAAAAAATTCCACACCGCACGTTTATATTCTTAGAACGTTGATTTTTCCGATTAATATGAAAATTTGGATTCTCTTCTGCCTAATATCTGCAATTTTTGGACTCATAATCAATAGTGGTAGAAGTAGCTTCATCTGAAAATAAAATTTTATGATGGATGATCATCAGGATAATCTAAATATTGTATTGATCTCTTAGTCCAAGGAAATTCATATTTACTCCGGTAAATATAGCAAAAAATTGGATTTTTAATAGTTTTCTATTTAAGCTTAGTCCTGTAAATAAGGGTAATCAATGAACGAATCCTGGTATAATAACAAATACTGCTCTTATTGAAAGGACATAGTGAAAATGTACTACTATATAATATGTGTCATGTAAGATAACATCAATTGAAGAATTTGCTAGCATAACTCCTGTGAATCCTCCAACAGTAAATAAAATGACAAAGCCTAGGGCCCATAGTAATGCTCATCCACAACATTTTCTCCAACCGAAGTACGAAATTCTAATCTAAACGCTTCGTCCCCGAGATTCAGAGTATGAATAAATTTGGGTTTGTATGTATGAATCTTCCTTTCTTACACCCAACTCCACCGCGCTCTTACGTAGTGATATTTTTTGATCTTCTGGTACAGATCCCATAACTGGAACAGTTAATGCGTCATCTTAATTGTATTGCTTTTTCTGCTTTCTTATTTCTAGCTACAGAGCCAGTTTCATCAAATTTCGTAAGTACTTTTTTTCAAAGAATTAATAGCGATATTAATGCCGGGTAATTTGTCATTAAATTTATTGATAGGTATTTGATATGAAATATAACCAGTTCCATAGCATTTAATCAAATAAATTCGTTTTTGCAGTGTAAGCATATTTGTGATCGTTCGTGATTACAAATGTTATGTCGTTTAAATCATCTGAAACTGTAAAATAATTAAATGCCAACGGCATTTCAAGGCAATGCAATTATCAACAATAATTTAAATTTAGTTAGATTTCTGAAATTAAGCAAACATGCTTTCAACATTTGTATGCATATAGAAGGTAATCAGTGCATTTGAATATGTTTTCTAATGGTTTCAAGGCAAGTAAAAACTTTCATAGAAAATAACTTTTTCACATAAAATGACATTCGTACTTGACATTTATATCCTGTCATTCATATTTTGTATTCTCTTGATAAAGGCGTATACAGCCGAAACATGTAGAGTTTTTTAAATACATATATTTTGAAGTAATATACAGACCTTTAATCGCCTACTGATTAGGTTTACCATATCATACCAAGGTCACGAAGTTATTATATTTATATATATATATATATATATATATATATATATATATAATGTTGTGATACAAGACGTACCCTTAGAGCAGCAACTGAAATGGGAAAAATAGGTTACTCAACATCACAAATATTTATGTAAACAAGGTTATGAAACGGAATTAGCAAGTTTTAGTAGTGTCGAAATGTATACGACTTTATATTACGATAATATTACAATTTTAAATTAGTATATTTCTTTTTCTTTCATTAATTTCATTTATATTATTTTCAATTCAATATTCAAATCTTAGCGCGAAAGTAACAATATTTAAATTCATATACATCTATACATTATATCGACGCTAGTAAGACACGCCCACTAATCGACATCTTAAGAGTGACATAAAAATTAGGTTAGAATTTTTTAAATAATTTTTAAATCTAGATAATATATTATATACAGTTAAAATATGCCTTAGAAATTAGTTTTAAAGGAAAAACTTCGAGACTGTTTAGAGATTTAATAAATAGGCTTTGATTATAAAACAGTCGCTATCGGCATCATCTTATGCAAAATTCACAAACGTATAAGACGTACTTTTCGAGTTTCAATTAGAAATTATTAAATTTTATCAATTTTAAAATTAAGAAATACTGAAAAAAACAAGTCAATCAACGGGAGGAAACGTACAGACGACGTTTCGTTCTAGTTGGAACTTTTCAATGTACGGTATTCCCTCGTTCCTCCCGTTGATTGACTTGTTTTTTCAGTATTTCTTAATTCTTAATTAACCTAATCACCAGGAAGTTCGTTGTCGCGAAAGGGTGTGTTCTGCATACTGGTACAAACTTAGTTTGTCGGATTGTAGTTACGAACGCATTAAATAAGTCGACATTTACATGTAAGAATGTGATTTAATATTCATTAATTCTCACTTGCAGTAAATTCCAAATGTTAATTTTAAAATATTCAAACAGTGCTAAAGTGAAATTAGATCACCTTAGAAAGTCTGGTAGTAAAGTACAAGCGAGATTTTGTCTAAGAACCGAATTTCTGCGAATAAACGCCTAATAAAGCGTTCAGCGATCGATTTCGTTATCAAGTACACAAAATTACCAAAAATATCTATCTAAGAAGAACTACAGGTCATTCATTACTTGGAGGAGTGTTAGATCCATCAAATACCTCAAGTCCAACAGCAATACCAGGTCAAAGAGTGATTCTTGCAATCTTATTCCGAGTCCGAAGAAAATTTCGAGAGCGTCATCAAAACTTCCCGCACAAGCCGCCAACATCGGAGAGCGTTCGGGGTAACTTACATCAGCAATACTCGACACCATAGCCGCTTAGAACCTACAAGCAGAACCACAGGTTAACTATATCTACGGTACTAATAAAAATCTTCTTTAATTTATTTCTTTAAAAATTCAATCACATAAATAAATAAAGATTCTCGAATTTTTCACCTTTTACCACATATCATTTCAAAAATATAACTTTCTTAAATAATATACTTATTTTACTCTGTACACATAATTAAAAGGTACTTATCTACGTATTAGAGATTGTTTATATAATTTTAATACACATTTATTATAAAATAACAACACACATAACCTTGTCGATTTATCACCTTGTTATTATAGACATATAGTTTACATTCCAATTAAACTTGTATATTTGTACTTGATGTTACAGTTTTCTTCTTTGAATACGATAAATATATTTTGTTTATATTGATATAGATCTTTTATTGATGTAGATACAGTTTAGAAGTTATTTCTTTTGATTATCGTTTATTTAAATTACTAATAAGGAAGCAACTACTTTTAGTCACGACGAGCCTGAGATACAACATTTATTTAAACATTTATATACAGATTCCATGCACCCTGAGTCTAGTTGGCAAGCAAAAACAGAGATTGCGTACATTGAGAAATGTATTACATTTAATACGGCGCCCAATTATTATTTTAAAAATTTATTTAACTTATCACTTCTCGCTCAACATTAATTACTATTTCTTTTATATTTAACAGCCTTCTAGTCTTACTTCAATATATATATATATATATATATATATATATATATATATATATATATATATATATATATATATATATATATATAGAGAGAGAGAGAGAGAGGATAAAATAAATTAAAAACGAGCAAGCGGTCTGTCAATTAAAAACTCATTTATTAATTATCTCTATACTTCGCAACGAGTTTGTTGCTTCTTCAGGAGATACTACAAGATTATTGAAAAATAGCATTAAATAAATAAGTGTATAAAGCAGTAGTAAAATACACGGACAATAAAATTGATTAGATTTAAAACATAAAAGTAATTATAGATATAAGGTGTCACATCAACCTTTAAAAGTCATGTATATGTAAAAGTTAAAACATGAAAAATAAAAAATATAAAACGACACATATAGCAAAAAAACTAAAGTCACAAGAATATCAAAAAACAATGCATTATAAATTTAACAATATAAGGACCAAATAACGAGACAATTTTTAGATGGTCAACTAACCGCCAAACCGAGTATATTAAAATAAATTGTACTTAGTCCGTTAGTATCAGATCTATAATTCACGTTATTTTTGTCTCTGTTAATGTGGACCATTTCTAAAAAGGTTCTTTTTTATGGTTATTTTCAACTTCTAAGATCTTAACGTCAACAAATTTAATTGTATGGTCACGATCAAGTGCATGGTCCACCAATGCACAAGATCTCTTTCCAATACGGACATCACTTTTATGCTGTGTGATGCGCTGTTGATGCGGAACTTAGAAGGTATGCTGAAGAGCATATCTTCTAAGGTTTACCTTAGCCAAAAACGCTACGTTTAACATTTTTCAGTTTTTAAGGTTATTCTACTTAAGATGGCAACTTAGTTGCCGAAATACGTATATAGTATTTATTGATATATATTGTGGTTAGGGTGTTTTTCTTATTTCTGTATCTCCTGAAGAAGCAACAAACTCGTTGCGAAATATAGAGATAATTAATAAATGTGTTTTTAATTGACAGACCGGTTGCCCGTTTTTAATTTATTTTATCTAATATAGTACGGTAGATAATTTAAAATAAAGAAACAACATACGATATGATAAATGAAAAGACGTAATTATACAGAATATAAATCTAAAATAATTTGAAACTACGCGAACCCCAAAATTAGAAACACCTGAAAATTGTATCACGTGACGCCTATGAATTAAAAATATTCATATTGTGTATAAATAATAAATACTATTTCAATAATGTCGGTATTAAATTGATAAAAATATTTAATTTTCAGATCCTTAAGATGTGCCAGAATAAGTGTACATATGAACCTATTTGCATCGTTTGCGATGAATAATTTCCTTTGGCTACTGTGGTATAACTTTGTGGTCGACAATCCTCAAGTAGTTACGGAAAATACGGTAAGTAGTTGGATATAATATTAGTTTGATTATTTTTTGTATGAGTAATCCTAATTGCATATACACCCTAAACTAATTTATTTATTTTATTAAAATTTATAATACATATTCTACTTAATCAGATTGAAATAATATTAATGATATTTATTGAGATGAAATTATAAATAGACAAATACGTAGGTATAATAAATTTACAGTAATTATAATTAAAGTAATCTAATAAAATTCGAAATTTGGGGCAAAATATAATACACACCTAATGTTCTTTAAATTGAGTCTAATATTCAAATTCTTTCGGTTCCGGTTTAACAGGAAACGACCCTAACTTTTTTATTTTAAATAGCACCCTGTATGTTTTCCTTAAAATTTGAATTATACGGAAAATTATCTTTCCCATGAAGTATTACACATTGTATTTAAACTCAAAACAGAGGTGAAATTGCATTTTAAATATTCAAAAATTGGGATCATGGAAACGAAAGCGATCTATGGAAACTAAAGTAAAATTTGACATAATTTGTTTGTTAACTTTGACAGTTCATAAAGTGTTATTAATATTTGTCTCAAAGAGTTGCTTCGAACAAAGTTGTATTTAAAATGAACAACGACGAGGTCACCTATTGACACACATTTAGTGTACTAATAAGTTATAATATCTCTCAACATTTAATTCATGTATATGTCATTATGTAAACAGATATATAAACCAGCTCACATCTAAACTAGGCTAACGGAAGTAGAGTTAATATATAAACGGGGACTGAGAAGTCAGTGAGTCAGTCAGACAGTCTTGTGTATCCGACCTTACATTGTTAAAGAAGTTCACTCCGTGACTTGTAATGTATTTGTTATCTTTAATTTATTTATTAAACGTTATTATATACCGTTTTCGAATTGTGTTATTTGCCCTACCGAAAACTCGGCCTTTAAATGAATCTGCCTCGGCAACGATGTTACCACTAGGACCAGGCGACATCACATCTTCCGTGTTTACGGAGAAGGGTATCCTGACAGACGTATGCCAAGCGCTATGTATTTTACACGCCTGGCTTCAAATTTGGAGACACATGGTGCCTTTCCAAAGAAAAAAAAAACGTGTTTAAATGAAATACTGCTACTGATGAAAAGTACAGTGTTGGTGTTTTCAGAATGCTTAATAATCCACTTATTTCAATTCGAAAAATTGAAGCAGAATGCGATATCCCTCGTTCTTCTATTCAACTAATCCTAAAATTCATCAAATTCAGGCCTTTCAAAATTCACCTGCACCAAGGCTTAGAACGAGGAGATTATAACAGAAGACTGACGTTTCTTGCATGGCTAGCGATTATCCGTGAAGATGGCATTATTAGTTAAATATTATGGAGAGATGAAGGCAGCTTTCATTATTGGCACAAAGTTTTATGAAGCAACCTTAACTGGTGAAGCATATTTAGAATTTGTTCAGGGCGAATTTCAAGGCTTTCTTGAAAATGTTCCGCTGAATATACGGGCCACAATCTATTTTTAGCATGCTCACAATTCTAAAATTGTGACTGACTATGTTAATCAGATTTTACCTAATAAATGGATAGGCACAGATGGACCTGCAAGATCATCCGATCTAAGGTCGTTCGATTATTTTCTATGGGAATATTTGAAGAATAGGGTATACTACACGCCTCTTGCAGATTTGGTAAATTTAAAAAATTGAATTAGGAATGAATGCGCAGCTCTTAATGCCAAGTTATTACGAAATGTTACCTCTGGTGAACTTTTGCATCGAGCCGAATGTTGCATTAAAGCAAATGGAGAACATTTTGAAAATTTTCAAGTTTGGTGAAATTATTACAGAGCTATTTTAGGACTTAGGTTTTCCTGTAATGTCTAAAATGTTTAAATAAATAAAAAAATAAATAGATAAATTCACAGAATATAACACCCTATCAATCTGATAGTTAAATAGTTTATTTTCCATTTCAATATTTTCCTATATTTTACGCGTGTATATTTCTGAAAGACTGCGTAAAATGAACATTGAAGAGATGTTTCCAATATTATAAACCTATCACAAAAATAAGTAGAGGCAGGAAATTAAGGCGATACTTTCCCGTAGATGTTCAAAACATCAAAGAAAAATGGGCTATATCGCTTATTACACACATATATTCAATGCGTTTGTGCTGGCAAAATTAATCATAAACCTTCTCATATTTACGAGTTTTTCCAGACGATCATATCTCAATATATATATATATATATATATATATATATATATATATATACGAGTATATACTGTTGGTTGTAATGGTATACGACTTTTGTAGGGTAAAATTTTAACGACATCGAAAGTATAACCATAAATATAAAATATATTTTCGTAAATTTTTACGAGTCGGGCACAATTTTAATATAAAAATAACTAATAGAAATTCATAATTTGATATATAAATAAAAACTGTAATGCTATTTAAAAATTATTGCCTTTGAGAAGATGCCAATTTTTCATAACCGAAATTGGCCACCTATATTTTGAAATAAATACTACAAAATTTATTTATAGTAGCGGTACATGTTACAGAATATTATCTCGGCCTGCTGATGGGTCGAGTTTAATTAACCTTCAAATTATTAATGGTTGACTTGAATTCTGCAAGGAAATTGTTTTGGGTTACTGCAACTAGTTTGAAAATATCGACCTGCCTGGTATTCTACAGTGATGGGCAAATGTTTGTAACCATGTAAATATCTGTTCAATTCAAGAAGATATTGTAATAAAATTTTAAACACGAAAATTAGGAATGAAGAACATCATTTTCAGTATTCTTTAAATATACTGTCTTGAAAAAAATGTTACGTACTAAAGTTATACTTTTTAGTTGAATATATTTTTTTATATTTTGTGATTCTCCTCGAGAGCACGATTTCAACAAACTGTAATACCTGGAGTCTAAAGTATTTTTTATTTTTTGATTGGTAAAGAGAAGAAAATAGAAAATTAACTGGTCATTCAAACAAAGTTAAACTTATGTAAATATTGCTTTCTACATTTTACGACGCAATTATTCAATATCTTTAATTGAAAAAATTCGCCCTTAACTAGGATTCGAACCAACGTCCATGGTTTGCCGGACCATTGCTCTGTCACTAAGCTGTTAAGGACTGTGGTTCGGAATACATCGAATAATTAGCGTCGTAAAATGTAGAAAGCATTGACATTACTTCGCGAAAATAAAATTAATTTGCAAATTTAAACTTAATTTATGAAATTTTCAAAATGGGCGCCACGTACTTCCTGGCAGTAAGCCAATCTGTAAATTCTCTTGTAACTCTCGCTGTGATGTCTGGTGATATGCTTCGTATCTCTTCATTAATTCTTTCAACCAAATCTTGTAAATTCCTAGCACTGATAAGAAACACTTTCTGTTGTAGATAGCCCCACAAAAAGTAATCTAGTAGATTGAGATCGGAAGAACGTGATGGCCATTCACTTTCGCCTCTTTTGCCAATCCATCTGTTGACAAAATTAGATTTAATCGATATCGAATGATAACTGAATATTGAAAGGGTGCCCCATCCTGCTGAATGATCCACTTGTCAGGCTCCAACTATAAACTTTTTTGTATCCGGATCTATTCCTAAATATGTTCAGCCCAATTTCGGTGGCATTATTAGCGGACAATAAGTTCTCCACGGTACACATATAGAGGCAGTTTCCACAAGTCAAACGTGTTATATTATGTATTTCTCCTCATTCATTTAGATTCGTCAGCAACTTTCAAGGCTCACTTGACCAGCCTGGACTTTTCCTGGAGGCTATTAGAATACGGTTCACACGCCTCCATGTTTTCCATTTGAGATGGTGACCTGCTCCTGGTTCTTGTACGAGTGGGTAGTCATCTGAAGGCTCGATTTCCAATGTAAAATAGCTCTGACAAGACTTAAATCTTCGTTTGAGTTCGAGGCACTATGGAGCGGATGTCATTTATCGAAAGTCTATTTAAACCATGCAGTATACCAACCTATGATTAGAACGAGCTGCCGGTGCAGCTGCTTTATAAAGTTTGTCCAATAGTGCGGTTTACATTACTCTGTTTGTTTCATTAAGTATCAACCCTTTTAGCTTGAGTGCACTTGCTCCAGACTTGGCAAGCTTATTCGCTAGCGGAAAAATACAGCGCCTGTACCGGTTGACCTTAGGACGCTAGGATTTGCGCCTCATTTGCTTCCGGTCATCTTGCTGAGGAGGTGATTCCTGGTATGACTTCCTGTCTGTTTCAGTCTTTGTCAGTCTAATTTATATTTTAGTACTTTTATGGCATGTTTTAGAAGATCTCCTTTCCAGGTCTCTTAAAGTTTAAGGTTCGTCTAGAACGAAAGTGAAATGCCCGGACTTGGATTTTGACGTAGTTGGGCTTTAAGGAATTTGCTCTGTAGTATATAGATAGACTTGAGAGAGTCTCTTCAAGCTTCCTCTCCACTGTTTGGAAATCCTTGTCCTGTGCAGCTATTGCTAAGTCTTCAGTATAGATAAAGTGTTATGTATGATCCGGGATGAGTGACCGTTAGCGTATAATTTATAAAGCATTTCAAACGTATATTTGGCTATTTTTCAGATCTTTACAAACTCCTGTATCTTGAAAAAAAACTGTTAAAATCATTAATTGACCTCAAAGGAACTAATTTGTCTTATAAGCTAGTGGAGGAAACTTACATTCGGCCAAAAAAAAAATTAACTAACTTTATAGCAAGTCATAAATACTTTAAAGTGATGTGTAAGTTAAACATTGGCCCATATAAACAACACGATTATCCGAAAGTTGGCGTATTTTGGATGTTTTGGTATGATAATATACAAAGTTCAAGCTTAAATTATTTTTTTTGCTAAAAGTACACTTCCCTCATTGATTGTAAGGCAAATTAGTTCCCTTGAAGTCCTTTAATGATACCAAAAGTTTTTTTTCAAGATACGGGAGTTTGTAAAAATCTTAACAATAGGCGTATACCGCCTGGAAACATGGTAAGTTAACGGCGGAGATGTGTCGTTAACTTACTATACAGCAGTGTCGCAGCGGTGTCGTTAACTTTTCACGTTTCCAGACGGTATTTCCTTGGAATAACCCATTCTTCTAAACTCACCATCTTCTCGTTTTTTCACACCAGGCTGACGTAGAATTTTTTGTTTTGTAGTATGTTTGCTATGGCATTGGATAGGTGGTAGTCGTTGGTGTTTTATATCTTCGTGAGTGGCATTCTATGATTAACATTATCGTATACTGCGGATAAGTTTATGAAGGCAACTTCAATTGCAAAATTTGTTTTTGAAGCCGTTTTCGATCTGTCAAAATCATTAAGCACCTCTTATTTGATTCAATTTTTCGTGAGAAATTTGATGAGTTTGAGAAGGCGTGCTGTCGTGATGAATGGTCCATTTTTGGTTTGTCAGAAATTACTTTCTGTAATTTGTCTAGTAGAGCAGCATAATATGATCCATTAGTTGTTTAATCCTTTACAAAACAGTTTATAATTCTTATCCCGTTCATTTGTTACCGTTATTTTTCTTTGTTTAAAAGTTTAGCGTGGATAGAGTTATACCGCCCTGCATTAATATTTTAAATTTAAATTTAGTGCGATATATTCTTATGATATCGACCGCGCCCCAATCTGTCTACGTTATGTGCATTTTAGATCCTCCGCTACGGCAGTATTGTACTTCTATACGAACGACCGTTGAGTAAGGTTGACGTCTTGGTGATCTCCGTTAATCGAAATATGTTTCACACCTGCCGTAAGTGTTTCAGAAATTAAATCAGCTGCGGATTCAAGCTAGTGCGTAGTCAGGAAATTAAGAAAGAAAGCTGATTTCCGTATCGAGTATTTGGATGACCCTTTTATCCTGAGACAATTCAGACATTTATAGGATTCGAGCTATTCTTTTGCATGTCTATTTGTGGGAGTTAAAATATTTCGTAAACGAGGATAAAATCCAAATTAATCAAAGATTCAACGTAACTGGAAAGTCAAGGCCATCTCGTTCATACCGACCATCTGGGTCAAAACCGCCGTTTTTGTGAATCATCTGTGTCGCCGTATGATGAGGTGTCTCTTGTATTAGACCTTCTTTAAATGCAGTGAACTGAAAATCGTCGCAGATATTTTATTTGCTATAATTACGATTTGCAATTTTAATGCTAATTAAAATAGCATATAAATTTAGTTAAATGCGTATATGTATATGGATTTTCGTTTGTTTTTTTTTTACGTATTACAGGTAATTTGTAAGATAATTTATTTGATTATTTTTCATTTGTCCAGATAATCCAGATAATTAACGCTGCTCATATAATAAGTTCATTTATAAAATTTATAAAATTAATTCACGTACATTTTTGTCGTTATGAAAATTCACTCTAAAATAATTTAGAATTAAATTAATAGAAAAACAAATTAGCAATATCGATGCGACAATTCACATCAAGCTTTGTTACAAAATCGTTTGTCTTCGTAAACCCATCATTGACAAAGTCGTGAGACAGAAACGCAGGCGTCTGGTGGTTGAAGCAAACGCTGGTAAATACGTTCTGTGTGTCCATGTATATACAGATACAAATTTGTTTTTATACATTTTGAATTAAATTAATGATTCTATTTGGTTGCTTTCACGTAGTAATAATTTTAAATTTTTTGTTGTTTGTTAATTAGTTGATTTCACACAACTACTAAGAGAACTACTTAAATCTTCTTATTTTATTTCGTTATTTTTTTGCAACACTAAATATATATAATAAATTCAATTTGTTGGCGATTTAAGGTCTGGTTTTACTTCAAAATGTATATATTTAAAACAATCCTACATGTTTCGCCAAATGATGCCTTTTTCAAGGAATATAAAATATAAATTTAATTATCTATATATATATAAATATAATTATTTCGTGACCTTGGTTTGATATGGTAAATTCAATCAGTTGGTGATTTAAGGTCTTGCTTTACTTTAAAGTATATATATTTAAAACAATCCTACATGTTTCGGCAATGATGCCTTTATCAAGGATATAAAATATAAATGACAGTATACAAATATCATATAATTGAGATGCTATGGATAAAATTATTCAAAGATACATTCCAATTGAATAATAATAAATCATGCCTTAGTATTCCAATAAACAGATAGACAACAAAAACAGGGAAAAGCAAGACATGAGTTATTATTATGTATGTAAAGCCAGACCTTAAATCGCCTGCTGATTGTATTTACTATATATATATATATGAGACACTATAGTTCTCGTATATATTTTACAATGGTTTTTTTTACTATGACTTTAAATTGTAATTTCTACTGAATTTTATTACTATTCTCCTAATATATACTGTGTATAATACCAAATGTAAGGTTCAACAACAGATCTGCCGTCGAACTACGAATTTTTATTCTAAGTTAAGGTTAATTGAAATCGATTAAATAATAACTAATTGTTTTAATTTTGGTAAATTTAATGTAACTGATTTTGGCGTTGATACAGTATAAACTCATGTAATTTCTTTTTTGTTAATATATTTAATAATTTAATGATCAGATATACCGAATGTTCATATCCCAGTATCAATTTTTCATATTTTAACTTTAATATATTATTATTTGCGGTTTGAAAATCACTTGTTAATCATTTGTTAATTATTTGTTAATTTTTTGCTGTTATCTGAATATACGAATTAGCTATTTCCTATTCGTTTATTTTATGTATTTAGGTACCCCAGCCTTTAGTTTAGTTCGCCGTTTAGGTACAATTTATTAGTCTGGCAGCATATGCACCTACGAACGCGCAAACCCTTTTCTCAGTTTTCAATTTCGAGTCTCCGTACGTAAAACTAATTGGCGCAACCTTTCATCTATTTTAGTCAATCCACACCCGTCTTCACTAAATAAGGCGTACACAATAAATAAAGGTTCCCTTGTTACGATTACCGATTTCGACAACATACCCTCCATCTTCATTACGTCAGAACTGCACCTGCGCGCACTAGATAGCAATATCTCCCAAAAATCTCAGCCTTACCTTACCCTAAGATAAAAATATCTGTCAACGTAAATTATGGCTGTTGTTAGCCAAAGTTTCCTGCATATCAGCAAAATTTTTGGACGCGTTTTGTTCTTTACAAACCAACATTAAATTGAATCACGAATTGTGAATTTCTGTATTTTATTCACACTCCTGCATCTTTCAAAGCAAATGTGAGCACCAAATCTCACTTGTCATCATAGAAAGGTAGCGAAATTAGAATTAGAAAGTAATTTTTCCGAAAGATGGAGCTTGTAATCGAATCTCGCTTTGCTCCAAAGCATCTTATAATTTTCAAATTTAACTAAATAGTACTAAATAGTATTTTTTCAATTTATTTATTTTTTATTCCATGTGCTAGCTTTCTATCGAGTTTATTTTTATGCATGCTATATTCTGTTTCTAGCAAATAATTGTACAGAAGAGACTTCAGTGCGCATTTTTATTGTATTACATTTCCTATCTCTATACTTCCAATATACTTCAATGATTTCGTGAACGTTTTTAATATATCGTCCTTATTTTCTTTTCCCGAGCTAACTTCAATGCTTCGTTCCTTCGAATTCCACCGAAAGTTCTTCGTGTTCGTAAAATATACAAAGATTAGCATTTCCGTTTATATACCTGATAATAAAATCTTATTTTATAATCTCTTATCATTATTAAATTCACCCTTCACCTCTTCAATTGCCTATCTGTCCCTTTTTTTCAAGCCTCTCTTTCTGAGAATGAGTTCTTTAGTGCATTAGGGATGTCTTTTTCAGTACTTTGTCGGTCTTTTGATGATCACTTTTTTTAAATTCCCTTAGTATAATTCTTATTCCTTTTTATCAAATCTGTTCCCGATTTCTAACTGCACTCAAATGACTGTGTATGTTAAATTTCTTCTGTTATTAAATTAGCGAATAAGAATAACATACCGGAATTAATTAAAGTAATCATTTACGTGATTTTTAATTAATGGAAGTAACAAAAAGTAAATTAAACGTAAACAAAGTATAGAAAGGGATTAAAAAAACTCTGATACTTTAAATTTTTATACCTCCATTAAATAAAATTCATGAATTTCGAATGTCGTATGCGCATAATGAAGGTGCCTGTAATGTATATTTTGTATTTTCATTTCCGTATTTGTACATGGTCATTTTACTTGTTTTGTTGCGGACAAACTTCATATCAGTTTAGATCACTGTTTGTTATTATTATTAAATATAGATACAGTCTATCTCGTGTTCTCATAACCCTCCAAGGACTTTGTATTACACGTACACTGTACAACTGCATAATGTATATATCCCATACGGTTTGAATGTAATACACATTTCCAGTTTTAATAAATAACGAACTAGAAAATTAATAACGGACATCAGTTGTGATACGTAACCAAAAATGTTTGGGTTACTTTAATAACACAGGTCTGCAACAAAAAAACTGCACAGGATGTTTGTACTGTTTCTTACGAGGATGTATTGAAAAATTCTTAGCCTACTATAGAAGCAAACAAAATTTGAAAGTCAAAATATTTTATTATTCAACGTACTCTCCTCCTAAATGCACTTAATTCAGCGATCCTGCAACGCCTCTAAACCTTTCAAAAAGAAATTTTTTCTTTGCCCTGCAAAACAGGCCTCAACAACTTCTATCACCTCTTCGTTTGAAGAAAATTTACGTCCTTTTAAACTTTTTTTCAGTTGAAGAAAGACATGATAGTCGGGCGGAGCCAGATCTGGTGAATAAGGCGAGTGTTCGAGTAATTCAAACCTTAAATCACGAATTGTTTGCATGGCAATATACGATTTGTGTGTAGGGGCATTATCCTGCAAAAACAAAACACTTTTGGATAACTTTCCGCGTCTTCTCTCTATAATGTTTTCTCGTAGAGTAGTCAGTAACGTCGAATAATAATTCCCAGTTACTGTTCTACCCTTATCTAGAAAATCAATCATGATTACTCCATGGCAAGCCCAAAAAACTGAAGAAAGAACTTTTCCAGCAGGTTTTTGAACGTGAATTTTCTTAGGCCTTGGAGAACCAGAGTGTCTCCATTCCATCGATTGTGGCTTTGTTCCTGGGTCGTAAATATGTACCCAAGTTTCATTCATAGTAACAATACGGCTTGAAAAGTCTGCATTACTTTCAAACCGAGCACAGGTTGAAAACGATGCTTCCACCCTTGCACGCTTCTGGTTAACATTCAGGTGATCCATTTTGCAGAAATTTTTCTCATGTCCAAATCGACGTGAACTATATAATGGACGCTGTTATATGAAATGTTCAGTGCCTCAGATATTCGTTTTAGCCAAATTCGACGGTCTGACAAAATCATGTCATGAACTGCATCAATATTTTCGGGGACGGACACAGAAACTGGCCTTCCCGATCGGTGTTCATCTTCAATGCAAAATTTACCTATTTTGAAGCTTGCAATCCAACTTTTCACGGTTGCATACGAAGAACAAGGGTATTAAGCATATCTTCGTAAATCTGCTTGTCTCTTAACCCCTTCAAGTACAGGTACTTTATGATGGCTCGACTCGATACAATTTTTCGATTTTCACAATTTCGGTCGCAACTTTGGTATTTGACTTTTTGACGTGATTCTTTACTGTCACTTCTATAGTCGGGACGCGATAGCTAGCGAACTGCGTCATTAATCAACATTGACGTCTCAGCCGGGCGATATTGCCGTATCGATCGATTGATAATTGACAACCGCAAAATTGATCATATGTATTATGTCAAATGTAAGGTTAGAATTAGAAGCGAACAGCGAAATCCATAACCTATAAATGTTATCAATCTTATGCAGACTAATAAAGTACAATTTTTTATAAAAATCGCAATCCTTTGGACATTTAAATAAGTAATTTAACGTCATCTACATTATATGATAATGTCAAATGTATTCTGAAAATATTGGTAATTAAGCGCAAAATATTATTTACACCTATGTCAATTAGTGTTTCACATTTTATGATCTATGGTGTACTTGAATATTATTTAGCTACAAAGGATTAAAAATATTCAGTGATTATATTATTTATTGCTGAAACAACAGTTCGAATATGTTAAGGAACGTTAAAATCACCATTTAAGCTCGGTTGAATGAAAAAGCTCATCTATGAGCAAGTTTGTCAAGTATTTAGATTAAGAAACTTTATTAGTTTGTTACTATAAATTTCTTGGAGCTTTTGCCATAATATGCTTAGCTTTTGACATACATGCTACACAAAATCTGCTTTCAAGTTAAAAATACTGATGTAAATACTATAATAAAAACTCGGATAATTTTTGCCATAAAGTTTATAATAAACTTAACTGGGTACATTTATGATGTTACAGAATGAATTTAAATGTGTACATTACTAATACAATTTTACATTTGATAAAAATTTATAAATTGTATTAAGAAAAATTTTTTACATGTTGTTTTGTTTTACATTTCACAATCTACGTCGTCATCGTCATCATCATCCCATTCATCTGTATCAGAATCGTCATTTAAGTTGATTATGAATTGCTGTTCTTCATCCCTATCAAAGCCCACTTCTCTGTCCCACCATATTTGTATTTCCTTTTCTGTATGTTTAATTGTATTCCTGTAGTTTCTGTAGTGATTGTAGAAAGTGCTTCTTCCCACATTTTGATACAGTTTGCGACACCTCCCCCATCTCTTCCAATGTGCCTATTGTAATATGTCTTTGCAATTCCCCATATATGTTCAATTGGGTTAAACACAAATTTTTCTTCATATTGTGAACATATTGTTGTAAAAAGTCTACCCGTGCTATAACAATGCGTGGCAGTTCCACTAGACCTCTACGGGGATCATCTTTCCTCCATTTGAAACCGATATTTTTTAGAACTAAACCCAGTGATGTTAAGCTTCCATTAAAAATATTTCGTTCCTTTAGGAGTTGTAACAAAGATCTCCGAGTAATATGCTGTTCTGAAAATATATAATATTTATAACCGTTCAAGTAGTACTTGTATATCTATATGCTTACTAGTACGATACATTTCATAAATGACATCACGTATCGATGTTTCTGTGCCAGGTTCTAGATCGCGAATAGGTTTTGCTTTCTTCCTTGTTTTCACTGGACTGGTGAGAGGTTGATTTGCCTTCATGCACTGCGATATTTTTGAAACTGTAGACACATGTATATTTAATGCTGCAGCAACTCTCTGAAATGTTAAGGAAATATGTAATTTTTGCATTATAGTGATTGCCAAACACATGTACGTACCTCTTGAACAGCGTTAAATGGTATGAAAGGACCTCCTTCATCGCGTTCCCTCTCAAAAAAGGTTATTAGTGAAGCAATTAATTGCTTCGATTGCTTACAAAAGGATTTAGGCATTGCGATAATAATAATACGCACCTATAATTAAAAAAAAACTGTTTTTAAATATCAGACAAATAAACGGAGGCAAAAAAAAACACGAAATACAACAGGGAAGAAAAAATACAAGTAGGTGACACACAATAACAAGATTGACAATGACTGATGAATTGACACCGGCTACGTCGCATACTTGTATTCACCTCGTTAAAAATATTCACAAACTGTAAAATCATAATCAACTCGAAACATGTGTTGTTTTATCAAAAATGTAATAAATTATAACCAAGTAGTGCTACTATATGTAAAACAAATAAACTAACGACTTTTTAATACATATTGCATTTAAAATGTTTTCAAATGGGCTAATATAGATATGACATCATGTATACTTCATTGATGACGTGCAACGCTAGCTATCGCGTCCCTATTTTAATATTTATTTTTCGTTGCTATGGTATCGCAATATTTTTTTATACACGGAAGAAGTCCAGGCTAACTAGATATCAATGCCCCTCGTATAGATTTTTACTCATTAAAACCGGGAAAAATACTCGACGAATTCCATCTCATCAGGTTTTCTTGCAAAACTCGTGCTTGTAGTTCCATTCAGTGAAGCTACAAAGAAAATGCAGTGAAACGCCTGTTTTGCTAAAAGTGAAGATTCTGGCTAGCGTGGTTGGGCATGTTTACACATGTTTGCAGGGTATTAAGAATTAATATGAAAAAGCTTATTATCAGATTTAATCATGTTTCAACATGATAAATAAGTTCAGGATCTTGGTTGCTATATAAACCACATTCAGTTTACATTTTACATTCAAACGTGACTGTACTCGTGTTTTCAATTATACAGGGTCAGGCAAATGTATGGATCCATTCGAATATCTTTGATAGGGGTACTTAAATTTTAATAAAACTTTCCACTATTAATTAAATGCAAGTCGGGAATTCCATCATATCCAAATCAGACTTGCAAACGATCCTAACTCTTTTATTTTAGATAAAACACCCTGTATATTTTTACCGATTTCAACAGAACACTGCTCTGGGAGTTCAACACCCTTCTATTCAACAACGACAAAGATTTTTAATTAAAACTGATATTTTAAAATCATGTTTATGTTGAGTTAAGGCATGAAATTCAAATTCAGTTCTTGACTTAAACTATAAGAATTTATTTAAGGAAATTAATACAGTTAACAGCTAAATTAAAAGATTGTAATATACAAAAGACAGAAATTCTGGTATCATTTGATGTTTCCAACATGTTTTCAAAAATACCACATAAGGAATGCTTAAGGTTAATAGAAAACAGTAAAGAAAAATACAAACCCGGTTGTTATACACGAAATCATATCTCTAACAGAGTTAGTCACCAACCAAAGTTACTTTACATTTAACAACAAATTCTACAAACAAACAGAAGGTCTGGCAATGGGCTCACCTCCAAGTCCTCTATTAGCTGAAATTTTCATGAAGCATATTACAGAAAAAATTATTTCATCACAACTAGGTAAAAAACATATTAAATTTTGGTATCGGTATGTAGACGACATCCTAGCTTGTTTTAAGGGTACTCATAGACAACTACAAACATTTCTGAACTACATAAATTCAATACATTCTAATATCAATTTTACAGTATAAATAGAAGAGAATAACAGTATTAACTTCCTGGATTTAAAATTAAACAAATTAGATCAGAGCTTAAAATTTGATATATATCGTAAACCTACTTTCACTGATTGCATTATTCCCAAAGATTCACTACACCCTAAGACACACAAACATTGATTTTTTAATTCTATGATACATAGAGCATTAAATATTCCTTTGTCTAATGAATCTTTTATTCGTGAAATCAATACTATAAAACAAATAGCGGTAAACAATAGTTATAATAGTAGCGTAATTGACAGTATACTAAAGAAAAAACAGTTACAAGTGGCCCGAGTATATCCTAAAGATAGTGCTAATTTGAAACAATTTGTCTCGTTAACTTACTTCGGTAAAATAAGCGAGCAAATTTGGAAATATAATTTCAAAAAATAATAGTAATGTTAGTATAGCTTACAAACCATATGTAAAAACAAGTAATTTCATTTTTAACGCAAAACGTAAAACAGATATCAATAATAAATCAGGAGTGTACAAATTATATTGTAATGATTGTAAAAGTGTATATATTGGTCAGACTGGTCGAAGTTTTATTTTACGGGTAAAAGAACACATGAGGTCATATAAACTAAAGAAGACAGATTCAACATTCGCAAACCATCTTATTACAGAAAGGCATACATTTGGTCATCTTATGATGTTGCATTTGGCCGAGAAAGGTCGTAAATTAAATCTTTTAGAGTCACTTGAAATTTTTAAAAGCGGAAACAACACAATAGATATTGTTCTTAACGACCAGTTTGATCTTATATATACACCTCTTTTCCAATGTTGTATATAATAGTTAAGTATATAGTAGTAATTTTAAATAACATCATAAACCACCCCCATATTTTTTGTGTCATTTATAAGATCTATGTAGGCCTGTAACTTTTGCAGTTTGATAATGACATTGTATGTCGAAACCGCGGTCACTATTACATGTGAATAAAGTGGTATAACAAAGTTATTGTTTTATTTTATTTTATTATAATCAGAATTTACTTTGTAGACGTCCAAATACTAATAACGATCCAATTAATTGAAAAAGAACGTATTGAAATTTTTATTATGTTTGGTTTTGGTGACCGTGTCAGAATTCATGAATAAGTATGCGCTTTATTTAAAAATTTGCATCAAAATCGGCATCCAATATCACGAACTGTCTGGTAAAACTTTGAGAAGATATAATTTTACCGGAAATGTTAGAAATTTATCGAAAAGCGGATGACCACAAGTCGCAGCTAATGAATTATTGCTCAAGATATTGCTATAATATTAGAAAATTACCACGAACTCCCACTACATCCCTCGCACTAAACTATGATATAAGTTGCCCATCAGTAGCCAGAATATGGCAGCAGGAAAAATATCATCCGCATAAACCCTATTTAGTGCAAGAATTATTGGACGGGGATTATGATCGTAAAATCGAATTTTGCGAAAGAGTGATGGAGATTTGCGAAAATGACCAATATTTTACATCCAATTTGCTGTTTTTCGACAAGGCTCAATAGTTTGAATAGTATCGTTAATCGCCATAATTGTCGATACTGGTCAATAGATAACGCTCATTGGATGCTAGAAACGCATGCACATCATCCGTAGAAATTAAAAGTTTATGCTGGTTGTTACAATATTTCGGTCGATCCCTGTATACTCTTCGCGTCTTTGATAACACCTTATCGGTCATGCGTTTCGGAATCTTGGAGTAGGGACGAAAACCATTGCGCGTGTTACTTTAGGTGAAAGCGTTATTGTGTGAGACGACTTTTTGGTTGTGAATTTACCGTATGGTTTTGATTCTGGTTGCAAAAAATATAAGTGGATATAACGTCGTGTTAATTAACACATTAATTTTCCGCTTATGGGTGATTAATTTAACGCTAGCCGTCATAGAACACAAGATTAACAAAGCATGTTTAAACATCTCAGTAACAAGTTTCTTCTTTAATTACATATTATCTTTAAAATACGTACGAGAAGTAATTTATTAATAATTAGCATTTTATTTTCAATAATCTGTATGCATATCTTTGCTTTTTAGAGAATAGCAAATGCGTTATTAAACATCGACGTTTCAACTATTCATAATATTTCTTCTACGGTCAAACAAGGGACACATCAGACCAATCCAAAACAAGAACACGCCAGAAATAAACCTATAGAAATCGTTGATAGTTTTGCCAAATGTGCAATTAGAAATTCTAAATATGATATAATAATAATATTTATTCATTTTAGACACAAACTTAGTGTATATGAGTCGTCACAATAAAAGAAAATACAACAATAAAGGACCAAACTGCCATTAGTCATACAAAAAAAAATTACTTAATACTTAAAGAAATATATCACGTATATCACAAAAAAAAACAAACATTAAAATAAACGAAACGTATAAGAACACAATTCAGCTATTCTTGAACGAGTCAACTATCAGATCAAAACATGTGTCGTGAACAGCACTTGCAATAGCTAAGAAGGCACTCAACATTAGTTATCTGTTTTGTAGTACTTTGCCCACATTACTAATCAGCCAATGAAGTGTTATCTAAGTGGAAGCTCCGATGTAATAATCATATTAGTCTGAGTGAAATGAGTAGTTCATCAAAACATCCATATTCATCTAATCTGGCTCTGATAATGACAACGAATGCCTATTTTGACGATCTTTTAAAAGATCGCTCCATTAAATATATAAAAAATAGATGTGAAAAGTCACTCTATTGTCAAATCACCCTCACATACCTCCCTCGTGCATATAATCATTGACTTTAAAGGTTTTGCAATTTTGGAATATAGGCCTGGAACTTATTTTACTGCTGTTGAGCAACTACTTGAAATTTTGTTAGTTATCTTAGAAAATCTGTCTCCATTCGGTCGATATTTTAATTTTAAAAATAGTCTGCAATCTAGGTCCAGTGAATAATTAGGATGATCTAAGAGCGTAATCGCTTTTTTGTACAGCAAGTCTCTCACTGGACTTAGCGTGATTGATCCACTTGTCAGGCTACAATTCTAATTTATCTCTTCGAACCGAATCTCAAGCTTACTTTTTTATATCCGGATCTATTCCTAAATTTGTTCAGTCCAATGCTGGCGACGTCATTAGCAAGCAATAAGCTCTCTAAGGTAAAATTTCGAGTCAGAGGTGTACCATATTCTGTATTTCTCCGCATTCACTTAGAGTTGTCAGCAACTGTCAACCCTCACATGCCCAGGCTAGACTTCACTGGAGTCACCCTATCACATTAAAACAGGTGTTGTGAGCAGCACCCTCAATAATTAATTGCTAAGAAGGCACTCAGCATTATTTTTCTGTTTTGTAATGTTTTCCACATTTCTAAGCAGCCGATGAAATCGCTATCTCTCTAATCACACTAGTCTGAGTGAAAGAGTTAATCCATCAAAACATCATCTCTAATGATGTAGTTAACGAAATATCATTATCAAGAGATATTTCTAGTCGTAAACAGAAATAAAACTAATTAGTCTTAAAGACTTCTGTTCAAGACGTATTCTGTTCAACCTTCCCAGGCCTTAGTATGAAGGTTACTCTCTTATAACACTGTGCCTACGACAGAATTATATAATCTCAGCATGTTAAAACCAAATTAATATTCTTTTTTAAGTTTATGTTTGATTTATTGCCCTATACAGGCGCGGCTCGTGATGACGTATTTGGGAGTGCAAGTATAATGATGCGAGTGCTTCGTGTATTCTTGTGTACTAACTGTAACGTTTTCTTAGTAAACACCGAAAACACACGATGCACTCGCATCATTGTACTTGCATTCCCAAATACGTCATCACGAGCCGCGCCTGCCCTTTACATTCAATAATTTTCTATTATTTACTATAAATTTTATTAAATAAGTTCGTAGAACGATACGAAATGTAATACTTGGACAGAAAAAGTACCACTCCAACTTAAAACTTTTAACTATGTACAATTGTACATACTTATCGAGGAAAAGCATTACTATTACTTTACTCGATGAATGGCATACAACCAATTCCATCAATACAAAAGTAAATAAAAAACCTTTTAAATTAAATTATTAAAGAGAGTAATGGGTGCAGTTTTATAGGTGCAGTTTACACCCTTCGTAAATGACACGTCAACATGTAATGTACGAGTACGAGGGTCATCTTTTATATTTTTACAATATCTGGGAAGAAAACAGCATTTTTAGGAACAAACTATTTTATTGATTTTCAAAATATTCGTCTTTATGGTCTGTACACTTTTGCATGCGTACGAACCAGTTCTCAAAACATTTTTTCCACTCTGAAGGTTGTATCTCAGAAACATTGTTTTCAAAGGCTTCGACTGCTTCTTGAGGTGTTGAAAATCGCTGCCCACGCATTTTTTGTTCCATAGTTGGGAATAAAAAGAAATTATTCGGCGACAAGTCAGGTGAATATGGACAATGAGATATTATTTCAACACTTTTCTCCTTCCGCATTGTCGTGATGAAGAATAATGCAACTTTTTCGGTTGTTCTTCCTGATTTCGTCTATAACTTTTAGCAAACAAATTACTGTATACCATTCAGCGTTAACAGTTTTTCGATCCTCTAAAGGAATTGTTTCGATGTGTCCTGTACAGCCGAAGAAACAAGCGATCATTTTCTTGGAAGTGCTCCTTGCACGAACAACTTTTGTGGGGTTCGGTTCGTCTTGGAACACCCATACAGTAGATTATTGCTTGGGTTCCGGCTCATACGTATACATATATCCATGTTTTGTCATCTTTGACGATATTGTATACATCAGAATAATTGAAACATACATGAGTAGGTAAACCCCACCAGTTTTGTATAATACAAAGGTATTTTTAATAATATAAAATATTATTAAAAATCTGGTGTGAAGAACACAAATACAGGTTCACAATTAATATTTTTGTGAACGTGTCTGAACATTTCCTTCCGAAGAGTCGTATATACGTATTTCGCCTTTCTACAGGCTCATCGGTACGCCCTTGCTGGAGAAAGGATATCTTCAGACACATTCACAAAAAAGAACCACATTGCCACATCACAGAAATTATCCAGACCGAGCGTAGAAGTAAATTCAGCGCTGCCTGTTGTCAGACAGCCGAAGTACCTCGCCCCGTCCACATAACCATATTGTATACAGATTTTGCGGTTCCTACGTTGAATTTTTTGCGCATCTCTTTACACCAATTGACACGAGCTGCTTTCTGTGCTTCGGTCAAGTTATGTGGAATCCATCGGATGTAAAATCGAATGAATTGCAGTCTGCGATATGCCAAGAGATGCCTCTACCTCACTGTAAGTCACATGTCGATCGTGTTCTATCATTTTCCGTACAGCATTGATGTTTTTTGGAATTCCAACAGTTTTTGGTCAACCTTTACGTGATTCATCACTCGCTGAGGCACGACCATGACGAAATTCTGCAAACCAATTGTAAACGTCTTCTCTAATGGTGCCTCATTACTAAAAGTTGACCGAAGCGATATAATGCATTCTTGTGGAGATAGGCCTTTTTTATAATCGTAAAAAATCATCCAACGAAAACATTTACGAGTAATCTCCATTATTTTACAAACTCACTGTCTTAAAACTGTCCCTGTCAGCAAACTACTGAGTCAATTTCTAAGCTATCGCGTATTTCTCATTGACAAATGTCAAACTTTAAGAATATAGTGATTACATGTGTCCAAAGCACCATCTAGTGGTCGGTTGTAAAAATATAAAAGGTGTCCCTCGTATTTATTTCAATCAAATTAAATTTAACTAGAATATAATAACTTCACCGACAATGACGTATTGGTAATGATATAACCAACGTAAGAAAACATATTTAGTAAATACACATTATGTTCCAATAAAGTTGATAAGAATCTTCAGAGTATAACCAAAAAAAAAATTTAACTTTCCGAGGTCAGTGACATTTAAAGGAGAAAATGGATCCAAAAATATGGATCATAGGATAACTAACGTGTATAAGGAATATGCATTCAAATGGGGCAAAGAATCCAATAATGATGACTCAAAATGTGAATGACCTCTGGAAGCACGAACTGAAGAAATCACCAACAAAGTTGAATATTTGGTGCTGACTGTCCGCCGAGTAAAAGTTTCAGTTATTGCTAGAGAAGGAGGAATATCAGAAACGAGTGTTTTTAAAATTCTATACGAAGATTTGGGAATGAGCGAAGTGTAGACACGATGGATTCCCATGCTGCTCATTCTCAAACAAAAATTGTGTAGATAATAAATTTATGGAGAGAATTTCACTGTTTTCTCTCAAGATGAAGACTTCTTAAATAGAATTGTAACTGGGGATGAAACTTAGGTAGACCACTGGAACCCTCCTACGAAACAAGAGTTCATGCAATTGGTTCACAAGGGCTCTCCGCTGCTAAACGAAGGCAAAATTATTCAAGCAGTAATCAATAAATGCGGAATTTGAGGAATTACAACATCCATCCTACAGTCCAAACCATTCTTCCAGCCCTTGTGAATATTATTCTTTCCAAAATCCAAAAAACATTTGAGAGGTCGTCGACTTTTATCGAATGACTACGTGAACAACGCTGTGGGGTCGTATTTTGCGGAATTGCCAAAATATTTTTTTTTCAAAGGCATACGTTATTAAAGGTACGTTGGAATAAGTGTGTTGGTGTTACTGATTCTTACGTTGAAAAATATTTTTTTTTGTTTCTAACTTATTTCTTTCATAGCTAGATATACTCGTATATACAGGCTGATTCATTTACGGCCCCCACCATGGGGATCTCGCTTATTATTGGAGATAGAGTATAGGTTTAAATTTGGCAAAGTTGTTAAATTTTGTGTTTGTTATAAATCCGTAAAGATCTTTCTTTTGATAATTTGCCTCCTTTGCACTGCTCTCCTTTAAATTTTAAGGTTCTGTCAGGTGTTAATTTATAAAAAAGACCTGTTTCGTCCGCGTTGTAGATGTCATCTTCGCTAAAATCTTTTCTAATTTGCGGCCGAACTGTGGTAATCCAGTTGCTGGCCACGTTGTTATCTGCTGATGCCACTTCACCAACAATTTTCCCACTACATATGTTATGACGTACTTTCCATCTGTCTATCCAACTTTCACTGCACACAAATTCACCGTGAATTTTGTTTCCAAACTCTCCTGCTTTCGTTTTTAAAATTGCTCCACTTATAGTTATGTTGTTTAGTCTCTGTTGAGTGAACCACTTTAAAAGTGCTTGATCTACGTCATTATAGTGAGATTTCCGCATCTTTACTTTTGCATTTGTACTTTCAAATGCTTTAAGTAATTCATTTCTGTTTTTCCATATTGTACCAACAGTAGATTTACTGAGATTTCTTTCACGGCTAACGTCTTTCTGTTTTTTTTTCCACTTTGTATATCATAAATTATTTGACACTTATCTTTAAGTGCAAAAGATTTTTGCTTTCGCACTAAATTATCCATTTTATTTGCAAACATCCGTCCGCTGTGAATAACTTCAATAAACTAATTGCGGAAATAATATCAATCGCGGCGCAAACAATGCAAGGGAAATAATACGGGTACTCCCCAGTTCTCTGACAGATAACACTTCATTTTGTGTCGCGAAGTTCGCTATAGACGAAGCTATACTCGTTCAAACTCGTTCGTTATATCCGAAGGATCGTAAAATACGGGTTCGTTATAACGGATGTTTTTTAACGTTATTTAAATGGGAACCCGGACGAGACTTTCGATATGGTTCGTTAATACCGAAGATTCGTTACAACCAGGGACGTTACAACCGACTTCTACTGCATAACGAAATTGTGCGAACTTATTAAAAATGATGGAATTAGTAAAACGCTTGGTAGGTGTAACACTTTCCTAATAACGCCTTTCATTTATGTATGTATGGCTTAATGCCTCTAATGGATTGGAACTTTATAGTTCTGAATTCTTAGGGAAGATCAATTCCCTTTCATTTTTTTATTTCTATACATTTATTGTGTCATTTTCTACGATCCCCGACTTCGTTTTCTGGGTGTTATATTCCAATCTTCTTTAAACCGTACTACACTTCTTGCATCCAAGTTGTCCTTTCATTCATAGTCAGGTAGATAATATAAAAATTTCCTGTAGTACAAAACAATTTATTTACAAAAATAGTTTAGCCCTTCAAAGCCTCATTGTATACTGTTGTAACTGCCGTTGTTAATATTTAATTAGTTCTTTCAAAGTTTACAATAAATACTGGTACATTAATGAAAAAGAATTCTTACTTCAATTTTATTTTTAAAGTTAAGAACGTCTATGTGTCTACATTAGGGTGGTCCTTATTTTTCAACTTTGTTGTTTCGACCGTAACTCCCCCTCCGCCTCAAAATGTTCGCTATAGTATAAAAATACAGTGTGCAAAAAATTATCACGATTAGGGGAGGCTAAGACGTGACGCATCGCTCTTGAAATTTGGTTCGAAGATATTAAAAATAAAATTTTCTTGGTTGTAAAAAATATATTTATTTATACTAAAAAATATATTTAAAAAATATATTTGACTTTAATTTTAACAAGTTTTAAATTTCCTTGAGACGATGTCGTCTTAAAGCTTCTCTGGTTTTCATTTAAAACCAAATTTTTAAGGACTAGAATACAAAGTAAAGTCTATATATTTATATACATATATGTTGACATATTTTCTTAAGAAAATAAATGAAAATTAACAATAAGATAGAAGAATGGTTTACTTTTGGAAAACAGAGTTAATAAATAGGAAAAACATAAAACATTCACTCCTTGTGGTCACAGATTTGATAATGTTACAAGATCTCTGTCTGACAAGGGATAAATAAAAATTCTTTGTTTTTAGTTATTTAAATGTTATTTTATTTCAAAAAAAAAATTTTGTTCACACTGGGGTAGAGTTTCCAATAATCCGCAACAATTTGCACTATCAATTGCTTTTCTTCTTCATCTTTGGATAACACTAAATTAAAATCTTCCATTAGCTTAACTGCTCGTTCTGCCGAGTCATTAACAACATTCATATTTCCAACGATATTAAGGCCAACGTTAAAACTAGGTTCATTTACCCACTCCTTTGGATCTTTTGTTAAAAAGTCCGTTGGAATACCAAACCTTTTAAAAAAATTACGTGATTTTTTGGTTACAAAATATTTGATATTCTTATTAAGATATTGGCTTATAGTATGATAAGTTACGATCAATTTTTTTTAATTCGCAATCAGTAAGGTTATCCAGAGCTTGCACCATAAGATTCTTCGACTCATATGTAACATTTGGATCATAAAAAGACAACGCTGCTGTTTCTGGGGTTAAATACCACAAATAATTATTTAATTTGCTTAGTGACGCACGACTAATCTTCTCCTCAACAATTTTATAAGAATGTAAATCTTTTAGCAATCTTAAATCCTGCACAGGGGCTTCTGCTGCAACTGGTGCTTGTATCCAATTTTTTAAATACACCCTTACAACAAAGATGCAAATGTCACGAATACTAGTTATCTCCAATTGTGTCATTTTAAATTCGTTTCGAAATAAATATAATATAAGGCAATAAATAGCTTTCGACATCCAATGGGCGTGATGAAATGCTCCAGGATTTTTGAAGGTAAATTCCGGAACCGTACCATCAAGAAAAACTACTTAATTGAAGAAGCTCTTTATAATCATCACGTGGTTGCTTTACTTCAAAATTTTGAGATGCAAATTTTATAATCTCGGATACACTCCCAACTGCATCCTTCATTTTTTGATCTTCAACACCACTCAAAGTTAATTTTGTCAATTATGATTCAAGCGTCTCTAAATCTGCTAAATATTTGTACGTTAGGGCCTGATGATTTTTACATATTTTCATCGAAAACACTTCTTAAAATTATTTCATAGATGTGATGACGACATGGTAAATATAAAAAATCTTTTCCGATCGCCTGCTCTAAAAGAACACAAGCGCCTTGAAGTCGGCCTAAGTTAGAAGCTGTGGTATCACAATATAAAGCTTCTACATTTTCAATTAGGTTCCATTCTTGCAATAGGTCATACACTACTTATGCTTGTTGCTTTCCCGTTCCAGATGATATTGCTAGAATTCCAAGTAATTGTTGCTTGCCATTGTATGATATAACTACTGGAATCCGATCAATAGATTCTTTTCCTATTAACGATGGCACAATTTTACCACCCCAGTGAATTTTAATCAATTGTCATTTTATAGGGGAAGTCCCTTTTTAATTTTTTTTAAATGCTGCACCACAGTGACGCCTACCTTTCTTAACAAAAACGCGTAAGAGTATTCGAAAAAAGGGATAAAAAAGCTATATTTAGAACTCGTTGGCTTAAAAAAATATCTATGCTTGTAAACTATTATCAGGATATGTAAATAATTTAGTTGCCGTCCCAATTTTTGAAATTTGATTCCAATTAAATTTTTATAATCAAATTCTTGTTACAAATCGTGGCAGTTACCGTAAATTTAATTAAGTTATAATAATAAAGTTATAGGTATATTGTATACTAAAAAATATAAATACATAAAAAAAATATATTTCTGTTCATTTTACCAACAGGCGTCACCTTGAGAGGTGGTGCGCCACGCCTTCCCTTTGTTCGATACGCATAATTTTTTTCATACCGTATTTTTACACAAAAACAAACATTTCTAGAGGGAGTTACGATCTATAGCTTCAAAAAATGTTTCTTCCATACATCTAAAGACCACACTAGTCTACATATATATTCGTATCCCTTTTATTAACATTTTTGTTTTTCTTCGATTCACGTTCACAATACAGACAATATATTGGAATTCTCCAATAACTAGCAGGACTCTTTTTTTCATAAAATTGTCAGTGCCAGTATAAAATTTAGATCAAAAGATTTTATCTTGAAAATTGAATGCTTTCCTTTTTATTATTTGAAAGTTTTCAATTATTAAAGCAATTATTCCATGTTTCAAGTACATCAAAAGATTACAAATAGACTTTTACAGTTACGATGTATACAAGTAATGCTACCTAAAGTATCGTTTAGACATCAAATCAAATAGCTTACAAGTAGTTGCAGTTTATTATCTGTCAATGTCGAATACATACTGCAATTAAATTGCGATCTTGGTTTTTAATTGTTCTAGTAAATCTCGTCATCTCGGTAACAATCCTACAAAGCGATTGTATCCTGAATTACCGCTTATTACATATACTCGTACATCATTATATCAACATTTATTCAGAAGTTAGCGTGAAACTCGGGAAGCAATTAATGGAAATTGCAATCGGTAGTGGTCCACATAACAACAATTATGAGACTATGTTGTTAGCAGAAGTACTTATATTTGAAATAAATAGATGGAATACTCATATGCATTTACAAAATAGTATTTTTACCTTATTAAAAACTAGCTGAGCCAGGGAACTTTGTACCTCCTAACAGTCAATAAATGTCGTGTTAACTTTTAGCTAAATTTAATTTAGGATTTTATTAACGTAATAAAATGAATACAAAAAATTTATTAAGTTCAATAGTTTATTAGGATAATATATACACTGCTCAAAATTGTACAGGGATATTTACATAATTAAAAGAAAAAAGATTATTATATATTGTTAAGCAACTTTATTGACCAAATTTGTATATTCACAGGTAATTCAACTAAAAAAGTACAAAATGAAGAGTAAATTCAAAAAGTTCTAATAAATTTAAGTTTGCAAATACGAATTTTGTAAATAACGATATAATCTTAAAAGTAAAACACAAGATAATTAATTCCTACAATTCAATCACTTACTTAGGAAAAATTTCAGAAAAAATTGATACTTTCATTAAAAAAGTTAATAACGAACATATATCATTTAAAACAGACAATACTATACAGAACTTTATTAAAAATGACAAAGATAAAATAGACAAAGAATCAAACTCTGGTGTGTATAAGTTAACATGCGAAGATTGCAATAAGGTATACATAGGACAAACGGGGAGGACATTCAAAATTAGGATGAAAGAACACGAGAGAAGCCATAAAGAAAAGAAAACAGATTCAACTTTCGCAAATCATTGTTTAGAAATTAATCAAAGATTTAATATAGATTTCAAAATTTTACACGTTCAAGGAAAAAGTAAAAAACTTAACCTGTTAGAAAACTTAGAAATTAATAGATACAATAGTTTAGGATTAGCTTTAAATGACCAACTAGATTTAAACAACTCCCCTCTACTAAATTTAAGATTGTAAAAATTTTTGCACCACCATTCCCCAATAATTTTCACATAAATATTCTAACTTGCATTGTACATATTCAGTATTCATCCACCTGATGAAGCCATTGTATGGCGAAACAATATTGTAGTGGTATTTACAATAAAAGAATTTTTTGAAACTAGAAGTTTAATTACTTATTTCTTAGCATCTTAAAGATGTTTAAATTAGGAAAGCAATCATAAATATATCATCAAAAGCAACTTCTAGTGATCAGTATGACTTCCACGATTGTTTATTATTGCTCTAATACGGTTACGTATTGTTAAAATTAAATTGTCAATCTCTTCCTGTGGTATTGCCCTCCATTCTCTTTGAAGAACTTTAAAAAGGTCTCGGAGACCATTAATATGATCATTTTAATTTGTAAACCCTCTTTATAACTTATCCCACAGATGCTCTAACGGATTCATATCCGGAGACTGAGCTGACCACTCTAACAACAAAATGTGTTGCTGTTCTAGCACATTCATTACTGTTCGAGACACATGTGGACGTGCATTATCTTGCATGAAATTGAAATTTTCACCTACTGCTCCTGCATATGGCACAAAGATAGGTAAAATAACCTGTTCCATATAAATTTGAGCTGTCATATTACGTTCAATCAAAACGAGATCTGTTATTCCACCAATACTTATGCCAGCCCATACCATGATTGTACCGCCTCTGAAAGAATAAACTTCTTGGACTGCATTTAAACGATTTACGTATCCTGGCTGTCTTCAAACTTGAATTTTTCTTGAATCATTGTGCATACTACATCTAGACCCATCAAAGAACATTACATATGACCATTGTTCGTTTGTCCAATTTCGGTGATCCTGTGCCCATAAAATACGTTCTACGCTATTACCTCTTATTAGAGATGGAACTCTTAAAGGTCTGATGGATCTTATATGTGCCTCATGTAACCTATTGCGAGTAGTTTGGTCGCTAATCAGTACACCATATGTTTGGTTAAACTGATTTTGTATCTGTCCAGCAGTGCAGGTTTGACTACGTCGGGCAATAATTTGGATGTAACGGTCTTGTGCTGTCGTTGTAATCCGACCGTTACCACAATGTTGATTACATACTTCACCAGTATCCCTGTGGCGGTGCCATAAGCGACTTATGATGCTTTGTGTAACTTGAAATTCGGCTGCAACTTCAGCTGGATGCTGTCCAGCCTGCAACATGCCAATAGCAAGTAACATTTCTTCGCGCGGTAAATGACGCCTTTCCATTGATAGAACTCAAATTATACACTAAACCTAATGTTTTTAAACTCTGCAACATGAAATGACGCTATAATGCACTTAAGCGGAAAGTGGCAAATAACGCCGTCATGACAACTAATAAATAGATGTTGCAAATAAAACACAATCGCTCCATTGTTAGCAAGATAATATGATAAAACCTTTGTGCATATTCATTTTGCTCAAAATATTTATATACAATACGATATTCTGTTTTTACATCTTATTTTTAAAAATATCCCTGTACGATTTTGAGCAGTGTATAAAGAAAAGAAAAATTCAATAAAAGTACAAAAATCAAGTATTTCAATGACGTGTCAGCAAGACATTTGCTTTATTGAAGCTATGTATTTTGCTGCATGGGTTGCACTCGGGTTGATTCTCTTCAGTGAAGGATCCTTGTGATATACGACATTTTTCGTTTTGTTAACAGGCGCAAGAACAAATAAAACGAACGGTTTGCCAATACGTGAACATGCCACGTACAATTGACCATGAAAAAATCATGCATTTTCTAGATTCAGACCACAAACACTCAAGGATTGGCCTTGAGATTTGTTAATCGTCATGGCGAATGCAGGACGAATCGGAAATTGAATTCGTTTAAACTCAAAGGGCATATCGGTTGGGATCATCGGAATCCTAGGAATTAGAACTTCCTCACCTTTGAATTTTCCTTTGAGTATCGTCGCGTGAATCACATTGATCATCAGTTTTCTTATCACCAAATGCGTTCCATTGCACAGTTTTGGTTGGTTTAGATTTCGAAGCATGATGACTACAAAGCTAACCTTCACTTGTAAATTGTGCGGTGGTGAGCCAGGCACATCCAAGGAGTTTAAAATTTTGGTTGGATAGTTGATGTCTTTGTCTTCGTTTGTTACAGTCAATAGATCTGAATGAATGCAGAGTACCAACTGAATTACTAAGTTTAAGTAATTCACATCTTTGTTATTAACCGCCAAAATTGCTCGCGCCCTCAACCATTTGTTATTTTTGTGGTTAGCAATGATGTTCGGGAATACTTTGTTGATGAGCTCGTCTTTCGATGAGACAAAATTGCAAAAATTCGGAGGAAATGAAATCAATCCTCTCGATTCGTCGACAGGAACACCCCCATTACCGGTAGCCAGCAATTGCTTGGAGAAATCTTCAGCCGATGGATCGTTCAATAATGCAACTCTCATGTTTGCTGCCAGCTGTAGTTTCTTCACATAGCGCTACAGATTCGATGATTTGAGGCAAACGTTTATTTCATCGGCAGCAGTCGATCTTGGAATGATTTCTCATTGCCAACCGAGCCGTTTCACGGGCTGCCTCTCTTTGCTCTTGTGTTTGAGAAGCAGAAAGTCGTGTCATACTAACGCGGCGCTCTTCTCCTGCGATTTCTCGTTCTTCTTCAGTGGATTGATTCGCAATGTTCCAAAGCCTAATTGCATTACGGCTTTGTTGGAAAAGATTAGCTCTTCTGGGTCGCGGCGTCGTTAATAATAATACTCGCACAATAAGATTTATTAATAATACTCGCACAAAACAAACAAATCGACCGGTAATCTTTATATGCTTTTTTCAAAACAAATCACAGACAACATGAAACAAAAAAAAATTGCACTTTTATGTCACTGATTTGCAATGGACACCAATAATTACACAAATAAGCTATAAGCGTGCGTGACGTAAGCTGTCAATTGCGGAAAATGGCAGAGTTCCTAACCTAATTTATTTAAACATTAATTTTCTGTATAATTTCTTTTCCGTTAATTTTTCCGATATTTTAATAGTTATTCTGCTATTCGGGGCGGAAACGAATGCAATAAATTAGAGATCATTAAAATCGGTCCAGCCGTTCTTGAGTTATAGAACTGCACATCTGGGAAATAGGGAAACGTACGGAATATATATATTAGGGCTAAAACAACAAGTCAAGAAATGTATTCTTATGTTGAACTCGCTATTATGGTCAAATAATATTAAACTAACAACTAAAATAGATATACAAACTTATCGTTGAGCCAATCTTAACTTATGGCTCAGAATGTTAGCAATTGTCCAAAAAACATAGAAATGCGATAGAAACTGTGGAGGTGGATTTTCTAAGGAGAGCATGTTGAATATCAAAAAAGGAGCGAATACCAAATGAAAAAATAAGAAGAAATATCTTCAAGCACCGACGAAATAGAAGCTAGACAATTACTCTGATACGGACATATGATGAGAATGGAGGAGAATCGACAGCCAAAGAGGGCATTCCAATATACACCACAAAACAAAAGAAGAAGGAGAGGACCTGTAATAACATGGAATGAAGTGATAGACTAAATCATTAGAAATAGAGCAATGGAACGGAACAAGTGGAAGATAATAAAAGCATGGCGGTTGAAATGTGGGTTGCGGCGTAGATTGTAGGACATGGTATATATATATATATAAGATAAACTTAATAAGTCGGCGATTAAAGGTCTGGTTTACTTTAGAGTATATATATTTAAAACAACCCTACATGTTTCGGCAATACGCCTTTGTCAAGAGAATACAAAATATAAATGACAGAATATAAAAATTTTTTTATAATTTAATTTAAATAATTTATCCACATTGAAATATTGTATTGATACTGATTAGACACGCCCTCTTTTTAAATTTAACATGAACTCGTAAGAATGCAACTTAGAACACATAATAATGACATAACCTACATTCAAAAGTAAACAAAGTGTATTTGAAAATTATTTAAAAAATGTTATAATTTGATTAGAAATGTAATATCAATTTAATTCAAAACACCAGCGATGTTATGATAATAAAGTTTTGAGGCTATTTGTCAATATAAAAATAGGCCATGAGAAATAAATGAACGTAGAAGAAGCCGAAAAATAATTTTACAACATATGGCCGCATTTTTGTAATTATCCAAGTTAAAAATTAAATTACCATAATCAAACTTAAATATCTCGTCGAAAATATATATAATTGAAACGCAGAAAATTGGCCAACCTTTTTAAGTAAAAACCAGCCTCACATCATCAAAGATACGCCGAAGATTGAGGATAGCATCATTACAAGTATCCAAACTGCAACGCGTGGGCCATTTGGACGATCGAACGACTCCAAGCCGATATCAAGAATCCTAACGCCGTACTTGGTGCTGCACGACTACAACGCTTCCAGCTTGACCCTACACGTAAAATCTTGGAACACAGGTTCTTGAATGACCAAATTATTTTTTCATTGCCTATTAAATTTATATATCAATAAACAAGATCATAATAACCTATATAAACATTAATAAAACTTCTATATTTATTATCTATGCATCGTTTACCCTAGCTTAATAACTACAAGCATAATTTAACATCTATATAACACCGTAGTACTTACCAAATTAGTATAAATAATACATATTCTTTAACTTAGTTTTCTTTGTTCACCAACACTATATTTAGTACTATTATATTTACACATGTTTAGATGGTAATTCTCTTTATAGACACATGTCTATGTTAAGATAATTGTTACAGTTTTCTAATTTTTATTTCAATATATGTTATTTTTATCACTTTAAACTGTTTCTATTTGTTAGCATTTAGATGTTGAGTTAAACATATTATATAGACACCTAACTACAATTAGGGAGGTAGTTCACAGACCGACTATTTAACAACCATGCTCTCCGACTATTGTTAGTGTTATTATATGTACTCAGAGGACGTAGTTATCATTGTGATTAATTTAATCACTGGCGCCCATTATTTGAAAATTCTACATTGTCAATATTACATATCATTCATTATTATATAATTCAATATAACGATCTCACAGTATTACTTCAATATATATATATATATATATATATATATATATATATATATATATATATATATATATATGTAGACAAGGAGTCTTTGCCGTTAAAACAAGTATGAAAAACAATTGTTGTTGGGGAATCCTGCAATAAAAAACCATTAATTAGTTAATGTTCTTTATTTTTTTACCCTATATTTCGCTCTTAGGTTTAGAGCTTCTTCAGGGGTCACTTTAATAAGAAAAAAATGTACATAACTTAGATATTTAGTCAAACAATCATAAGAAAAATTCTACTTACAAATGTGAACACCTATTATGCGAAAATTATATATTACAAAACATGATAGGTCGATAAATTTGTCAATTGTCCCACGTAACACAAACAAAACGTCATAATTAATTTAAAACTCTTTTAAAAAAAAAAAACTATTATAATTTATAATATAACAACACATCTAAAAACAATCATGAGCAACGTGTAGTGAATCAATTTACTCATGATGTAATATTACAACCTGCCATTTCGGAAGTTAAAAGGAACTGCATGGAATTTATTTAATTATTTTTTACATCTGTTTCACATAGAACGACAAACTGCATTGAATTTTAAATAAATTCCATTAACTAATTAATGGTTTTTTATTGCCGGATTCCCCAACAACAATTGTTTTTCATATATATATATATATATATACCATGCTTAGAATTTTCGGCTTTTATATTAAACGTTTTCAAATTAGTATGTTATTTTGCTAAGTAAATGTGAATGTAAACCTTGCTGTCTACAAATTACAACGCAGATTATAGGAAATTTTATTTGAAAAATTTTCGTCCTCGTTGGGACTTGAATCCAAGTCTACGATTTGCCGGACCGTCGCTCTAACTAACTGAGCCACGAGAACCTTGGCTTCAAGTTTATTGGAAACGCTTTATAGAGCACCGATGTTAATATTCAGATGTCAGTTTGAAGGTTTGAAATTGCTAATTTTTCATTCTTAGCTATTAATATATAGAGATAATTTCTTAGCCGTCCATTTAATATATCATTTGATAAATACATACTAGGAATTTTTCGACTTTTATATTAAATATTTTTTAAATATTTTCAAATTAGTATGTTACTTTGGGAAGTAAATGTGAATGTAAACATTGCTGCCTACAAATTACAAAGCAAATTATAGGAAATTTTATTTGAAAAATTTTCGTCCACGTTGGGACTAGAACCCAAGTCTACGGTTTTCCGGATCGTCGCTCTAACCCACTGAGCCACGACGACCTTGGTTTCAAGTTTATTGAAATCGCCTTCGAACTCACATCCATGGTATGCCGAACCACCGCTCTACCACCTGAGGTATCAAGAACTGTGATTTCGAATTTAAGGAAAATATGCTATGAATAGTGGTTTGAAAGTTTAGCACGCCACCATCCACAACTAGTTTTCCCAACTAGGTTTCTCAACCGGGGAATTTTCTTCTAACTTCTCGGGTTCCACTTTGGAAAAGTGTTTCTACAAAGCAAGTTGAGCGCCAGTGAAATGTTCACAAAAATTTATTTACTTATTTTATTAATTAATTTGCAATAATAATGGAGTGTCAAATGAAACAAACGCAAGATAAAAATTTAAAATAAATATTTAATACAAAAATAAAAAATAAAAAATCTATTTTTACAAAGTATAAAGATTCTGTATTATACAAAAATACATGAGGTAAAAACATTCATTGAAAATTGACAGCTAAATGAATGGAAAACATCCTCTTAATGACACCGATCAAAACTTAAAAATAATCAAGTTAAATATTAATCTCTCCCCGGAGAGAACCAGACTGTATAATTAGATACTGAAACGCGAACAAAAAACTTGCGTGTGCTATCGACAAGCACACAAAAACCCTTTAATCCTCTCGAACAAACTTTTCAATCTATAAAATTACAAAGGATTTTAATATTTAACTGTATTATCTATATTCTTAATAATACTTAAATCTCTTATCTATAAGCTTTAATACAATGGAAATATAATTTAAATATTTATGACTCATAAATATTAAATACTTACAAAAAAATATTTGGAGACGAAGAAGGTGCTTATTCAAATTGAACATCAAATAACATACGAGAATTTATCTCTTTAACTCTCTAATACATCTATAAATCACTTATCAATCAATTAACCGAATGAATTAAAATATATGTAAATATATCTCACAAAGCAACCTTCTACTTCAAACTATAATTTTGGTCTCCCTTAATTTACCTCGGCCTCTCTACAACACATTTCAATGCATGCAGGGAAAAAAAACAGTTTTTATATCTCGTTAAATTTATACACATTTTGAATATACAACACTATCCAAAATAATTGTACATTTTTAAATGAAATTATTTTTAATTAAAAATCCATCGCAATATGTTCCTTAAAAAAAGCCAAGATGAATTTTCGAAATTAATGTTAATCAATTTATTGCACAAAAATTTATATTATTATTATTGTGGGGTCTAGCTATTTCACAATTCCTCAGCTTGTAGCCGGGAAATGTATTACTCTACCCACATATCTGAGAATATGAACACCCGCGTAGTGCGTAGTTGATGTTGCGGAATCAGTATATATCATAGAACGGTATTCACTACAAATTCTATGATGTAATTTCTTACGGAACGCTATTCACTACAAATTCTATGATGTAATTTATTGTTATTCTTTTGTCATTTCCATGATTCTTATAGAAGTTATCGGGGTGTTTAATCAGCAATTCAAATTTATTCCATTTGTAGAAATTTACATGTGTTGAGTATTATTGATCGCTGCATTAATTCGTGGACTCTGAATGGTAATTCTAGTGATTTGAGATCCTCATAGAACTGGTGAGTGTAATTCCACCAGCTGATATAATCAAGGGTATTATACCTAATATATGTTTTTCTGTTTCTGATACGCTGAATCCATCTTTAGTGGTGTATATTTTTCAATTTTGTTTGAGTGTTTGCTGTTAATGTTTTTGTCTACTGGTACACCTATGTCTATTAAGTACGTAATATGTTCCATTTTATCTCGATGTAGGATGCCTGGTCTATTTACCGAAATTTGTTGGTATTGCCATATCTCAATAGAGTTTGTATCTTTGGTTATCAAGAAATATCGTAGGGGTGTATATTTATTCTTATTATTAATATAATAACAACAATTACTATTATTAAATTATTACAAGAAATTACCAAACAGTTTTGGAAACTAAATATTTTATTCATTTAAAACAAATGTTGGTTTATATTTGGATTACCACTCGCATAGCAATTTAGTGTGCAGAGAAGAAAAATTAATCGCATTAAAATAGTTGATACATATATTTCGGGTTTCTAGGTCACACCCTTATGACGGGCAAATTAATCTTCTCAACTGGTACGCTATTTGCTACTAAGCGGAACTCGTAACGTGTGATAACACAGACCACAATTCTTCACGATTTGAACGTATTATATTTTCCGCTGCATCTAATGTAGACTTATAATAAAATATACAGTTTTAAGCAAATGTATGGATACATTCGAATATCTTTGATATGCCTGCTTAGATTTTAATGAAACCTTTCACAATTAATTAAATGCATATCGGGAAATTGATGAGTATATTTATACCCGTAATCAGATTTCCGGTTTAGCCGGAAACGATGTTAACTTTTTATTTTAAATTAAACACCCTGTATATTTACACAAATTTCAATTTGCGATAAACAGAATATCCTAAGGAATCATCCGAATTACACTTCACAAAGATATTTTGGAAAAAAAGCGAACCTTCGAACTCAGCTGCCATAGTTAAATGAGTGTAGTTGTGCTGGGGAATTAAATAACTTAAGGAATTTATTTAAGGAATCACGTCCACCTGGCCAGATAATGAAGGTCTTATCAGCGTATCTATACCAACACTTCGGTCTTTGACTATAAGAACAAAGGATTTATTGTTCGAATGCTTTCATAAAGAGGTTGGTGACGACAGGAGAAAATTAGGAACTCATAGCTACACCAAACACTTGTTCGTAGTAACAGTTAGGAATTGGAAACAAGTAGAGGTTAGACAAGTTTCCACTAGGTTGCTTACGTTGTCAGGCTGGTTATCACAGAATAATATTTCTTGGATTATTTGTATGGTAAAAGGGATTCATCATCAAAACTTACCAGTAAATCCTGGGGCTTCACCGCAAGTTTTTTCCGGCTTTGTAGAAAGTGCTTGGAATTTTGGATAAAGGATTCACTATTACCATGGTAGGGAGTGACGAAATTAGCAAGGCAATTGAAAAATTTGCAAATGGAATTATTTAATGTGTTGACAATTTGGCATAAGGGAAAGTTAGGTTGTGTGGGTATGTCCTCTAGTCTAGGCTGAGAAAGTTAGGTTTGTGGATTTTTCGATAGATACTAGAATAGATACTAGATACTAGAAAACGAGATTTTTGAGAGCCTATGGGGATTGAAGAAGATTCTGCGGAGGAAATAATTAAGGGTTCGATGCGTACAGTGGAATCTCGCCTCAGAAATCTCTAGAGATTACGGGATGGTGTTAACCTTGTCAGCTCTGAGCGCAACGATTTCTGGGTCAGATTTCAAGGTTTTATGGGCAATGATTTCAGCCTTACAGAGATTTGAATTTAAGGGATTTAGAATGGGTAAGGACTTTAGAAGTTTCCAAATGGGTAGGGTCAACGATTCTGATTAGAATTCTGGAAAGGGGCAGTAATGTATTCTGTGGTAATATATTTGGGGTAGGGCAAAATTTGCCCCTTTGCATAGGACAGAAATTTCTGTGGCTGATAAAGGGCGTTTGGAAAGGATGATGACTGTATGTGAGGTTTTTGAAAAGTTGTATATTGCAGTAGTTTACAACAAGTACCTACTTGAAACGACAAAATTATTACTTACTTCTAAACGCTTTTCAGCATTTTCTTATAATGCAGAACACATCTATTTCTTTACGTGTATTTGTACTTAGATTAAGATGATTATTATTATTAAATAATATAATAGTTAGTTAGTTGTAATATTGTAATAACTTTAATGAAATCGTGCTTAAATTAAATTTACACATCCCTCGCATTAAGGGAATAAGATTAATTCAAAATCACATTTTCTTTGTATAATATTTGATGACATTGATGTATTTTACAGTTATGGTGTCGTCTACTGCACATAATCCTAATGTTCTTCCTAATTTCAAATTATTCCTGGATGTTATGCGAGGGTCTCTACCTACACACGGTACTAGTATCAGCGTTCATATCAGAGGTACTCCTGCTACGCTGCATGCTACTCGTTGGATGGGGGACATCGTTACTCGAAATAATTATATATGCCACCGTCAGGAGCGTTTATGGAACGCCACCAGAAAAGGAAGCGTAAGTTATGAATTAAAAACTGCATTATTTACTCGATGTTATTGTACTTACTCCGGTAATTAACACGAGATTTGCTTATTTCGTTGTTGTAATATCTGAGATAATTGAAAACTGGAGTTTTAAATTACTTTGCGGTTTTTCAGCGTGTTGGTGCCTTGTTTTGAGAATAATTTCAAGAGAAAGTATTAATTACACTGCTAAACGAAATGTTCGGATCATTTTGTATAACAAGTATTCTCTCTTTCTGATTTAATGTTTCATAATTATAATTATATGAGTTTTGGTTGTATCTTCAGCAATAACTTTTGTGGTGTGTATTGATTATTTTGTACTCGGTAAAACAAAAACACATCATTAACCTTTAACTGGAAACACGTTTCTATGATACACCTACGCAATTTTTGTTTAAATAATGTACAACACCGATTCATTCAAATGAAACTATGTATTTAAATATATTCTCACCAATATATTGCTCTAACTGCGATATACTAGTTTAGCATTAGAATAAAAGACTATTTTTATTAATAACTAACTGACCTAGCAGACGTTGTTCTGCCCTAAATCGATTGTTTTTGTATTAATATTTTTAAATTCAACGTTGTTTGTCCATTAGAAAACGCGATCGATAATAGATGGCGCTGTTTGTTGTCTGTTTCCAACAGATGCTTGACATCTGTTGACATCTGTTGGAGGTAAATATAAGTTTAGATAGTTTTGTCGAATATTGGTTCTGAATTTTGATTTTGTTTTCCAGTTCCCAGTAATTTTTTTAGTTAAACCATTCCACGTTCTCGTTGATCGTGCAAATCATTTATCGTTATGCCGTAGTACTTCAATTCACGATTCTCCAATAAAATTCCAACTTGTGATATCTCGCTAATCGAAAGAAAATTCTCCAACTGAAATTAAATTTGAACTTTGAGCAATTCCTATTTGGCTTCACACTGTAAAACGATGAAAATTTTCGTTTTAATATCAAAATCACAAATTCACGATTCTCGAGCCTAACGAATGGTTCGAATTCTATCTACTTGTATAAAATACCAATGTTTACTGTAATTCCATTCAGCACGTATTTACAATACGAAAATGTGTAAAATAGAATGAACTGAACGTAAACTAGTAACACCATCTATTGTCATTTATGAAACTGGCGCCATCTATTGGCATTAATCATACTAAACTTCCATATTGAAATTAACTTTTATTTTTCACGGCTTTTTTTAAATTTTTATTGTGATTTTTTCAATTTTTCTTTTCTTGAAAACATTTCTGATACTATATAACTATCAAACCATTAAATGAAATAAGAAAATCCAACGGTCCAAACGTGAGTTGTCGAAAATGTGCGCTACGTGAAATTGCCATGTAATATTCCCATTCAAAAAGTAATATTGATTTTTCACGATTTTCCAAAAATGTTCCTTAATTCGCAAGTTCCGATCGCAAGTTATAGCTCGAAGTGCATTTCCCATACAAACTTCCAATGTCGGATTTTAATAATTTTCCAAAATGTTTCCTCAATTTTCCCGAAATGTCTTTCCGTAAAAACGCGTCACGGACTATATCGAACACAATGATCAAAGAATCAGGCAAATTTGGCGAGCAGTTATCGAATTATGGTACAACAATCTCCAAGCAATATATAAGTATATATATATACAAGGTGTGTATAAATTGGCGGACCCACTAAACGCGGCGATGTTCTTCGTTAAATTCGGAGTCCAAAATCCTAATACGAAAATGTTGTACCATGCTCCATATCTTTGCACGAGGTTCCTAAAGTTCGAACTTTCAGTCTTGAAATAAGCATTATTACTCGATATTTGTTGACAGAAAGAGCTACAATTTAGAAGAAAGAAGAATTGTTGTTATTATCCTTTCGTTAAAGTTTTCTTTTTGATTTTAAAATTTGTTTTTAATATTTGTTTATTAACTTATTTTGACGAAAAACACATCTGACAACGTTGTAAAACAATAAGTAGGCAGCCTAATGTTGTTCTAGTCAAATACATTACTACTGTCAAATTTTGACACTTATGACAGGTGGATGAAATACAGTATTTTATCCACCTGATGAAGCCATTTTATGGCGAAACAATATTGTAGTGGTATTTACAATAAAAGAATTTTTGAAACTAGAAGTTTAATTACTTATTTCTTAGCGTTATAATGAAGTTTCAACAAGTATCTCCTTCGTCAATTAACTATTCAAAATTATACATCGTTAAGTACTAGTACTACTAAAAACCACATACACACGGTTCATATAACGATGTAACGTGCATCCAAATCAAGAAAAATATAATGGGAAGAGAAAGAAAGAACTCCATGGAAAATATTGCTTCCATATCGCAAGAGGAAGTGTTGAAAACTAGATGTAATTTTATGAAGAAATATTCATATAAATGTAAGTTATATATTTCTTTGTTAAGATGTTATAGGGTGTTTTAAATAAGGATCTCTTTCAACAGCAATGAGTAATAACATTTTTTAAGAAAATCAAAAACATTTACAGTAAATCTTCAAGTAGCTTGACCCCATTATTAAAAATCGCAGAGATCTAATCGTAGTAGCCAGGGTTTGTCATAACAAAAGTTAATAGAAAAATAACGTTTCAATAATAGTTTGTTTATGTCTAAAGTTTCAGTCACAGTTTGCTAAAAGTTGTACTTGTGCAGTTGTACTTAGCAACTGGAAAGTAGTATCAGATATAAAGCACAAAATTTAGTAGAGCTATTACAAGGTTTTGTGTGACGAACACTACATTGCGAGAGCCTGTACAAGCATTGCATCACGGAGATGCTGACCAGCGATTAAATTTTTGTCACTGGATTTTGCAATAACAAGCCCGAGATACGAAATTGTCAAATGGATCCAATTTTTCAAGAGACAGTATTAATAATTTCCACAATGACCGTATTTGGTCATTGTGGAAACAATGCGACTAGAACGAGTAATTTTCAGGAGAAATTTAGTGTAAATATCTAAGGTGCTTTATTTAACAACACACTATTTGTAAATGTATAAATGTATTTAATGGAACTTTAAACGCAGAGAGGTATCATAACAATTCATTCATTTTTTCGACCTTTGCTTGATGTAAATCCATATCACAAATAAATAAAACACACATAGGTAACATTTGGAATTTACTGCAAGTGAGAATTAATGAATATTAAATCACATTCTTACATGTAAATGTCGACTTATTTAATGCGTATAAATCTACAATCCGTCAAACTAAGTTTGTACTAGTATGCAGAACACACTCTTTCGCGACAACGAACTTCCTGGTAGTTAGGTTAATTAAGAATTAAGAAATACTGAAAAAACAAGCCTATCAACGCGAGGACACGTACAGACGACCGTTTCGTTCTAATTGGAACTTCTCAATGTACGGCATTCCCTTTCGATGACGACCTTGCTTTTTCATTTCTATACTTTCTGTATATATAGTTAACATTTGGAATTTACTGCAAGTGAGAATTAATGAATATTAAATCACATTCTTACATGTAAATGTCGACTTATTTAATGCGTATAAATCTACAATCCGTCAAACTAAGTTTGTACTAGTATGCAGAACACACTCTTTCGCGACAACGAACTTCCTGGTAGTTAGGTTAATTAAGAATTAAGAAATACTGAAAAAACAAGCCTATCAACGCGAGGACACGTACAGACGACCGTTTCGTTCTAATTGGAACTTCTCAATGTACGGCATTCCCTTTCGATGACGACCTTGCTTTTTCATTTCTATACTTTCTGTATATATAGTTAACATTTGGAATTTACTGCAAGTGAGAATTAATGAATATTAAATCACATTCTTACATGTAAATGTCGACTTATTTAATGCGTATAAATCTACAATCCGTCAAACTAAGTTTGTACTAGTATGCAGAACACACTCTTTCGCGACAACGAACTTCCTGGTAGTTAGGTTAATTAAGAATTAAGAAATACTGAAAAAACAAGCCTATCAACGCGAGGACACGTACAGACGACCGTTTCGTTCTAATTGGAACTTCTCAATGTACGGCATTCCCTTTCGATGACGACCTTGCTTTTTCATTTCTATACTTTCTGTATATATAGTTAACATTTGGAATTTACTGCAAGTGAGAATTAATGAATATTAAATCACATTCTTACATGTAAATGTCGACTTATTTAATGCGTATAAATCTACAATCCGTCAAACTAAGTTTGTACTAGTATGCAGAACACACTCTTTCGCGACAACGAACTTCCTGGTAGTTAGGTTAATTAAGAATTAAGAAATACTGAAAAAACAAGCCTATCAACGCGAGGACACGTACAGACGACCGTTTCGTTCTAATTGGAACTTCTCAATGTACGGCATTCCCTTTCGATGACGACCTTGCTTTTTCATTTCTATACTTTCTGTATATATAGTTAACATTTGGAATTTACTGCAAGTGAGAATTAATGAATATTAAATCACATTCTTACATGTAAATGTCGACTTATTTAATGCGTATAAATCTACAATCCGTCAAACTAAGTTTGTACTAGTATGCAGAACACACTCTTTCGCGACAACGAACTTCCTGGTAGTTAGGTTAATTAAGAATTAAGAAATACTGAAAAAACAAGCCTATCAACGCGATTAGAACGAAACGGTCGTCTGTACGTGTCCTCGCGTTGATAGGCTTGTTTTTTCAGTATTTCTTAATTCTTAATTAACCTAACTACCAGGAAGTTCGTTGTCGCGAAAGAGTGTGTTCTGCATACTAGTACAAACTTAGTTTGACGGATTGTAGATTTATACGCATTAAATAAGTCGACATTTACATGTAAGAATGTGATTTAATATTCATTAATTCTCACTTGCAGTAAATTCCAAATGTTAACTATATATACAGAAAGTATAGAAATGAAAAAGCAAGGTCGTCATCGAAAGGGAATGCCGTACATTGAGAAGTTCCAATTAGAACGAAACGGTCGTCTGTACGTGTCCTCGCGTTGATAGGCTTGTTTTTTCAGTATTTCTTAATTCTTAATTAACCTAACTACCAGGAAGTTCGTTGTCGCGAAAGAGTGTGTTCTGCATACTAGTACAAACTTAGTTTGACGGATTGTAGATTTATACGCATTAAATAAGTCGACATTTACATGTAAGAATGTGATTTAATATTCATTAATTCTCACTTGCAGTAAATTCCAAATGTTAACTATATATACAGAAAGTATAGAAATGAAAAAGCAAGGTCGTCATCGAAAGGGAATGCCGTACATTGAGAAGTTCCAATTAGAACGAAACGGTCGTCTGTACGTGTCCTCGCGTTGATAGGCTTGTTTTTTCAGTATTTCTTAATTCTTAATTAACCTAACTACCAGGAAGTTCGTTGTCGCGAAAGAGTGTGTTCTGCATACTAGTACAAACTTAGTTTGACGGATTGTAGATTTATACGCATTAAATAAGTCGACATTTACATGTAAGAATGTGATTTAATATTCATTAATTCTCACTTGCAGTAAATTCCAAATGTTAACTATATATACAGAAAGTATAGAAATGAAAAAGCAAGGTCGTCATCGAAAGGGAATGCCGTACATTGAGAAGTTCCAATTAGAACGAAACGGTCGTCTGTACGTGTCCTCGCGTTGATAGGCTTGTTTTTTCAGTATTTCTTAATTCTTAATTAACCTAACTACCAGGAAGTTCGTTGTCGCGAAAGAGTGTGTTCTGCATACTAGTACAAACTTAGTTTGACGGATTGTAGATTTATACGCATTAAATAAGTCGACATTTACATGTAAGAATGTGATTTAATATTCATTAATTCTCACTTGCAGTAAATTCCAAATGTTAACTATATATACAGAAAGTATAGAAATGAAAAAGCAAGGTCGTCATCGAAAGGGAATGCCGTACATTGAGAAGTTCCAATTAGAACGAAACGGTCGTCTGTACGTGTCCTCGCGTTGATAGGCTTGTTTTTTCAGTATTTCTTAATTCTTACACATAGGTAAGATGTTTAGATTTACACTTTATTAATAAAATAATGACAGCTGTTTCGCTAACACAGTAGCTTCTTCAAATTCAACTTAAGACTAAAGATACATACAATATACAGCGTTAAATCAGGTAGTTGACCCAAGTTAAAATTCTAGGAACTATTACATTTATATTTTGCTTTTTGAAAACTATACCATGTCCTACTTGTGTGAGGTTTAAGTTTAATAATATAACATAAGCAACTACGAAACAACATTTCAATGGGTGAACAGATTTAACAGAGGGGATGAATTCAAGTTTAATTTATCGTTTAGTAACATTTCTGAGTTTTTGAGTTTATTAATTTCTAAAGACTCTAAACAATTTAGTTTTCTACCTTTATTTTCTACATGTATGATATCGAATTGTAAATTAAATTCGTGTTCTTGGATTTGTTTTTTAAACGTTCTACCTGTCTGTCCAATATATGTCTTGGTACATGATCCGCATGATAACTTATAGACTCTTGATTTATTGTCTTTGGTAGTTTTTTCTTTATTATTTTTAATATATTTGGCTAGATTATTATTAGTTCTATAAGCAATATTAATGTTTTCTTTTTTATGGAATTTTGATAATTTAAGTTGCTGTTGACCTATGTAAGTAAATGATTTAAACTGCTTGTCTGGCTCCACTTTAATGATGAACTGCTTGTGGTAGAATCAGAATTAGCATTAAAGGAAGTCTCTAATAAATACCAAGCCAGCAATATTATTAAAAACATGAAGTGTACTGCCAATAGTCATGAGGAGGTAATAATAGCGAGAAATATTAACAAAAAAACTAGAGAGAACAACCTTATTTTTACACGTGCTGACAAAGGCAAAACGGTTATTGCCATTGACAAGCAGGAATCCTCTTTCTCCTTTACTTGCGGAAATTTATATGGATTACCTGGAAAATACGATTTTTCATAATGACAGATACGTGAAGAACATTTTGTTTTGGTACAGATACGTTGATGATATATTGATAGGATATATAGGTACAGATAGGCAGTTGAACACTCTTTATGAATTTATCAATTCCATTGATCCCAATATCACGTTTACGATAGAAAAGGAGCTTAATAATAGTATACACTTTCTGGATCTCACTTTAAAACGTGTAAACAATAGGGTCCATTTTTCTATTTACCACAAAGTGGGTCATACAGATACTGCGATACATAATAAATCTAACCACCCGGTCCAACACAAGGTAGCGGCTTTTCACAGCATGACACATAGACTTATTAACATCCCGATGTCCAATGAAGACTATAATAAAGAATATAATATTATAAAACAAATCGCTCACAACAACGGATATGACCCAAATCTAATAGATAAATTAATTTTTAAAAAATCTGTCAATAAATTATTAAGGGAGGTGTACCCGATCATTAAAGTGGAGCCAGACAAGCAGTTTAAATCAGTTACTTACATAGGTCAACAGCAACTTAAATTATCAAAATTCCTTAAAAAAGAAAACATTAATATTGCTTATAAAACTAATAATAATCTAGCCAAATATATTAAAAATAATAAAGAAAAAACTACCAAAAATAATAAATCAGGAGTCAATAAGTTATCATGCGGATCATGTACCAAAACATATATTGGACAGACAGGTGGAACGTTTAAAAAACGAATCCAAGACCACTATCATTTTTATATCAATAAGAAAACTGACTCAACCTACTCTGATCATTTAATAGAGAATGAACACGAATTTACAATTCGATATCATACATGTATAAAATAAAGGTAGAAAACTAAATTGTTTAAAGTCTTTAGAAATTAATAAACTCAAAAACTCAGAAATGTTACTAAACGATAAATTAGACTTGAATTCATCCCCACTGTTAAATCTGTTCACCCATTGAAATATTGTTTCTTAGTTGCTTATGTTATATTATTAAACTTAAACCTCACACAAGTAGGACATGGTATAGTTTTCAAAAAGCAAACTATAAATGTAATAGTTCCTAGAATTTTAACTTGAGTCAACTACCTGATTTAACGCTGTATATTGTATGTATCTTTAGTCTTAAGTTGAATTTGAAGAAGCTACTGTGTTAGCGAAACAGCTGTCATTATTTTATTAATAAAGTGTACATCTAAAACATCTTATGTGTGTTTTATTTATTTGAGGTATCATAACTTTTTAAGTACCACACTTTTTGATTTTCTGGACGACGTTCCACTCCACCTGATGCAAGATATCTGATATTAGGATGTCGGGGCTCTACCTCACTAAGGAAGACAAGGCTCGAATGGCTGCATATTCTTTTTCCAAATAAATGGTTTGGTAACGTAGGTCCTATACCATCTCCACCTAGATCACTCGACTTGAGACTTGAGATTTTGTTTACGAGTTTATTTCAAGTAACTTGTTCATATCTTGGAAATAAATGATCATTTTCAATTATTGCAGAGGATTCGATATGCTATAATAATATGAATTTCTTACGTGTGCAGAAAAATTTAATTTGTAGTTGCCAGTTGTGTATTCAGGAGAATAGACTAATTTACTGTAGTCTCGATGTTGCTTTTTATTGGTTACAATAAATATTTCTAATTTTCGTAAAATATGGATACTCATTAGCAGCAAGCGGACTGAAGCGATTGAATGACCAATTGCCCCGATAAAACGTTATAGAGGTATCAGGTATAGCATGCATGTTATTATAGCCCCACTATTTGCTTTCTCGATTGCATTCATCGAGCAGATGTTATTTCCGTCGTTATGAATAGTGAAATGTGTATTGTGTCAATTCAATCAACAGTGGCGTGTAAGACGGACTAAACATTTATATATTATTTCGTTAGTCTTCGTTGAAATAATCGCTTAAAAAATTATATCCGCTAATTTCGAAAATGTATTCTCGTGTTTCCATGTTGTTATACATACATATACATATAAGTATTTATTGCTCTTGAGATAGAATATTTACTATTCTCTTCTATAAAGGATTGTTTCTGGTTTCGTTTCTTTCAGTGCTATTTGGTTACAACGTTTTGTATTGTTATATTGTATATTTATCCTATAATTTTTTGTAATATTAAGTTTAATTTACTACGTTATTTTTGGAGTAGTTTTCGTTTCTTCTTTTTATGCCATTTCTTTCTGTTCTTAGTATTTCTCTTTATTTTAATTAACTATGGAGAATTCTCGTAGAGCAACCATGGTAGGATGGATTAGAGGCCATACAGATTGGTTGCATATTCATAATGATATCGAGATATATTGCAGTGCTTGCTCATTAAGTTTCAGGCGTCCACAAAAGTGTAATGTGCGGAGACAATGTTTCTTCGAAAACTCATCAAGATAACATATGACCATCTGCACCTGACACTTTTAACGTTGAACTGTATTAAGCTTTCATGGCGGCCAATATCCCATTCAAAAAGCTTAACAATCCAGTCCTCAAGAGGTTTGTTACAAAATATACTGATCGTCATATACCAGATGAATCTAATTTACGTAAATGCCACTTACCAAAATGTTATTTGAGAACCATTGAAAAAATACGAACCAATCTATCTGGTCATTATCTTTGGGTAAGTGCAGACGAAACAACGGATATAATGGAACGATATGTGTTAAATGTAGTTGTTGCTATTCTTCATTCGACAACTTCATACTAACCATACCTAATTGCAACTAAAATATTGCCAGTCGTAAATGGTGAAACAGCTGCAGAAGTATTTGATCAATGTATTCATAATATTCTGTCATCGGATATCAACTATAAAGACAAGATGCTATTATTTTTGACTGATGCGGCAGCTTATATGTTAAAAACATGGAAGTTATTAAAGCAATCTTATCTCAATTTGCTACACGTTACCTGTGCAGCACATGCACTACACAGAGTATGTGAATACATCAGCGGTCATTTTCCAAATGTTGATATAAGTTAATTTCATCATTTAGAAAGATATTTCTCAAAGCTGAGACAAAAAGTTGATGCCATATTTAGCAGAAATCCATATTTGAATATATTATATCAATTCTGCACAGGGCCGATTGAAAAATCTATACATTCGATGTATGGTGCACTTTTGCAACATTTTAATCACCAGTTGTAATGTGGAATGGATATTTTCTATTTTTAAAGACATTTTAACATCTAAAAGAACTAATTTAACACACAGTAACACCTTGAACAAATTTTAGTTGTTCATAGTAATGTTTTATATTTTCAATGTTTCACAGAAAATACATAGTTTTGAGTTTTGTAAATTATTTTTTCTCCCGACCGAGAATAAAGTGTCATCTTATACATCTGACAATTGACATATATTAGAGTACTTTATTCTCTAGGGAATAAAATATTCCATTTTCCCTAGGGAATAAAGTGAATACTGTAGTGAATGACTTTTGGTTCATTTTTTTAAGTCAAAATTAATTTAACTGTCAGATTGACGAAGCGTTTAAGTATATCAATCAATTTTATTTTGTAATCGTAATAGTAACATTAGATGAGTTTACAATATTTATATATGGACAATCATCTGATATCTTAACTTGGCGGTTGCTTACAGTAGTGCTTGTGCAAGGTTCGTTCTCATTTACTTGTAAACTCGTTTTATCTTAGTAACCAGAAACTATGCAGATTTTCATGACAAACCAACTTAATTGAATGACATCAGATCAATCTATCAATCAACTGTCAAACTAATAATGAAATAAATTATTACATTTAAGGTCGGGAGAAAAGTTTTGTATGTAATTCGGGAATAAACGTCTATAATCCCTCAACAGAAAATGCCCTCGCTCCCTTCGGTCGCTCAGGCATTACTTACTGTCTCGGGATTAAAACTGTCGTTTATTCCCTTAATACATAAATATCTATTATTCAAAATTCGATACGCAATTCACTTGCCAGCATTATTTTTGTTTCAGCAGTAGTTGCTGCCGGTTCCCAAACCCTTTTATTACATTCGCTCTGCTGTGCATTGACAGATACATATTAATTGCATATATAGGCATGTGCCACTTATGCATCTGGCCACAGGTATCAAATTGTTGGAAACTCATGGATCGCTTACAGAAACAAACTTATTGCGAACACAAGTCAGACGCTTATGGGCTACGAATCATCAATCGCTTGATTCCGCTATCTACTCATTAGAGTTCAAAGAGATTATTATTTAATAGTTATTTACGAATTAAGTGCGTGAAATCATATTTCGCGAATGAGTGACCAGTTTAAAGCGCGAGCCGCAGGCGAGCGCTTTATGGACACGAATTCGCGAAATATTTCACGCACGAAGTTTGTACAATATTTTTTGTACGAGAACTATAAACAATAATAATATTTATCTAAAATATAAATATAATTTCAAAATTTTTATATTTATATGTATTTTTAACAATATTACTAGTATGTGTCAGTATGGCCGAGCGGTCTAAGGCGCCAGACTCAAGGTTTAGCTTGCCCGTTATACGGCTTCTCGAGCGTTCTGGTCATCTCTGAGGGCGTGGGTTCGAATCCCACTTGTGACAATTTTTTTTTTAGTTTTCTATAAATTTAAAAAATAATATTTGTTGCTGTTCTGACATTGAATTACATACCTTCCAAATATAACAATTTCTATTTCATTTCCTTTTATTTTCATAGAAAAACAACGAACTGGGTAGCATATTATTAAGGTTAGGGATTTATGATTTTAAAATGTCACTAAATTAATCAAGTTCCAGGAAGTACCAATTTACTTTTACGCACTCGTGCGTAAAGTGACTTTTTACGCACCCAAATCGAATCGTGAAATGACAGGTTTTGATAAGCGAGTACAAAAAATATTATATAACTTCTTAAGAAATAAATATAGAATCTACATTCAAATAAACAATTCTTCTTGAAATTGCATCTAGTTTTCATTGTCAAAGTTTGTAAAAAGACTAATGAATCACCCTGTATTAAATATTTTATTCATTACATTCATTACATCATTACAAAAGGTTTTTGGTTAGAACAGGATTTTAGAGTTTTGAAGCTATTAACTTTCGTTATTAGGTATTATGCCATTAAGGGGATAAAATCTCACCTAGCTAACTAATATTTACTACTCTACACATCAAATTTCCGCACATAAATTTTCTGTTACAAAACGTATGCACAACCATTAAATTAATGCCTGAAATATAATCAGGTATAGGAGTAAAATGGTTCCATTAGTTCATCCTACCGAACGAACAAGCGCAGATGTAATATTCATGAAAGGATGTAGAGATCTAATATGATTTTCCTAAGGAAATATTAACCACCGTCACTTACATTTATCTAACACGGTTTATTTTATATGTTTCAGTTGCTGGATGGATGAAACGAGGTATAATTTAATTTTGCAGATACCCGTTTGCTGCACAGTCGGCTTGAATGTCCTTTTCCTCTTCAATATATTAAGGGTATTGTGTACAAAACTGAGAAGAGCTCCGCATACAGGTTCCGGTGCATCGAGGACTTCCTTACAGGCACTCAGGTAAATATTTATGAGTTGCTTCTATAGCTTACTCATCCGGCTTGAAGAGAAGATATGTCGCGTTATATTCTTTTAACGCTTTTATAGTGGACGTAATATTGGATACTATAACTTTTATTTCAATAACTTTCGAGGGATATGCAATATCAAATTTATGAAGAACTACTTCCAAATAGTAATAAATTATCAATTTATTTCGATTTTTAAAGTATGTACCTTTTTAGCGTACTATAATAATAACTAAATATCAAATTAACGAACAAGTAGAATGAGCGCAATAGAAACTTTTGAAATTTTACACATATTTATATATAAAAGGCAATGTTCGTGTCTGTGTCCGTTATAAACTGAAAACTACTAGACCAATTTTCGCGTGTTTTTTTGCAAAACGATCCGCATTGTTCGGAAAAGGTATAAAACTATTGAAATCCCCAATCTGATCAGTAGTAAGAAAGTTAGGGGCCTAATAATATACTATCAATAGTAGCAGTACTATTATTTAACCATAGATGGCGCCATGAAACAGTATTTCTCACATTGAAGTTCACGTGGACAATTATACGTTGCATGCGTCCGTGTTGGAAAACGAAGGAATTTATTAGTATATATGCCAAATGAAATCACCAAAAGCATTGTAAATTCAAGAACATTGCAATGAACTTAAAATTGAATACAATATTAATTACGCAATTTACGCAATTCAAAAGACAAAAGTGGTATTGTATACGTAAATATCTAACTTTAACTAAATACAGTAATTGATATGAAACTTTCAATTGTGTTCATTTAATCTATATACAGGGTTATAATATGACATTCATGGCAAATAAACACATAATTTCCACTTAAATACTAAATGTTTCTTGTATATATTTTTAACAGGGTAATAGTTACTTGCGTTGTTGAAAGATATCACATCTGCCAAATAAACCTAGTTTTGTTTAATATTTTTACCGTTTATTTTTATTGGTTAAAAACAGTTCCCTTTAAGATCTACATTGTGTTAATCATCTCATTTAGATATAATGCCGAAATGTTTCTGTAAACAGCCGAAGCAATTAATTGCTTCATTATTGGCCTTTTCATAGTTTTACGTCAATAATTGACATCTTGCCGGCAACATATATAGGACGTGTCATCATGGATCTAGTATGAAGTACTATTGGACATAACGCGTTTTCTCTATATATGTAGATATACATATATATATATATATATATATATATATATATATATATATATATATATATATACATTTATATATATAAATATATATATATATATAAGGTAAACTTAATAAGTCGGCGATTAAAGGTCTGGTTTACTTCAAAGTATATATATTTAAAACAACCCTACATGTTTCGGCAGTACGCCTTTGTCAAGAGAATACAAAATATAAATGACAGAATATAAATGTCAAATAATTAAGTTGCTATGGTTTAAATTATTCAAAGATACATTCCAATAATAATAATAAATCATGTCTTAGTATTCCAAAAAATAGATAGCAAGGTGTGAAAATATGTGTTGTTCGCTGCCAGAAGCTTGTGTCTCTTTCTGAGTATGAACCTGTGTGTTGGTTGCTGCTGGCAGCTTGCGTCTCTCTCTGGGTGTGTGATTTTGTATTTGTGTGACCGCGTAAGTGTATGGTTTTGTATGTTAGTGCGCTCGTGTGTGTGTTTAGTGACCGGTCGCGTAAATTTAGAGAGATCAGATAACCAGCCGTTGCGTAGGGCCGCCAACCCTGTCCCGGCAACTTCTTTACTTTTCCGAGCAGTACTTCGACGGCCCGACCCCCGCCCCAACAAGGCAAGGCGCAGACCAGCGAAGCGCACCCTGCACGGGGTTGCTCATCGCCAACCGAGGGAAGACTCTTAGTGGCTACCTCAGTCGACGATGGTCACACTTTGTGCCATCTTAACGATTTCCGCAGAAGCGGGGGCAATGCACACACGTCGAACGTGTGTGTGCTGTTAACAGCAGCCTAGTGTGTGCATTGCGCGGCGCCGTGATTTGCGCCGCGTAGCATGATTCCTCACTCCTGCTGGAAAGGTGGAATGGCACCTGACTGCCCAACGGGCAGACCCCCCTAGAGTTTGGTAGCGCATATGCTAGGCTACAACCCAGTAGAGGACCACATCAGCACAAAACAGAAAACAGGGAAAAGCAGGGAAAAGCAAGACATGAGTTATTATTACGTATGCGCCCGTGGAGCGCCATGCAGGAAGCAGAGATTCGGAAAAATTTGCCACCCATAATTAAATAAATAACATATTATTTGCTTATGATATAATAAAAATTAAAAAGATAAAATAAAGTCAAATGTATGATAAATTTGTAAACAGAAAAGCTAAAAAGTATTTAACGCTAAGAAATAAGTAATTAAACTTCTGGTTTCAAAAATTCTTCTATTGTAAATACCACTACAATATTGTTTCGCCATACAATGGCTTCATCAGGTGGATGAAATATTTAATCCACCGAGAAGAAGAATTTTTGAAACTAGAAGTTTAATTACTTATTTCTTAACGTTATAATGAAGTTTCAACAAGTATCTCCTTCGTCAATTAACTATTTAAAAAGTATCTATTTTAATAGCTAGCTCATTTGTGTTAATATGAAATAATCAAACGGTATATAGGAAGATATTTAATATGTTTATATTGTGTAAAACCATGTTAATCAATTATTATTCATTATTATTCTCTAATACAATAGAGATCAATACCAAACATTAATTAAAACAATTACAATTACAAATAATTACAATCACATCAAGTGGAAGAGATAATTCATGAAAATATTAATTAAATAAATTTGCGATATCGTCTCGTGATATTAAATATTAATTTAATTACTAATTCAATAAATTACCCATGTAACATAAAATAACGTTGTAAAGGTTATGCAAATGTGTAGTTTCTGGAATTCCATATTTTTTCATTCTTTTCTGCAAATTATTATTAACTGCTTTCAATTTAATTGTATGTTTTTAAGAATTTCCAAGTGTTTCGTAATGTTAGTTATACGATACTTAACTGAGCTTTTATTGCTTTACTCTGAAAATAAGTTTCATCATTTAGGAACAAATACATGGGGCGGCTTCCGAATTACACCGGCCTGAAAATTCGAAGTCATGACGTCTTCTTTGAATTAGATAACTGATTCTAAAGTATTTTGTTGCACTGATTACAAATATGTATTCGTTTTTCTCCATCTAGTCCAGATTTTTCAGAATAGACAGGAAGAGAATTGCAAAGAAAGACACCTTTACTTATAAAAAATATATATTAAGAAAGTACTTAATTCTAGAACTTAAAAACTATTAAAACTTGATAAACGATTACTTGTTTGTAAACATTGATTTCTACATTATATTCGAATATTTTTAATTGAAAAAATTCGCCCTTAAGCAGGGTTCGAACTCACGTCCATGGGTTACTGGACCATTGCTCCGCCCCTTGAGCTATTAAGGACTGTGGTTCCGAATACATCGGGAAGCCCTAAGTTACATTAAGGAACAGATGTTAATATTTTGTCTGTAGTCGGCACTTATTGCAAATTAATTACATTTACCCGAAGTAATGTGAATGTAAATATTTTGCTATCTACATTTTACGATACTAGTTATTCGAATTTTCTTAATTGAAAAAATTCGCCCTTAAGCAGGATTCGAACCCACGTCTATGGTTTGCCGGATTAAGACTTAATTTGCGATTACTTGTTTATTGCGTAAACATATCACTTATCTTTGCGAAATCTTGTCCTTTTTTCTTAGACGCTTCTATTTTGAGATTTTGAGTTAACTCATCTCGCCTCAGCATTCAACAGTACTCCGCGAACATGTTTGTATTCCAGCCCTGATACCTCCTTCCCATATCTTTCAAATCTTGGTGAAATCTTTTACGTTAGCTCTTCGCTAATGGGTCCTAAATTTTCCAGAAAGTAGTCAATGTCCGAATTTAGAAAATGAAGTTTAATGCTCATTACTATAACAACCCCTTAAATCAAAATTTGCACTCTTCGCCACAGGGTTTTTATTATTCCCTAAGAAGAGACGGAATCGCTCACAGTGGGAGAAGAAGAAAAGCTAAAGATTTTTGAACGCTGTTTAATAATAAATATAGCAGGTGCAAAAAAATACGGAAAATAACTAATACAGAGCTTTGATGAACCATGAGATCAATAAACTATTAGTAGAGAAAAATATAGTGAGAGGAATCAAGGCTTTAAAAATAAAATGGTACGGTCACATAATGAGAAGAGAGAGACGAGCACCGATAAGAGAAGTAACAACATGGCAACCAGCACAACATAGATTGAGAGGGCGACCCAGAAGCAGATGGAAGCAACAGGTGGAGGAAAATTTAAAAGCGCTAAATGTAGAGGGGTGGAGATGTGGCAGACAGGAAGAGGTGGAAGAAAATAGTCGAGATGGCAAGAAGTCACCAAAGTCTGTGAGAAAAAGAAAGGAGAATGTGGACTAATGACGTAGAATTACATGAAAAGCAAGGATATGATATTTTGGAAGACGTGCTGTTGCACACTTCGCCACATGGACTAGGATTCTTAGAGTTCCTTAAAAGGAATAGCTACAATTTCACACCGAAATGTTTTAGCCTTAATAATAATAATAAGAAATTTTTCACAACCTTCTTAAAATATATCCATGCTTCGAACTCAATTTGTTTGAGTTTTTCATCGAATTTTTCATCCCCCATTAATTTTTTTATGTCAGGGTCAATAAAAATTCCTTCTTGCAGTTCAGCGTCTGACAATGATGCGAAAATTGTATATGAATTTTTGGAACATTCCATATATTAATTGTCTCATTACTTAATGAGGCTAAAATCACTAATTTTTAACATAATGAATGCGTATTGCTTATACTAATTATGTAGTATTTAACAAACTATGAATCCGAATTTACTCTATTATCCTAATAGTGTCACTAAATGCATCAACAATTAGATAGAATTCGTTTAAAAAAGATTTATCTATTTTTGAATTGAACCTTCCAGGCAATTTTAAGCAAAATCTAAAATGTCAAATAAAAAGATATACGGACGTGACGCATTTTTTGGATTATTTTTCTTGTAATCAGTGCATTAAAAATTATCTGGAATGCTGCTCAGATGTTAAAGGGGAAAACCATTGTAGGCCTGTGTTACGTTTTGTTTACGTTCTGTTTCTGTTTATGTACGTTTTTGTTTACGATTTTCGACTGTTCACGGATGAAGTGTATTTTTCAGCCGTTACAAAAACAATTTTTCTCGCGTTAAGTTTTTTAATACCCACATCGTTTGTTTAAAAATATAGCTTTTAATTTCATATCTTGTCATCAATATTCTTCAGTATGAAATTTTCGGGCGGATGTAAACTGGGCATGAAGTATATGGATTTACCTGCCCTGCAAAAAGGATTGCTTAATCCTACAGGTAATCTAGGCACCAGTACCGTTCGGGTAAGATCGCTTTAAAGCTTAAAGTAAGAAATTAGACGTTAATAAATTAAGGAATTTCCTAATGACCAAATAGATTATTTCAAATGTATTTTTATTTGTACATCTATTGTGGGCGGGCCTCTATTGTATTATGCTATAATATATTCTATATATAAGGAAACATTTAGTTTGTGTATTTAGTTATTTCTATCTTGTTTGCGACCGGCGTTTGCTTAAAGTAAGAAATTAGATCCGCTTCTCAGTCTCGAGTTTTGTTGCACACTGTTAAGAATTATGGAGGTCTCTTTCGTGGACAGTACCAACGGAAAATGTTTGCTAGTGGTTAACAAGTACACCTTTTCAAAACAGAAAGTGTTGAAGAGTGGCGAAGTGTTTTGGCGTTGTACAAAAAAATCCTTAAATTGTCCCGCAAAAGTGTTTACGCTTGGTGCAGAAAATTTAGTGAGCAGAAGCCAGCTAGAACATAATCATGAACAGAATCAGATTAAATTAAACCGAAAAGTGATTTCAAATGCGTGTAAACGTAAAGCCGTTGATGATATTTCCGAAAAAACCAGCGAAAATTATTCGTCGTGAACTAGCTAAGGAACTGCCGCAAACAATTACGATAACAGATTTCACTTATATCCGAAGAAGAAGAAATTTGTACAATGCAAGGAGAAAATTTCTTCCTGGGCCGTTACCACAAAATAAGACAGAAGTCCATGATATAGTGGAAGCTGCTAATGTTAAAACAAGCAAGGATGAAAGTTTCGTTTTTATAAACTGTCCAGTGAGCAATATCATAGTGTTTTCTTGTGAAACGAATGTTAGAAGTTTATGTGGAATGCGTAAAGTGTACATGGGCGGTACATTTTCGTATTGTACAAAATATTTTTTACAATTATTTACAATCCACGGACTTAATAATGGACATTATATTCCATTGATGTTTTGTTTGTTGCCTGATAAATGCAGTGAAACGTATGCAACATTATTTGAAATGCTAACAAAAGAAATCTTTCGACGTCACTCTACAATATTACGACCAGCTGAAGTTTTTGCAGATTTTGAGAAAAGCATTCACACAGCGGTTCGCGCTATATGGCCATCAGCACAAATCTATGGTTGTCGTTTCCATTTGCACCAATCGTGGTTCAGGAAAATCCAATGTTTGGGTTTAACAGCAGAATTTAGGAACACAGATTCCGAAGTAGGAAAATGGCTGCGATATACATTTGGATTAACGTATTTGAATCCTGACGAAGTAGGCGATTGTTTCGCCTTAGATTTGTTTGCCGAAAAACCTGCTCATGCACAGGCTGACGAATACGCCGATTATTTATTGGAGACATACATAGAAGACGATGCTCCTTTTCCTCCACATATGTGGGCTACTGCAACTCCATCGATCACTAACACCACAAACGCATGCGAAATGTTTCATTCCAAACTAAATGAGTCATTTTATTCAACACATCCATCTATTTATATTTTTATCGAAAAGCTTAAGGAATTTCAAATAGACACTTATGTTAAAATTCAAAGTGTACACACACCAGCAGGAGTTAAAGACACACGCGCAAAACAAAAATTAATAACTCTAAATGAACTGTGTGAACAACTAAATAATGGAACAATATCACGATTACACTTTGTGAAGTGTATATCATTTTATTCATCAGTATGACTTCAAATACACTATTTTTTTATTATAGTTTTTATATAATTAAGTATTTGCTTTTATTATTGTTTTCATATGAGTACATATTTTTTATTTTCTATCTTTTTGCTGTACTTCAACTTGAAATACACTATTTCTATATTATTGTTTTTGTTTGCTTTATACGGTGCCCAGTTTACATAGACCCTCTGCGAGTACATTTTTAGCTAGTGCCCGAATTACCAACGAGATTAAAATTTCAGGTAGGTTAGTGCCCAATTTACATCCAGCCAAATTTTCTTAAACCAATATACCGCGCTGGCATTATCGGATTAATGATCTCTGCTTAATACGATATTTCACACAAATTGGTTAATGGTCAAATCGGCCGCGCTAATCTGCTCTCCTTTAATCTCCCGGTTAACATTAGTTTCATTCATAATACTATAATATTCTCTAACACTCAGACATCGTAAACTTAGAGGTATTTATTTTGGAAATATTTTATCGATTATTAAATAAATACAAAAAAAAATAATACAAAAAAATTTAAGAATACTAAAATACTGAAAGGGAAGCCGTTTTTAGGTAAAGTCGAAATAAAAAATATAATTTTTTGAATTTTTTTTATTCTTAATAAATCCAAATACAAAAAAATATATAATTCCTTAACAAACCTTCAAAATTAATACCATTTTTCCTAATACACGTATGTAACATATGGCTGAAGTTTCTGGCAACAGAATTTATATTATTCTCATCTGCTATTGCTTCCGGGCAAACGTCATCTACTCCGACAGGCACAGTTAAATAAACTTTTTCGTTTAATTATCTCCATAGTCAAACGTCTATCGGGCGTACCGATGAGTCTGTAGAAAGGCGAAATACGTATCTACGTCTCTGGGGAGGGATATGTTCGGACACGTTCACAAAAATATTAATAGTGAACCTGTATTTGTGTTCTCCACACCAGATTTTTAATAATATTTTATATTATTAAAAATACCTTTGTATTATACAAAACTGGTGGTGTTTACCTACTCATGTATGTTTCAATTATTCTGGTAAGTAATATTGCCTTTTCATTCTTATTTCATTAAAAAAATGTACCTTTTTGTGCCAGCGGTTTACGTAACATTCTGTGTAAGTCTACACATTTTTAGAATGTGTAAAAATAGCAACTCTATCAACTCCATATCAATTTTTTATTATATTCACTATTTATGAGTAAATGTACTTTGTCAAATCGTTGATTCACCCGGCATATACTAGCAACCGTACCTTTATTAAATTTTCATTTACTTACGTATAAATACATAAACTTAGTCGACAAACTATAAAATGCATCTACTATACTTTAAAATTGTTATGTAAGAATGATACTCAAATACTATTACATAAAAATAAATTTATTGACAGCAGTTACATAACTTAGTTATAACTATTTATTAAAGTTATTGAAATGCTCTGGTTTAATTTGCTTTATATGTTCGTAGATATCTTTGGGGAATATATTCCAATTACAACATATAAAGCATCCCACCCAGAATTAAGTTCTGCAATCTTGATTTAGGTTATGTATGTGATACGGGTTGACGTGATTTTCTGACAGAGATCACATTAGTAGAGGTTCTAACACGAATTTATTACTTCATCTTTTTCTTCACCTTTTACGTATTTGGAACGATTTATCAAGGTTTCCAGACAATTTTTATAAAATAGCACTCTGAAGTATTCGATAGGTTTCGGAACTACTTTGACCACATACCGCTTGCAAAAATCATTAAGTTTTTACATCTTACTGTATTCGCTATAGTTTTTATATAATTATATAATTATAATTAATAATTACAATAACAAGTGTTCATTTGAAAAGTCAATCTAGCAGCATGTGATTTACTGAGAACATTTTCAAGTATGTCGTAAATTAAAATTTACTACTTAACCTACGAAGTCGTATATTGTGACAGTTTCATACATACAAATAAATAACAAATAATAGGTATTTATTGAAAACTATAACAAATGTTGAAAATGTTGTCCTTCAAGATCAATGCACTTTAAAATCCTCCGTTCAAAATTTCTGATGATATTCTGCAACATTACTGGATTGTTATTAATTTCCATGCATTTCTGTTCGATTCTCTGTAGCATATCATTCAAGTTCAATATAGGTGTTCTAAATATGTTATTTTTTAAATAAGGCCCCAAAAAGAAGTCGCAAGGTGTTAAATCGCATGAACGTGCAGTCCATGCAATTTCAGTATTTCGACTAATTATACGCTTATCAAAAAATTCTCTTAAATAATACAAAGATTCTGCAGTACAGTGACAAGGTGCTCCGTCTTGTTGGAAATATGCATTTTGAAGTTCATCATCATGCATCTGATTGACAAATGGTTGTAAAATTTCCGTACGGTACCTTTGAGTATTTAACGTTCCCTGAAAAAATATTGGTCCAATGATTCGTCTTTGGCTTACCGCTGCCCAAATACCAATTTTCTCTGGATGTAGCGATTCTTCATTTATTACATGTGGATTTTCACTACTCCAAATTCTTGTATTTTGTGAATTTAAGTATCCCGTTTTATAAAACCATGCTTCATCAGTAAAGATGACTCTTTGCGAAACTTCTCCATTATTGTTCATATTTACAAACCAATTACAAAACTGTAGTCTACGTGGGTAATCAATTTCTAACAATTCTTGTACTGCTGTGACACGGTATGGATAAAGTTGCATATCTTTTTTTAATAACTTGTGAGTTGCACCAACAGAAAGGTTTATTTGTTGACTCAAATGTCGAACAGATGTTTGTGGTTCATTTTCCATTATTTCTTCAACACGATTGACAACTTGAGGTGTACGTTTCTCAACTGCTCCGCTGCCTGATTTTCTTAAGAGACTACCAGTTTCAGAAAAAAGTTTTAAAGTTCTATCCAAAGTATTCTTAAATTGTATATAATCTATTACAAAATGTGGAAACTCAACTTTAAATTCTACTATGCAATCTTGAACTGAATAAACCCATAAACCATCAATTTTATTACCACTTCGAAAATAAGCCTGGACTAAAAAAAATTATGTTCTAAAGTGAAAGACATTTTAAAACTGAGAAGCAATTTATTTAAACCAGAATCGACGCACGATTATTTTATGCACTAACTGATATTTGTGATTGACATTATCAAATGTCATTTGGATTTACGTTTAGGGAACAACAAACACATACTAATATAACGTGGGTTCATTTGAAAAGTCAATCTAGGTTACTTTGAAATTTTGATAGAATAAGACGCAAATATATTAGTATGTGTTTGTTGTTCCGTAAACGTAAATCCAAATGACATTTGATAATGTCAATCACAAATATCAGTTAGAGCATAAAATAATCGTGCGTCGATTCTGGTTTAAATAAATTACTTCTCAGTTTTAAAATGGCTTTCACTTTAGAACATAAAATTTTTTTAGTCCAGGCTTATTTTCGAAGTGGTAATAAAATTGATGGTTTATGGGTTTATTCAGTTCAGGATTGCATGGTAGAATTTCAAGTTGAGTTTCCACATTTTGTAATAGATTATATACAATTTAAGAATACTTTGGATAGAACTTTAAAACTTTTTTCTGAAACTGGTAGTCTCTTAAGAAAATCAGGCAGCGGAGCAGTTAAGAAACGTACACCTCAAGTTGTCAATCGTGTTGAAGAAATAATGGAAAATGAACCACAAGCATCTATTCGACATTTGAGTCAACAAATAAACCTTTCTGTTGGTACAACTCACAAGTTATTAAAAAAAGATATGCAACTTTATCCATACCGTGTCACAGCAGTACAAGAATTGTTAAAAATTGATTACCCACGTAGACTACAGTTTTGTAATTGGTTTGTAACTATGAACAATAATGGAGAACTTTCGCAAAGAGTCATCTTTACTGATGAAGCATGGTTTTATAAAACGGGATACCTAAATTCACAAAATACAAGAATTTGGAGTAGTGAAAATCCACATGTAATTAATGAAGAATCGCTACATCCAGAGAAAATTGGTGTTTGGGCAGCGATAAGCGAAAGGCGAATCATTGGACCAATATTTTTTCAGGGAATGTTAACTGCTCAAAGGTACCGTACGGAAATTTTACAACCATTTGTCAATCAGTTGCATGATGATGAACTTCAAAATGCATATTTCCAACAAGACGGAGCACCTTGTCACTGTACTGCAGAATCTTTGGATTATTTAAGAGAATTTTTTGATGAGCGTATAATTAGTCGAAATACTGAAATTGCCTGGCCTGCACGTTCATGCGATTTAATACCTTGCCACTTCTGTTTGTGGCCTTATCTAAAAAATAACATATTTCGAACACCTATATGAATTTGAATGATATGCTACAGAGAATCGAACAGAAATGCATGGAAATTAATAACAATCCAGTAATGTTGCAGAATATCATCAGAAATTTTGAACGTAGTATTTTAGAGTGCATTGATCTTGAAGGACAACATTTTCAACATTTGTTATAGTTTTCAATAAATACCTATTATTTGTTATTTATTTGTATGTATGAAACTGTCAAAATATACGACTTCGTAGGTTAAGCAGTAAATTTTAATTTACAACATAGTTCAAAATGTTCTCAGTAAATCACATGCTACTAGATTGACTTTTCAAATAAACACTTGTTATTTGCGTCTTATTCAATCAAAATTTCAAAGTAACCTAGATTGACTTTTCAAATGAACACTTGTTATATTATCGTGCGTTTAAAAAAAACCGCCTCTAATGAGCCATGATTTCTAAGTAACATCGAAAGGCATGTCGTAACTTTATTAATATAAATTTCTGAGATGACAGTTACATCTAAATGACAGACGACTTTAAAAAATTGCAAGGTTAGAAAATTGTAAAGTTAATTGCTAGGTTATAATCTTCCTGCCATGAATAAGGAAAATTACGTGTTATGAATGACACTAATGACATGACATTAACATTAAGCAATCAGTAATTTTGCTCGAAAAACTTACATTGGACAAAATCGCTAGACCTTTGGTCTCGCGAGTTTTTCATACAAGTTTTTCTCGTCAAATTACTGATTGGCAAAATAATTTCGTTACAAAGAGAAATTTATCCGATAAAAAAAAAATTCTTGTGTTTTTACTTATGAATAATGAATTCTTCGCATTTACTATTGGTTTTTCTTTCTTGTTTCATACCGCTCTTTTTAATTTTCATGAATATATCTGCAAGTAGGTTACAATGTCTTCTTAAGGAATGTCGCAATTATTATGGGACTGAGAAAATGTCGTTTTTCTATGCAATACTTACTGTTAAGAATCTTATTAAACAAATTTAGTTCCTATGGAAATATGAAACCCGTAATTTATTCATATGTGCAAATTATTTCTAAGCACCTGGTTATATTTTACGATACTTTAGTATTTTATGATGCTTCGCTTCCTTAACGTTCATCAATCATTTATGTATGCGCATAGGTCAATGAGAATGAACTTACTCATCGTAATATTTTCTGCACCTAAAGCTCTCTAAAACTATTCCGCATAATGTGTTTTATTATTTTAAAACACATTATGCATTAATATAATAGATCATAATATTTTGATATCAACTGCACCTTGCAAGATTTATAAAAGTGTTAATAATATAAATAATAAAAATTGCTTTATCTCTGTAGACTTCGAGATTTTACCTACGTATTTAAGTTCGGAAATGTCATAATAGAAAAATTTACAAAAATAGGTAAAATTATCAATTTTATTAAAATCTATTTTCAATATTTATTTATAACTAAAGACGGCAGACTATGTGCCCACACTGTCAAATTTAATTTAATATAATCAATTTAATATATATATGTTTATATACTGAGAAGGATTGTTCGACGTTTAGAGATGTTATATTTGCATAGTTAAAGCGCTCTTTGTATCTGTACAATGGATCTTCAGTATTGGTAAAAAGTTTCCCTAATTTTGTAAAATCTACATTTTTATCTAATACACCTTATGTGTATTATTTATTAAATTTAACAGTGTGGGCACATAGTCTGCCGTCTTTATTTATAACCGTTCGAAGCTATGTTCAGAGCCTACATGTAACTATCTAAGAAAAAAAGACGATCGCGATAAAAATCCTTGCATTCGGGGTTTACACGAATACCGCCACGGCGAGTAAACACGTTCGTGGACCCAACGTAATATAAAAGTATAATTCTGCGGAAGTAATCGTTGTGCGATAATTAAAGTAGTGTTAAAAGATCGATATAATATATCTACGAATTTTGAAAGTATCGGTGAGAAAATATCTCTTCTAGGAGTCGAGATATTTCGAGTTAAAGATAAATCTTCTACCCACGCCGAACCTAGATGCAAAGAAAAGAATCCTGCATAAAATCTACGACTTCGAAGAAAAGAGGTGCTGAGATATCTTCAAAATATTATTCCGAAGATAAATTGTTCCAAAGAGATTAATCTCAGTAACTAAATTTGGCCGTTTGCAGGCGGGAAAAAAGGTGACTAGTTCCCGGGCAATTTCTCACTGTTCCCGCGCGATTGGAAAACAACCAACCAGCTGGCTGATATCTAAACCAATAGAATTGCGGCGTAGGAATAAAAAAGCGCCAATCAATTAATTGGGAATTTTTGTAAGGTATTTAAAAGAAAAAGAAAATATAAAATTAAATTTTAAACTCAGCTCTTAAAGCAGTTATAAAACAATTTCAAAATAAAATATCCTTTTTCTATTTTGCGTTCGAAATGAACTCATTATGAAACCCAAAACAGTATCGAAATGAGCTTCATTTCGATACGCTTTTTTTCATTTTTCAATGTTGGCGTTGTTCGAATCCAGAAATAAATATCATTGCTGTCATTTGATTTTAAGAATTTATGTACATTTGACAGATTTGATATATGTCCGTATTCTTCACAAACAACGTATGTTGTATACAATTGACAACAACATATATATGTTTCTATGTCACTCATGTTTATATTTTTAAATGAAGTATCAAGTAATGTTAACAAAAATTAGTAAATAATATGTAATATAATATACTTCGCGGATAACAAAATTTAAATTTGAAAATGTCAAGTATCAATGTGACCAACTGCATGCTTTATATAAAAAATAAACTCTGAACTTTCAAATTAAATAATTCCAATTTAAGCAATTTATTAATGTAAAGAACGCAAAATAGAAAAAATAGTATAAAAAACTCGTTTCATAAGGCCTTTTGCCGCACTCGCTCTTTAGAAAACTCGCCGCTATCGCGGCTCGTTTTCTAAACTGATCTCATGCGGCAAAATGGTGCCTTATGAAACTTGTTTTTTAATATACTATTAATTCATCAAATAAAATAAAATAAAATTATACTCCGTGTTGCCGCCATCGATAGCGCGATGCATGTATTAGTAACTACTGGTAGACTATAATGGGCGTGCCAACTTGAAATGCCACACCGACAGCGGGCGTATTATAAGAATTTATTTTCGTGATATTTATTTATCATTCTTTCGCAAAATTGCATACGGCGATAATAATCATCGGGAAAAGGTACTTGTGAACTTGTAAATTTGTATGAACGATATTTATTAGTACGTAAAATATTTTGAGCCGTTGTTTTGCTGATACCCAATTCGCGGGCAATTTATCGAGACGACATAGTGGGATTTACTTCGACTAAAGCACATACTCGAATTTCTATATCACTTATATTCTTATCCGGAACAACTTTAATTTTATTAGTTACTATAGAAAATGTAGTTTCGAACCGATTAACTGTCCTACGAATGGTGCTTGCATTGGGAAATTGACTTTCAGGGTAATTAGCTGCAAATAAAGCTCGAGTTACTTCCGCGGAATTACCACCGTAAAATTGTTTAATCATAAAAAGTTTTTGCTCCGGTGTATAATACTCCATTTTTTAAATGACCGTTACGTACACCAACAACGCGGTTTATTAAATATTGTGAGCGAGTAGTTCCCCTGACGATATAAACATTGCAATTAACACCCATATGCGGGAGCGACAGCTAATGCGCTTGCGCGACTACACCGTCTAAATGTGAATTTATTGGACAAATACGAGTGCATCATAGGGATATGCGATATACTAGACTCTCTTGTAATACATTGGAACATTGCGTCTACTTCTTTACCGTTCTAACACACGGACACCTCTGTGTGTTTTGCTTACACTACAGGTTTCGCTATAGTGCAGACGCGCGCGGCCACATGTTATATATATTTCACTGGTTCTATTAGAATATACGCTTCGGCTGTTATGCCGTTATCAAAGAGATATCTTTAAATCTTACTTAATATTGGGAGAGTGGTTAATTTAAATTTACAGTAGTGTCTGTGAAGGGAGTATTTGCGAAATCTACCTGTGTATTAGTAACCAACATATTATTTTTCTGCGCCTTTTTATTTTCTAGAGTTTCTAACAGATCTAATCTTTTGCTTTTTACTACATTATGTATTAGGTTACAAGTAACATTTGAAAAGTGGTTCTGGTATAAACAATGTTTAAAAAAACCTGTGTATTTGACATATTGAAAAGATTTTATGTGCTCTGCCATACGTTTTTAAATGTTTCTACCACTTCGCCTTATATATTATAGTGGTTACATTTAAGTACCATTTCAAAATGTAACAAAGAACATATTAGATGCACGTGCAAGCAAACAGAATCAAGAAATGCACAACATAAGTATTTTTTTTTGTTTGAGAATAATACTAATTATTTTATTTCTTAAGTTAACCTTTTTAATTATTTCCATTTGATATTTATATTTAAAATGAAATACAATTATAAGTTTTGCAAGCAATCTTTATTAATTATTTATTTATGTAAAGAAATGTCACACTGTATATTAAATTTGTAACCCGAATGTAGCTATAATGATGTATGATACTGTCGTGAGCAAAAAAATCGGGACAGTGTCAAAATCGATATGTCAATTTCCTTTATTTTTTAGCGTTGTAATTTTGACGATATTTGATTAACTTTCAAACTCTACGTCAAATTATATATCATAGTTGCTAATTCAAAATTGAAAATGCCGCATCTTTCGAAAACTGATAAAGCCAGACTTGTTACTAGTTTGAAAAATTGGAAATCATTAAAAAGTGTATCGGTTCAATTTAATATTGGTAAAACTTCAGCCCCAAGAATATATTAAAAAAATGGAGGGAAGAGAATAATTTAAATCGAAAAATAATTTACGGACGTAACAAAATTTCGAATACGCAGGAAGACGAAACATTAGTTACTGAGATTAGGCATAACTTTCAAAACATTAAAGGAAGCTATAAGAACAACACAATTTCCTGTCTCATCTTGTAGCAATGGTTACAAGAGAATGAAATTTAAACTTGAGATATCCAACCCTACCTTATCTAAATCCCATTGAAAATGTATGGGGATTAATGAGATAGAGCTTCTACACAGGAAGAATTTTGAGAGATTGTTCAAAATGCTTGGCATCAAATTTCTATAAATGTTGTACAAAATATTGTCGCTTCAATGTCTACAAGATTATATGCAGTTAATAATAACGGTAGAATGACGAAATACTAATTATTTTAAGGTAATAATTATTTTAATTTAATAATTAATCTTTCTCTATCGTTTTTAGTAATTTTTATTTACATTTATTTAAAAATGTTTAATAAATGTCAATAAGACACACATTTTTGACAATTCCTGACTTACTATTATTAGTAAAGATGGCCACTTAAGTAGTCACAATTTAAACCCACGCAGAAACAGTGTCCCGTTTTTTTTGCTCACGACAGTATATGTAAAAATGCATCAACATGAATCCGTATTTACGAGTAACACATGTTATTTTCTATTTAAAAGTTTTGTCTAAAATAATTAATTTCTGCATTAGTCTTTCTATATTTCAATTATCAATTTTATTAAAATCTATTTTCAATATTTATAACTAGAGCTGGGGATGTTTGCGGTGTGCCAGGATAGTATTCATTTAAACGCACGAATATAATGACCTTGTTTCGATCGGTGATGCATGCGTGATTTTATTGCTTTACATGCATTCGCTATTTATATCACTTAGGTATGTCAGTTATGTGTACTGTATATAAATAACACACTTACCTTATTTACGATTATTATAGCATAGCGCCAAGTGGATGAGACTTGCAGTAAGTTTGTAGCATTAGATACGTTTCCATATTTGTAGCGATGAGCGATGTACGCCGTGATGAATAAATTTTTTTATATTTTGAGAAAGACCGCTCGACATCTACGGATGTAACACACGCACAATTAAAATAATCTTTATAGATAGAAACCGAATCTACACTTGCACCATTACTAATTTGTTTTAATCTGGTAAAATCAAAATCATTGTTTATCACACTCTCTAACTTTTCTATTACATTAACATTTTTGTTGTAATTTACTGCGCATAGCTGGGCGTGTACATCGTCCAGTATTTGCAGTGACTCCGCTAACGATAATGCAGTATTTTGAAATTTCTCGATTGCGTTAAACAATCCTATATGATTGTTATAAATAGTTTGTAAATCTGCATCAAGGGAAGGGTTTTGAAAGAGTCTCTGGCTTTCCTTAATAGCTACAGCTTCGGCAGGATTGAATTTTAGAACCACAGATTTTATTTGTTGGAAATACTTGGCATAATAAAAAGCCGCCATTAACCAACTTCCCCTACGTGTAAGGATTGGCTCTGGTGGTTCGGGAATACCAGGGCACCGACTGTGAAACTCTCGAATTCGTTTTGGAGATTTTAGAAACACTTTTTGTGTGGTTGCTATTAATGCATCCACCTCTGGATAACATTGCCGAATAGTTTGTGCCACAAGGTGTAAAGCATGAACTTTACATGTCACATGCAAAAGTCTCTCACAATCTGCTTTAAGAGAACGGCCTACAGAACGCATTGTCGCAGCACCATCGCTCAAAAACATCAGGAGTTGATTAGTTGAAACTTGAAATTTTTGTAGCGTATCGAGCACTACCTTCGTAATTACTTCGCTAGTGCACTTTTCCAATCTTTTGCTGGCTAATAAAATGGGAAATGTTGATTTGACAGGATCTAGTACACGCACTATAATATTCACAATAGAATGTTTTTTTCGATCTGTCGTTTCGTCGACACATACCCATAACTGTTTATCATTTACTACTGCTTTCATTCTGTTTTCAATGTCCTCACGCACAATTGGTAAATAGGTGAGTAACGTTCTCCGTGACGGTAGCTTTATGTTGGAATTGTATTTATTCCAAAAGTCGTGAAAGGCTTTTTTATCTAGCAGGTGAACTGGCACATCGCAGACGAGTAGCATTGTCAATAAATCGAAAATGAATTGCGTTTTAGACAGCACATTATTTTTTTTGTCTTTGTGGTGTACACTTTCAACATGTCTTTTACAGTCGTATTTGTCCCAGCAAAGTAACTGTTTATCGCATAATTTACAAACCACTTTTGCTCCATTATAATACAAATCGGGAAAGTCTCGGACGTTTCTTCACGTCGTTATACAATGGGCGCTTTCTTGGCTTGGGCACGTCCGTCATACTTATTAAATAGAGCTCAAGACAACACACGATCACGTTGCCAGTTCACGACTAACTAAAGTGTTTCGCTGCATCGTGTTTATACGCTGGTGGGGATGCACTACATACGGTCCTGCCGTACCGCAAACATCCCCAGCTCTATTTATAACCGTTCGAAACTATGTTCAGGGCGTACACGTAACTATCTAAGAAAAAAAGATGATCGCGATGAAAATCCTTGCATCCGGGGTTTACACGAATATCGCCACGGTAAATACGTTCGTGGATCCTACGTAATATAAAAATATAATTGTGCGGAAGTAATCGTTGTGCGATAATTAAAGTAGTGTTAAAAGATCGATATAATATATGTACAAATTTTAAAAGTTTCGGTGCGACAATATCTCTTCTAGGAGTCGAGATATTTCGAGTTAGAGAAAAATCTTCTAAATACTAATAATAATAATATGGTAATTAAAGCTCGGATTATATGCAAAATGCAAATTTGCTGATAAAAGGTATATCGACAAAATTATGAGCTTCATGGGTTCATTTAATGTTTTTTTAATAAAATAAGGCAATTAAAAGAAAGCATATTTTGCATATTTTGTCTTATTTTCATTTAATACTGCATATTTTAGCATATTTTCTTCAAATTACGAATTTTCTTATATAAATTCTCGTAGGCGGCAAGTGTAGGAATAACAATTCAAAAATAACTGGCTATGGGAAATATTAGATTTCGAAATGTTTTGGGAAAGCCAGTTAAAACACTTTGCGACATTTTGTGGCCTATAAAATAAAAAATTTAACCATGCTTGTCCATAAAATACAATGTTTTACAATAGTTATATGACTTTAATTGGTATTGTTCTGTCTAGAACTTAACAATATAAAACGGCAATAAAAGCAATAAAGTGACTATAAGAAGGTACATTATGGTTAGGTATAAACTGATCAATACTTAAATGGATTTATAAACTATACAAATATAAAATAAATATGCTATTGAATGTTATATTTTCTAAACTAAAATCAAACTAATATTGAAGTTGTATTATTACTAAAAATAGAATTTGTATACATATATTCGTAACAGTGCCAGTGATACTTTTTTGTCTCATGCTAAATAAAGTTGTATTTTTTAGAACCAAAGCAGCTTAAATCACATGTAATCATATTTAAAGATATATTTTCAAAATTTAATTCATACTACTTATCTGACTCATGGCATTAATAGAGTTGTCGAAGAAATCAGAAATTAATTTCCTCTTGTGAATGAATTAATATCTAATGTAAGAAAAATATTTCAAAAGCGCCATCGCCGGTTCAGTTGTACAAAAAAATCATTTCCCGAATTATAATTACTTCCACAACCAGTAATCATTGCGTGGGGAACATGGTTAAATAACTTAAAAAAAAAACTTAAAAAAACAATTACAAAAAATTATCGAAATATTAAAAATTTTATTTTAGAGTTCTCCGAAGATTCAGACAAAAAGTAAAATAGACTTTAAAAAATAATGCAATACCAAATCAATTGGAAATTATTTCAACGAACTTTTCTGTAGTTGCAGAAATAATTTTGAAATTACAAACAAGAAAAGTACTTTTAACTGAATCTCTAAATTCAATAAACAAATGCCATAACGCATTGTCAACTATTATAGGAGCTGGATTTAAAATTATTTCAAAAGTTTCTAATATTTTGAAAGGGGAAATTGTAGATGACATTGCATTAGAGCCTTACATTGTAAGCGATTTAAAAAATGCACCAATTACTTCCATCGATGTAATTCAAACGCTTGCTAGAAGGCAGAGGACATTCACGTAAAATAGAAAATTTAGAAGAGCATCTAATTACCAATTTTTAATAGTACCAAATTGTAATAACCGATTAGATTATACATTATCAGTCATAAGTAAATAGATGTATTTATTGTTAGATATTATTAAGCATAAGCTACTAAATATTAGTAATTATAGATAGATAGAAAAGTCCACTTGGCAATTATTTCTTCAGTTATCAATAGTATTTGAATAACTTCCGCTATAATAAAGATTTAAAAACATGACCATTGTAAACCTAATATTTATGAAATCAAAACAAAATAAGCATTTTAATGAAGTCATGGCCAACTATGATTGCCATTTAAAAAAACATAAGTTTTTGTATCTTGATATTCAAATATGCCATGAATATTTAATAAATATTATTAAATTCTAATCAAAAAATACTATTAGATGTCATTTTTTGTTTTGCTCTGCCTTCGATGGTTACGAAACATGTACAATTGAAAATTTCGTCAAATTTCAATTTTCTTTAAATATCTCAAAAAGTTGACAACATATGACAAATCTGAAAATGCCATCAAATACGCATCAAAATTCTGAGCAACTTTGCTAATTTAACCGATCCGGTATTTTCAATCTTAAGAGAGTTACCCATATACAGAGATAGAAAATGGTCAGCCTGTATATGTATTCTTAAATGCCATTTATAATGTCTAAGAATATTTTATGTTTTTGTAAACATATTGATAATAGTGTTATACAAATACAAATATTATGTAATGAAACAGACCTTACATGTAAAATAAAGTTTTGTTTCACAGAATGTTATAAAAAAATTTCGCATAATGATACATTTGTGTGGATATTTTTGTCAAAATATGTGCATATTTTGCTATTTTTATATGCATATAATCCGAGCTTTTACTGATAACTAGAGAACGGACGCAATTTACATAAAACGCAATCGGCAATTGGAATCGGAATTGTGTATAACGTCGCTCAGTACATCCCGGCGTAATTCAATGAAGTATTTGTTTGACTTACTCGGACACCTGGTCTCGCCGCGATAACAATGGACAAGCCAGCTATTGTATTCCGAGAATATAGTGCTTTTTAAAGTGTTTTCATGAGCGTAGATAGAAGCGGGGTTTTTATAATGTATTTTATTTATTAGTTTATATTTCGTAAGATAAATAAAGTGCTGTGAGTAAGTTTCTTGTTTTCATAGTTGTAACTGTTAATTACATCGTAATTTTTGTGATAGATCCTGTTTAATATTGTTTGATTGAATCTATTTCTACCAATTATTTCGACGTAAGAGTGTGCATTGAATTTCATTCAGTTTCAATAACTTACGCACACATTTTTAGTTTTCATTTATTTAGATCTAGAGCATTGTTTAAGTTACTTTTTCAGACATGATATGGAAGAATGTTGAGAACGGCATTGTAAAACAATGGCGAGTTGGATTGACGGTCATACTGATTGTATGTCCATTGTCAGTGATTCCGAAATTTATTACAAAATCCGTAAAATATCGTCAAAAATTCGTCACTTAGGATCGCAAACACATCTGAACTCTGTAAAACTTTTATGGCGGCTAATATTCCATTAAATAAACTTAGCAATCCCACTTTAAAAATATTTCTGAAAAAATATACTGGTCGAAATGTTCCTGATGAATCAACTTTACGCAAATATTATGTTTCTAGGTGCTATACGAGAACAGTAGAACGCATTAGAAGCCATCTTTTAAATCAATACATATGAATAAGCGCCGACGAAACGGTGGATATGTTAGGACGCTGTGTGGCAAACGTCGTAGCTGGTGTACTACATCCAACTCTTCTCTATAACTCATATGTAATAGCAACAAGTGTTATAAATAGAGTTGATGCGGAAACAGTTGCTGAAACCATTAAGGAGAATATGCAAAAATGCTTCATTCGGGCGCCACGTACAAAGAAAAAATACTTTTATTTGTCAGTGATAGTGCTGCGTATATGTTAAAAACAGGCAGTCTATTGAAGAAAACATATCCTAATATGCTGCATATTACTTGTGTAGCACATGCTCTCCACAGAATCTGTGAATATATCAGAGACACTTTTCCGGAAGTTGATAGACTTGTATCAGCTTTTAAAGAACTTTTCAGAAAAGCACCATTGAGAGTAGCTCTTTTCAGGGAAAAATTTCCATCTCTGCCACTGCCTCCCACTACAGTAATAACTAGATGGGGAACATGGCTGGAAGCTACTAGTTATTATACTGAGAATTTCAATAGTCTAAAACATTTCGTAACACTGCTAAAGGAGGATGCTAGAAGTATTGGTGAGTGCAAGGAGCTCACACAAATCCCAAATTTAAAAAATCAGTTGTACTTTCTTCACGAACACTTTGGAAAATTGCCAAAACTAATCACTTATTTTGAAAATCGAAATCTCAAATTAAATGACGGATTAACCACATTAGATGTGGCTGTTAATAATTTGAAAAGTATTCCAAGTGACTTCGGATGTGGCCTTCGGCAAAAGTTTGAAGCAATTCTTAATAGAAATCCAGATTTCATTACATTGCAGCAATTATGTATGGAGACAATTCCACAAAATCTAACGGCTAAATATGAAGAAATAAAAGAATAATTCCAGTATGCACCTATAACCAGTTGCGATGTAGAAAGGACGTTTTCTATTTATAAGGATGTACTTAATTCAAAGAGAACAAAATTGACAGAAGAAAACCTTGAGAAACTATTGCTAGTCAATATTAATACTCCTTTACTCAACTTGAACGACAAAATGAACAAATAAAAATGTTCCAATTATAGAAATAAAATTAAAAACTTTAAAAATAGAACTTTTCAACAAATACATGTGTATTTCGTAATTTTATAGATCACCACCCGTTTGTTTTCCAATTATATAAATAAAATTAAAAACTTTATAAATACAACTTTTCAACAAATAAATATGTATTTCGTAATTTTATAGATCACCACCCGTTCGTTTTCCAATTATATAAATAAAATTAAATATTTTAGAAATACAGCCTTTCGCCAGTACTGCACTGGGTGGTAAGCGTGTCCGTTCTCTACTGATAACAGATGCCTGATAGAACTAATTTTAAGTTACAATAAGTTGTTTCACAAAAGCTACCACTCTCAAAACCCAAAAGTCGTTTTTTGTTTAAATTTTAAAACAGAAAATCGACGATATGGCAAAAACAGTTTAAGTTGCAAGAATCTAATATGTCTAAGATTTTTTTATTTGTTTCCATCAGTACTATAATTGGATAAAATATCCGACAGCATCATTTTAACAAATTGTATATGTTGCCAAACGAACTATGTCGCGTTCATTTCTTTAAATTCAAATGCAGTTTGTACACGTTACACGTATGTGTGTCACGAATATTTGCCTTTGAACTTATACATGATTATTTTCTCTTTTAATTATTTTATATACTAACATAGAACTAAATTAAAGTAAAAACATCTTGTGCATATGTGTATATGGAAATTTTCTTTTTAGGGCTACACTGCTCTTGGTTCCATTACTGGGTCTGAATTATCTTCTGACCCCATTCAGGCCAGAAAAAAATCCGCCTTGGGAATACGCCTATGAAGTTTTATCCGCGGTTACAGCCTCGTTACAGGTACGTATTTCATGGTCTGCAAAATTCTCCGACACCGTTTAATTCAAAGTAACTCTATGGCCCGCGTAGTACAGAACATGATGTCTTGTAAAAGTTAAAATCAATCATAAATACTAAAATAGAAGATATATGTATAATTGTATATGATATTAAACAGTTACTATTTAATAATTGAATTGATTCGGCATTTACTTGATGAAGATCCATAATTTAAAATAGAAATAAAACTACGGTTCTAATCTTCACTTTTAGTCTTTAAGTTTGTAACGTACTCTTTAGATGTAAGCACCTGAGGAAGCCACTGTGCTGGCGAAACAATTGTCGTGTTACGATTAAAGACTAAAAGTGAAGATTAGAACCGTAGTTTTATTTCTATTTTAAGTAACTATTTAAATTTACAGCTAAATTATCTTCTTTTAATTATACAGTCTTTTAATTATACAGTGTTAGTAAAAAGTATGGAGCCCCCAAGTGTCTCTGCAACGGTTCACTCTTTTAAAATAAAATTGAGTATACCTGTGTAAAAAGATTGAAGGATTCTAAAAATAATATCAGATTTGCTATGTCACTTCCGGTTATACCGAGAAGACACATCAAATTTGTTATTTTAAATGAAGCAGCCTGTATATTTTTACATTTTCGAATGCCTTGTTAAATTCTGGATACAGTAAGCCTCCACCCACGGTTCCCCAGCCGTGGTTGGAGGTCTATTGAAGTAATTACTCCAGAACTTCTTCGAAAAGTCGAAAAATTAATAATGGAAGATGCTCAGCTAAAGAAGACACAACTCGCAAGATTTATTGGAGTAGGCGATGTAACCATTTTTTAAGATTCTTCATGATCATCTTGGCATGACTAAGGTCAGCGCAAGATGCTTATGCCGCCCCAAAAACAGCGAGCAGAATGTTCTTATGCGTTTTTGGACCTCTGCAATAAAAACAAGCATGATGTATTTAGTTAAATTCTTATTGGGGATGAAACTTGAGGTCATTATTGTAAACCTGAGTTCAAGCCAAGACTGCAAGGAGTGGCATAAAAAAAGCACTCCACCACCCAAGAAGTTTAACGTGTTACAGCCGGCCAGAATTCTAATGGCGATGTTTTTTTTTCATAACTGGGGAGTATTACGCTTCAATCCTGGAGCGGCTAAAAGAAGTCATCAAAGAATAAAGAAGGGGGGGGGGGGGGAAGTTGCCGAAATATGTCCTGCTTTTACATGACAATGCTCTCATCCACAAAAGTTGTGTTACGCTATAAAGTGTTCTTCGATATTTTGAATCACCATCCCTTTTCATAACTCGCTACCAGTAATTTTTACCTGTTCCAAAACATGAAAAAAGAACAACGTAGGAAGAAATTTACGAGCGATGAAAAGTAAAGGACAGTCTCGGCACAAGATTACTAAATGTATAAGCTTGACTCGTAACTTTCCAGCAATAATATTCTTACACGGGAAAACGTCATTCATCTTGCCCATTCAAATTAAAACGATTTTGATTTTAATCTTATAATTAGTTAAATATGTATAAATTTAGTAAAGTAAATCACTGTTTTCTATAGACAAAACGATTGTTTTATGTACGATCAAACATGCACAAAGCATATCGTCCTTTACCTCAAAATATTGCTATAAGTAATGGTTAATGACTAGAGCAGACCAATTTCCGTGCGCGCCATGGGCGCCGGTATGGGAGTGTAATTCGTAATATATTAGAATATGCGATAGAATAGGGACGCAACATGAGCTTGTTACCGATATAAGTATAGAAGTAGAGACATTTATTCTATCAGAAATAATTAAATATACATTTGGTTTTCTGCTATTAAAGTAATATGCATAAACACACGAAAAATAAGAATAGTACATATTATAGCAGCGTTGTATGTACCTATAAATAAAATGGAAAATGTATGAAATCAGTGATTGTGTACATGACAGAGGATTTAAAAAAACACCGTTTTAAGCGTCTTCCAAGGATTGACAAACTGGAGAAACTCGATTGTATATTTTCAACATCAAGTGCGTTTCTAGGGTTATTTCTGAAAAACATGTCCGCCGTGAGAAAAAAATATGTTTATATTCGGAAAACGAGCGTTCTACATCTAGTGATGTTATATTCGCATAATCAAAATACTTTTTTAAGCAACTTAACTTATCCGTAGACGTGCCCTCACAAATACGTGTTAAGGTGTCAAAATCTGCATTTCTGTCCTAAAGCACTTTCAAATTTAATTAGAACACTTTCACTTTTTGCGTCTTCTACAGCACACAGTTGTGCGTGAACATCTTTAACGATTTGCAGTGATTCCTTTAACGACAGCGACGAATTTTCTAATTTTGTTATTGCTTCTTCTAGTCCCAAGTAATTCTCACGAATACTTTGTAAATCCATTTTAATCTGGGCATCTTGAAATTTTTTCTGGCTTGTATTGATAGCTGCACTTTCTTTCGGATCGAATGATAAAACCACGTCCTTAATTTTTTCAAAATGTTCATGATAGTAAAACCCCGCCCGTAACCATGTACCCCAACGTGTCTGAATCGGCTGTGGTGGCTCAGGGGTATGAGGACACAATTCGTGAAATTTCCGAATATATTTTGGGGATTTCAGGAATACTACCTTTGTACTCGATATTAAAGCATCTACCTCTGGATAACATCTACGAACCTGTTCTGCCACAAGCTGTAGAGCATGGAGTTTACAAGTAATATGTAACAAGTTAGGACAATATTTTCTAAGAGACCGGCCTACAGAACACATGGTTGCGGCACCATCAGTCATAAACATTAATACTTGGTCTTTCGAAAGTTTAAATTTTTCCAAAGTATCTAATAGCATCTCTGAAATTTTTTCGGCATTTCATTGTTCTAGTCGTCTGAATGCTAATACAATTAAAGACGTTGGTTGATGTGGTTCCATATTACGCGCCATCACATTAACTACAGATTGTTTTTTGCTGTCAGTTGTTTCGTCCACACATAACCACAGTTTTTTATTTTTCAGTTCGGCTTTGATTTTATTTTCAACCTATTTACGCACCGATGGTAAATTCCTACGTAACGTTGTCGTGCTCGGTAATGTTTGATCCCCGTATTTATCCCAAGATGAAATAAATGAATCATTACTTAACAAGGTAAACGGCAGTGTACATACAATCATAGTTACACATAGTTCATGTATAAACTTTTGTCGATTAATTTTGTTATTATTGTGCTTCGAACTGCTTACGTGTTCTTTACAATGTGTTTTTGACCAACACATTAGATATGTATTGCACACTAAACATTTAATTTTTGAGCCATCGTATATTAAGTCCGGGAAATCCATAATAAACTTATTCACTTCGTCTGACAACGGTCGTTTTCTCGATTTTTGTTTCGACGACATTTTATTACGTATGCTTACACTTACATGCAGTCTAAGCAAGTACCAAACACATACTGAATGTTTTTTATTAGTTCTGATGGAATACAATCATCCTTACATCGGCGCACATGGCGCGCGCGGAAATTGGTCTGCTCTATTATTGACTGCCAGTTATTGGTGTACGCATGTGTGTAAAATGTATTTTATGTAAACATTTTTGCCAAAAAATGCACTTATAAATTATAAAGGAAATGAAAGTGGTTGACTCAGTGAAGCACCATCACATATTAATTAATTTAGTATTCTAGTGTCACAACCCAGTTCTTTCAGTAAAGCGTTATTACGGAGTTAATTAAAGGTTGTACAAGTATTAAAAATGGGTTCACAAATGCAAATACTAACTGGATATCAAGATATTATTTGATGCAGTTTTATTATAAATAACCAAAATAAAATTACAATCTTTATAAACAAAAAACTTTAATTCATTATTTTTTTAAATTTTTTCAATGTTTTGCTGTTTGATGATACATATTTTTGGCCTAGTTTTATCGTTAATTTTCTCGAATTTAAGAACTTCAATCTTATAAAAATTCCTTGTTGTGTTGTTCCATTTCTTCCATTTGTTTCATCCATTCCTCTGAAGGTTGAATCAAGCCACCAAAGGAAAAGCTTTATGTTTTGCTTTACTGCAATTATTATTTGATTTGACGTAAGAAGAGAAACTAACTATGCACAAACATGGCAGATGTCCGCATGGTAGAGATATTTTCATATGCTCTAAGCCGTGTATTCACACGACAAAATAACGATATTACAATGCCTCGTTACTTTCTATAAATTAGTTAGACTTGCAAACCCGCTATTGCGAACAGAGTCCCTGTGTTAGCGAATTCTAACCTTTAAGATGATTATTTACCATACCCCTGGGACGGCCACTTAGACTTTACAACAAGAGCACAATAAATAACATTGAAACTTACTCCAAGTCCAGTTTTATATGAAACTGGAACTACGTCATTATAGAAAAAAAAACATATTCGAAAGAGTATTCAAATTATCCCACATTTAACTAATCTCAGGAAAGAAATCGATCACAAAGAAAACATAATACTCATTTGCAACCTCTTTCCTTTGAAATTTCAACAATAAAAGCAAAATTTGGCTAATTAACAAAACGAATTCTATCACCAATGACTACGTAAAGATGTCACTGTATACCTACATCAATAGCTTACAAATCGAAATATCAAAAGAGTTGCCCTAAGCAATTACAATGAAGAAATTATATCTTCAAAAATTCGATGAAGTACTAAGTTGCTATACTCAAAATATTTTACATTAAACAACATTGTTTAATTAAAATACAATTGCCTAACGACGAATCATATAATTACTATTTCCCAACATACACAAATGCACTGCTATGTACATGCGAATCTAGACCGTGACGTTGACAGCCTTACTATACATAACCTGAATTTGTAAACAAACACTCGGAAAATGAATTTGAATCGACTAAATATCATACAAGAAGGCCCAAATAACGAAGGTATACAACGTGTCCAGGAAAGTAGGCAACAAAGGGAAAACTTTTTTATGGTCTAAGTCTCAGGAAATTTTATTCTTTATAAAAGTTTTTGCTTTACTTAAAACCCATTTACCCGATAAAACAAATGAAATATTGCTTTAAATAATGAAAATATATCACTCGATATGATGGCCCTCTCGTTCAATACATAAATTTGTACATCTACTTAAGTCCCTGACGGCATTTTTCAGGAAATTTGGATTATTATTTAAATGCATTACCACTTCCCTAATCCTATTCTGCAAATCTTCTTGGTTATCAAATGGCCTATCTGAATACACCTGATTTTTTAACCAACCCCATAAAAAATAATCCAGAGGATTTAAATCCGGCGAGCGTGGAGGCCATGGAAATATTGAATATCTTCCTATCTATTTTTCTTGAAATTCTTGGTTTAAATACTGTACGACTCGACAGAATTATGTGCAGGTACACCATCCTGCATAAACCACAAAGAACGTCTTGTTTGTAAAGGTAAGTTGTCAAATTCATCTTCTAATTCAGTAGTCAGAAATGCTAAATACGTAAATGGGATTTAAGTAAAACACTTATACTAATTTCCAGTATATATTACACTTTATTATATATTAATAAATAGATGACATGTTTCGCTACGATGTAGCTTCTTCGGATCTTATATTACTACTGAACACGCTCTTCACAAATGTATGGCTTTTTTCTAAACTATTTCAATGGGTTGCACTTGTCTACATTAGAATCGTCTCTTACCGATATATCGTCTAAAATTATTGTTATTTTAATATTTAATGAAACCAGTTTAAAAGTGGGGACTTATTAAGGCCTAATTGGTCATTTAACAATATATCTGCATATTTAAGTTTATTTATTTCTAAGGATTCCACTAAATTTAACTTTAATCCTTTTTGTTATGACTGTAAAATTTCGAAATCTTTATTGAAACTATGATTATTTTCCAATAAATGAAGTGCATAATTGGAATCTGTCTTTTTGTTAAAATGTTCCTGTATTCTTTTCTCAAAGCTCCTACCAGTTTGGCCTATGTATGTTTTAGGGCACTCTTTACATGTTAGTTTGTATACTCCGGATTTATTAATTTTGCTTGTCTTTTATTTATTATTTTTTATGAATTTCCCTAAAGAATTATTAGTTTTATAAGCTACATTTATATCTGTTTTTCGTAAAATTTTTCCTATTTTTTCACTTATCGGTCCTATGTATGTTAATAATTTATAATTGCTTGGTTTATCTTTTATTATTGGGTACACATTTTCTATTGTTTTCCTATATTTCTTTTTTCTTAAAATTGTATCTACTATATTTGGGTTATATCCATTATTTTGCGCTATTTGTTTAACGATATTTAATTCTTTATCATCATCTTTATCATTAAACAAATAGCGCAAAATAATGGATATAACCCAAATATAGTAGATACAATTTTAAGAAAAAAGAAATATAGGAAAGCAATAGAAAATGTGTACCCCATAATAAAAGATAAACCAAGCAATTATAAATTATTAACATACATAGGACCGATAAGTGAAAAAATAGGGAAAATTTTACGAAAAACAGATATAAATGTAGCTTATAAAACTAATAATTCTTTAGGGAAATTCATAAAAAATAATAAATCCAAGACAAGCAAAAGTAATAAATCCGGAGTATACAAACTAACATGTAAAGAGTGCCCTAAAACATACATAGGCCAAACTGGTAGGAGCTTTGAGAAAAGAATACAGGAACATTTTAAAAGTTTTATTAACAAAGAGATAGATTCCAATTATGCACTTCATTTGTTGGAAAATAATCATAGTTTCAATAAAGATTTCGAAATTTTACAGTCACAACAAAAAGGATTAAAGTTAAATTTACTGGAATCCTTAGAAATAAATAAACTTAAATATGCAGATATATTGTTAAATGACCAATTAGACCTTAATAATTCCCCACTTTTAAACTGGTTTCATTAAATATTAAAATAACAATAATTTTAGACGATATATCGGTAAGAGACGATTCTAATGTAGACAAGTGCAACCAATTGAAATAGTTTAGAAAAAAGCCATACATTTGTGAAGAGCGTGTTCAGTAGTAATATAAGATCCGAAGAAGCTACATCGTAGCGAAACATGTCATCTATTTATTAATATATAATAAAGTGTAATATATACTGGAAATTAGTATAAGTGTTTTACTTAAATCCCATTTACATATAATGGATTTCCAGCAAGTATCGGCCGATTCAATTAAATGCTAAATACCTATCAGCATTTAGAGTTTGCTGAAAAAAAAGCAACGCCCCCCCCCCCTCTCTTCTCCCAAAATTCCGCACCAAACATTTATCCTTCGTGAATATTGGTTTTTACATTCCATTTGGAAATGTGGATTCTCTTAAGACCACCAGCGACAGTTTTGCGAACAAACTACACCATTTGTGGTGAATCGGTAAATATACGAGTATAATATTTTTTTGGGGAAATGTTAATGTCCGTTTCTATTTCACCTTGTATCATGAAGCAAAACTCTAAACGCTGGTCATAATCTCGTTCTTGCAACGTTTGGACATATCGTTGGACATATCGTTTAAATGGAGTAAACTTGTACGTTTTTAATATTTGATATAGTGATGATTTACGTAATCCTAAATTAGTTGCTCATTTTCTCACAGATAATTTAGAATTCTCAATTACACTTTGTAAAACATTTAAAGAATCATCTAAATTTCTTACTCGTCTGTCATGTTCCTTTTTAAAATAAAATTTGAAAGAGCCTGTTTGTATAATTGTATAATTGTCGCAAAATTCGGGATACCGTAGACCAACTAATGTTTTTATTGGGATGCTTTTCGTTAAAACTCGCAATTGCGTCTCTGCATGTCTTATAATTATCGCCACATATGAGCATTTCTTACAAAGTTAAACGTTCTATCATAGTAATGTATTTTGTAGCCTCTATGACGGAAACAAGAATGATGGTCCCTAGTAATGAATATCACGTACGCATGTAACTAGCCCACACGATATTAAGTAGGCACGGAAATTTTGAACAATAAAATATTTTTACTATCAAATAAGATAACTCATTTATTTTAACGGGTAAATGAGTATTAAGTAAAGCAAAAACTTTTATAAAGAATAAAATTTCCTGAGAAATAGACCATTAAAAAGTTTTCCCTTTGTTGCATACTTTCCTGGACACGTTGTATATAGAACGATATAATATTAAACCTCTAATGTGACATAATTTACAGAATCTCAGATTTCATAATTTAACTAGAAAGTTACAATTTAAAGGATGTACTATTAAAACAACGTCAATGGAAATTAACTCAACTGCCGTTATGATATTTAAATGATATTCCTAAATTACAATGGTAACAATTAACTGGCAGTATTACGTATGTAACCAAATTAATTAGTAAAGAATCAAAGCAGCACAAGAAATATATATTTTTAGGAATTGACAAGTTAAGAAATCGGTAGTACGAAAGAGTAGTAATTAAATATAGCAGAAACCTAGTATAATATACATAGCTATCCAAAAATAACAAACGCACCAAATGCAGAATTAGGTAATCTAATTCTTAAGCAATTCAAGTAGTACGATAATTAGTAAATAATAACTAATAACGAATGATCATTAAAATTTTCGCTCAAGTAAGCCATGTACACAAAAAGTATGTCCTAACTTAAGTTATTAGAGGAGATCTGTCATTATAATTTCAAACGTCATGATTGTTAAAAAATAATTTGAAATGCTGACTTTTATATTAAATATATTTATAATTTTTATACAAAGTAATAGAATATTATAAAAAATGTGTAAAATGATGACCATTCTCCACCAAGCATAATCGCACTCTATTTCGTAGAGCATTGAAAACATTGATCAGTATTTGCGGTGAGTTATTGATGTGTTCACATTTTTCAATGATTTTATGTCTTAACTCTTGTAGATTATTAATTGGTGTTTCACAAATAATATTCTTTATATATGGCCACATAAAAAAAATCCATGACTTAAATCACACGATCGTGGTGGATATGGAATCGCTGTATTTCTACTTATTATCCTATCGCCATAAAATTGTTGCAAAAACTGAATATTTTCAAGTGTAACGTGAGATGTAGCCCCATCCTGTTGAAAATATCCGACCTGGAGTTCATCATTAGTCAATTGATTAGAAAAAACACTGAGAATTTCGTTACGATATTTCTCCGATGTTATCGTGCCCTCAAAGAATATTGGTCCTATTAATCGGTGACGACTCATACCTACCCATACGCCTATTTTTTCTGGATGTAGAGGAACTTCTCTGTAGAAATGAGGATTTTCACTGGACCACATACGCATATTTTGCGAATTAACATAACCTTTCAAATAAAACCAAGCTTCATCAGTGAAAACAGTATGATTTAAAATATTGTCTGTCATTGTTTGAATAAACCATTGGCAAAATTGTGTTCTTTTTTCATAATCCGTAGGTAATAGATTTTGTACAGAAGTTAATTTATATGGATACATGTGCAAGTCCTTTTTCAAAATTTTTTGACATGTTCCATACGAAAGCCCAACTTGTTGCGAAACTCTTCGAATAGATGTTTGAGGAGATTCGTTAATAATTTGTCTGACATTTTCAATTACGCCGCGACTTCTCTTGAGAGGAAGACCGTTTCCTTTTTTCCTTAAAATACTGCCTGTTTGACGAAAAAGATTTACACAATGCATTAGCGTATCACGGAAAGTTTTATAGCTAGGAACAGTATTTGGATATCTCTCTTCAAACTCCGCAAGGCAATTTTCTATTGAATGCTGCCAAATACCATCAATTTTTTGAGATGTCAGGAAGTAACATTCTACCATAAACGCTTTATGAATATCATTAAAGGCCATTACTTTTTCTTTTGATGAAACTTTAAAATATATATTTAACACTGACAGATGTTTGAAATAACATCTTAATGACTAAAGCTACGACATAATTTTTATATACACGGCCAGCTACGAGTGAAAATTTTAATGATCGCTCGTTATATAGCTCAACTAAATTGTACGAGGGTCGAATTTGAAGTATAACAAGTGGCCTGATAAGTAAGTATTTCATTTCTTAATTTACTAACCTTGGTTTCGGCGTATTTTTCGGACAAAGATAAAGCATTTTGTTATGAAGGCATACACAAGCTAATTGAAAGAACTGAAAAATGTATTGGGATTACAGGGGAATATATAGAAAAATAAAATAAATTTTCCATTTTTATTTTCTCTCCTTTTCCCCGATTCCGCGAACTTAAAAACGCTCCCTTGTATTATTTAGTTAACGAATACATTATTCTAATAATCCGCCCAAATTATCTCAGATCGGCTTTTGTTTACTCTGTTGCATGAGCTTTCAAGTTTTTATGTACAATGAAACTTTCACTTATTTGTCTCATTTAAATTCTTCCCGTCTCTTTTATTTTTAAAAACTCTGCAATTCGTTTAATTTTTTGCCGTCTTGTTGAAACAAAATTTAATGCATTTTTTATTATCTTTGACCGCTTATTTTTCTGTCTAAATAAAGTTTATTGTCGTTGTTTTATATCTTCTTATTTTCTTATCTTCATATTCTTATATTTAAGTGCGACTACGATCAATATGTTTTTCTTTCATTGAAAAATTTATGCTTCGTTTCAAATACAGATTCGTTATTTATCATTTAACGTTTCCGAGAAAGTGCGAAGCATATTTACATTAATTTACATAAAAATATCATTTACACCTATTCGACGGTTCAGAAATGATCATTATTGTGAAATAATTGGATGTCTACTGAACAATTATATTAGTAATTCTAGAACACACACGCGATACCCATTCTGTACCAGGAACCGGTTATTAGTGTTGCATTTCGACTTAATGACATTGAGACTTGCATGTATGAAGAACGCAAAAGTCAACAAAGCCACATCAAAACTTTGTAATTTTAAAATGCTGTCCCTATTTCACGTAAATATTGTACTTGATACAAATTATAACAAAACTTAGTTTCCTTTCGTTTTCCCAACAATATTGTTTTGGTATTTCTACCGTTACTGAAGATAACGATAATAATTTTATCGTTTCAAAAATTATAACTGGAAGGGCACCAAATTTAACGGCAGTGATGGTCAAATGTAAGCGCGGAAAGTCATTGACATTATATCCCAGTTTCGCAGCTATAATTATTTTTTTTATATATTATTTTTGTTTGGTATACAGGTCTTAACACGAGGGTTGTCTTTTATATTTTGCATAAAGAGCTAGAATAAACAGTAGAGCTTTTAAAGACTTTATTGTTTTTCGAAGTATTTTCCACGAAGCACTTTTGCATACGCTCGACCCCACTCTTGAAGCAGTTATTCCACTCGTTTACTGGTACAGTCAAAATTTCGTTGTTGAAGGCATCGACTGCTCCTTTTGACGACTGGAACTTTTGACCACGCAGTACGTCCTTGATTTTCGGAAAGGGAAAGAAATCGTTGGGACTTAGGTCGAAACTGTACGGAGGATGGTCTAACAATTCGACGTTTTGTTGGGTTAAAAATTCAATTGTCTTGCGAGATGTGTGCGAACTTGCATTGTCTTGGTGGAAGATGATTCGTCGTTGTGGGTTGGTTTCTGGGAGCTCAGCAGTAACTGTTCTTTGATCTTGTAGCAAAATTGTTGCTATACGACTTGCTTTCGAGACAAATGCGACATTTGTCTTGAAAAAGATGCTCACGACGACCATCTTTTTGGAGACATTTCGAGACCGGATGACTTTCGTCGGCTTTTCTTTACCTTGGAACCAGGCGCGGCTCTTGATGACGTATTTGGGAGTGCAAGTACAATGATGCGAGTGCTTCGTGTATTCTCTTGTACTAACTGTAACGTTTTCTTAATAAACACCGAAAACACACGAGGCACTCGCATCATTGTACTTGCACTCCCAAATACGTCATCACGAGCCGCGCCTGCTTGGAACACTCAAACAGGTGACTGGCGTTTATTTTCAGACTCTCATGAGTAAATCCAAGATTAATCACCGCTCACTTTTATATATTGCGCTCACAGGATAAAACAAATGTCGATGTAGGACAATACGTATTGCTAAGTAGCTGATCCAGTTAGTAACCGAACAAACTCTTGATGAGGAACCAGAGCCTGCTATATCCAGGCAGCTAACAGCAAAAACCTTGACGAATGTGCTTTTTTATTTCGAGAAGGGAATGAACAACCTTCTTAAAATGATGCCGACGAAGAACGCAGCGATAAAGTATCTCGACAAGTAAACGCAGCCATTAGCTTTGACAAAACGTTGCAAAAAGAAGCAGAAAGGGGTAGCAGAAAAATTTGGACGAATATTTTAAGTTAAGTCATTGAACAACAACGGAAATTAACGACGACAGCATTTTATCAGATTAAAAAAGCTTCCAAACATTTTATAATGTTTGTGTGTGAATTGATCTCATTTGTTTTTCTTTTTTGAACTATGTAATGTGTTCATTTTATGTATGTATGTATTCTTATTTGTTGTGTTATTTTATTTTCCAGTAAGTATTTTTTATAGAAAGTGAAAGAATAAAATTCCTGATAAACTAAACAATTTAAATATTTTTTTTTAATTGGAACCGATCTGATTGAATTTGTATGAAAATAATTGATTCGTTAAACGGCTTTTCGCTTTACGGTCAACTTTTTCGGACTGTATCTAGGTCGCTAAGCGAGGTATGGTTGTACTTACAAATACAATATAGATCAGAAAATTACATAATTAACAACCATTATCCTCATGTCTAAAGAAAGTAATTCAACGATAGTTATATATTTAGTGTTATAAACATAAAAACAAATTAAATCCAACTTTAGATGAACTAGTAGGTGAATACTACTAAATCTGAAAAAAGAAATTAATATTTCACAATTACGTATCTTTTCCTTTTCAAAAATTTTTCATGGCAAGATTGAACAATTTCATCACATATAACACTGCAAGTACCTTTACCATTGAATATATTATTTAATCTTTTAAAATAATTATTTATTATTGCTCGACAAAATTTTTTAATTAGGTATGAATGAAGATACTGTAACATTATTATAAAAACGGCATTCATAAGAAAAATTATACTTTGTTTGATACAATATCAACAATTGTTTCTTCAACTTTATTTTTGTAGCACAATTTTGATAATAGTTTATTGACTATACTATATACAGGGTGTCCAGAAACTCTCCTGACAAACGAAGACCGGAGTTTCCTCAGATAATTTTAAGACAATTAAACCCAAATTCACCTAGTACGAAAATGCTTCCTAAGGGAGCTAGAGTTCTTTGAAGATGGCGCCTTGTATTTATTTTTTTTTAAATTCCTCCAGAACGCTTCTATTTAGAAATACAAAAATTGGTATGCTTATTTATCCTCCCGAGATGAATCGATTCCATCAATTGCGAATTTCTAGTACCGGTCATAGGCGTCCGTTTTGGGTAGGTCAACGGTTATTTTAAGGCATAACTATTTTGTCTTTAACTTTTAAGCATTTGTGACACTAGATTATTAAATTTTCAGGTATTCCAGTACTAAAATGTACTCTTACTTTAAGTCGGTAGGATACACCGTTTTCTAGAAAAATCGATTTGTAAATTTTTCGTTTTTTCTTCATTAAAGTTCAATTTTTTATTTTTTTCAATAGTTAGCTCTGAACTGCCAACAGAAGTAAAACCTACGTTTTTTATTGTCAAATTGTTGTCAGTTCGCGAAGTTTATATCTTTTCATTTTTTACTTTGTGTTATTCAAACACAACGATTTCAATTTTTAAAAAAATGGTTTTTACTAATGAGGAATACGCCGATATGCATTTAGTTTATGGCGAAATGAGGTGTAACGCTTGAGCGGCGCAACGTAGATACGCTGAAAAATTTCCCAATCGTCAGCATCCCACTCACTCAACATTTACAGCTCTTCATCAACGATTAAGAGAAACAGGTTCAGTGGTCCCAAAAAATAATGAAACAGGGAGACATAATGATGTAACAGCAGAACATGAAGATGTTATTTTAATGGAAGTTGAGGAAAATCCAGAAATTAGCGTTCGAAGACTATCTGCCATGTACCCCACAATTTCAAAATCTTCCGTAGGAAATATCTTACACAAAGAAAATTTATATCCTTTTCATTTTACAAAGGTGCAAGCACTGCTAGAAGGAGATTTTCCTGCTCGCGTAGAATTCGCTAGATGGTTACAAAATCAGAAAAATCAAGATGAAAATTTCTTCAGGAGCATTTTGTTTGCTGACGAAGCTACATTCTCAAAAAATGTAATTTTTTATGTACATAATGCACATTATTATTCGTACGTTGGTGACAATCCCCACGTTGTTCAAGAATTTAAGCATCAGCATAGGTTTAGCATAAACGTCTGGATAGGAGTAGTTGACGATTATTTACTTGGACCTGTGGAATTACCTGCTCGTTTAAATGGTGCTGATTACTTACATTTCCTGCAAAATATTTTACCTGATTTGTTAGATGAGGTGCGTTTAAATATTCGGCAAAACTTATGGTTTCTACAGGACGGCTGTCCGGCCCACTTTAGCAGGAATGTACGAGACTTTCTAGATAATAACTACGAAGACCATTGGATTGGAAGAGGCGGTCCAGTTGCTTGGCCAGCAAGGTCGCCGGATTTGAATCCTTGCGATTATTGTGTTTGGGGATACATAAAAGCATTTGTTTATTCCGTTCCGATACAAAATCGCGCACAACTCTGACTAAGGATACAAGATGCTTGCAACGAATTTAGAAATAACTTTGGAATTTTTGCAAGAATTCGGCGTTCTCTAAGCAAAAGGGTAAACTTATGCATAGAGACTAATGGTCATCACATCGAGCAACTTTTGTAACAATCTACCTTTGATACTTGTTCTTTTTTTGTTAGTTTCGTTCCATTGTAATAAATAATTTGTTTTTAATTTATTAAATTAATTTTCATCCATGCCTTGATAGTCCAAGCCAACTTTGTCGCTAAAAATAAGTTGGTACATAATAAATTCAACTTTAATGAAGAAAAAACGAAAAATTTACAAATCGATTTTTCTAGAAAACGGTGTATCCTACCGACTTAAAGTAAGAGTACATTTTAGTACTGGAATACCTGAAAATTTAATAATCTAGTGTCACAAATGCTTAAAAGTTAAAGACAAAAAAGTTATGCCTTAAAATAACCGTTGACCTACCCAAAACGGACGCCTATGACCGGTACTAGAAATTCGCAATTGATGAAATCGATTCATCTCTGGAGGATAAATAAGCATACCAGTTTATGTTTTTCTAAATAGAAGCGTTCTGGAGGAATTTAAAAAAAAATAAATACAAGGCGCCATCTTCAAAGAACTCTAGCTCCCTTAGGAAGCATTTTCGTACTAGATGAATTTGGGTTTAATTGTCTTAAAATTATCAGAGGAATCTCCGGTCTTCGTTTGTCAGGAGAGTTTCTGGACACCCTGTATACAGGATGTTTCAGGAGGAAAAGGAAATACTTCAAGAGTACATTCAGAAGGTCAAAATAAGTAAAATAAACCAATATATTTAAGTCGGATTTTTAACCATTATAGAAATAAATAATAATAAATCAGAGGTTCTTTTCGAAAATACCACCATCAAATTCAATGCATTTTCTTGCTCGTTTATTAATTGTCCGAGTTGCATGTTTAATTGATCGGTGATTGTTTCTTAAGGTAGCTGCAGCGTTAAAAATACGATCCAGTAGTGCCTCTTTCGTGTCCACTTTTGGTGAATAAACTAAAGATTTTATCAAGCTCCACAAACAATAATCTAAAGGGTTAAGATCTGGCCACCTCGGTGGCCAATTATATGGTCCACCTCTACCGATCCAACGATTGGCAAAATGAAGGTTCGAAAAATTTCTAACATCTGCACTAACATGTGGAGGGGCTCCATCGTCTTGAAAGTAGAACCATTGTCTAACATTTATTGCTAAATTATCAATAATTTCTGCCAAGTGAATTACCAAAAAATGCAAATACAGTTTGCCAGTAAGGCGACCATCCAATACAAATGACCAAATAATTGACCGTCCAACATACCACACCATACGTTGATACTAAAACGATTTTGAAAGTTTCGCTCAACTGTGACATGTGGATTTTCGTCTGACCATCGGTGTTCATTATGGTAATTATTTACTCCATCGCGAGTGAATTGAGCTTCATAACTAAATAAAATGTATTTGCATAAATTGCGATTTTGAAGTATCCAATTACAAAATTGCAACCTTGCAGCATGATCACGTCTGTTAAGGCTTTGAACAAGTTGAATATGAAGAGAATGCAAACCATTCTCTTTCAGCAATCTCCAAGAGGCCGCGTGATTAGTTTGAAATTGGTTTGCAAGACGCCTCATACTTATATCTGGATTCTCTTCCACCATATCGAGAATATTTGTTTCAAGTTCCACATCTAAGCCGCGATCTCTTTCAGAAACAATCTTTGCACTTGCAAACATTCCTGTGTTTCCAGCAATTGCAAATACATTTTGAAACACCTTCCTGTTTGGAATTCTTCGAGCCGGAAAGCGACGTCGATATTCATCCACTGCATTAGTTGCGTTACCATTACAATAACCATAAACGAAAACCATGTCGGCATACTCTTTATAACTAAATGTATGTGGCATTATTTGCTTCTAATCGTCTAAAAAAGATGTATTATGTCAATTAAGTTTAAATGACTAAGTAAACGTCAAACTAAATTGTCAAACGTTAACAAATAATATTATTTCAATGCTACTATGATTAAAAAATAGAACGTAAATTGTTTCTATAAAGGTTAAAAATCGGATTTAAATATATTGGTTTATTTTACTTATTTTGACCTTCTGAATATACTCTTGAAGTACTTCCTTTTTCTCCTGAAACACCCTATGTACACATCAAGCTCGAAAAATTTTTGCTGGAATATATTAAACTTCCACTACTACAGGGTGCGGCAGGGAAACTTGCTGATTTGAATTGGACGCCAATGAGCGAGGTGTGATCAGAAAGGGGTGGGGAGGGTCTCATTAGAAAGAGGGGGTTCTGAAGTTTTGTTACCCCACAAGCCAGTTGTGGTCATGCGTTGGACTAAGGAACAGCGTGCGTTCGCCGTCGAGGCCTACTTTTCCAACGGTCATTCGGTGGTCGCCACCCAACGTGCCTTCCGAACTCGGTTCAATATTCATCTCGCGGGTCCCGTTCCTGGCCAGCAATCGATTGTTTCGTGGGTGGACACATTCAGGGAAAGTGGGAGTGTTTCAAAAAAAGGCACAGGAGGTCAACGGACATCCAGAACTCCAGAAAACGTCGAAAGGGCGAGGGAGTCGTTTTTGCGCTCTCCCCGGCGTTCGGCGCGTAACACGCTGCTGCTCTGGGGATTTCTGATCGCACAGTGAGACGAATTCTTCACAACGAACTCCAGTTTATCCCTTCAAACTTGCTGTGGTCCGACAGTTGAGTGAACGCGTTTTCTCTTCTCGCCAAACTGCATGTGAAGCGCTCAGTAACTTGCCAGACGACGCTCTCGTATTTTTTAGTGATGAGGCCTATTTTCACCTTTCCGGCTGTGTTAACAAACAAATCATGCGGTATTGGAGTGATGTCAATCCCCGCGAACTTCATAAGATGCCACTTCATTGTGAAGGTGTTACTGTGTGGTGTGTATTGTCGAGAGTTGCAATAATTGGGCCTCATTTTTTCGAGGAAGATCAACGCACTGTTACTGTGAATGCAGTTCGCTACAGAGAAATGATTGAGACATTTTTTCTTCCACAACTTGAAGAAATGGAACTTGGGGACGTATGGTTCCAGCAGGACGGAGCCACGGCGCACACAGCGAGAACTTCAATGGAGCTTTTGAGGGAACACTTCCACGAGCGCCTTATATCCTTGAGGGGTGACGAACCGTGGCCGCCGCGCTCCCCCGATTTGGCACCCAGCGATGGGGATGGGGATATCTTAAATCCATCGTTTACAACGACAAACCCCGGACCCTGCAACACCTGAAGGACAACATCCGCCAATCCATCGCCAACATTCCCGTCGATATGCTCGAAAGAGTGGAGCGCAACTTCAAATCAAGGGTAGATCAGTGTATCACTAATGAGGGCCGCCATTTGCCCGATGTCATTTTTAAAACTACTTAAGACAAAAATTCAGATTGTGTACTATACGATACAAAAAGAATTAAATCGATATATGAAGTACTTTTTCTTTTTTTTGACTTTTCAAATCAGCAAGCTTCCCTGCCGCACCCTGTATATGCTGTAAGTGCTGCAAAGAAATGTTCTGGTAATGAAGATGGATTGGATACAAAATTTTGTTTGCACACTTCACATTCACCAAACTTATCTTTCATTATTATCTTTATTATGTCACAATGGCGATATTAACAAGTATTAACAAACGTTCATAAAACAACTCATATATTGGATTAGTTGACTAAAAAGCTATATTTCTTATTAGTGTAAACTTGTAGATGCGTCATCTGTTATATGTGAGAGAACTAAAATTTTATCTAAAGACCATCTATTATAGATGAGCCCTCATGGTAACAACTAAGACCATATTGAAGGGATTGAGAATAAATTGCTCCTACTATTTTCAGGTGTAATTGCTTAATATCAGCAAATTAATATATCATTTACTAAAAAAAGGAATTACAGGATTTGTTTTATATTAAAATATATAAAACCAATATTTTAAATTTTTCTAGGACACAAAACAACAAGAAAACTATTTTACTACATAATTACATACGGTTCCGTTTTATGTAATTTTACACTGAATAGACAGACACTCGTGTTGATGCGACACTGATTCTGCTTGACGCTCTATCCCATCCTTTAAAGTTTACTTCGTTCTAGTAAACTATAGTAATGAACTATCGTCCCAAATTAATTTCAAGACGCAAATTCAAATTACTTTCACGATAGTATATAACGCTTGCTGTAAAAGTATTTTTATGAATCTCTTGTCATGTTGTGTATGCATTATATATAAATGTCCTTAAATAAGAAGACAATATTAAGAATCTTCCGTTGCTTCAAAGAGCAAGAGTTACTTGTTAAAATGAATAAAGAATAATGAAAACATAAATGTCGAAACCTATAATTTGATTCTGTTTATTTTTGTATTGAATTTCTATGTAAAGCGGTACTACCGTATTGCACAACTAGGGTGTGTTTTGTAACATTTTTTTGTAGTTTGAAATTATTAAAATAATCCTGTTACGTGATACTGTCATTGAATTTCTATTAATTCAGTCACGTTCGTGCATTATATTAGGTGTATCTGGCAATGGCTGTGTTATGTATTAATATTAACATTGGAGTCCGAATACAAAATTTATTTGTATTAGCGTTCATTAAAACTATAAAAGTCTGTTTTTAAATGTTTAGAAATAGCAAATTTATCGTACAAAAGTTTCAGACATGTTCTATGTAACCGCCTACTGTTTTGCTATATTTTTTTGAGAAAAATAAAACATTTCAGTAATTTCGTAGCGTCATTTATCTTATAATTATGTCAATTACGTTTTGATGGTTTTTGGTGCAAGTTCAAACCTGTTACCTTTATCATTGCGTGGCATTTCTATATTGTGGATGCACGAAGCGTCCTTGAAATAAAAAGACAACGTATGATAAATAGAAAGATGGAATTATATAGAATATAAAATCAAAATATTTTCTGAAAATGCCCTCTCATAGGCGAGAAAAAAATGACAAAAAAAATTTGTCACACTATTATGCAACCGATTATATTATAAAAAGTATCAGAGACGATATCTTAATGGACAATAACAAAAAGAATAGTTTTGTTATTCTCGATCTCGCCTTAAGTATCCTCTCCGATTCAATCAGTTGTCGATCGTTACGTACCTTCAATATGATTTACATTTACGTCTTCGATTAAAGATAGATTGTTACCAAATAGGATATTAAATGCCCGTGGAGCATCACCTTACTTGTTCTTTAAATACACCGTTTTTAAAAATTCATAAAAGTATAAATTTTTAATAGTTGACTTTCGTACCATGTTATCGAACCCTTACCATACAAAACTTATATACAATATTATCTTCTAACGTTTTTATAAACATAAACATTGGAGCGTTTGATTAAAATAGTCTTTTTTATATACACGTTAATATTTTATAATTGTTACTTCTCGTAACAAAAAAAAAAGATTCACTTAATACACGTAATATGCATTTTTTAATGTTTAATAATTCAGTTGATTGTATAAACAGCTGATTTTGATTGAAGTTATTGACTTTAGCATACAACGATGTTATAGTTTTTATGACATCAACAGCTGTTACGTAACAAATACACTACGGAGATGATTCCATACCGAGTTTTTTAATACGTGACTATAGATTTGTCCTCTGAAATTACTTATTAATCTATCTATAACAACTAATATTTTTCCTGATCGATGGAAGAACACAAGAATTATCCCTGCGCATAAGAAAGGAGATCGTGCGTTGATTAATAATTACAGGCCCACCCCTATTATTTCTAACTTCGCCAAACTGTATGAGGATGTATTATATACCAGGCTATTTAGTGGCACGCGCTGTCATATCTCACCGAACCAGCATGGTTTTGTCACGGGTAGATCTACTGTCCCCAATTTGGCGTCGATTGTTCAGCATATCGGTGAGGTTTTTAACGGCAGAGGTCAGGTTGATGTAATTTATGCTGAGTTATCCAAGTCTTTCGATTCAATTGATCATGAGATTTTACTTCATAAGTTGGGATCTTTTGGTCTCGTTTCAACTTCTATCAGTCTTCTTCAGCCTTATATATTGCAAAGAAAATGCTACGTGACTTATAATGGGTTCTGCTCCAATAATTTTGTTCTTCCTTCCGGAGTTCCTCAGGGATCAAATTTGGGTAATTTGCTATTTGTTTTGTTTATGAATGATCTCCTTTTCCAAGTGAAGCGTCCCATTCTCGCCTATGCAAATGATATAAATATATATTCTGAGATTTTTACAACTGCCGATATCGTTAAACTACAGTCAAATCTGGACGTATTAGTTGTATGGTATGACCGTTTCAAACTTAAATTAAATATTGACAAATGCTGCGTGGTCACTTATACTCGTTCTGCTACGCCTCACGAGTCTTCGTATTTTATTAAGAACAATATCTTAACCAGTAAAACTGGAATAAAGGATCCAGGAGTCTTATTTGACTCTAATCTTACGTTCAGATCCCATATAATCGATATGTGTTCCGATGTCTACAAAAGTCTTGGATTTATTATGCGTATATCTAAATACTTTAAAGACATCACTTGCCTTAAACCCTGGACAAACTGTACCATGCTTATGTTTCGAGCAAAATGGAATACGCCTCATTTATTTATTATCCCACTTATGCTTGCGATTCCATTTCTTTGGACCGTGTTCCAGTGGCGGCTCTTGATGACGTACGATGTGCGCTGCTGCACGGATGAGACTACTTCGAACTATTTCGGAAGATTTCGGTACGGTTACTTGCTTCTCTGTATATATGAAAGCTTAAACGAAGCAGTCTCATCCGTGCAGCAGCGCACATCGTACGTCATCAAGAGCCGCCACTGGGCCCGTGTTCACCGTAAGTTTTTGAAGTATCTCTCATTCAAGACTGATGGTATCTACCCGGAACGTGGTGCATCCCAGGAGGATTTGCTTTCACGTCATGGCATGTCATCACTAAGCGTAAGAAGACAGAATATTTGTAGGAAATTCCTAATTAAACTGATGGAAAACATTATTGACTGCCCATTCATATTGGAGCGACTAACACCAGGTACGAAGTTACATTTATGGTTTCCTTCGCGAAGACAAACGTCTTGAAACGGACTTCTACCTATATTCTCTCCAACGTGGCTAACAGAATGCAGGATGATCTGTTTACTTGAGAATGGCTCGCGGATGGACAGCCCTATTTAAGTTTATAGTTCATTTGATTGCACTTCCATGTCATGTAATTATAATTATAGTGTACCTTGAAATTGGGCCTAGCCTGTTGGGTATAATAGTTATTTACGATACAAGTGTTAAAAGTGCGATTTTATTTCACGAGTAAAAGTTTGCGACACGAGCGTTAGCGAGTGTCGCAATTTACGAGTGAAATAAAATAGCATTTTTAACACGTGTATCGTACAATATTTTTTCTACAAACACAATTTTTATTATAAAATATAATGAAACTCCACTCACCAAATTTGACAGCTCATGAAAACGTTTTGATACAACTGGACGCAACCGTTAAATTACGTCAAATTAAGTCACAATTCATACAAAAGATGAGTTCGTATTTTAATAAAGAAAATGAAGTAATAGCGAGAATAATAATTCTGAAAGTACTGCAACACAGGAAATAAATATCTCGAATTACACAAACTGTACATTTAATATTAATTATCCAAGAAATATGTAATTTTCAATCATTTTAATATATGTTGTCATTTTTGACAAACTGTCATGTCAATTTACTTTTAACACTAGTGTTAAAAGTACTACTTTTAACACGCTACGCTATAATATCGCATTTTTAATTAAAGTTAGCCGTGTCAAAATGTCAACTTTTAACGGTGTTTGTAGAAAAAGTATGTTATTATTATTATTCCTTGGAACGAAGCACATAATATTTACTTAAGTTTTCCTCGGTTTGTTCTCGCCTTTTCCACGTAAAAAATAATGCTTAATTGACACTCTGAATTCTTCTTTTCGCCATATTTACACAACAATAGAAGCAGTTTCTTTTAAATGGGTATAAAGCACAACCTATCTGTCAGATTTGTTTGGAATTTTGGCAGTAGACATTAGAAACACGTGGTGGAAGCCAGTAACATAATCACCGTAGGGAAAGTGTTGCCAATCTTTGAAATATCACTCTTCTGTTAATCTGTCCTCGTATAGAAACACTTAATACAACAAAGTATTTTTCAATTACAGTTTACTAATTTACCCATTTCAATAATGCTTGACAAAAACACGCCTTTCATATTGTTTTGTACACACCTTTGAAATTAACATCATGCAAATGGAATTTTCCATGACCAATTTATCAATGTAATTAAATAAATAAGCTAGAAAAAACGAATCGCTTTTTCAAGTACTAAATTCTCTGCACGCAAGTAATTTTATAATGCGCTGAAGTCAATTTCAACCAGTGGATACAGCTTATGCTGTCGAGTGCGAATTAACGATACTATAAAATGTTTTTATTACACACAAACTGGGGTGTGCAGAAGACGGATGCGGAATATTGTGAATACCTATTAAGGGAAGCAAACATGATCGTCTAAATTATTGCATAAAGTAATTTTCTGATTTTGTTTATTACCAGTAGATTAATTTATAGTTTAAATGAAATTATATATTTTGCATTTTTGTCAATAGCGTAAGCGAACGAAAGAATTAAAATATTTTACGATCACAACTAAATACTTTGTGTATTATAGAACACAAATTAATTTAAACTAATTGAACTACACATATTTAATAAATTTAACTGCTACTAAGCCTCTTTCCATAGTTTTTCAATCTTATCCAGGAGTAAATGGTTGCAATACGGAAAACGAAGTTCTATCTTGACTACATTCTTCCGATCAACTTGAACTACCCATAGAATGATTTACGGTTCATCAAATTCGAACAATAATAGAATCCAAATTAAACTCAAAAAGTTCGGGATATGACCTTCCTAAAAAAAGCTTGCAATCTTAGGCAGATTAATAATACGCTCTAATTAACAGGCTCTTTTCACTCTAGTGGACAATAAATAGCTCTGGTTGTTCTAATTCAGAAACCTTTTAAACCTGCAGAGAGAATGCCAATGAAAATATATCGTATCTGCAACTGCATTCAATGCACAGAAAACAAAAAATACTGTACGAAAATGAAACAATCATTGTCATTATGAAGAGTAATCCTGTGTCGCTGGTTGTTGTTTCCTATTTTTTCCAACGGCTTTTAGAAAACCAACTACGATCACCTAGTGGCACTGTAGCCACATGTCCACTTTTCCCAAAGAAACAGGCAACCATTTGCTTCAAATTACTTCTTGTGCTAACAATTTTTGTTGGGTTTGGTTCATCTTGGAACACTCACACCGTACTGTTGTTTGCTTTCGCTTACATTCCAGATTCAAGATCCGGCACCTGTGTAGATATTATCCATAGCTTTTGATGCAACACGATTGTATTTTGTGAGTATTCCTTTGCACCAATCGACATGAGCCTTTTCTTCTGAGCGATTCTCAAATTATGCTGGATCCTAGGCAAACAGATCTTTTTCACGACTAAATGCTTATACCGGCTGAGTTCTTTTTCATTTTTTGTATGGAGATCTCGGAAACTACAATAGATAGAGATTTGGTTAAATGCGGAAGGAAGTGCAGTTTTACGAGGTTGACTTAGTGCTGCTGCTGTATTTCAGCCAAAGTTCGCAGCTTACTAGATATTTGCAAAAAACTAAATTTCGCAATTTTCTTTAATCTTGTTTAATTACTTTATTGTTAAATTTAGAGAAAGGTTGAAAAAGAAAAATATTGAGGTAGCTATACCCTCTATCAACCTGCATTAATAATTTTTTTATCAGACTTTCTATTTCCGAGTTATGACACAAACTTTTGTTTTCTTAAATGGCACTCATAGTTGGCTATAACTTCACAGATTCTCACAGATGACTTATTCTTCCCATTACAACAATATACCACTTCATAAGGTTATTGTGATAAATTAACGAATTATAGCCATTTTTAATTTATTTATGACTGAAAAGTTAGCCTTTGAAAAATTGAACAAACCGATATTTGAACACAAAACAAAGTATCTCAGTTTGTTGCAAAAATAATAAACCACACCTCAACAAATTAAATTATCAAATTCAGAACAATACATGCCTCAAACTAAATTCAAAATTAACTGTTACATTAGTAAAAAATATAACTATTTACAAATGTTGAACATGACCACCATTATTGTTTATGCATCTTTTTAAAATTAATTTGTAGCTTTATGAATTTGTCGTCGGTCAATTCTTGATATCTCATATTGAAGCGTTTGCTTAAGATGACCTCTTCCTATCCAGGAGCTCGTAAATTTTTCATTCAAGAAACTTATGACTTTGGAAGGGCGTCGTTACTTCACATTGGTTATGTGGACGGGGCGAGGTACTTCGGCTGTCTGACAACAGGCAGCGCTGAATTTACTTCTACGCCCGGTCTGGATAATTTCGGTGATGTGGTGATGTGGTTCTTTTTTGTGAATGTGTCTGAGAATATCCTTTCTCCAGCAGGGGCGTACCGACGAGCCTATAGAAAGGCGAAATACGTATCTACCTCTCTGGGGAGGGATATGTTCGGACACGTTCACAAAAAATATGAATAGTGAACCTGTATTTGTGTTCTTCACACCAGATTTTTAATAATATTTTATATTATTAAAAATACCTTTGTATTATGCAAAACTGGTGGGGTTTACCTACTCATGTATGTTTAAATTATTCTGAAACTTATGACTAGAGCTGAGGATGTTTGCGGTATAACCATGGTTATATCATGTAACCATAGTAAATTACTATGGTTACATGATATAACCATGGTTATACCGTAAACATCCTCAGCTCTACTTATGACCATCAAAGTATTATGTAAAGGGGCGCCGTCATGTTGGAACCATTTCAAAATGGTTCTGGTCCAACTCATCTAACATATCCCGGAAACTCAGTTTATAAGCAATGGAGATCGCGATGACCAATTAATGTTTTGTCAAAAATATAGGGACCGAGAACTTTTGTGCCGATTATACTGCACCAAACGTTAAATCAAAATTTGGCCTCAGGTCTTCTGTGTCCGAGATTATGGGGATTTTGTTACACCCGTAAATGTTCATGGTGCCTGTTGAACATTCCATGTACCATGTACAAAAGACTCTGCCTTTCTGGTCGTCTCCGGGATGTAACATTTGACCCACGGATAATTTGTACGACCGAAATTTGCTTTTTTTTCAACATCCTTACTGCAATGCGTTGGGAAACGCTAGCTTCTACTGCAATTTCACAGATTGAAGTTGATGGGTTTTGAAGGGTGTGAGCAAGGACATTTATATCAGCAATCTCGCCTGGTTTAGCATGTGATTTCGTAAATGCTCCAAATTCTCCCAAGTTGTGGATAAATTTTTAAATGTGAATGAAGGTTGATCACGATTAAAAAAAAATGTGAAAATAGCGTTCTGCAGCTCTCTGGGAAATTTAGTTACATTCAATGTGACTAAATCACTAAACACCAACTAATGTCGAACTTTATGCTTCCCACAACTGACAACTAAAAAAAATCTAGTTATGTTTTTAAAGGCGAAAAATAATTAAAAATGGCTATAACTAATTTATTTAACACAATAACCTTATGAAGTGGTACATTGTTGTAACGGGAAAAATAAGCTCTTTCTAATGAAGTCATAGCCAACTATTAGTGACATTTACGAAAACAAAAGTTTGAGTCATAACTCGTGAATAGCAAGTCTGGTAAAAAAATTATTAATGCAGGTTGATAGAGGGTATAGCCTACCTCAATATTTTCCTTTTCAACTTTTCTCTAAATTTAATAATAAAGTAATTAGATGAGATTAGATAAAATAGAGAAATTTATATTTTTGCAAATATCTAGTTAGCTGTGATTTTTTGCTGAAATACAACAGCAGCACTAAGTCGAGCTTGTAAAACCGCACTCTCTATCTATTGTAGTTACCGAAATCCCCATACATAAAACGAAAGAAAACCTGTATATGCTCCTCGTGCTCATGGCCGAGGATGCCTCAATCTTACGATATGTTACATGAACATCTTGCAGTATCAGGTCGCCCACAGCATCGATGTTCGCTGACACAACAACCGATTAACGATATAAATTCACCAGTGAGCAATCGACAGATACCATTGAACTTACTAAACCAATGATATACAATGGTTTTATATGGTTCTTCATCGCCAAAAATCGAAGTCAAATAATCGATGTACTACTTTTGAGATAATCAATGTTTAAAGTCATGGTAAATCATCGCACGAAATTTTTCATTTTTTAATTCAATTTTTTTACTGAGATGAATTATCAAATCACTCTAAACAATACAAATAGTACCCATATGACAAAAGGTTCTAAGTTCGTACGCCGTTAAAAATATCAAACTTTACGATGGATAAGTCAAATGACGCTTAGCAACACTAGTCTTACGAGCTTCGGCTGCATAAATATCTAGCCTCGTATACTAGCATATTTTATTTTTTGTAAATAATGTGGCTTTTGTGCCATTACTAAAGCAAAAGTTTAAAGCATCATTGTATATTGCAAAAGCACTTTTATCAGCTCGGTCGAAGACAAAACATTATTCAAGTTCAACTTAGAATGCAATGCGATGTCCACTTGCAGAAAATAGAGCAGTTGTTACAATTTTTGAACTACGTAACTACGATACAAGAAGTTCCACATTTTCTGAAGCACTGTTACTAATTTTGTTGTTTTTATGTACGTAAAATCTGTTAAATTTGCATAATAGCTGTACTTCACATGCTGACCGGAATATCTAAGTAGAAACAACAATCGAAGGTTAATTTGTAAAGTTATGTATACTTTAAGTCAAAGACGTATTTTGACAGTATTATTAGGCCTTGATTAATATTCATTACATTATTCTAATTTTCGTAGACGAATTCAATTCAAAATTATATTTTTTTGTAAATATCTAAATCAATCGAGATACCTCTAAGCTTTCGACATAACATTATAAGAGATAACGAGTGTTTTTCAATATGTTGTATTAACTTTCGTAAAAATCTTGAATGGTATTCTTGCATTTTTCTATTAATTGGTTCATTATAGCTAAGTACTATGTCGTAGTGAATATTTTTCAGAGTTCGGCTTGTACCTTACTTTTAAAATTATATCGTGCTTTCTCCTTTCCAATTCTTCTAATTCTGCTTTAATTCATATAATAGAACTATATTTTCTTTAATGAGTTATTTTCTTATACATGATCTTTGTTTCAAGCTTTATAAACTTTTATTTCAACTACGTTCCATTATAATTTTTCTATTTTTGATTCTTACTATTTTTCATTTTCCACTTATTATAATATCATTTTTAATAATACTTCTTTATTTCCAATTATTAGTTTTTCATTGATACATATATTAACTAATATACAGGGTGTTCCCCGAGGTAACTTACACCCATGTATTCCAGAGGTGATTCTGAACAAAAAAGTCCATTTACACTTAGTTTAATTGTTTTTGTTCTTTAGATTTCAACAAAAGAAGAAAACTGTTTTAGTAATTTATTTAATCATGAAATTACATAACTAGTAAACTAGTAAAATATATGATTGTTTCGGCCTTTACTTGATGAAATTCCATTATAACTATTAAGATAAAATAAAACAAATTTTATGAATTTCACTTTTTAATTATCACTGTAACGAGTCGTTTCGCACCAACCTGGGCTTCGTCAGACATATAACTAACTTATTTACAAAATATTTTTTATATTAAACACAAGTAAACAGTAACAAGCAAAAACACATGTTTTATTTAAAAAAAAAATAGTCAGAGGGATGGGTGCTTTTTATTACGGGATGTCTATACAAAACTTTCGCTACGGTTTATAAAAAAATGTACTGTTCTTAAGTAATAAAACTAAAGGTTTACATTATATTACAGGGATAAAGAATTCTATGGAAAAATACAAAAATACTATGCACTATGTAACTGTCTGCAAATCAAATAAATAGATTAAGTAAGGGTGAATTATTTGTTTCTAATTGATCATTTAAGATCTTGTCAGTTTTCTTTATTTTATTGATTTCCAGTGACTCTAATAAATTAAGTTTTTTGCCCTTATTTTCTATATGTAATATTTAAAATTCTTTGTTAAAAATGTGGTTCGTTGAATTGATATGAGACGCATATGAAGAGTCACTTTTATTATTTCTAAATGAAGAAAAATGTTCTTTGACGCGTACTTCAAACGATCTGCCTGTCTGTCCGATATAAGTCATAGGGCAACTACCGCAGGTTAACTCATAGACCCCTGACTTTTTATTGTTGTTTGTTAAATCCTTATTGTTTTTTTATAAATTTGGATAAATTGTTATTAGTTTTAAACGCTGTATTAATGTCAAACTTTCTTAAATATTTACAAATTTTTGTGCTTGAAGAGCCTATAAACGTGATCATTTTAAATTTTTGGGTGTTATTATTTAATATTGGGTAAACTTGTGATATGGCTTTTGTATGGAGTTTTTTATTTAAAATGTTATCTATTATATTACTTTTATATCCGTTGTTGTAATAGATAACATTTTAAATAAAAAACTCCGTACAAAAGCCATATCACAAGTTTACCCAATATTAAATAATAACACCCAAAAATTTAAAATGATCACGTTTATAGGCTCTTCAAGCACAAAAATTTGTAAATATTTAAGAAAGTTTGACATTAATACAGCGTTTAAAACTAATAACAATTTATACAAATTTATAAAAAACAATAAGGATTTAACAAACAACAATAAAAAGTCAGGGGTCTATGAGTTAACCTGCGGTAGTTGCCCTATGACTTATATCGGACAGACAGGCAGATCGTTTGAAGTACGCGTCAAAGAACATTTTTCTTCATTTAGAAATAATAAAAGTGACTCTTCATATGCGTCTCATATCAATTCAACGAACCACATTTTTAACAAAGAATTTTAAATATTACATATAGAAAATAAGGGCAAAAAACTTAATTTATTAGAGTCACTGGAAATCAATAAAATAAAGAAAACTGACAAGATCTTAAATGATCAATTAGAAACAAATAATTCACCCTTACTTAATCTATTTATTTGATTTGCAGACAGTGACATAGTGTATAGTATTTTTGTATTTTTCCATAGAATTCTTTATCCCTGTAATATAATGTAAACCTTTAGTTTTATTACTTAAGAACAGTACATTTTTTTATAAACCGTAGCGAACGTTTTGTATAGACATCCCGTAATAAAAAGCACCCATCCCTCTGACTATTTTTTTTTTAAATAAAACATGTGTTTTTGCTTGTTACTGTTTACTTGTGTTTAATATAAAAAATATTTTGTAAATAAGTTAGTTATATGTCTGACGAAGCCCAGGTTGGTGCGAAACGACTCGTTACAGTGATAATTAAAAAGTGAAATTCATAAAATTTGTTTTATTTTATCTTAATACAAACTAGTAAACTAATATTATAACAATTGCTTGAAGTATTCGCCTCGTCTTTCTAAACATGTTGCTAGTCTTTGGGCCATATTCTGTTTCCAGTTAACATCTGTAAGTAGGGCTGGGCGAAGTATCGATACATCGTCCAATACCCGATACCTCATATAAAGAAGGTATCGATTCCAAAGCATCGATACCTATCGATACTTTACCGATTCCAGTACTCGCTAAGTATCGATGTATGGGGTAGCCATGTATCGGATAGCTTACCTTTGTGCATTTTTTTAAATGTACATAAAAGATGCAATAACTTTTTAAGTAAAGAATTTTTAAGTATACATATATGTATAGCATTATATATATTATATAGTATATATTTCAAAGGATGTTGTTGAATTTTATATTATGCGTAGCAAATATCCATATTATAACATAAACATAATAACTATAATTATTACAAAAAAAAATATAACAATATTGCAAATTTCATACCGTAGATATAGTAGAATCGATAAATTAATTTTTGTATCTCTTGAAACCGATATCAAACAAACGATGCCTAGAAAACGGGTTATGAATACTGATTCCTAGGTATCGAATCAAGGTATCGATTCCAAGGTATCGATTCAAGGTATCGATTCCAAAGTATCAATTCCAAAGGGTCGATACCTATCGATACTTTACCGATTCCAGTACTCGCTAAGTATCGATGTATCGTGTTAGCGATGTATCGGGTGGCGATGTATCAGGTACCTTGTTTCGTTTTACATTCTGTTATGTTAACTATTGCCGTGTATACTGCACTTTTAGATTTGTTTCTCGCTTTGGACTATTGTTATTAAGGACTGAAATGGCGCGTCTTTCAATGTTTGAAAATAATCATATTGCTGATATGCATTATTATTATGGCATGCACCATGGAGTGGCTCGAGTTGCTTGTTGAGCGTACATAGCAGCCTTCCCGAATAGGCAGCCAGTTCCAACATACCGGACATTTATTACAATTCACCGATTGTTCAGCGAGAACGGACTAGGAAGGAGAAATATGGGAGGACAAGGCAGAGCTGCAGCACTGCAGCTAGGGAATACAGAAGAAGATATCTTGGACGAGGTTTTCCGCAATCCATCCATTAGCCTCAGACGGTTAGCGCTTATGTTTAATGTATCGAAATCTACAGTGGGTGTGATTTTAAAAGCGAATGGACTTAGGCCATATCATTATCGAAGAGTACAGAATATTAATGAAGGAGACTATGTACAGCGTTGTATTTTTTCAACATGGATTTTGAGAGAGACGAGAAGAAATCCGGAATTTTTCAACAAAATTCTTTGGACGGACGAAGCAAAATTTTCACGAAATGGAATAACAAATTTTCGAAATTTACACGCATGGTCCGATGAAAACCCACACTTAGCAAGGCCTGCCTCATTCCAGGAACAGTTTTCTGTCAATGTCTGGGCCGCATTGATAGGAAATTTATTAATTGGACCTATTTTTCTTCCTCGAATTTTAAATTGTGAAAGATTTTTGGAATTATTGCAAAATGAACTACCAGAGTTGCTGGATGACGTGCCATTGAATATTCGTCTAAACATGTGACTGCAGTTGGACGGCGCTCCGGCACATTTCGCTAGGGCAGTAAGATTATTTCTAAATGAAAATTATCACCGATGGGTCGGACGAGGTGGCACAGTTGCGTGTCCGCCAAGGTCGCCAGACATGACTCCCCTGGATTATTTTTTGTGGGGCACAATGAAGCAAGAGGTGTACAGTAGCCCGGTGAACACACTAGAAGAATTAGAAAATAGGATAAGGAATTCTGCAGAGCGATTAAAACAAAACCCTGATATGATTCAACGTGCTACGAGACAAATAACGTTCAGGGCTATTGCGCGTCTCAAATATGAAGGAGGCCATTTTGAAAACATAATTAATTAATATAGTATTGATTAAAAACTATTTTTGGTTGTTTTATTCATAATCTTAATTAATCATAATCTTATGTAGTAAGTTATACTACTTTTTTTACCATACCTAATTATACGTAAATTACAATAAAAAATAAACATTTTTGACTAGCACATTTTGGGTTTTTTTTCGATGAAATTGTTTTATCTACACGAGGTATAACTCTGAGCACTTTTTTTTGGACACATTGTATATATAAATATATATATATATATATATATATATATATATATATATATATATTACAATTGATAAATTATTGGAGTTTTTCGGCTTTTATATGAAATATTTACAAATATCAAGTTAGTATGTATGTAATTGCAAAGTAAGGGGGGATGTAAACATTGCTGTCTACAAATTACAAAGCAAATCATACGAAATTTTTAATTGAAAAATATTGTCTATGTTGGGACTCGAACCCAAGTCTACAGTTTGCCGACTGTCGCTTTTACCTCTTAGCCACAATAGACCTTGGTTCAAGTTATTTAGAAATGCATTATAAAGTAACAGTGTTAATGAATCAAATGTCAGTTATTGAAAGTAGATGTCAAGTTGAAAGCCGAAGTCAGTTTTGAAAGCTGATGTAAGTTTTGATAGCAGACGTCAGTTAGTGAAGGCAAATGTCAGTTATTGAAAGCAGATGTCTGTTTTGAAAGCAGGTGTCTGTTATGAAAGCAAACGTTAGATTTGAAAGCAGATTCCTATTTTGAAAATAGATGTCATTTGCTTTCACTAACTGACATCTGCTATCAAAACTGACTTCTGCTTTCAACTTGACATCTACTTTCAATAACTGACATCTGATTCATTAACAGCGACAGTCCGGCAAACTGAAGACTTGGGTTCGAGTCCCAACATAGACAATATTTTTCAATTAAAAATTTCGTATGAATTGCTTTGTAATTTGTAGACAGCAATGTTTACATCCCCACTTACTTTGCAATTACATACATACTAATTTGATATATGTATTTATTTCATATAAAAGTCGAAAAACTCCAATAATTTATCAATTGTTATATATATATATATATATATATATATATATATATATATATAAATATAATATCTTCGTGACCTTGGTATGATAAGGTAAACTTAATAAGTCGGCGATTAAAGGTCTGGTTCATTCCTTCAAAGTATATATATTTAAAACAACCCTACATGTTTCGGCAATATGCCTTTGTCAAGGGAATACAAAATATAAATCATTTATATTTTGTATTCCCTTGACAAAGGCATATTGCCGAAACGTGTAGGGTTGTTTTAAATATATATACTTTGAAGTAATGAACCAGACCTTTAATCGCCGACTTATTAAGTTTACCTATATATATATATATATATATATATATATATATATACATATATATGTATATATACATATAAATCATTTAATTTGGTATTTTTTTCAGACTCACAAACTACATAATCGACTTTGAGAAAATGTGTGTGTTCCTTATGTTGTGTGGAAGGTTGTGATCATATTATTTTTTAATTTCACCGCATATTAAAGAATTAACGATATGTGGAATTACATGAATTTCTATAAGAAACGAAGACATTTATACATGCATACATACATACTTGAAATTCGCATCCCTTTCGCCAGTTTTTGTTCAATCTTGAGTAAGCTTGGGAAATATGCCACATATTACAAATCTTATTGCCAAATTTTGTTACGTAAACATTCAAAACAATTTGCTTAGCCTGAATCCCTATAAACTCTTTTTTGTCGTCGTGTAAATTTATATTTGCTGTCGATAAATTATCATTTTCACTATGTTCATTATATTCTTCTTTATCACACCAATCTTGAACAGTTTTTAAAACACAAAATAGAATACCTCTTATAATTTGAAAAATACTATACATTGAAACTTATAAAGAAGGTAACTCACAATAATACTGTATTTATTTCCACAAATTCCATAAGTGCATAATTCTGTAACGTTTTAGACTTTTACAAGACAGTCATTTATACCATAATAAAATTTGAGAAACTTACAAATTTAATAATCGACATACTTTGAATATAATTTTAAGATATGTATCTTCTAATACATTTTACCTATTTCCAATTCTTTGCTTTACAACAAATAATACATTATTTACAAAAACTAAACTTGTATCATACATTAAAGGTAAATCCAACCCGTTTTATATTTTTGTTTAAACCAATTACTCCTTAAATTACATGGATTTTCTATTATTTCGTCCTCCCTAAGTTCCATAACTTAAAACTACCCTCGACTTTCCCGCTACATTAAATATATTTTAATACTCATACTACTATCTCTGTGTTTAATTTAATTAAAAGCTCTATGTCTTAAACCGGGCATTATAGCTCCATGCTTTGTAATTATGAACATCTAACCAACAAAATTTTCATTTCCACAGGGACTGTGCGTCGCGATACTCTTCTGTTTTTGCAACGGTGAGGTAAGTACTGTGTATTTAGTAAGGTAATGTTTTACTGAGACCAAAGTATTTAAAAAAACTATTTTGATAATACCCCAAATCTATGTAAATAATTATATAGAAATAGTCGTAATATTAAAGTTTCTACAAATAACGATAATTACCAAATTAATTAGGAGGACAAAATATGTATAATAGAAGTATTGTATTGCACTGTGTATAGTTTAGTAAAGACGTAGAAGTGTTTATACCAGGTGTTCTTGACATAAAAAGACGACGTATGAAAAAATGGAAAGATGTAATTATATAGAATATACATCCAAAATATTTTTCCAAAATTTCTTTTCATGAGCTAGAAAAAATTACAAAGATAGTTTTAAAAAATTTGTCACGCCACTGTGTGATCGACTGCATTATTAAAAGTTCAGAGACTCTTAAAGTTGTTAGTTTTGTTAGTGTCGATCTCGTTTCAAGTATCCTCTGTTCCTTATATTTTACATCTACGTCTTCGATAGAGATATTGTTACCAAATACCACGTTAAATGCCCGTAAAGCACACATCTTACATGTTCTTTTAATACATCGTCTTTAAAAAATCACAAAAAAGTATAAATTCTTAACAGCTGACTTTCGTACTAGGTTACCATACAAAGCTGATTATTCAATGTTATCTTTTAGAGTTTTTATAAATATAAACAATGCAGTGTGCGTATTCAACAGCGGCATTCTAAATCCATATTAATATTTTGTATTTGGTATTTCTCGTAACAAAAAGAACATCTGCATGATACACAAGAAATGAATGTGACATAAGTCAGTTCTAAATGTTTTCGTTCACAAATTAGGAGAGTTTTTATAACGTCGACAGCCGTCTAAGCTATATTATCCGTTACAGTTTTTATAAACACAAACATTGTAACGTATGTGTAAATTCAAAGGAGGTATTTCTAATAGACATTCCGATACATAGGCAGCTTTTATTTTAGGGGGTTTTTAATTTTGGGTTTCGCGTCATAATTAACTCACAATTTTTTGAATTTATATTCTATATAATTACGTCTTTCCATTTTTCATACCTTGTCTCTTTATTTCAAGGACACCTGTATATATTTAAGAAATAATTAAATACGAGGATAGCTATTTATGTATCGGGAACTCACAAAATAAGATTTTTAGGCGCTATCTGACAAATTAATTGTAAAGTTTAACATATGATAGCATGCGAACTCAGAATGGTTTGTCATATGCTGTTTGTATTGTCTTCAGCGACTTGAAAATTCCATCTCAGTCAAAAAATAGAATTAATTCGTAAAAATTTTCTTCCAATGATTTACTACAACATGAATTATCTCAACTTATTTCAACTTTTGGCGATGAAGGGCAACCTAAAACCACATTATATCGCTAATTGTGAAATCAGTCGTAGTCGTCACTAGATCATGGACGAATTTAAAAAAGGTCGTCCAAAATTGCTTCGAACTGTGCGCGTACTGATAATGGAAGATCGTCATGTGACGTAACGGTGAATTAGTATGACTATACATAAGATATTGCAGACAAATTTAGCTGCGAGGTTTTTTCGTGTTGGGTCCTGCATAATTTAACAATCGTTCAAAAAAGATCCCATGTCGATAGATGCAAAGAAATGCTTAAAAAATAAAATCGTGATTCGTTAATAGTCGTGTATGACATCTACACAAGTTACGAATATTGGATGTATGCATACGAACCTGAAAGCAAACAGCAGTCGAAGGTGTAGATGTTTCAATATGAGCTAAACTCGAAAGTTGTTGGTGCAATAAGTACTTCGAAGCGAATGGTCGCCTGTTCTTTTGGGAAAAATTAGCATGTGGCAACAGTTGCAGTAGAGGATCATTTCTAAATGGCACATTTATTATTTACCAGAAATCTTTGAATAAAGTCTTTCTTTGAACAAAAAATAATTAGTGATGCGAGATCATTCTTCGCCATAATAAAATGAGCTATCACATCGGCACAAACAAATCAACATTTGACCGGTTAAAACAGCGAAATGATAAGGCCTTTTAGTCCCAGTATGACACCCAAAGATTTCTTTTTTTTTCGTACGTGAGGAATAAACAACGTGGGCGATTATTTTCGACGCCAGAAGATGCGTTAAAAATGCATGTTTTGGAGGTACCTACCTCAATCAGAATGGTACTGTGAAAATTTATTTTAACGTTCTCAAAACCTACTCAACATTATCAACCTCCTTTTTTGTTATTGTTTTCAACTATATTTCTACATAGTTGCCATTAAGATTGAAACATTTGTCATAGCGATGAACCAGCTTTTTAATGCCCTCGTAATAGAATTCCGCCGCCAGTGAATTAAGCCATGTTATAACCTTGTTTATGGTTGTCCTTCGTTCCATAAAGTCTACAAGAGTGACGCCTTTCATGTACCAAAAGACAGTAACTATGACTTTTCTCACAGAAAAAGTTTTACGCATTAACTGTCTTTTTATCTCAGCATTGACATAGGCGACGGAAGTCTCAACACCTGTTACGATATGCCGACGAAATCTTCACCTTCAACATCGGAACATGTTAGAAAAGTTACTGCTGATTCCATTCTCTTTGTTTTATGGTCTTCGGTAAGAAGTTTTGCCACTCATCGGGAAAACGATCCGTAACAAACTTATAAAAAACTGTACGTTAAATTCGAGGGAAAAAGGCACTCAAGTCTGTGATTGAGAATCGATTTTTACGAATTTTTTCTTCGACATTACCCACAAATTCGTTCGTCACAACAATTGGTCTCTCACTCTGTTCTTCATTGTAGACATTAGTTCGACCTTCTCGAAAGATACCTTCATGTTCTTTGTACACAGAAATCAGATAACAGCACGCAATTCACAGTCGGTGGGATTTCCAATTGCAGCAGCCATTTTCAATGAATCTCTCACTAGCACTGCCATACTCACATTGAACCAGACTACACCGCAGCGCTGCGAGGGCGTCGATATCTCAACTCCTCTGCTCATTGGGTAGAAACGGAATTTACTTTACGAATCGTCATCATATGTTTTACAGATACCTCAATCGGAATGGAAAAGAGCTGCGAAAATTGTTTCGAACGTATGCAAAAATGCATTCATTATCACGGAAAATATTTTGAAAAACAATAAAACCATTTTCAGTAATAAATATTTGTTTTTGTTTGTTATTTCGGATACGTTCGTAATGTATATATAATGCATTAATATTGCCTGTTGTATATTATATATAATATTACCCAGCTAAATTCTTTTTTTAATAATCGAACAGTATTTTGCACAAAGTTTAAAACTTATTTTCAATTTTTTTTTAATTAAATTCATAATTATTTTCATATTCACAATTTAATGTAGGTACTTCAATATGACAGCATATTTTCGTCGAGTGGCTCAATTATTTCACATAATAAAACTGCAAATACAAGCAAAATATAAAAAAGTCTTTTAATTAGTTTTCTTCTTGTAATAAACGAGCGTTAATTTCTTAAATTGTCAGAGACCTTTTCATTTAGCGGTTTAAATCCTCTAGGGTCGGTAAATAAAGACACTTAATAGACCAATAAAACCACCAACACAACAAAAAGGAAGATATTAAAATAACCAATTGCAGGTAATGAAACAGAATGAAGTAATTATTTTACCTTTGGAGATATTTATATTTAAAATTAGTTATTTAATATTGTAAAATATTTGTCTTTCTAGGTTCGTTTAATTAAAACTAACGAGAATTAAAATACACTATATATCACTTAAACTAACAGTATTTATTTCAATATTTATTTCACAGTATTTATTTATATTACAATACTCGTTGTCGGTTGCTGGTCGTCTGATTATCTCCTTCCATTCCGAGGTCCTATATAGATCTATAGCTCATTCGAGAGCCTTCCAGTAGCTCTTTTGTAGGAGGTCCGGTAGACTTGATGACGTATTCGGTGCGTGATACCCTCACCTGGCATATCGTCGGATGACCACATCACAATATGTTTATCATAATAAAGTAAACAAAAATTTGGCAGACTATAAAAAATTATTAGAAGCAATGAAGTTATTCGAATTAATAAAAGTTACATATGGCTTGTAGGCTTCCACAATCGAGAGAGCTTCTGGGCTTCCAGGATGGAACCTCGGCCTTAATCAAACCAGATGAGTGAGATCTTCCAATACTTCCGAGAGTGCGCCTTTCATCAGAGTTTCAGTCATATTTTTCTTGGGAAAATCAATATAGCACTTATGGTAGTCACCAACGAACCCCTCTCACCAGCCATCAGCGCACCGATCTGCCGTTTTCCTTTGACCCAACCACCTTAGATATTTTGGTCTGAACTATAGACAAACTAGTCTCATCTACATTAAACAAGTAATCAGCAGTATATATTTTCTTTTCATACTCCATCCCGAGAATATCAAAAATCTAGCTACAGATTCTTTATTTGATCCATTTGCCCGAGCATATGATGTTAAAATTAGTGCCCGGATAGACAGTCTTCACTTATTGCGATTTAAAAAATGGTCCAGCCAAGCACAACCGGCTGCTTTATTCCGTTTCATACAGCCAATTGATAGGTCACTACTTTAACGTCTCGACGGGTAAGTCCAAAATATTTGCTTTCCATCAGCAGCATTCGACTAATTATTGTTCAATCTCAACAAAAAAAACTGGTTTTCTACATAAGTTTTTTCTACAACTTCTTGGGATGAATATTCCATGTCGTGAACTAGTCTTTGTAGTGTGATTTTTGGCACCTTATACAACTCTACAGCCTTTATCCCATTTTTAGAACGCACCATTTCTACAGCTTCAGCCATTACTTGTTTGTCACATGTTTTTCTTTTAACCTTTGCTTTCGGCGATAATGAACTTCGAGACGTTTTGCAATCTGCAACAATCCAATCCAACTTAGACATCCATATTATTATTTTTAATATAAAAACTCTGCATAAAATATGGGACCAGGTTGCATATTACCAGCAACCAAGGAGTTCCATATTATCAGAAAGCACATGTATAATAATCAATTTAATTTTTTTCGTAAACACCTAAATAAACAAAAGCTTACCTTTTAAAAGGTAATATTAGTGTACACTTTTAAGATCTAAACACCAAAATCAACAAATAATTCTACATAAATCACTTTATGACTGAAAAAAGCGGAGCGAAATAACTTTCTATTTTGACGTCAATACATAACCTCTAAATAATAGACCATAGGCAATTACCAAGGAGCATCTCATATAAGAGTTTTTAACTTCCTATAATGTTGTTTTATTTGTTCTAAATATGCTCTAAATACATGTTTCGTTCTTTTTTGATCTCATCAGTGCGATATATCTATAAACATATAAATCACAGACACGTATTTAGGTGCATATAACTAAAAATTAAATTAATTTAAACTCGATGTAAGAAAAATAAATATTTAAAATTCAACAAATATATAAAAAAAAGGCTCAATAGAAGACATAAATGATTGCAGATTAGTTAAGATATGTACACTATCCTCCTCACAATTGAAACCGAAGGAGTGACAAGATACTAAATTATTTAGATGTTGTTCAAAATGATCCTCGAAGAAATATCAATATCTAAAAATTTTTTTATAAAGTTAAACCAAACTTGTTTTTTACCATTGCCAGAAGGGAAAGTGAAGAAATGTTTATTTTGATAACTCGAATCAGGAAAAATATTGGAATAATATCCATTTTTGCAACCTGGAATTTTACATTTATATTTGTGCACTTGTGTGTAATTTGAAAAGTCGTTATAAAAGTAAATTTTGATGCAAAATATTAAAATTATTATTTCTACAACAATGAATAATAACAAAACAACAATTAATAATAATTCCTCTTCAAAAAAAACTTGTAAACAGTATGTCGATATGACTTGCATTTTGACTGTATCCTCGGTACCGTGCACTGTTGCCATGTCGCATACTCTTATAGTTAATCATATTTATTCATAGATTTCTTAAGAATATGAGCAACGAAGACTTTTTGGTGAAAATAACGCTTAAAACTATCTCATTTTGCATACCAAAACCTTCTTTGATGTTTGATTATAATCCTTTTGGATACAGAAACTATAAAGACTTGGCAACAATACTATATTTAGTACGCCATATGACACCGAGATAGCGCGCACATCTTGCCCGAAATTTCGTATTACATAGAATACTTTTTTGGTAATTACTATTCTGTAGAAATGATTACATTTTGGGGAATAAACACTAGATGGCGCTACTAACTCCATATTTATGAGACGTTCCGTATTACCAGGAGTGTTCCATATTTCTAATCATACATATAGCTTTACTAGGAACGAATTTTCAATAAAATACTACAAGTCTAATTCATACAACGTTTTAGTGCCTCATAAATTCTACCCATAAAAATAGTACTGTGTTTGACATATTGCTATGAATAGTTAGTTCGTAGTTGACTGAACCACTATTCACCACAACACTGTCCAACTTTAATGCTCAATCGGTTAATTTTCTTTATATGAGACAGCTTTAATCTCCGGGTTTCCAATAGGAAAACGTGGTACTTCTCTTCTACAAAAATAATATGGGCGCCAGAATAAATAGTTGCAAAGGTAAAGAAAGTCACAGTTAAAATTAAATTGAAGTTTATTAACAAAAAAAAAAAATTTTTTAATCTTAATAAAGTATTAAGATAAATATTGTTTTTATAATAATATTTTTAAGGCAAAAATATTATATGAAAAATGACTGGACATATAATAAAAAATCCTTATTTACCCCGATCAAAATTAATAACTAATAAATCACAAAGATATTTTTAATTAACACCCCAGATCAACAAACTCAAAAATGTAAACAGAATAAATCTGTCAAACCGGTATATTACTAAGACCTGCTCGATACCACAGGTATAAAAACCAACCTTGAAAATCAAACGTTCTAGAATTTAAACGTTAAAAAATTTACAAGAACCAAAAAACTATCTTTGTCATCTATGTCATAATTACCATACAAATATATATATAAATTCATACAATTGATTACACAATAATAAATGCATACAATCAAAAATAATATAAATGTGAAATAAAACTTACGTAGGTTTTTTATCTCATATAACAAAAGAGAACACGTGCAAATATGAGAGTAATAAATTCAAAATACGAAGTATACACGTATAAATTCGTTAATGAGAAAACCAATCATCAACACAATGAATTCAAAAAACAAAAACCGAATTTAATTGAAATGAAAGATAAAAAATTTTATCTCCCAATACACAACTCTCTTACTTTGATATCAAAACGTGTCTGAAGAATATCGTGACAAGACGACAAACTACCATAGAATTCAAAAACAACTCAAAATAAAATCAGTGTACATAAAATAAAATCATACACTGTAATAGAAAATGGTACACTATAAAAATAATATTTTTCAAAAATGTTCACTAAATGTTGCAGGGAAAAATCCACTGCAATATGTTTAAAGAAATAAGATAGATATTCTTGATACGCTTAATTTCAACATTTAAATTCACCTAATGTCTTGCGCGATATCTAAGCTTACAAATTTACAAATTTAGATTGCTTACTTTGAAAGAATATTAAATCCTAGTCATACAGAAGGAATTGTTCTAATTTTCTTGCAACGTGAGAAGAATTTAAAAAATTGTAGGAATTTATTCGATATTAACTTGCTAATACAGTTCTTATCCACAAATTAAAAGAAATACTCTGTTCAGTGATGCCGTTTCAGCGACTACCATGAGAAAATTGGTATGGATAATTTAGAGAAATATAAAAATACTTTTGGCGACAGATTACAGAAAGAAATACGGTTACTTTTGAACTTGTAATTGTAAAGTTATATTTGCTTATTTAATTTTTAAAAAATAAGTTAGACAATTTCTAAAACAATTTTTATTTTATGTAACTAGTCGTTATCAAATATGCTCTTATAATGAGTTTTGTCGTCCCTGGAGAATTACAAAAAAATACAATCTTTGTAGCTTATGAATCTTTTACAGAGAGCATATAAATTTCCAAATATTTATTTGTTCCCCCGTAAGAATTTACGATGCTTGAACAAGTAAAATTCATTTGTTTTGAAGCAAATACGTTGAAACCATTTTCATTTTTCAACCACTCTCCGTTTGAAATTATAACGTTAGAGACTTTTTTTTAATATAACTTCGTCCTTTATCAATGTATTTCTGTAGATTGTAAAATTCTGATTTAAGTAATACATGTTCAGCTTGCTGGTCAATAGTTTCCGAAATATTTGAAAGTAAAAAATATAGATTGCTAGTGCTAATACCAATTGTGCTATTTTGTAGTGGAGAATCGGTTGTCGTTTGGAAAGTAATAGTCGATGATAAAATTCTGGGGCCTTTCTTCGTTGATGGCTCGTTGAGAGGCCAAAAATATTTGGAGCTATTGAAAGATTCTCGTTCCAGCTTTGGCAGTTCTATTTCCAAATCAACAACATTCTAAATGAAGACTTGTTGTTCCAGCAGGATGGGACTTCATCTCATTATAGCCGAATAGTACATCACTATTTTAATAATAATAATTGTTTATTTGCCCAACAGTTTCATACCCAGTAATAGGGCAAAAACTGTGTAATACATACATAGATATAACCAAACAGAAAAAAAGAAAAATATGGTAAAAGTTAATTTACAGATAGACATACATAAACAAAAAATATACATTAATAAATTATGTGACAGTCATGAAATACTTAGGAACACATACGTAAACTTCTCGACAGCTTCTATTGCCCTTTCAATTACACAAAAATTGACGTCCTTTCAAACTTTTTTCAATCGAGGGAATATATAATACTCTGAGTTGTCTCTCTCTTGTTTCCATAATTTATCTCTCAGGATGATTAGTAATTTAAAATAATAATCTCCAGTGATGGTCTGACCCTTTTTTTTAAGTAATCGATTATAATTATTCCACGGATATCCAAAAATGTGAAGCAAGAACTTTTTCAGCGGATTTTTAAACTCGAAACTTCTTAGGCCTTGGAGAACCGTGATGCTTCCACTCCATCGATAGCTGTTTTGTTTCTGTGTCGTAAAAAATGGCCCCATATTTCATCCATCCTCACAAGACGATTCAACAAATCTTCTAGATATCCATCAAAACGGGCACAGATTGAACGTGATGCTTTCACTCTTGCTAGTTTGTGTTCGGGCGTTCAAGCATTTAGGAATTCATTTTGCAGAAATTTTTTTCATAGCTAAATCGACGTGAACTATATGATGGACGCATTCTTGTGCAATCTTTAGTGCCTCAGCTATACGTTTCGGCCCAATTCGACGGTCTGATAATATCATGTCATGAACTGCGTCCTTATTTTTGGGGATGGACACCGAAGTCGGTCTTCCCATCTTCCCATCTTGAACGAAAAGTTTTCCTATTTTGAATTACGCAATCCAATATTTGACAGTCGCATATGATGGCCATTGATCGCCAAGTATGTTAAGCATATCTTCGTAAATTTCCTTACCGCTTAACCTCTTCAAATACAAGTATTTGATGATGCCTCGATACTCCAATTTATCTATTTTCACATTTGCATTCGACATACTTTCTTTAAAATTTACTGCTTAGGAATACTTCAACTTCTTCACGTAAAATTTTACATTGACAGTTGTGAAATGCCATTATAACAAGTTTGTTTTGTTCAAGGAAAATGGCCTAGGCTAACTAGATATCAATATCCCTCGTAGAAAAATGCTGTGCTATTCATAGAGACCAGACGCATCAGGCCGAAATTACGATGGACATTGTAAATAGTCTATAACATCGCTAAGTACAACACGCAGTTATTGAATAGCACTATTCATTCGGTTAACCGCACATTTGGTTTTTATCGTTGAATTGTGACGCAATTACTACAATATTACAGTTAAATTCCTTTCTTCATGGGCGTAGATAGAAGCGTGAAGAGTTTTTATAATTTATTTTATTTATTAGTTTATATTTCGTAAGATAAATAACGGTGAGTTAGTTTCTTTTTTCATTGTTGTCACTGTTAATTACATACTTCGTAATTTTTGTAATAGATCCTGTTTAATATCGTCTCATCGAATCTACTTTTCCCAATTATTTTGAAGTAAGCGTCCAGTGAATTTCGTTAACTTACGCATATATTTTTAATTTTCATTTATTTAGGTTTAGAACATTGTTTAAGTTACTTTTTCAGATATGAAATGGAACAACGTTTAGAATGGCATCGTGAAGCAATGGCGAGTTGGATTAAAGGTCATACTGATTGTATGTCCATTGCCAGTGATTCCGAAATCTATTGCAAAGTCTATAAAATATCGTTAAAAAATTCCAAGAAATCGCACGTAAAACGTCACTTAGCATCGCAAGCCATACACAGAAATCGTTGGAATCTGACAGTTTTAACGAAGAACTCTGTGAAACTTTAATGACGGCAAATATTCCATTAAATAAACTTAACAATTCCACCTTCAAAATATTTCTCCAAAAATGTACTGGTCGAAATGTTCCTGATAAATCCACGCAAATATTGTGTTTCTAAGTGCTACATGAAAGCAGTAGAACGCATTAGAAGCCATCTTTCAAATCAGTACCTATGTATAAGGAAACCGTCGATATATTAGGACGCTGTGTGGTAAACGTTGTAGCCGGTGTACTACATCCAACTATTCCATATAACGCATATGTAATAGCATCAAAAGTTATAAATACAGTTGATACGGAAACAGTAGCTAAAACCATTTACGAGAATATGCACCAAATGCTTTATTCGTATGACAGGTACAAAGAAAAAATACTTTTATTTGTCAGTGACAGTGCTGCGTATATGTTAAAAACAGGCGACTATTAAAGGATACATATCCTAATATGTTGCATATTACTTGTGTACAGTGTTGCCAGATGCCCAAAGAGAAAAATCCGTACATGCGCACTCAAAATGTCCGTATTTAGTACTAAATTTCCTTACATTTTTATTTTTAAATTCAATTAAAACCAAGAATTACGTGTGTATCTATTTATTTAAAAAACAACCCAAAAATAATTATAGCATTCAGTTCTGATTAATACTAATCATAAACAAACAAATCTTCGTCATCACCTTCGGGTTCTACCATATGAAAATCTGGTTTTTCTTTTATTTTGGGGTACAAATTAACACTTGTCATTCTGGACTTGCTTCAATTTTCTAATTTGTATTAAAAAAAAATAAAGTCATTACAGCAAGATTTCCGTACATTTGCGTACGGATTTCATGTTTAGTCCGTATTCCGTACATTTGTCAAAATTTCCGTATAAGTACGGAAATTTCCGTACGTTTGGCAACACTGTTGTGTAGCACATGCTCTCCACAGAATCTGTGAATATATCAGAGACATCTTCCGGAACTTGATAGACTTGTGTCCGCTTCTAAAAGAGTTTTCAGAAAACACTATTTGTGAGTAGCTCTTTACAGGAAAAAACTTCCATCTTTGTTACTGCCTCCCTCTCCATTAATAACTAGATAGGGGACATGGTTGGAAGCTACTAGTTTTTACGCAGAGAATTTCGATAGTGTACAAAATTTCGTTACATGTTTAAATGACGATGCTCGAAGTATTCCTGAGTGCAAGGAACTAATACAAATTCCAAATTTAAAAAATCAGTTGTACTTTCTTCAGGAACACTTTGGAAAATTGCCAAAATTAATCACTTATTTTGAAAATAAATATCTCAAATTAAATAATGGATTAACCACATTAAATGCGGCTATTAATAATTTGAAAAATATTCCAAGTGATTTCGGCTGTGACATTCGGCTAAAGTTAAACGCAGTTTTTAATCGAAATCCAGATTTAATAACATTGAGGCATTTGCGTATGGGGACAATGCCTCAAAATCTAACTGCTAAATACGCTTAAATAAAAGAATATTTCCAGTATGCACCTATAACCAGTTACGATGTAGAAAGGATGTTTTCTATCTACAAGGATGTATTTCATTCAAAGAAAGCAAATTTTACGGAAGAGAGCCTTGAGAAAATATCGCTAGTTAATATTAATACACCTTTACCCAACTTGACATACAAAATGAACAAATAAATATATATTTCGTATTTCATAGATCACCACCCGTTTGTTTTCCAATTATATAAATAAAATTAAAAACTTTTTAAAAATGTAGTACGTCTGTGGGCGATGAGTTATCGGCCTCTCGCGTCCGGTCCTTAGTTATTAGGTACTCGAAGCGAAAGCATGTAATATCTTATGATTACAATATAAACAATAACATATTGGAGTCTAACAAATCTATTTACTTTAGCTTTGCTGAATATATTGCTCGTATATGTAAATTGGCGCAAGAGCTCTTGGATTTATCATGCGTAACTTCTAGAAACTATTAAGTGCATTTATAATGCACTGGTTTGTAGTCAATTTAAACGCGCTTCGTTAATCATTCAAATTTAAATAGTGAGAGTTTATAGACGTTTTTTAAGTACATATCCTATAGAACAGGGGTGGCCAAGAGGTCGACCGCGGTCTACCGGTCGACCGCGAAGGCGATTTAGGTAGCCCCCAAGAGATAAATAAATAAACTGAAAAAGAAGACAAAAAAAATCAAGTGTATTCGCGCCAATAACTACCCACGCGCTTTGGTCGTAGCGCAGTGCAAGTTACGCCATCTAGTTTCACTAGGTAGTACTAACTTGCCTAAAACAATATCGACGGCGGCTATGGAAGATTCGTGAAGACGCGCGAGCGAACGCTGCGTGGGTTCGCGAGTTGTTTCTCGAAATTTCTAGATGTCGCTAATCCCATCATATAATATAAATAGCTGGCGGAAGCCACAGCCAGTCAGTTTGAATTCAGAAGCGATACGAAACGATAAAAAGTGCGTGAAGAGTCCTGGACTGAGTGCGTTTGGACAGACGTATGCGTTGTGACTGTGAATACCGAACTCTCGGTCGACATCGTTCGTTCGTTCGTTCCTCACGTGAAATTCGTCAGGCAGCGGCGTAACAATACTAAGTAACGTACGGACCTTTGTGAGTTTGTGACTTTTATTTAATCAAAATGAGTGTGCCATCTGGTTCAAGTGCAAAAAAAAGTAAGACTTACCATTATCACAGTGGAAGAGGAATTTTTTTTCGTTATGGTCAACGACAAACGTGTGTGCCTAATTTGTAATTCAAGTGTAGCATTACCGAAAAGGGCAAATGTGGAAAGGCACTTTAAAACTGCACATTCCAAATACGCCACAGATTTTCCATTTGGCAGTGAAATTCGGAAGGTAAAAGTACGAGAATTAAAAAGCAGCTTAAGTGCGCAACAATCTTTTTTTACGAAACCAGACTTGAAATCAAAAGCTGCTACACTGGCGTCATTTGCTGATACGTAAATATTGATAAAACGAAAGAAACCTTTTGAAGATGGAGAAATGATCAAGGAAGCCATGCAGAGAGCTGGAGAAGTACTGTTTAATGACTTTAAAAATAAGAAAGAAATTATTTCAGCCATAAATGCCATTTCTCTGACACGAAACACTGTGATGCGACGAAGTGAAGCCTTAAGTGGAAATTTGGAACAATTGCTTAAGGAAGACTTGCAAAAATGTAGTTTTTTGTCACTACAATTCGATGAATCCACCGATGTGACGGACACTGCTGAATTGTGCATTTTCGTGCGTCTAGTTTTTGAAGATATGACGTCAAAAGAAGAATTATTGACGATGAGGAGGATATCTACAGATCTTTTAAAGATTTTGTAGAAAAAACTGAGTTTCCGATTCACAAAATAGTTGCTATTACGACAGATGGAGCACCCGCTATGCTGGGACAAAGAGTTGGTTTTATTTCATTGTGTAAAAATGATGACAACATTCCAAGTTTCACCAACTATCACTGCATCATACACCAGCAAGTTTTGTGCTCTAAAATTCTTGACTCGGATATTATCAAGAAAATTGCCTTTAAAATAGTTAATTCTATTCGAGCCAGAAGTTTGCAAAGGCGTCAATTTCGAGCTTTACTTGAAGAGACTGAAGCCGAACACTCGGATCTTTTGCTACATTCAGATGTTAGGTGGCTTAGCCGTGGTGCTTTTTTGAAGAGGTTTCGCCAATTACTGCCACAAATCAAAACATTCATCCATTCGAAAGAAGAAAATGTACCTGAGCTTGAAGATGAAAAATGGCTCATGAAGCTCGCCTTTCTTTGTGACATAACGGAGAAACTCAATCAGTTGAACTTAAATCTTCAAGGAAAAGACAGGAATGTGATTGATATGACAACTTTGATTAAAACATTTAAAAGTCAAATTCAAGTGCATGCATCTCAATTAAGACGAGGTGAACTAAGAAACTATAAAAACATGGAAGAAGAATGCACGCATAACTCAAATCGGGACTTTGAAACTTTCGCCAGACAGCTGGAGAACTTGCACCTGGAGTTCGAAAGAAGGTTTTTGGATTTCTTCGCTCTCGAAGAAGTGCTAAGTTTCATGACATTCCCTTTTAATGAAAGCAATGACCTTCACAGCTTGACTGCAAAAATCGGCAAGTTAACTGATTCTGAATCTGTTGTGGTGGAAGAAGAAATAATTAAAATGAGATGCGCCATATTTCTGAAAGCAAGAGCATTTGGCAGTAATACTGATTTTTGGAAACTGATTTGCAAAGAAAAGTTCCCACGCCTAAGAAAGGTTGCCTTATATTTGACTTCGTTTTTCGGTTCCACCTATCTTTGCGAATCGACATTTTCTACTATGAATATAATAAAAACCAAACATCGTTCTCGTTTAACAGATGCCCACTTAACTTCCTGTTTGCGCATCGCAGTTACTTCTTACACTCCTCAATATAATAAACTTGTGGAGAATATGCAGTGCCAAATATCCACCCAAAAACCTAATACAGAATGAACATTATGTATTTTGTTTTCAACGTATATAATAAAAAATACTTACTAACTTATCGCTAAAATGCTTTATTTCTCTCTTGTAAACTCTACCTTACAGTCGCCCGCAAGAAACATTTTTGAACACAAGTAGACCTCAGAGGTCAAGTTTGGCCACCCCTGCTATAGAAGATACAGTTTCTTCACGCTACGTTTAACACTATTTCTCTTTTTCGAATTCTTCTATTGAAGGCGGCAGGTTAGTTGCCGAAATACGTATTTATAGTGTATTACTTCATATTGTAGTAAGATATTTTTCTTGCTTCTTCCTGCTTCAGATTTCAAGCCGCAGTCTCCTCCAATTCGGATTTTTATTTAAACTTTTTTGATTAAACTTCAACACCTTGAGAGAAAAATGTTATAAAGAAACATTTATTATTTTAGCGCGAGGTACGCCGCATGAATTGTTTTCAAGCATAAATTGGACACGCGCATAATAATACCAAACTCAATTTCCTAATTCATTTCTTTTCTTTTCAAGTCTTATCTCCCGTAAAATCATCCTCTGCGACAAGATAAGCTGAATTCGTATAAAAATAAAAGTTTATTAATTTAAAACGAATAAAATAGCATTAGAATTTAATAAGAAGAAATGTTTATTGTTCGGGATATAAAATTCTCGTGAAACGAAAAGAAGGTTTTATAGTTTTATAGTCAACAGTAACTTTAAATAAAACTGGGTTTTATTTTTCTAAATTAAGTGAGGAATAAAGTTAAAAATACTGGAGGTCAGTTCTTTTAAAAACGTAACATAATTAGTACGTGAATCAGTTTAGTTTATGGGAAACGCTTGGAGATAAACTAGTTTCATGCAGATGTATGTAATGTAGATAAGCTCAATATATTTACTTCTTTGCTTTACCTTAAAGAATCAATAGAATGTTATAGCATTTCGCATCTTCTTATCTTTATCGAAAATTATTGTTAAATTAAATACGAAATACAATTGTGTGATAATCACATATATTTTATTATACTCGTAGTAACAATTAGCTTACCAATATTGTGGCTTCTTCAGACTAGTAGTGCAGAACAAAATACACCACTCCAAAAATAAAAGTAGTCACTTTTTTAACTTCATATTTTTTTGTGTTTTAAGAACCTGAAATATACATTAAATTGTCATATAATAACGTAATTACAAAATTGTGCTCGAATACTTCTTGTTATAGTCAACTTATAACCTAAAATGTTCGACCAATACAAAAACTGAAATAAAAAGAAATAACTTAAGAATAAATGTTTAAGCATACTGCTCCACTAGACAACTGGGTTTAGTTCCCAAGTCTTACAAACAGCTTTTCTGTATCTCCAGAAGAGCTGCGTCGCCCTGTCCGCCACTTTGACTTGGTGCCTGCTCCAATTCACCTAATCGCCATCCTAATTCTACTCTATGTATCTCTGGGGATTTTAACCTGCCTCATTTAAGATGGTCACTTATTGAGAATGAACCCATAGGAATGCCTTCCAGTGACTGTGAAGCTATTTTAAATGATAATTTGGTTTTTAATGGTTTGTGTCAATGTAACTTTGTAACAAACGCTAATAGTGTGATCTTAGATTTAGTTCAAGAATCTTATTGTTTGGTGGGCCCTGATTATCATCATCCATGTTTGAGCTTTTGTCTGAAATATGATTATATTGCGGAAATGACGATGGATAGTTCTTGGAAATACAATTTCAGGAAGGCTTCCTATGACCAGATTAATGATTTCCTTTCTTCTGTCGATTCGTCTATTTTACTATCAGATTATTTGGAACATGGTCTCTCCTATTTATATCAAACTTTACATTTCGCTATCGACAGATTTGTCCCTAAATATCTAGTACATTCCGATAATTATCCAAAATGGTTTTCGTCTTCAACAAAGAAATTAATAAAGAAAAAAAATAAATTCTATAACAAATTTAGAAAAGGCAAGAACAATAATAACTATCTCAAATACAAGGAACTAAGATTACATGTTAAGCAATCTATCGACAAGAACTATAAAAAGTTTGTTTTCTTCTCGCAGCAATCGACGCCTGGAGATGTTCACGCTTTCTGGAACTTTGTTGATTCGCGAAGGAAAAAATCAAATCTACCCCAACGTCTCAGTTATAATGGGATTTAATCCGACAAACTTGAAGAAGTGTTTGCAGATTTTTTGGAACAGTATATGTTAGCCGTAATGATACGGCTACTAATTTTTCTAAACTTGATCTGTCTCATTTCGCAAATCCATTTACTCTTAATAATGTAATCATTGACAGCGACATTGTGTTTTCTAAACTTTCCTCTCTGGAAGGTCGTTTCAGTTTGGACCGGATGGTATTCCGGAATATTTTCTCAAAATGTGCAGTTGTACTTTATCTCTTCCATTAACAATTATTTACCTAACTTTCTATGAAATTAGGATGTTTTCCCGATCAATAGTAATTTGCTCACATTCTTCTAGTTTTCCAGTCTGGTGACAAATCACTTATTCATAATTACCGTCCAATATCGTTACTATCAAATGTTTCAAAAGTCTTTGAGCTTATTGTATCTAGTTGACACCTTCCGTGAAGTAATTCACGTTAATCAACATGGTTTCTTGTCTGGCCGTAGCACCCAAACGAACTTATTGCAGTTTCACTGCTATGACGCACTGGAGCGAGGATCTCAAGTTGCCACCGTATATGTGGATTTTTCTAAGTCTTTTGACCGTGTTGATCACAAGCTGTTGCTCCACAAGCTTGGTCTTTATGGAATTGGTGGTAGCTTGATTTTGTGGATTGCCTCTTACGTATCTCATAAGTCTCAAATAGTTAGGTTGTCATCGAAAACATCCAGGCCTATATCGGTTATTTAAGGTGTTCCTCAGAGCAGCCACTTAGCACCAATTCTCTTTCTGCTTTTTCTAAATGATTTATATAAATACTTCACTTCTTCAAACTTCTTGACCTACGCAGATGATTTGTAAATATTTAAATGTGTTGACTCTTGCAATGGCAGTAGAACGCTTCAGGATGATATTGATTTGCTAGCGCCATGGTGTATAAGCAACAATATGTCTCTTAGTCTTGGTAAATGCTATGTTATCACTTTCTCAAAGAAAAATAATACTTATGTCTTTAATTTCATTTTGCAAGGTACTGCACTGAAAAGAGTTGACCACGTTACCGACTTGCGTGTTGTTTTTGATGGTACTTTATCATTTACTTCACATATAGATCATATTATAAATAAATCCTTGCAGTTATGCGGCTTCATTAAATGTGTATGCAGTGACTTCACGAACATCATCTATATTATACAAATTTATAACGCCCTGGTCAGGTCTACACACGAGTATTGTTGTGTGGTATGGTCTCCTTATCATGGGGTCTATATAGATCGTATTGAGGGAATTCAGCGTAAAATGGCTAACTTTATTGTCTTCAAATTGTAAATTGATAAAAACTTATATAATTACGCGGAGAGATTACAACTACTGGGTATTGAATCGCTGGAGAATAGAAGGCGTAAAGCATTTATTAAGCCTGGATATCAGCTGTTTTACACAATAACATAGACTGTTCTGTCCTTCTTTCTCTGTTGCTTTTCCTTGTTCCACCGTTTTCGTGCTCGCTCAGGTGACACCTTTCATATTCGTTTCTATCGAACTGAATACAGGCTGATTCATTTTCGGCCCTCACCATGGGGATCTCTCTTATTATTGGAGATAGAGTATAGGTTTAAATTTGGCAAAGTTGTTAAATTTTGTGTTTGTTATAAATCCGTAAAGAAAATAGACCTGTGACAAATGACCTTCGTTATTTTTAAAAAAACGCGAAAATCCCATTTTCTTCTTTTACCTGTAGCACCGACATTTGGCCTTGTATAGAAAAAATAAAAACACATCCTTGCGGCCATTTCTAAACCTCTACCCAGTGGTGCCCTCTAAATTTCTATACGACGTTTCGTTTCTTTCTGGCCATCATCAACTATCTAATTTCTTATAGGCGCCATTTTGGATTTAGACATCTTCAGAGAGAGTTTTTTTTTCTGATTTCAACCACATGTATCACATGCTGACTATTGTTTTTGACATTAGGTTTTATTTGAAAGAATAAATTATAAGATTAAATAAGGTAGCCTTTGGAATTTCAATCTGTCAAACATTTCATTTATTGTTCATTAATAATACAAAAATGTCATACACTAACGAAGAGAAACGAGATATGATAAGTATTTTTTATTCTTCGAAACGAAATTCAACAGTAGCGAGTACAAGATAACAAAAACATTAATAAAAATACATAGAAAAGTAAACAATAAACAATTACAGTAAATGTTCAATTATCTGGCCATCTTCGGTAATGCACAATTGGACACGCCTTCTGGCATTTTGTACTGCCCTTTGTATAGTTCTTCTAGGAACTGCATCGAAGGCATTCTGAAGTATGTCTCGTAATTCTTCAATGTTTTGTGGCACATCTAATTTATAAATATTATTTTTAACATATCCCCATAAAAAAAAAATCTAGCGGACTTAAATCAGGTGATCTCGCAGGCATTCAACAACTCCCCTATTTCCAATCTAACGGTTTGCAAACTCTTGATTTAAGAAATTTCTAACAACAGCTGCATTGTGTGCTGGTGCGCCATCTTGTTGCCACCATAAATATTGTAATTGATTTAATGGGATATTGTCGTCAAGATAGTCAGATACGTATGGTACGTAAAATGTTTAAATATCTTTCTCCATTTAAATGTTCTTCATACATAACTGGTCCTAAGAGACGATTTGCCAAAATACCCATCCAAACGTTTATTCCAAAGCGATGTTGAGGTCTTCTAGCCCTGTTTTGTCGGGGATTTTGTACTGCCCAAGCTTAGTAAACGATCCATTCTCGACCAAATTTCTGTAGAGATCTAGAAAAATGGTACGATGAGGCTGTTGTCGTTCTGGATATAATTGTAGATATCTTGTACTCGGTACTGTTGAATTTCGTTTCGAAGAATAAAAAATACTTATCATATCTCGTTTCTCTTCGTTAGTGTATGACATTTTTGTATTATTAATGAACTATAAATGAAATGTTTGACAGATTGAAATTCCATGGCTACCTTATTTAATCTTATAATTTATTCTTTCAAATAAAACCTAATGTCAAAAACTATAGTCAGCATGTGGTACATGGTTGAAATCAGAAAAAAAAATCTTTCTGAGGATGTCTAAATCCAATATCTCGCCTATAAGAAATTAGATAGTTGATGATGGCCAGAAAAAACGAAACGCCGTATAAAAATTTAGAGTAGACCACTGGATAGAGGTTTAGAAATGGCCACAAGGATGTGTTTTTATATTTTCTCTACAAGGCCAAATGTCGGTGCTACAGGTAAAAGAAGATAATGGGGTTTTCGCGTTTTTTTTTTAAATAACGAAGGTCATTTGTCACAGGTCTATTTTCTTTACGGATTTATAACAAACACAAAATTTAACAACTTTGCCAAATTTAAACCTATACTCTATCTCCAATAATAAGCGAGAGCCCCATGTTGAGGGCCGAAAATGAATCAGCCTGTATAGTAAGCATAACCCCATGGACCGAGTTTTATTAGAATTGAATCTTTTGTCTTGTGTTGACTTGCATAATATTTCAAACCACGCCTTTCTACATTTCCTAAAAAATTTGCGGTTTCCTTGATTTTTCTTTATTTATAACATTTATAATTATAATTTACTAATTTGTGCACGTTTTATTTTGTATTATGCATTGTAGTATTTGGAATTTCTTTCTTGTAATGTACAATAAATAAATAAATTCAGTTTCGCATCAAGTGTAATGCCTAGATACTTCACTTCATTGGTTAGTTCTAACTCTTGTCCGAACAGCCATACGCTACCCAGATCATCCAGCTTTCTCATGTAGATAAAAGCTACCAACTTGGTTTTGGTTTAGTCAGTAAACAACTACACAAAAAAAGCCCTACAAATGATATATCGAACTCCTTGATAGCCAAGCATAATTTGTTAAGTTATATAGGCTCAAAATCCAAACGAGTTCATAAATTTATGTAAATATGCTTTCTACATATTACGACGCGAATTTATTCGAATTTTTTGTAGAACAAAAAATTCGCCCTGAAGTAGGATTCGAATCCACGTACATGGCATGCCGGACCATGCTAAGATATAATAATAATAATAATATATTTATTTGTTCAAAATTATACAAGTGTATAGAACTCGTCAAGTATACATGTAAATATATAGAAACAAAATAAAACGTACACAGACACCATATTAAAATTTTTTGGAATAAAATTCATCCAAAGAATAAAAAGATTGTACATATAAAAAATTTTCTAATGTTTTCTTGAAGCACTTTTCCCTGCTCAAGTCCTTAATGTACTTTGGGATATGATTATAAATATTTAAGACCTGACTAGTTGCGTTCCTTTGTACCCTGGTCAGAGTTGTTTGTGGCACCGCAAAATAGACACTTTCCGTCCCGCGAGTACTGTACTTGTGATTTAAAACATACCTGCCAAACGCACTGCTCATACCCCTTCTCACACATAAAGTACACTCGAGAATGTAGAGACAGGTAAGCGTAGGTATTTTCCTTGTTCCAAATATTTCTCGGCACGAGTCAGTAAGTCCCAACTTAAAAATTGCACGAAGACATTTCTTCTGCAGAATAAAAAGTCTTCCCACGTCCACACTGTTCCCCCAGAAGACCAAACCATACCGCAACCGCGATTCCACGTAAGCTCGATACGCACACAAATTGGCTTCACTGTTTACTGAGCCGGCGATAACTCTCAGGGCATAGTGAATGTACATATACCGATAGGTCCAACTCGCAACGGGCCATAGGCAACAATATACGTAAGGAACGTAATGCGATGTGGCAACGTGAGTACGATGCCTATATTGAGTGACTTTCTTAAAATTTAAATTTATTTTGCAGAATTATTGATTTTTTTACTTTTATCTTTTAGAAAACGTTATTGTTTTTTTATTACTTAAAATTACTTTATATGAAAAATAGTATACCATAAAAGTGTAAACAAGGACAGTATACATTGAAACGAATATTCATTCAATTGTATTGTCATAAAATTGAATTTGTCAATCGTTGTTAAATTTGTTAGAATGAATAGATATTTATATTTATCGGAAAATACTAATACTTAAAGCAAACAAATAAGGTGTAGTGTTTTGTTATAGGAATGTCCGAATGTATAATATCCATTTCTTCCTGCATATTGATTATGCAGCTGATGCTTTCGTAATATGCTCATATTTGTATTTCTACTATTATCGTGATGTTATTATAATACAGATACCAAAATCTCACGTAATATTTCCATCAGCCTTTTATTAACAATAAACAAGTAAAGTACAACTTCGTAGGTCGACAAACGCTCCAGTCTTCATTATCACTGTATTATACATGAACTGTAGGCTTAGTTTTTCGTAGAAATTGAAGTACGTGTCTGTTCCTTTGTAAAATTATAATAAGGGCAGGGGTTAATTTTATTCTGGCATTTTTAAAAATGCAGAGATCAGTTTTGCGACAGCATTCAGCTAATTACAATCTAAAATAAGCAACATTGTAACGTATTTTGGAATTGTGAATATCCGTAGGTAATAAAAAAAAAGGAAGTATAGTTTAATTGCAACTGTAGCTTCCTCCTGGTTTGAAGGAAGTCGGTATGTATCGACCGAAGTATAAGTTGAAATAATACAAATATGAGCATATTACGAAAGCATCAGCTGCATAATCAATATGCAGGTAGAAATGGATATTATACATTCCTATAACAAAACACTACACCTTATTTGTTTGCTTTAAGTATTAGTATTTTCCGATAAATATAAATATTTATTCATTCTAACAAATTTAACAACGATTGACAAATTTAATTTCATGACAATACAATTGAATGAATATTCGTTTCAGTGTATACTGTCTTTGTTTACACTTTTATGGTATACTATTTTTCATATAAAGTAATTTTAAGTAATAAAAAAACAATAACGTTTTCTAAAAGATAAAAGTAAAAAAATCAATAATTCTGCAAAATAAATTTAAATTTTGAGAAAGTCACTCAATATAGGCATCGTGCACACGTTGCCACATCGCATTACGTTCCATACGTATATTGTTGCCTATGGCCCGTTGCGAGTTGGACCTATCGGTATATCGGAGAACTTGAAGATCTATGAAAACAAAAGTGTCAGATGTTTTAATTACAACAAAAGTGCTTCAAACAATGCAGCACATTTAAATACTTGAAATCATTCTTTCAATTCGCATTTCAGTATTTTACATTCAGACAATAAAGTATAAAATTAACATTACTTGAAACAATAGAAAAAAAAAACAGACAAAATATGTAAGAATTTATTAAACGATGAAGTAGATTTAAATAATTCACCATTATTAAACTTATTCCCATGTAATTGCATAACACCCAAACTCTAGAATTAATTTAGCTGCCTAGAATATATTCAGTTCTGTAATTATATTTACCTAAAGTCTGAAGTAGGTATAGGTGAAACAATTGTTACTGCGAGTATAATAAAGTATTTGTGGAAGTTTCACAATTATGTTTTATCGTTTCATATATAATTTTACTATGGATTTTCATTAAGTAAAGGCCACATCGGTTAATTAAAATTATCGTTCTTTATATAGAAAAGTACATAAATTAAAAAGGAAAGAGCTAATTTCGAAACATGAATCATTGGTCCTTATGCATTGCTTTTATTAAATATTGAAATAATCAATACTTAAGTTAGAGTACAACCAAATATTTAATAATCATACAAAAGAAATAACGGGTAAATCCTTACAAAGAATTAAAGAAAGATATGAAATTAAACACAATTTGCACATATGCCCGCGTAAAGATATATTTATTTAGGAAGTTACACTAATTACTACTATGATTACGTTTCTGTTCATCATTAAACTTTATAAAATATGAGATAGAACAATAAACAATACAATAACATGACTGGAAGGCATGTTATTTGTATCACTGTTAATTATTATATTAATTAGGTTAATTAGCTGTGATAACACCCGAAGATATACAAAATATATTAGAATTAACTATTCCTGTATTTTAAGAGCTCAACATTAATGTAAAACAAGTTATAAAGAATATCTTGGTTATTCCGTCATTTTCTTTACCTACAATCCTAATTCACTAAATACGAATTAGTCTCTATATCGGGTGTCCTTGAAATATAAATACAACGTATGAAAAATGGAAAGGTGTAATTATATAGAATATAAATACAAAATATTTTCCCAAAATTCCCTCTCATTAGCGAGAAATAAATGACAAAAATATTTTAAAAAATTTTGTCACGCCACTGTGTAATCAACTATATTATAAAATGTATCAGAGACAACATCGCCCACTTAACGAACGATCAAGATAATTTGTAATCGACAAGTAAAATATCAATCGAATATATTATATATTCGACTGACATTTTAGTTGACGTTTGTAATGCAAAATGCAGTTCAAGTAACGACATACAATTTAGGTTTTACGAATGACTCGATTATAAATTACCTTGATCACACAATAAGAAAAAGAATAGTTTTTTTTATGCCGATCTCGTTTTAAATTTCGTTTAGTTGTCTATCGTTACGTACGTTCGATACGATTTACATTTACGTTTTCGATTAAAGATATATTGTTACCAAATAGGACGTTAAATGTAAAGCACACTTCTTACATTTATAATTTAATACATCGTCTTTAAAAATTAACACGAAATTATAAATTCTGATTTTTATACCAGGTTATCGAACAATTACCATACAATGCTTAGAAGATAACAATGTTATCTTCTAGCGTTTTTATAAACATAAAGATTGCAGCGTGTAAATTAAATAGCGGCATTCTGAATCCATATCGATATTTTATATTTCTTACTTCTCGTAACAAAAAAAAAATTTAACAGAACACACATGAAATGATGTCAGTTCTAAAAGTCCACTTTTTTGTATGATTTTTCAAATAGATTTGTAAATTAATATAATACATATCTTAATTTTTAATAATTCACTTGAATGCACAAACAGCTGATTCTGTACGAGGTTATTTTCTTTAGCATACAAAAATATCATAGGTTTTATAACATCAAGCTATTACGTATGTAAACACATGCTGTTGCGCAAGTGTATCTGCGTAAATTCAATAGAGATACTTATTATTTATACACATTTTGAATATTCTGAATTCATGGCTGGAACATGATACAATTTTTAGGGGGTTTTTAATTTTTACTCTTGACGAGGTTCGCGTTGTAATTGACTCAAAATATTTTAGATTTACATTCTCTATAATTACATCGTTCAATTTTTTTCATACGTTGTCTCCTCATTTCAATGACATCTATTTAAATCAGGCACATAAACGGGCACAGTTACATTCAAACGCCGCTAGGTGTAGCTGTTCGGGTTCTTTGTGAGTTGGTATGCCAGGCAGCGTCATTGTATGTGGAAATTTTCATTGTTGATGAACAATTTTTCATTATTGTATCTGCTTGTGTTACAATTTTTCAATGGCCATTGGAAACAATGTATCTGTATATTAAACTCGATAGAACTGTCACACAAAATGCTAAATGAAGAAAACACGAACTTACGATTTGTTCAAACATTTTAAAATGGCCGAACATCAGTTGATGATGACGAATATACTTCGGATATTGCTAGGAAATTATTTACAAAGGATGCGTGCCTCTAAGTCAAACGATCAATGCAGAATTCTAGGTTTTTTTTCAGTAAATGCTAACCTGTTCAGAAATTTCCAGTATATGGCTATTATGTTTATGATAATATAGACACATGGCAATGTCATAATGTTTATTTCCTGAATAAGTTTTACAACTTACTCTTACACTGATTTTGTTTGTTTTGTTAATCTAATTGCACTCTTTTGAAGTATAAAAATTCTTATTACTTCTATTGAACCGCTCCAAACAAGTATTCCATATGTAAGTTGGGAATGGAAATGGGCAAAATAGTACATTGTCACGACACACGTATCTACCTTTTTACACAATTGACTTATTACGTAACATACGCCAGTCAATTTCTTTATCAGGCAATCAATGTGCTCATTAAAAGAGCTGTTTTCATCTATATATACACAAAAAAATTTTGTCGAGTCTAGCTGAACAACAGTACCACTATTTCTTCTAATTAATTGTGAACAATTCCTCCCGCGTTTTTTTTGGCACTAAATTATTTTGAAAATACTCGTTCAAGATACTAATGAGATTTACACTACATAACTTACATTTTCATGTTTATTATACGTTACCAGCAATGATGTGCCATCCGCGTACATAACCATTATATAAAGAACCGGTCCCAATATACTACCTTGGGGTACTCCTCTCCCTATTTTTACTTACATTCGATTTCATTCCCTTTACTTCCACATAGTTTCAACGGTCCTCCGAATAACTCTGAAACCAGTCAAAGACCAAACCTCTGATACTATATCGAGCTATTTTTTTCTAATTTTTCTAATTTTTCTAATATATTTTATGAGTTACTAAATCAAATGCTTTACTCTAGTCTATAAATACTCCCACACATTCCCTTCCTGTTTCTAAGTTGTACACATCACCAAGAATGCTGTTACTGCGGATATAGTTAAACGTCCTTTGTGATATATATATATATATATATATATATATATATATATATATATATATATATATATACATAAGTTTTATATTTCTGTATCCTAGGCGTGTTCTCTTGTAGGTTCTGTTTACTTCCTTTGATATTTCGTCCACTATTATGACAAATAGCAACGGGCTAAGAACACCTCCTTCTAACTTCTCGTTTTCTTATAAAACTTTCCGAAGTTCTCCCACAGTTATAGGTAATATTCTAAAGATTGACGTATGGACTTTCGATCATTTAGACAGGACACAGTACTGTGCATTGATATAGAAGGGTATATCAAATCCTCGAGATCTTGACGCATATGAAAGCATTGATACCGTTAAAAATAAAGGCAACACCATTAATGTAGTTGTCTCTTTTCATTCTTAGAAAAGAGGTAGAAAGGTTGTAGACGCACAGAGAGAGAATAAACACATGTGATTGGCGTTTCCATAAGAGAGGTAATTTTGTCGTAAAGTTCTGGCTACTGTTTTTCTTTCAGCTCTATTGTTGTGGATTTTCTCCATGATCAACGTAATATTGATGCGGAATATTATTGCGAGGTTCTGAATGCCGCAAAGTTGTCCTTGCGACGAAAAAGGAACACGAAATCTGTCAAAAGTGTGATTCCTCTTCATGACAATGCCAGGCCTCAGGCATTCAGCAAACGTCACAAGGCAAAAATTAGAAAACCTGGACTGGCAAGTATTGGAGCATCCTCCCTACAGTCCAAACTTGTCGCCTTGTGATTTTCATCTCTTCAGACCCTTGAAAAAAGTACTTGGAGATCGGCGTATCAACAATAACCAAGTTGTGGGGGAGTTTGTGCTCCAATGGCTACACGCGCAAGAGGAAACTTTCTACGATGAAGGAAGTAAAAAACTCCCAATCCGCTGGGAAAAATCGGTAACGGGAGATGATTATATGGAAAAATAATCAATTTTTGTAAATAGTGTAGAATAAAGCTCTGACTTTATTCTATATTCGGTCCGGCTTAAATTTGATATAACCTCGTATAATAGAATTTACAACCTTCAGAAGAGCTATAACTCTTTCATTGGAGACTGTGACTAAGTAAGAACTTAAATAAGGTATAAAACCCCTTACCGACACCTAACGGTATAAGGATGTATAGTTTAAATAAAATAAAACCCCTTACCACATTAATATTCGAATCCTAAATAAGTATTTCAATAACTAAGTTGTCATCTTCAGTAGAAAAAATAACAGCGTTGAACATAAAGCACGGTAAAGCTAACACTAAAGTCGCGAAATCTTTACAAAACTTTGACGTAAACATATATTAGCCTAATCCTGTTATCCTATAATATTTTTTATTCTCGCGTCTAAGGAAATGGTTCAACGACTGGGATTTGCATCGAACGAGAAGGTAATTACTAAAACAGGCTTACACCAATCATTAAAATATAATAATCCCCACTAAATTTTGCAATTTCCAGGTTAAGTACAATGTCTATTAAAGGTTATATAATATTGACTAGATTTAGTAAAGTAGAATTCTTGTGCAAAATTAGCTTTATAAGTAAATATTTTAACAAAAATTACTCTCAGAACACAGAAGGTATAGACGCCTTGAATGATACGAGAAATGATAATAGCCAATGGAAATGAACCAGTTGTGTTTTATATCTATTTTCGTCGCTTTTTATTAAAATGTTCATTATAAGGTACAGATTATAACTACAACTACATTTTGTTTATGCTTACGTTCAAGTAAAATCCTCTTAAATAAGGAAAATGTTTTAATAGGAGTTACTTATTTAAGAAACAGAATAACAACACTTTCGAAAAGTTTAATACACCTACTACAAAATAAAATACGAAATGCGATTTACAGATTTTTATTTATTCTTTCTAATAAAGGGTGTTGCAATAAGGCGGATAGATATTAACAGTAAATAAAAAAATATTTATGTCGTAAAATGTTTGAAGTCTTCATTCACTTCATTGAATTATATTATTTGATATACAGCAATTACGTGTGAAAGATAATATTAGTCAAATGTTCGCCACGGCTTCAACGGCACACCACCTCCCGCCTGATCTAAATTTTGGATGACTTCTCGCCATAATTAGACTTTTATCCTACCAATATGCCTTATTATCCCGCCCTTTAGCTCCAGACTTCTTGGCATAGGCTTTACCTTTGAAATAGTTCCAAAGAAACAAATTCAATTGTGCCTAACACAGTACAACACATGTTTTTTCGACTCAATTCTGAGAATTGCACGTGAAAGTAGCCCCAAAAAGAAGAACTTCTGCATCATTCGTTCTGTCAAGTTGGCTGCATTAATAATTTAATGGTTATACGAACTTTTTTGCTCAAGGTGGATTTTGATCACTTTTTCTATATTTTAACACGGTTATATCTCGGTATACCGTACGGAATATCTCTTTTGTGTCTGAAGCAAAGTTGTAGATACTGAATTGGAGAAAAAAAAAGCGGAACAAACCTACTCGAAAAAAGTGCATCCAGTGCCTTAAAAATCGCAAAAATGCCCATTCTTTCCCCATTTTTCACCTTTTTTGCGCAATAACTGGATTACAAATCCACAAATATGCTGTTGTTTTTCTTTATAAACTTTATTTTGCATGAAAATAAAAATTCAGGTTCATATTACAGCTATTCTTATACAGAAAATATGAGATTTTTATTTGTTATCTATGTATGGAAACTAAATTTAGAACATTTTCAATTATTGTCAATATCCATCCTCATTGAAGTTGACGCTTGTGGTTCTGATAATCTTGTTTTCTTCGTAGGTTGTTCATATTCATCTTCTGAGTCTGCATCATCATCCGAGTTAGTTATTCAAGGGCATGTTTTCTTCAGTGTGTCCACCAATTTCGGTGTCATCTTCATCTACGGTGCTTTTATCTTCAAAGCTTTCATAATTTTAGAACTCCACCAACAAACCTCCGCAAGCAATGCATCTAATTTTTTGCCTTTGAATCGCTTTTCCATTGGCATTATCACTTGGTGGAACTTCTCTCCTTGTTCGTCCGATTCCTGAGGTAATTGTGCCAAAAAGGTATCAAGGTGGAAATGCATGAAATGTAATTTTAACGTCATGGATGCATTGATTTTTTCAAAGTAATACAGCAACTTGTCCACTCGTGTCTGTATGTCATCTCGCTGTACACGGTTCTTTCCTAAAACGCCTTCAATGACTTGTTTCAATGCGTCCCATGCACATAGGTGGTTATAATGGTTCGAAAGTATATTTGTGAAAGATTCGCTTTTCATTAATTTTCGTATATCCGGTCCATTCAGAGTACCTGTTTGAAATTTAAAAAAAAATCATTTGCGAAAAAATTATTGGTAATTGTAATGCGAATATATCGAAGTGAACAAATTTAGATATGACAATATTTAAATACAGACAACGATACATACCTTTTCTAATTTTGGCTTCACTGAGTTTTGGAAAGGTGGATTTCAAACAGTCATAGGCGTCCTCAATATCTTTGACTACCACTTCAACGAATTTCCGAGTTATTCCTAATTTCATGTGGAGCGATGGCAACAAAATATCATCTACATCCTTTATCAAAGGTTCATTACGTAATTTTAATTGTTTCTCGAGCTCAGGAGTTCTTGCTTTCCAATCTTTACATTGATATTGATTCCCTGTATATCGCGAATCCCAATTACAAAGAAAGCAGAAGTATTTTGGAAAACCGCCCTTTAATATAATGCCTTGTATTATGTTTACAACCTTTAAATCACAACAAATCTTCCATTTGTGTACATTGTATTTGATTTTCTCTAAAATTTCACCCAATGTTTCATACGTTTCCTTCATAGTTGTGCTGAATCCCAATGGAATGGACGGTTTTTTATTTGTTTTGTGCAACAGCACAGCCTTCAAACTTGAAACTGAACCGTCGATGAATAAACGCAAGTCGCCAGCGATATAATCCATTCTCATATTTTTCACTAAACCTGGGATATCATGGCAGTAAGTGAACGTATTTGCTTCGTCAACGGAATAAAATTTCTGAAAATCAGCTTGGCGTTTTCGGTATGATGCGCTGACATTTTGCTCTGTCAGTTTTTTACGCTTCAAAAAAGATGTCAAAAATTCTGATTTTTTTTGTGATAGTCCCATCTTAGCCACAATGTAATCCATTTCGATTTGTGTTACCGGTTGTGGTGCATTATTTTCAATATCGGGTGTCCAATCTGCATCATTCACATTGGTCGGATTGGTGAAAACGGTTTCGGCTTGCAGGGACACAGTATCCAGACTCGGAGGTTTAGGTGGATCGGTAACAGCAGCGCGTTGTACTGGAAGTGTCGCTGTAAAAGCGGGAATGTATACTTTTGTTTTCATTTTTTTTTTGTTCAATCCATAACCGGAATTTATGCATGCGTAGCACCTGGATTCATCATGTCCAGTTAGGTTTTGCAACCAAATTACTGGCTTCATAAAAGAAAACTGTACACCTTTTCCATGTATCCACATTATAAGGGTATTATAACAACTTTTGCACACTGTGTTCGGCGTAAAATTTGCACCACTTAAATCTGTTTCATCAAAATAATGACAATACGTTGTTTTAAATTCCTCAGTAAACAACGATATGACCACAAACGTAACAAAAATAATCCAGTTTTGGGCACTTGTTTTTCCATATTGAAATATTCAATGTTCTTCTGGTTTTAAAATGTAATTCACTCTGAACAAAAGGGTTGTTTATTCCACAGCCATTAAATTATTAATGCAGCCAACTTGACAAAACGAATGATGCAGAAGTTCTTCTTTGTGGGGCTACTTTCACGTGCAATTCTCAGAATTGAGTCCCAAATCAATGACCTGAAAAATGTTGTAATGTGTAATCACATGATCTCGGTGACCAATTGACTTCGTTATTTCGTGAAATAATGCTATCTGCTAACTTCTCATGCAATAAGGCCTTGTTGCGTTGGCTTTGTGCCTTGTGGCGTCGTCTTGTAGAAACCATAAATTGTCTATATCCATAGCTTACAATTCTAATCACAAAAAGTTTATTTCCATTTCAGTGTAACGTTTGCAGTTGATAGTAATGAAATTTCTGGCACCATTTTCGAAAAAAACAGTCCAATGATTCCACCACCCCAAAATCCACACCAAAGATTGATGATTTGTGGTTGCACGAGCTTCTCGACGATCTATCTTAGAGATTTCCATTGCCTCAAATGCGACAATTTTAGTTATTAACGAATCCACTCAGATGAAAATGGTCCCAATCACTCATCAAGATGATTTTCCTTAAAAAATCGAACTTATGTTATGTTTGGCCGTGCATCCAATCGACGAACTTACGGGTTTCAAATGATTGGAGGCTTTGTAAGCATGCAAATTCATTTCTTTTGTTCAAATTCGATGCCAAGAGGTTCAATTCCTGCGCACGATGACAAATTGAGCTGTCTGGACGTGGCCTGGGCCCTCGATCACGCACCGATGTCTTCACATTTGCTACTGCCCAGTTCATCGAAATTTTTACACGATTTCGGCAATTGCATTTTCGGTTAGTTGATTATGTTGACCCAAAGAATCCATGCTTCGTGATTTTTTAGGTTTAGAATAAAAGAACATGAAAGAAGTTAAGTTATAAAAACGGACACAACATTCGCTAGTCATTGTATAGAATCTAACCATCAATTTAACAGCAATTTCAAGAACTTACATATACAAAACAAACGTAAAAAACTCAACTTATTCTGAAGATTTGAAACCAAAAAATATAATAATCTCTTTCTATAAAAACTCAAAAAAGGTATAAAACTCCTTATCACAATTAATAATCGTATCCTAAATACGTATTTCGACAACTAAGTTGTCATCATCAGTAGGTAAAGCCACTAATCCAAGTGTCTCACATGGGACACAGTAAAGCTAACACATAGAATCGCGCGCAACTTTACACACCGTCCACCTATACACTGACTTTAAAATAAATACACAAACTAAAATTAGGTCAACTTACTCCTCTTAGAAAAACGGCTACACCATGCGTTTATTATCTATTCTTACGCCCTCAATCTTTTCTACTTCTTTTCTAAGAATGAAGAAAGGCAACTGTATGGGATAGGACCGTTGTCCGAGTTAAACGTATTACATTTGTTTTTAGAAATATGAATGCTTTCGTATGCGTCAAGATTTCTGGGGTTGTTGATGTTTTTGACAAGTTTTAACTCTTTCACCGACACGTTACGATCCGTATCCAATGCATGGTTTGCCACGCTCGATTTTTCTGGCCTATTAAATTTAATATGTGATATGTTCTTTAAAACTGGTTATTATTGATCGTTTCGTTTATCCTATATATTTAAAATTATAATTGTCGCAATTAATTTCGTATATAACTGATATTAAATTCAAATTAACCTTATCTTTGGTATTACCTAGGAGACTTTGGTGTTTTCGGATCGAAAAGTAACTTGGAGAACTTGTTCTTTAACAACTCTATTAATGTTTTTCATGATTGGATGGTATGGTAAACACTTACCCTTTTTCTCCTGGTTACGTTGAGATATCAAGCTTGTGGATTCGCGGATTGTCTTTTTTAAACTCGTTTTTCTAATTATTAATTATTTCTAGGTCAAAGCCATTATACTTCGCGATGTTTTTAATGAAATTCGAATCTCTCTTTTGTTAACGGAAAGTTTAGCAACCGATTGACTAAGAAATTAAAAGAAACTGCCTTATGTTGAAAACTATGATGATGATGACACGGACCTTGAGGTTTTTGCATTAATTCCAGATGAATAGGTTTAGGAGTTTTTGGTTGTGCTATTACAATATCTGCCGTAGTTGATGATGGCTCTGGGGTTTTTGTCAGAATAAATATAAAATTCATCATATGTTATTTAAATATCTGCACACTGGCTCATCATAGCAGTCCCGAGTTCAGATCCGGGACTAAGCTGTCCGAGTAGGTTTTCGTGGGTTTCCTTCTCGTTCTAGGCGATTGCCGACAGCTGAACATCTGAATTTTTCCAACGACGCAGACATAATAATAACTCATGGCTTACCAATGCCCCCTGTAATTGGCGTTAAGTTATTGGGAAATGTTAAGGCATGAATTATTATTAAACTTGAATGTATTTTTGGATAATGTCATTCAAAATGGCAGTAATTGCCGAAACATGTAAGAAATTACTTTAAATATATACATATGAGAGTAATCTAAATCTACTCTATACATATATATAATGTGTCCGGGAAAATGTGGGAAATCTCTCGGATTCAGATAGAACATTAAAAAATGAGATGACAAGTTCCCATAATTTTTTTCCTAGCGGCCCTCCCTACGGAGATACGGCCTCCTAAAGGACGCCACTGGAAATCAATTTTTCTTGAATAACTTTTAAACTACTTATTATAATTTAATGAAAATTTAATATGATAAACAGTAGTAAGGACCTCTTAAAATACTGCCATTAAATTTAAATTAGCTTGTTTAGTTTACCAGGGGCGGACTAGGTTGTACATTTTAATGCTTACATTTTTAACACCCTATATGATAAGGAGTTAAAAAAAACAAATTTGGATACCTTGAACATTAAGCTAAAGAAAAGGTACTCTTGTTCATTGTCGATAAAATGAACCGTTTTCGAGAAAAAAAAATAAAAGAATTAATGTTTTGTTTCTATTAAAAAGAACCATGTTTTTTATTTTTTTTGTCTGCAACAAAGTGTGATACAAAAGTCATTCCAGGAACAAAAAAGTTTTAGTTTAGGTTATTTAATACGACAAAATTACAAAGATTCTTAGAAATGCAGTTTTGTCCCAGAAAGGCACCTTAACAGAAATTATGTTTAGAAATGTACTCACTAAAGCTTGCAACGATTGAACCTAAATACGCTAATTAGAAATAATCAATTAAAAACTTCATAAGTGGGTTCAACATGGGCTCCGTGAACTCTGATACACTCGCGGGCACGACGAATAGAGGACTGCTGTACTCGCCACAACAACCCAGCATTGTTTCTTATCACATCACAATGAAATGTGATTCTCTGTAAAAGTTCCTCCCTAGTATCAACCGGAGGGGAATACACCAAGGTTTTGAGATGACCCCACAGGTGAAAATCCATTGGCGTTAGGTCGGGAGACGGTGGAGGCCAGGCGATGGGACCTCCTCTGCCTATCCAACGGTTTGGATAGACGTTATTCAGGTGGTCGCGTACAGCATCGCTAAAATGAGGTGAGGCCCCATCATGCATAAAATACATGCTTTGGCGGGTTGCAAGTGGCAAATGCTCTATTGAATCCAGAAAAGCGTTCTGAAGGAACTGTAAATAAAGTTCACCATTCAATCGTGGCGGCAATAGGCATGGTCCAATCAAAAAATTGCCAATTATTCCTGCCCAAACATTAATTCATTGGAACTGATGTTGATAATGATGAACGACAGTGGCATGAGGGTTTTCATCAGCCCATACATGCGAGATATGTAAATTTACAATACCATTTTTGGTAAACCCTGCTTCATCGGTTAAAAGAATAGTGCTAATGAAGTTTGGGTTTGTTCGTTGCTGATCTAACAGCCAGTTTGCGAACTGGATTCTACGAGGAAAATCTTCAGGAAGTAGTAGATGCACTTTTTGCAGATGATAAGGGTAAAACAACTGTTCTTTAAGTACTACATGAATTGTCGTTTTTGACGTATTAAGCTGCGCGGCTAATCTTCGAGTGCTTATTGAAGGAGTATCACCTACAGTATCCAAAATATTTTCCTCCAATTGCACCGTACGTACTGTTCTTCTCACACCAGCATCAGTACTTTTTTTCGCAAAACTTCCTACAACATTAAAGAAAGTCAATAATGTTACCTTATTAAATGGAATCGCCCACCAGTCTCTCTTAGACGTTGGTCAAGTCGCTGAAATGTTTTCTGATTTGGAATATTGCGATTAGGATATCTTTCTTCATACAACCTTCTTGCTTCCAAAGCATTGCAAGATGCAAGACCGTACATAAGATGCATATCTGCATACTCACTAAATGTGTATCCCATTATCAAATTACATTTACCAAGATATTCAAAATTCAATAAATTAATATCGAAGTAAAGGATCAACGTGTTAACAATATGAAAGATTACAAGATTTAAAATTTACACGTCAATGCAAGATATTTATTAATTCGTGGGTACCATAGTAACGTTTGTAAAAACAATGCCTTTTTTAGTACTGAAAACAGTTTTATTTCAGACTTTTGTATCACACTTTGTTGCAGACAAAAAAAAATAAAAAACATGGTTCTTTCTAATAGAAATAAAACATTAATTCTTTTATTTTTTTTTTCTCGAAAACGGTTCACTTTATCGACAATGAACAAGAGTACCTTTTCTTTAGCTTAATGTTCAAGGTATCCAAATTTGTTTTTTTTTAAACTCCTTATCATACAGGGTGCTAAAAATGTAAGCATTAAAATGTACAACCTAGTCCGCCCCTGGTAAACTAAACAAGCTAATTTAAATTTAAGGGCAGTATTTTAAGAGGTCCTTACTACTGTTTATCATATTAAATTTTCATTAAATTATAATAAGTAGTTTAAAAGTTATTCAAGAAAAATTGATTTGCAGTGGCGTCCTTTAGGAGGCCGTATCTCCGTAGGGAGGGCCGCTAGGAAAAAAATTATGGGAACTTGTCATCTTATTTTTTAATGTTCTACCTGAATCCGAGAGATTTCCCACATTTTCCCGGACACATTGTATAATAATAAAATAGCTTAAATTTTAAAATTATAATTATAAAGTAATTTCTATCACTTTCACCTATAATACTATCTACTATTAATTGAAATATCTCGCTTTTTATGTTAGTTTTCATTCGCAAGACAAAATGATATAATTGTGAAGCAATTGTAGTATGTTAGAATAAATTCTTTGAAACTAAACATTTAGTTATTTATTTCCTAGTATTTACTATATATTTTATTCTACTAGAAGAAGTAATTCAACACTGAAGAATGGAAAAAAAATCTATTACATATATATATATATATATATATATATATATATATATATATACATAAGCTTTACATGAACATTTTTTTATCGAAAATAAAATGAAACAGAATAATATTAATATCATATTGTGCAGAACGAATATCTGCAATAAAATGGGAATTACTTTCAATAATGGACTATGGAGCGAGTATATTCATAAAGAGAGAAACAACATAGAAGGATGCCAAGCATCCGGAAATTGAAAGTCATTCGTTTTTATAAAAGCTGGCAGTTCTCTTACACTCGGAATGATTAAAAAAATTGTAAAAAAAATATCGTAAGACGAACGTTGGTATGGGCGGGCAAAGCGGGTGTTTTAATATATTATATAGGATTTAATATCGTCCCTCATGTTACGACTTATTATTCATACTTAAAGACAATACATTTATACAACATGTAAATGCGATTACTATATTTTGTCCTCCTTCAATACCGCTATGATTTTGCTTCCCATTAACCGCTTTTATACTACTCTGTTTTATATCCTAATGTGTTAAGTACGATTGTTGTCTAGAACACGGTGTCGAGTTCACACCGTTTTATTACTTTTAGCTTTGATTAATCTGTAATAGTGCTTTGTTTCCCCAAATTATACCCTAAATAAAACCACATGATATTTACTTGGCAAGTGAATTATATATAATCTAGATTATACGTGGAAATAACTTTAACGCAATCATAAATATAATGTCAATAATAAAGGAACATTATTACTGTCTTCGACTAGATTGAATTATTATTTTTATGTAGAGAACAATATAAACTTGCGGGACAAAAACCGTATCTCCTTTATTGTCATACATTTCTTTCAATAAACATTATTCATATATATATACAGGGATAGTTAAAAGTATGGAGACGGCGATTTATTGTCGTTAATATCATTTTAGGGAATTATGTTCATTACAAAAGTTTGTTAGGATATTTTGATATACATTTGAGAATATTTGAATTTTTTTTCTTCAATTGTTTTTAGCTACACCTGTCCGCGCAGTTTTTTTAAATGAGAACTAATAAATTTTACTCTACCATTCGATAGAGAATTTTTTTCTCTTTACAATAATATTTTTGTTTTTTTAAAATTCATTTTAAGAACTTTTTTATAAAAAAAATTAAACAAACTAATAACAAAGTAAATTAAAGTAATTGTTCAAATTGTCGTCCATTAGTAATTTGACAATGACTCAATCGATTTACAAAACCCCGAACAGAGTTCTGTAAAAAATCTCGGGGAATTTCTTGTATCGTTCTGGTAATTCGGATTTGTAAATCTTCGACGTTATCGGGCTTATCTTTGTAAACTTTGTTTTTTACGTATCCCCAAAGAAAAAATCTAAAGGACTTAAATCTGGCGAACGGGCTGGCCATTCAATGGTTCCTCGTCTTCCAATCCATCTGTGGGGAAAAACGTTGTCCAGATATTCACGAACATTTACACCATAATATGGTGGGGCGCCATCTTGCTGGAACCAGATACTGTCATTGGGCAGGTGTTCATTGTTTTCATGGGGATAGAGCGTAGCACAAGCAGGTATTATTTTATTTTGCAATACCTGCAAATACAGAGCCGAAGTTAAATTGCCATTGATCAAAAAGGGAACGATAATATGACCGCCTAGAATGCCAACCCAAACATTAACCTTTTGGGGGTACTGCGTATGGTGCTCCAAAAACCAAGAGGGATTTTCCGATGACCAGTATCTGCAGTTATGTCTGTTTACTTCACCGGTAAGGCAAAAAGTAGCTTCGTCAGAGAAAAGAATATTGTTGACAAAATTTTCATTATTATTGCAAATATTTAACATTTCTTCAGAAAATTGTAATCTATCAAAATCATCTTCCGTTATCTCGTGTACAAGGTGTACCTTATAAGGTTTATACTTTTGACCAGGCGCGGCTCGTGATGACGTATTTTGGTTTGCAGTACAATGATACGAGTGCCTCGTGTGTTTTCGGTGTTTACTAAGCAAACGTTACAGTTAGTACACGAGAATACACGAAGCACTCGGATCATTGTACTGCAAACCAAAATACGTTATCACGAGCCGCGCCTGCTTTTGACTTTTTAAAAATGACACGATCGATGACTGTGAAATATTGAAATTGGCCGCTAATTGATTGGTTGATAAATGGGGATATTCAGATACAGCTAATAAAATATCCAGTTTGTTATCATCGCTCTTTGCTGTTCTAGGTCTACCACTCCTTGGCAAATCTTTAACGCTACCCGTTTGTTCAAAGCGTCTTAAAGTTTTACCAACACTGATTTAAAAATTGGATTTCTATTTGGATGCGTATCATTAAATAAATTACAAACGTCTTGTAAACTTCTGCGTCTATCTCCATAACCCAACATCATAAGTATTTCAATTCGTTCATGTTCACTTAAACTCGCCATTGTTAATATTAAGAGCAACAAATTGCACAAATGAATTATTTCTGTCAAAGATTTGACGTACACAATAACCACTGATAAAATTATGTGGCTCAAGTTTGTTTATCGCTACGCTTCTGTCTATCTGCGATGTACCGAACATCTGTTACACAGAACACATGAACCGGCCTTTTCTTATAAAAAAGTTATTAAAATGAATTTTAGAAAACCAAAAATATTATTGTAAAGAGAAAAAAATTCTCTATCGAATGGTAGAGTAAAATTTACTAGTTCCCATTTAAAAAAAACTGCGCGGACAGGCGTAACTAAAAAACAATTGAAGAAAAAAAAATTCAAATATTCTCAAATGTAGATCAAAATATTCTAACAAACTTTTATAATGAACATAATTCCCTAAAATGAATATTAACGACAATAAATCGCCGTCTCCATACTTTTAACTAATCCTGTATATATATTTATAACAAAAAAATGAAGAAAAAATGTTTTGATCTTTCGATATTTTACTTTTGTTAAAGTTTTATGAATACCAAACAACGGCATCGAAACTTTAGTTACCGCTACTGTCTGCGTTCTATAACTTTAATCTTTTATAATGTATGACGAGTTCTTGTATATTTCAGATTATTGCGCAAGTAAAAAGAAAATGGTCGGTCTTCGCCTTCAGGACAAGGGCAAATTCATGCACGGTCACAACTGTGTCGGTAAGTAATTGTAGCTATTTTATTATAGTCCGTCCCTAAGTGTATAATGTAATTCTCTAACGTGAGTCAAATTAACAAAGCAATTTAAAATTGCGATATATGTAATTTACTTTAAAATGTTGGTATGAAAAATGTTAAGGAACCTACGAACAATTTAAGATCGAATTTTCCATATAAATCAAAGAAGTGGTACTGTTATATACAATTACAGTCTAGCTATAAATACTGTCAATTATCGTACAAAACTAAACTACATAAATTCGAAAAGTACGGAAGATATGCTTACAAACGAGGTATAATTTTAAATAGTTAATTGACAAAGGAGATACTTGTTGAAACTTCATTATAACGCTAAGAAATAAGTAATTAAACTTCTAGATACAAAAATTCTTTTATTATAAATACCACTACAATATTGTTTCGCCATTCAATGGCTTCATCAGGTGGATGAAATACTGAATATGTACAATACAAGTTTGAATATTTATGTGAAAATTATTGGGGAAATGGTGGTGGAAAAATTTTTACAATCTTAAATTTAGTAGAGGGGAGTTGTTTAAATCTAGTTGGTCATTTAAAGCTAATCCTAAACTATTGTATCTATTAATTTCTAAGTTTTCTAACAGGTTAAGTTTTTTACTTTTTTCTTGAATGTGTAAAATTTTGAAATCTATATTAAATCTATGATTGATATCTATACAATGACTTGCGAAAGTTCAATCAGTTTTCTTTTCTTTATGGCTTCTCTCGTGTTCTTTCATCCTAATTTTGAATGTCCTCCCCGTTTGTCCTATGTATACCTTATTACAATCTTCGTATGTTAACTTATATACACCAGAGTTTGATTCTTTATCTATTTTATCTTTGTTGTTTTTAATAATGTTCTGTATAGTATTGTCTGTTTTAAATGATATATGTTCGTTATTAAGTTTTTTAATGAAAGTACCAATTTTTTCCGAAATTTTTCCCAAGTAAGTGATTGAATTATAGGAATTAATTATCTTGTATTTTAATTTTGGATAAACTAAGGAAAGGGTTTTAGATTTTTGTTGGCTATTTAGCATGTTATTGACAATATTTATGGAGTAACCATTGTTTAATGCTATTGTGTATATTCTATTTAGTTCAAGGTCGAAATTACTTTTACTCATAGGTACATGAATTAATCTATATACCATTGATTGGTATGCTGATAATTTGTGTGTTATAGGATGAAAAGAATTAGCGTGTATTGTGGTATCTGTATGTGTTGGTTTATGGTATATAGCGAACTCGTGTTTATTAGTTTTGTGTGATATGGTTAAATCTAGAAAATTAATGAATAATTTAGACACTATAACTAGTACACATCCCTTGTTTGGTAATTGTGTATATTGGTTTAGGTATGTTGATGACATATTAATTTGCTTTAACGGTTCAGATAGACAATTAAAAACTTCACATAATTATATCAACACTATTCACCCCAAAATAAAAATAAAAATAAATTTTACTATAGAAACAGAAATAAATAAAAGCATTAATTTTCCAGATTTAACCATATCACACAAAACTAATAAACACGAGTTCGCTATATACCATAATTCTTTTCATCCTATAACACACAAATTATAAGCATACCAATCAATGGTATATAGATTAATTCATGTACCCATGAGTAAAAGTAATTTCGACTTTGAACTAAATAGATATACACAATAGCATTAAGCAATGGTTACTCTATAAATATTGTCAAGAACATCCTAAATAGCCAACGAAAATCTAAAACCCTTTCCTTAGTTTATCCAAAATTAAAATACAAGATAATTAATTCCACTTACTAACTTACTTGGTACTTTCATTAAAAATCTTAATAACGAACATATATCATTTAAAACAGACAATACTATACAGAACATTATTAAAAACAACAAAGATAAAATAGACAAGGAATCAAACTCTGGTGTATATAAGTTAACATGCGAAGATTGTAATAAGGTATACATAGGACAAACGGGGAGGACATTCAAAATTAGGATGAAAGAACACGAGAGAAGCCATAAAGAAAAGAAAACAGATTCAACTTTCGCAAGTCATTGTATAGATATCAATCATAGATTTAATATAGATTTCAAAATTTTACATTCAAGAAAAAAGTAAAAAACTAAACCTGTTAGAAAACTTAGAAATTAATAGATACAATAGTTTAGGATTAGCTTTAAATGACCAACTAGATTTAAACAACTCCCCTCTACTAAATTTAAGATTGTAAAAATTTTTCCACCACCATTTCCCCAATAATTTTCACATAAATATTCAAACTTGTATTGTACATATTCAGTATTTCATCCACCTGATGAAGCCATTGTATGGCGAAACAATATTGTAGTGGTATTTACAATAAAAGAATTTTTGAAACTAGAAGTTTAATTACTTATTTCTTAGAGGTATAATTTATTCAATTGGTTCGCCGTCTGCCTCCACGCAGGGTTGCAACCGACCGGGATATGCATCTATCGATTTACACACTGTTTCTAGCAATATTTTCGTTGCAGCTTCAAGAATATATAGCTTCAAAGACTTCAAATTTGGATTATATCATTTACAAGCTACACCTTATAACACAGGCCTGCAAATTTTGAGTTATGACGACTCCTTTTGAATTCGTTGCTTCTGAAGTATTTTGATGCGCTGATTACGAATATGTATTTAGTTTTTTCTCCATAAGATCCAGAATTTTCAGAATATACATAGGAAGACAATTGCAAAAAAAAGATACCTTTACTTTGAAAAAAAATTATATTAAAGAAATTCTAGAACTTAAAAATTATTGAAATTTGATAAGCGATTACTTGTTTATTGAGTAAACATGTCATTTTTATCTTTGTGAATTTTTGTCATTTTTTCTCTAAAGCTTCTATTTTGAGATTTTCTTTTAAATTTTCGATTTGGATCATCTCACCTCAGCAGCTAACAATAATTCCGCCAACATGTTTGTATTCCACCTTCCTTGATACTTCTTTTCCATATCTTTAAAATCTTGGTGAAGTCATTGACCTTGTTCTTCGCTAACGGCTCTTAAATTTACCGGAAAGTAGTCAATCTGCGAAACCAAGAATTGCGGTTTCATGCTCATAGAATAGCCCATTAAGTCCAAATTTGCAATCCTATTCGCCACTATTTCTTTATAATCAGGGATTTATTGTTCCCAAAGAAATTTTGCACCACATCCTTGAAGATTTCCATGCTTCTAACTCAATTTGGCTGAGTTTTTCATCGAATTTTTCATCCTTCATTAATTTTCTCTAAACTGAGCAATAATATGATATACGGAAGGTTCTTTAATTATAAGAAGCAAGAGAAAAGCTAAAATTTGTCGCGTACTCATTACAACTTTGCATAATGCAATGATAGGGATGCCGTTATGGTATTTGAACCAATTCATAGTGTACAATCGATGGTCGAAATGGTTCACCCGACGGCTAATTGGAAGTCTTATTACAGCCAAGTTTGCGTCGTTTTCGCTTTATAAGCAGATGCATAATCCTATCGAAACATCCATTTCTGAAGGAGAAGTCTGCATGAAGTTTAACTGCAGTTTCCAATAGAGTTTTCTTGTTAAACTAAGGCCCATATTTTCACTCCAATATTTCAAACCAATAGCAGAAGCACCTTCGTTGTTAGACCTCACCAAACCACTACTGAGGCCGAATGGTGGTGACGAAGAGTCTGACATTGGTTTAGAGTGTCAGAATCTTCTGAGCTACTAAAAAATTTCGGTCATACACCCTATTTCCTAAAAGTAAAGAATTTATTCTCGGATAATAAGATTTTAGAATGCCCTGTTTTGCCATAAGGGTAACTTACAACTTCGCTCTTTCCGTTCTTATGACCTACAAGACTGGTGTTAAGTGATAGTATTTGTTACTTCCGCTTAAATATTCCCCTATGGTGCAAGAGATTGTTCTGATACAATATTCATTTTATTTTATGTGACAAGATTATTTGCTTCCGCAGGAGATTTCGGACGATTCTTGCACGAACAACTGCCACAGTCAACATACGTAAATAACGAGGATGACCGGTACGAGTGTGATCAATGATATTACCAATATCAATAATACAATATAGGTAATTCCGTACAAGTGTGTAACATTGATAGTATTTATAGCTAGACTGTGTACTATGCAAATATATTACATCCGCCTTTTATTGGTTGTAATCGTAAATTACAGTAGTAATAAATTCCTTTAAACAATTCATAAACAATTAACTTTGATTTTTAGTTCGTAAGATCTTCATTACCAAACGGGAGAGAAGATAAAGTATGACTAGGAAAGATTGGCCGACGAGCATCTCAGTGGATAGCTGCCAGAAGAGTTTCTTCCACTGTGATGGTTCAAGTCGGCAGTATATCAGCACCACCTGACCAATGCGTCTGAACTACTGAAAATGACCAATTCCGTTTTATAAGCATCTACTTACTTGATAGGAAAATCTCAGGATCGTTTGTTTTCCGGTAATGCACGAAAGCTCTACCTAAAAGAATGATGATACTTCGAATTTTGTAAAAAAGCTGTTGTTGAAAATGTAGAAAACGATAATTGATTCTTGTGTTTAGTCAGGCTAGTAATTATCGTAACTAATAACTGGAGTTCATATTTGTTACACTGATGAATCATATAACATTCTTATATATTTGATTAACATGGAAATTAATTTCTTTAATTTGAATTATTTTAAAACAAAAAAAATATTATAATATTTTTTTTACCTTAATACAGCTTAACCCTAGGATGCATACATGGTACAATATCTACTTTTGCATAAACCGGGCCTCACTAAAACTGATTATAAACTGCGCCAACCTTGAAATTAAAATTTATTGAAATAAAGCTGCATTCAACAAATCATTTCACGAAAAAGGAACATATACTGATGGATAAAATTAGCGCAGCACCTATAAAATGAATATATATTTTTTTTATCAAGGAGACTTATAAATCACACATTTTCTGAAAAAAAACAACTGTGACTTGAATTAGTAATTTCTATACAAGTTAATACCTATTTTGCGCTCATTTTCAATATTGCATTGTTAATGTCAGCAAGTGTAATAGCGTTGTGGGTTTGTGGGCAACAGCTTCCATAATTTTATTATGTCTCTTTGCTTCCTCCATCTGTTGTTGGGCTTCTCTTGTTTTACCAACTGCTCTAGCGATACCAGCAGCTCCGCATGCGAGACTACCTAGAGCGCTCAAACCAGCAAATAGCGGTATCAGAGGTAAAATCCGTCCAGATTTCGGTATTGGTAATATTCGAGGTATCTTTATGCGTTTTCTACCACCAGCTTTCTTAATGGCAATTCTGGCGGCTTTCAATTTTAAACCCGCTCCTGCTTTTACTTTACCGCCTATATATCCCTTCAGTGCGCCTTTCGCTTTAAACAATACAGATTTGTTGAATGGATGTTTTCTTTTTGTTTTTTAACCCCATTCCCATTTTTCTTTTGGCTTTACGTAGCGAGCAAATAACTCAAACTGTACCTTAACTCCCGATAATACCCGCTCAACAACATTTTCGATCAACTGGCTAGCATTATAATCACAAAATCGGAGGAGTTTCAGGAGAGAGATTCGGGGTGGGCGTTGGTTTCGATCTCGCATTTAGAAATTAACATAAATTCTTTTACGCCCCTTAGCGGATGTAATTTAAATGTTACTTTGCCCAAAGTAACTGTTTATCACGTGATTCGTCTCTTATCGTGAAAGACCTATAATTCTTGTAATTCTCTCGATTCAGCGAATATATTATGTTGCCAGAACTAGGAATGGTTGCTAGCTTGAATTCTGTCTATGTGCTAAAACAAACTCTTTGCGGACTTGGAAATGGAAAACCGAAAAAGTTTCTCAACGCTAAACCATCTGAGACATCTGAGACTGTTCAAAATCATACGCAGCTGACTGATAAACAGAGAGCTGATATCGATTCTATTGTATCGGTTTTAAAACAATATAGCACGCTCTCTGCTTGGCCGGCTGCTGTGTCTGCTAATAATAATGAAATTATTCTATAATAAATAATTGTGGTGCTGGTGAAGTTGCATCAAAAGTCCAGGATGTATGTGATAATGCTTACATATATTACAACTTTTCAGATTTTCATTTTGTTCGAATTGCGCACATATTTAAATGCCTCCAGTGGGAAATTTACGTGAGCATAATTCTGTGAAAATTAAAGAAGGGTCTAGCGAACGTGAGGTTGCACGGAAGCTTGCTGTTTATCATACTATTGTTCGATGTCTTCAGCGATTTAGGGTAACAGATTCACATGCTAGGAGATCAGTACAAGGCCGACCAAGCTTAATAAACCAAAAGGATGATCGTTTTACAACCCTACAAGCATTAAGAAATCGATTCCTCGCCAGAAACGAGGTAAAAAATAGACTTCAAGATATTCGAAATGTTGCGATTTCTCCCAAACCAGTAAGAATAAGGCTTAAGGAAACTAGATTGAGTGAGAAACCCCTCTCTTAACCATACCCCACAAGCAAGCTAGGCTTGAGTTTGCTCGGGAACATGTGGATTGAGATTTGAATGATTGGAAGAGAGTGTCGTATACTGATGAAGTCTAGAAGAATTGACTTTAGATGTTCCGATGGACGCACTTTTTATCTAGAGAAGAAAGATACCGCCAAGAATGTATGGTTCTCTAAGTGTCTTTCCGTGGGGGGTCAATAATATTTTGGGGTGACGTTTCTTTCTAGGTCGGTATGGATTTTGTAGTGATCCGAGGAAGAGTATTAAACACCCCGAGGTACATCCAGGAGATTCTGGAAGAACACGTCGCACCTTTTGCGCATTACATATGGATGATAATGCCACAACGCACTGAGCGCAGATCGTAAACGAATATCTGAACGAGGATGCCATTCAACGTTTAGAGTAGCCAGCGCGTAGTCCTGACTTGAATGGGATAGAACACGTTTGGGATCAGCTTAAATGGCGCATCAGATGTCGAAATCCTGCTCCTGCAACCTTAGCTGAGCTGGAAAACGCGGCTCTGGAAGAATGACATAACATTCCTCAAGATTTCATCATAAATATTTTCCATAGCATCCAAAGACGTTTAGGGGAAGTTATTCGATCTATAAGCGGCAATGCATGATATTGAAACTGTTAATAACTGAAACAGTTTAACCGTTTATTTTCAATTTTTTTCATTCTTATGTTTTCACTGAAAATTTCAATAAAATATGGATTATTTTTTAGTTCTTTTTATCATAAAAAAATTGCGAAATCTTTGATACACAATCCCTTGTATTTTTATTTCCATCAATTAAATTAATTTTGATAGATAGGTATACTAAGAGTGAAAGAATTAATTCAAAATTTATTAAGCGGTGCGCTAATTTTGTCCATCAGTGTAGTTATCGTATAACAAATATTATTTATAGATTACAATAACAAGTATGTAGTACATATTATTTCACTGTGTTCATTACATATATTATTTTTGCAATTTGCACTTACCATTTTCTTTTCCGATCTATTTTTTGAAGGCCCCGGAGCTTTTTCTATCTTGATCATTTCATTTGTTTAAGGTGTATGTATCAATAAATTTATTCATCCATTCCATCATGCTACGTCGTTTGTTAGGGTTAAGCAATCTACTTGGCATATAGTTGCTAAATCTTTAAGAAAGATTTTTTGTTCGTGAGTGACACTAACGTTATAATAAATGCATTTAGTACTGCCACATCAACTATATTAAAGAAAAACGTCATAAGTAAAACCTGGATTATATGCAAAGAAAAACTGAAAATATGCGCATAAATATGCAGATGTTTTAGCCTAAATATGCACTTCCTTATGAAACATATGCAGGTAAAAAAATACGAGGAATGTTACAAAATGGAATACTGTAGAACAAATATTCTATTGTGTTTACCACAAGTTTATTTAGAACATTTTACAATAGAATTAACTATGAAAACAATTTACAATCACATATTTCTCAAAGTTTCCAACAGAAAAATTGTGACGCTTGTCTGAAAACATGTATTTATATATTTAAAAGGTTCGTTCTACGTCGACGCTTGTTATAGGAGCATATTTTAAATTAGAAATATCATCCATTGTCAACTCAATATTTTCGACTGAATCACCACACAAGATTTTAGCAATGTCCTTTAGCTTTTTAAAACCCTCATTTTTTCCTATTACACTCAAAAATTTTTCATACACGGACTGTCCACTCCTCCTTTAACATCAAAACATGACTTTTCAAATTTGTTTATTATTTCAACGCTCTCGATTAGCGACATAAATTGTTTTTCCAACTGCAATATAGAAGTTGAAATAAAACTGTAATTGGCTTTAATAAAGGCCAACTGTTGAGGTATTTCTTTACTCGAACATACCTTTTGGGCATCTATCACAGATTGTGCATCCCTATCAAGATCCATAATAATTGTCTTTATTCCTTCATAATGATTTGCATGAAAATAGCAACCTCCAACCACGTTCCTCATCGAGTGATTACTGGTTGTGATTGAAGCGGAACACCGGGTAGATGTTGTTTGTAAAATTGAACTTGTAATGGGGCCTTTAAAAATACTTTCTTAACACTACAAATTAAAGTATTTACTAATGGAAAATGGTTTCTGACTTCTTCTGCAACACGATTTAGTCCCTGCGCCAAGAAAGTTGTGTGAATTAAATTTTGGTAAAAGATTTTCAAGTTGAAAGCCGCCTTCGCCATGTATGGTGCAGCATCCGTCAAAAACAATAGAATTTTCTGTGTTGGAATCGATTCTGGTAAGAAAAAAGTTGCCAGTTGTTCCTGTATAAACCTTGTTATTGTCAAATTATTTGCCTTTTCCAACTATTTGGATAAAATTAAATAAGATTTTGCTGCAACCGATACGTTAAGGATACCAATCATTAAATGAACTATGTATCGGCCCACACTGTCAGTAGTTTCATCTACGCATATGTAAAGATAATTGTTTGCAACAACCTTCTTAATGCTATTCAATGTTTCTGCATAGATACAGCGAATATATTTTTTCTTAACGTGCTCTCGTCGGGAATGTTATATTTTCTGATGTACTTTTGCAAAAATAACTTGACATTTAAATTGTTTAATTTATGTAGTGAAATATCTGCCGACACAAACATTCAACACAAATCTTCATTAATTAGTTCTTGTACCGATTTTGTGGAAGTTGATGGCAAACATTGCGCTAATGTTTGCTGACTCTTCTTCGCCAATTTCATTTTTGTTAGTTTTGCAGCATGAGATGGAGTTTTCATATGTTGGTCGACTTGAAACTTTCTCTCACTTGTAATCTGCAGAAAAAAGTATCACATCATCGGTTGTTTTCTTATAAAATAAATGTTCGTAAAAGATAAAGGAATAATTAAAAACTTAATTAATTAATTAATAAGAGGAAATAAACTTGAAATTTTACTCACAATCTTGCAGCATGCTACGCAAAACGCTTTTTCTCCATACATACGCAATTCTGAATAAAGTTCAATCTATCCAGGCACAGTCGGTATTTTGGGCTTTTTTTGCTATAATATATCACAACTCACAAGTTTACACTTCGGAAAGTCAACGTAAAATGACGTTTAAAATAAAATTACTTTCGAATATGGGAATAAATTTCTCCGAAAAGCAAAGAAACACACATATTCCTAATTTTCTGGTAAAATGTATTTTTGTATTTATTTAGAAGTTTTAAGGTATTAGCTTTTCCTGGAATTCTGTCTATGTCTGGATGTATGGGAAGATCATTAATAAGTTCTTGGAGACGCTTATCGGAAAAGTAACGGAAAGAGGCTTAATAAAATGCTATTTTTAATTTAAAGAGGGCTGTTTAGTTTTTGTTTGTTTGTTACATCCACGACATATTTTTAGTAATGCGTATAATAAATTTGATTTAGTAAATAAATAAAACTCGGATACTTGAAATATGCAAAAATGCTGAATTACTACAAAATATGCAAATAAATGCTGAATTACTACAAAATATACAAATAAATGCTGAATTACTACAAAATATACAAATAATATACAAAATGCATATATTATGCAAATATGCAAATTTATCCAGATTGCATATAATCCGGCCTTTAGTGATGATAAAAAATTACTTTCTGATTTAAAAAAAATAATACAAATTATTTGACCTTAGATATAGTTGAATCAATACCTTTTTAGACCATACTAGAACATTGAATTAATTTAAGAATATTTAATACAAATTATACTCCAAGCCTAATAGGCATCTTAGGGTTAGGTAAGTTGACTAAGTGTTTTTATTACAATCTAGTAATATGAAATTATTTTGCTTTTTATTTACGAAACCGTATACATTTAGTTATTGCTACACTCATCAAAAATAATACTTTGAATTCAAACATGCCGAAATGTGCGTAATTATTTTATTTTATTTTATAATTAGATAATAATATAGTTTATTATTTAAGCATGTTAAATTCTACTAAAACTCGCGATTGTATTGGCTGTAGAGGCATCATTCTTCAATAAAGTCCTGTCTCATGGTGCAAGTAATTATAATTTGCTTTACAAAAAAGTTTTTATAAGTTAATTAAGAACATTTTGACACAGGTCCTTTAATTGAACACTTAGAGCTGAATATTAATATTTTATAATCATCTCTAAATATAAATTTTAGAAAATGGTCTATTCAAAGTAAATTAAGTGAACATCTTAATATAATTAACAACAACGAAATTGTGTCAATAAATACAGAGGTGTGCAAATTAAATATGTGAATCAAGTACTTAATAGATGAACTCTGCAATAAGCTTAATAACTTTCAGCTGCGATTTGATATAAAAGAAAACGATATCATACAAGTTTGCGTTTCTAATTGTACGAATTCTTACTCTTGTATTAATGTCATATTTATTTGCATTTACAGCAACTGAAACTTTCTCAAGCACTAGTGCATGCGCTTTCCATACAACGTACTTCCTAGTTAACTTACTAACTTACCCAACAAACACGATTGCCCCAGAGATCTTCGATTTAAATGCTAACTCAATTTAGAGATGGGCAATTTAGAGGTTCTTTTAAAAAAATAGGCGCCACTGTGTTTTTAATATTAAACCGGTTCAGCGAACACAGACGCTACCGAAAATAAGCTAAATAATTCACAGATAATACGTGGACAAATTCTAACATAACAATAAAACGTCAAATAAGATAACAATAGGAATATGTAATTTATTAAATTCGCGACAGTCAATATATGTAAACAATCATCTCTGTCGAACATAACAGTAATAAACATAAGAAATATAATATTAAAAAGTAACAACAAAAAAATAATTCAACATCTGATTAAGGCTTCCGATCCACAATTAATAATGAATTAAACAACAAGAATTAAAAATTCAGTGACCAACTTGCTTAATGAATACAAAAGTTATATAAATAAAATTTAAAGAAAAGTAATAAGTTGATACTAAGTTATTGACTCATACAATAGAGTAAATTTTAACTTGAAAAATAATAATGTATGTGAACGATACCAAATCATCATGGATGTAAACACAGTTGTATACACAACCGACTAATATATCTTCAAAAATTTAATTAAAGTTCCAATTTCCTCTAACAATAGGATAACGATAGAATAAATATCCGCAAAAGAAATTTTTAAAGATCGAAATTACCAAATATAAGCAAAATTTTACGATATACAGATCCATTCATAATTTATTTACCAACGACCAAAAATGGCAAATGGGCAAAATCTACCCGTTACAATATATTTTAGCAATTCACTAAAAGTGTTGTCAATAAATAAAGCTTATCCTTATAATAGATCTCGGTTTCTTGGTTGGAACCGCATCGAGTTAGGCGTAATTGCCAACGTTTCGTCCACTGTTGCAATGGACATGTTCAGGGCTGCACGCAGATGTTCGTCGATTCGCAGTAGCTTGAAGAATGCTAGGACAGAAATCGGCACAACTTATATAGGCGGGACCGGGTCCGATGGTTGGACACAATGAGCCAGTCACATGCGTCGTATGTGCATGGTAATTCGTAGTAAAATTAAATAGAGTTCGCCACGTTAGATGTAACGTATAGCCATCGTCTCTATTGAGATTGCGGGGATGTTTGTGAATTTCAATAGATTCACGGATTTTCCTAAGGAAGTAATGCGATTCACGGGACAGAAGCTTGACATCTTTGAAAAGAATTTGATGACCGGAGTTGAGTTTGTGTTCTGCCAGCGCTGAACCGGCTATATTCAACAGTCTAGTACAACGTTCATGCTCGGACACACATACGCCGACTGGCCGCTTAGTTTCGCCAATGTACACACTGCCACACGAACACAGCATATGATACACTCTTGGTGCTTGGAGCGGAGATAATGTGTCTTTAACCGAGGGTAAGAGGTCCGAAACTTTAAAATGGGGTCCGAAGACGGTTTTGATTTTATTGCTATGAACCTTTCCTATATGATCGGTGATACCTTAAATATACGGTAAGAAGGCGGTGTTGATGTTAGGATCGGGCTCGCTCCGCAATTTGGGGTTACGATGTCTAACTATAGTACGGTGTATGTCGTGGGCGTGATAATTATTCTGGAGTAGGATGTTAGAAATATGTTTAAGTTCAGGGGGTAGTGCCTTAGGTTCTGAGATAGAAAACGCGCGATGTACCAGAAATATAAAAATACAGGCCATTTACTCAATACTCATATGGATTTCGTCAATTCTCCTTTATTAGGCCTATTTTACAATTTATTCTTTATTTATTTTGTTTTTCCCGTCAATTTTTCAGAATCACAATCTGTTCGACCTTTAAGTAAAATATGCTCTTTCGATAGCCACCTTTTTTTCTAACATAACTAGTCTACAATAGTGCAACTGACGTTCGGTTTCGAAATAAACTGCGGAGGCAAATGCAAACACCTGCGCATCACACTGTGGGTGAAAAGCAATGGTAGCAATACCACTACAACTATCGGAAGTCGTTATATTGAAACTCGATTTTTCGACTTTTGGCTAGGATTTTCCGATTCGGTTCCACTGTGTGTCGGTAGGATTTAAGACCTCAATAATTCAATATATTTATTCGCTGTTAAAGTGGCGTGGGTGTCATTCTTAAACGTAAATTTTAAAGTAAATTCACCCTTTTTATTATTAAAAAATTACGTATTTGAAATTCATGAATAAATAAAATAAATAATAAATAAATATCGAATAATAAAAAAATAATAAATAAATATCGAATAAATAAAATATCGTACATTTAAAAAGAACCATGTAATTAGTAAATTCAAACGCAATTTAATAAAAGTACAAAATAACCAAACATTTGTAATGCTGATCACATACACGAACACATATCAGGGAGAATATATTTTGAAAAGTATCTGTAGGTACATTTGTCGTTAATATAAATGAAAATGACGTTTTTTTTACACTGTTATCTATTCAAAATGGTTACTAACTCCCAAAATTTGGTTAATAATGTATTTTGGTAGCACAGATAACCTATGTGAACGTATTTTATTTAATTGTGGGATTTCAGTACGTTTCCGCCAATAACTTTATTAGAAAAAGTTGTTTATATTTGAGTTTATTTAGAGGAACCAACAATTTTTTGCCAAACATTTTTGGTACACATATTCTTGACATCATGCCAATATAGGATCCTTGAAATCCACAGTACAAACTTTAGATACATTATGTATAAATGTAATAGTGAAAAACGTTTTACATCTTCCTGTCCACAGGTTTTAACCAAATTGAACATCTGAAACATAAAATACCAGCACATTAAAACTAATTTTAATCATTTTAGAATTCTTGATATACAAGAGTTACTATTAAGATAATTAAAAATTACTGAAAAGCCACTTCCGTCAACGGGAACGTACAGACGCATTTCGCGTACGGTATCTCGAAGACAGACATGCCTTTTCAATTCTCTACTTTGTGTATATATAGTTAACATTCTGAACTTACTGCAAATGAGAATTAATGAATATTAAATCCCATTTTTACATGTCAATGTCGCCTTATGTGATGCATTAATAACTACAATCCGACAAACCAAGTTTGTACTAGCATGTATAACACACCTCGTCGCGACTATGATCTTACTGGTTGTTAGGATAATTAAAAATTACTGAAAAGCCACTTCCATCAACGGGAACGTACAGACGCGTTTCGCTCTAATTGAAGCTTATCCATGTACGGTATCTCGAAGACAGACATGGCTTTTCAATTCTCTACTTTGTGTATATATAGTTAACATTCTGAACTTACTGCAAATGAGAATTAATGAATATTAAATCCAATTTTTACATGTCAATGTCGCTTGATGTGATGCATTAATAAAATAAAAGAGTTACTATCTTGAAGACAAACTTACCTCTTTAAATCGTTGGGAAATGAAAAAAACTTAAACTTGCATTGTATTCCGTGTTACTGGGACACAATCGGAAACAACAATATTTCGGAGCCATCTCTAAAGAATAACTAAAAAAAACTATTGAATAATAATAATTATAAAAGTCTGCGAAAAATACAAACGCGTAATCGAAATTTATAATTAAAATCAAAATTACACTAGCAAAAGAACTAAGGTTTACGGCACTGGGCTTTTCGACAAAAATATACCAAAGCATCTACAACGTCTAAAGAACTGAGAAGCGCATGTTCCAAAACAGCGCACATACTTTGCACTTCTTTCGTACAATCATTACAAAAAATTAAATACTATCATGAAAATTTGGCCGAGTGATACATTTGTATAAATGGCTCTACCTACAAAAGGAGATCAAATTGAAATGGGTTGGGTGTCGACACCTCCCACATCGTTGAATTTTCTCGCTTCCACGGTGTATGTTAACCTTTGTCTTAAGTACTGTAATCTGCACACCTCTGATTACATTATACTTCGAAACACACTTTTGTTTTTAGTTTTTATATTTACTTAACTTGTACTTACATTCATAACCTGCAGTATACCGTATGTGTTAAATATCATTAGGCATCGAGAATCAACGTATGAGTACATACAATGTATACGTACATGAGAAAGCCAGTCCAATGCGAAGACCGCGACGACTGACGATTGTCTCCGATATCGATTGACTGGAAATTTTGCATTCAGTCTAGCTGCGGCCGTTACAGTTTGAAAGCGTACAATAAAATTAATGTATAATGGCTCTTTATACACCCACTGAAAAGCTTCAGTTAGTAAAATGGTTTTATGCTGGCAAGTCTGCAATGGAGTGCATGAATTTGTTTGCGCTGACTTTTGCAGACCGTTCTATACCTTGCAGACAAACAATTTATAATATTATAAATAAATTTGAAACTGGTTTCTGTCTCAATAACTGTACGAAATGCAAACCAAGAGGGGTATCACCACAAAAAATTGAGGAAAGAAAACGGCGGGATGTATTAATTTGTAGTATTATGGAAATTGATAACACGAGATGTACTAGAAGTGCTGCCGAGGAATTGGGTACAAGTAACACAACTATTTCACGTATTTGGAAACGTAATGGTTTAAAATGTTTCAAATATTCGAAAACTCAAGAAATATTTCCCGAGGACAATTTCCGGAGAATGGAGTTTTGTTAAAACGTTATGGAAAAGATACATCGAGATGAAAATTTCGTTAAAAATATTCTCTTCACTGATGAATCAACTTTTCCATTACACGGAAAGCACAATCCCTCTGTTCTTCGATATTGGACTTACCGGCATTTTGCAAATCGCACTCAGTATCCTCAAAAACTAAACGTTTGGGCAGGTATTTTAGGTGACCATTCTATAGGCCCCTATTTTATTGATGGTATATTAAATGCCGACAAGTATCTCGAATTACTGAAAAATAAAATACTTCCCGCCATTCAAAACATTGGAATAAATCAGGAAATCGTTTGGTTTCAACATGATGGCTGTCCAGCACATAATGCAGTTAGGAATCCAGTCCAGGAATTTCTAGGAAATACTTTTCCTGACCATCTTATTACTGGAACAGGAAACATTTCTTTTTGTGGGGATATCTAAAAAATATTGTTTATACTCATGAAGCTGGTAGAGCAAAAAATCTAGTTGCCTTGAGAGAAAAAATAACTGAGGCGAATTCATTAACTGCCGACATGTTAGCAAATGTAAGAGCTAATTTCTACGACCGCCTAGGACAATGTCTTGCTGTGCAAGGAGGAATTTTTGAACCTCTTGTATAATTTATTATAATTTTTATAATCCTTTTTTATTTATTTTATTAGGATTATTCTTTAATTTTATTAGAATTACGCTTTTGTTTATGCGATGCACCGCAGCTTAAAAATTTCCTGCATCTTCTGAAAGAAATAAGAAAAGCAAATCCCTTGCAATTCGTAAATGTTATTTTAGAACGCATTACAAGTACCTATGTCATGGTCAAATGATTACTGCTAACTTGTATTTGCGAAACAATCGGAGACAATCGTTGCCGGCCATCACGGTCTTCGCCGGCATTGGATCGGCTTTTCCATATACATATACATCGTATGTACTCATACGTATTCCATATGCCTAATGATATTTGACACATGCGGTGTCTAGATACGTACTATTGCACAAATTTGAAAGTGTACCATAATTACATGAAAATATATTTTATTTAAGAAGGATATATATATTTGTGATTTCTTGTTTTTTGTGAGATTTTTATGTATCTATTTGTATATAATGTACCATAAAGAATAAACTAGTATTTACTTATATATTGTACAGTTTAAGGAAATTATGGTTATTTTATGAATTAATTATAACGATACTAGTATTGAAGTACCTTTAGGTGTACATGCATAGGTACTTATAAAAATGTAACATGTAGAGTTTTGTTTCTGTTTAATACCGCTGAGAAATATTGTAACCAAATAAATTATGTTAAAATAAACAGTTAGTGATTTTATTTTCCCAAAAACGATCTAGAACACTAATTTTTTCGTACATCTTCACTTTCATCTAATAGTTCCCGTAATATGGTCTAAGGGTCCACATGGGTGCAGCAGGTAGGTCAGTTACGAGTTGAGCTTTACGCTAGGGTGATGTAAAGCTCAGTCACCTGCAGATAAACATCTTTATTAGCTATTGACGAAAAATGCAACTAAAATAATATAATTAAGAAATTATAGACTCGCTTGGTTGTGTTTATCCGGCACGGATAAGAAAAAACGTGTAAAAAAACGCTGAACAGCGTTGTTTACTACATTAACTGTAGCTCCTGTCGATAGCGTGGTAAAAAAAAAACAGAGATTGTATTCTCTAAAAATTGGTATAGTAGTGTGACCGAGTTAGGGATAATCAATCACGTTGCAAATAGCGACGTCTAAAAAATTAAGAGTTAATTAATAACCCGAAATAAAGAGATTTAACGTCAATGAAATGAATTTCATGAAAAAATACCTAAAAATTATACGTCACACGTTATGATTTTGATAACCTTCACGATAGTGAATTAAATTCAACTATAAAATTATGTTCAATTTAATACGCGCTTGGTAAAATTTTGACATGTGTAAAAAATAGATCTGTAATAAATAAAATTACTGATTAAAATATAATTAGAATAGAAATGTACGCAATTGACTAACTAAATTAAAATGCAAGTGCGAAAGGAATGTTCGAGAATTATTAAATGCCCCAGTTGGACCGTTTGATCGCAGGTAGTTTCGTTTGTCCGTAATAATACAAAACAAAGGCTTTCGCTTGAAAGTATAAATAATATGCCACAAAGTGTCTTAAGCGTGAGTTACATTACACTTTTTTTCGTACTAGAAAGTTCTTGTACAAGTGCTACCCCTTAAAAACGTGTAGGCAGCAAAACCCCAGTTGGAATTAGGACGTGTCCTAATTCCGCCCCTGGTCTCAAAGGCCAGCTCAGTTAAAAAAAAATAAAGCGGGAGCGTCGTGGGCCAACACAACGCAAGATCTTAATTGGGCACCACTACGTTTGGTCTGACAAGTATCTAGGCTAACGTAGAACACCCTCGGCCTTAAGGGCTTAAGAACACTTAAAAGGGGTGTTTGACTTCCAAGTAACAACCAAACACTTTTGCTCGTTAGGGTATTAAGGCAAACAAACGCAAACTCGGATATATCAGTAACAAATAAATTTATTGAACAGTCAAATGATTAAATAAGAAAGTTACAAACAAATCTAACGCAAAACAATTGATTAAAGAAATTTAATTAAAATACGGTAATCCCAAAGATTGTACTGTAATTGATAAGATAATCACATAAGCATTAATAAAACAAAGTGTGTTAAGATTTTGAATCTAGCGTTAGTAGATCATCAAAGCTTTGAAGTTCTTTACATTGCTTACGAATCACCCAGTATTAAATCTACAGCAGTAATTAAAAAAACAAGAAAAGTAAAACTAAAGTGACGTAAACTAATTCTAAGGAATTCACAAATTAATTGAATCAAACAATTCAGGGCTCAGCCCGTATATATATATTAAAAAAACATCAATTGAGTAACTTTCAAAAATAAACACTTGGAGGTGTTTTAAATTATATAAGTGGCAATAGAGACATTGGTTCTCTGACAGGAATAAAATTAATTATATCAAGAGTAATTTATAGTAAACATAAAACGTTACCCAAGTATGAGTAAAAGTAAAACTAGGTTCAAAATTATATAATTATAGCTCTTAAGCCACTTGGATTAATTATAAGACAACATAAATTAAACTTAACGTAAGCAAATTACTTAACAAAATTAAGTCAACAAATTAGGTGAAATTACAAAAGTATTCGGAATAAATTTAATTTAAAGTAGTTTTTCTGTTTTCGTCAAAATGGCGTCTCAAACCATGCAGCACGTGGTTGCACACAAAGTTGATTTATTTAATAAAATAAAAACTATAAAGCCAAAAATTACGGGAACTTCGTCGTGAATCTGGATTATGCGACAATTTAATAATTTACCACACTACCTTGCGTGAATTCAAAAGCAGTGGCTTCCAGAACGTGGTTACCGGAATCCCGGAAAACGTGGATGTCGGAATCCTTACTGCCGGGATGCTGTCTGAGTCGGGATTTCCCGCGCAGAAGCTAATTGGCAATCTTCCCCTGAGCCGCAAACTACAGCCCTAAATTAAGGAAAAAGAAATCGAATAAACGGAAGTTCATACGAAACAAAAGAAAAACGGAGTACGTTGCTGCGGAAAATTACAGCCGTCCCAAAGTTTAAAACTCACCTGAAGCACGAGGTCGAATAAAATTTACACTTCACTAATGAATAATTAATGCCAATAAGTCAAGTAAGAACAAAGCCTGCCTACGCAGAAAATTAAACGGAGAAAGAAACAAAACTTGACTTAGGTTTCGAACTTCTGAGTACTTCAGAGCTAGCACGATAAAGATAGCCCTTATTAACGGCTGTACGACATTTATATCAGAAAGTATACTACGTCATAGTCACAAAAAAACATACTCCGTCGGAATATGTGAAAAATAAGGAAATAATTAACCAAAAACCATAGCAAGATAAAAGAGAGATTAAGGAAGCTAATAAGCTAAAATACGGAAGTAAAATCGCAGCAACAAAAAAGGTAATTGACCAATTTTGAAATACAGAAAAATGCAAAGCAAACTAAAACGGAAGTAATCCTATAAGCCGCGTAGATGGCGTACAATGCCAATGACATGGAAAACCCAAAATAAAACTTAAAATAAAAGTTAAACAATCAAATAAATCGTCTTGAAAGAATTACCAAAATTCCATAATTAAAATAATGATTATAAAAAAACATGAGTACGCATAAATTACACAAAGAGGCGACTGCGCAGAGAAAGCAGAAAAAATACTCCGGGAACATTAAGGATATACGGTCATCCAAAACATTTGAAACATGATTAAAAATAGGAGGTATTAAAGTTTGAAAATAGCATAAGTTTGATCAATAATAAACCAAAAATTACAATAAAATAGAAATAAACGTAAATAATGAAAAATGATCGGTCTAAGTAGACTAAGCGAGGTTAATAACGAAGTTAATTGAATAAAATTCCCTGAATGTTCTCAAAATGATTTTACGAACGTAACACAAGATTTCATACAAATTTTAATTTATGCTATATTGAATAGAGGGCACCAAACTTTGAGTGCGTTACCAACATAAAATAAAAATTACTTTTTGATTAATATTATATATTTGACGTTTAGACGGGTTGTGGTTATTTATTACCTCTTAGAGATACAAAAATATTTAAAAAAATAATTTGAAAACCGATATATCGGTGCCCCATATTTTGTTACTGAACATTCTGACACAATTTCTATTAATTTTCAGAACAAAACAAACACTACGTAACCTGCAATTATTATATGATTTTTATTTAAAATAAGCAGATGGTACAAACGAAATGGTGTTTAATGTGCAAGTCTAGTATGAAACTTGGATGAAAAGTGGGATCGGATCTAGTTTTGTAGTTTAGAAACTTTGATGTATTTCTTCTGAAATACACAATTAAAGTTTCGACAAGTACATCTAGTTTGAAAACTTGTACAAGTTTCTAGACGAAAAAAGTGTAATGTAACTCAGGCTTTACGAGTTTCTTTAGCATTTTAAAATTTGATTTATTTGTGAGGATTACGATTTGAAACGGCACTAGAAAAATTCTTGATATATGCGTGCAATCAAACGAAATAAAATGTTTATGATAAGTCGAATATCAAAAATTAAAATTCCTTAAAGGAGTGAATTTTTATTAATTCATCTAATTTTAAACTCTAGGTAAGGTAACCATGCTAGAACATAAATTATAAAAATAATTACATAAACTTAGATTAAAACTAGACTAGACTGAACTAGAATTAGAACATAATGATAAGTTCTTTTTTTACATTTATTTATCCAAAATAGACTGAAAGTTTGTAAAATACCCTGTACATCAGAAACGTTAAAAAGTAGAGCAACACAAATGCGCAGATAAAGAGTAGTTGCTCCAGCACGTCTGATAAGTACAAATGCAAACGTTTATGTTTGGAAACATACAGCGATAAAATAATGAATCAATAATAAACGAAAAGTTAAAAGTGCAAAATGCAAATCACCGTCTTATCGTTCCATTTAGCTCTGCTGTTCGTGCTTGACGAGTACGAAGTGATCGGGGAAAAGAAATACTCTGTGGAGTAAAAATGGGCTGCCGGAAGGAAGAAGAAATGACTCAGCACAACGTACAGTGATAGTTACAAAGCGACCGAGTGCAAGCATTTCGAGAGCTCTAGCGTCATTGGAGCATCAACGAAGGCAAGAGTTGGATGACAGAGTGGAGGTGACGAATCGAAATATTTAGTAGATATGTGAGAGACGCGCGAATCTTGGTTCACAAACGACTTCGTGAGCGGCTAATCAATTATTGTATTCAACGAGGTAATAACCATCAGCCACGCGACGTTGTAGTATAGTGATATTTCATATTAAAGCAATACACACCTCGTACAGGTAATGCACCCGATAACGTATATACATATATATATATATATATATATATATATATATATATATATATATATATTTATATATATTTATATATATATATATATATATATATACCGGGTGTATTATGAAAAACCTTACGTGCTGTAACTTTTTTATTTGTTATCCGAATGTAATAAATTATACGTCGAACTAAATCGTTTTAAAAACACTGTAACGTGATCCGCTTTGATTTTTTTTTTACACTTTGTTTTTGACAGACAGCTGCAAACTGTGTTTTTTTTAAATTGCACTATATTTTTTTTTCTTATTCAAATATATTACTTTTTCTGAATGTGAGACTGTAAACAACGATATCCTTGTATGAAAAAAATCGAGAAATTGAAGGTAGTGATTTATTCTGGTTTTTCCGAACACAGAGATTTCTTAAATGCATTTTAAATACTCTATTTCATTTTATTACCAGCAAATGTGTGTACCTTTTAAAATCACTTACATTCAATACTATATAGCCCATAAAGGATTACAAACCAATGTTATCAGTGAGCGGTGGGTCAACAACAACATTTACAGTGTTTATTTAAAAAATTTAAAAATCAAGCATCATATTGAACGATAAAAGTGCATTCCAAATTTTCGAAGAGAGATGTGACATCTGTCAGTCACACATTCATTATAACATTTTCAACGATTTATTTCTAAATTTTGTCATTGAAATGGATAATGGCGAATGTGTGGATGCGATTCAAGCATATTTTGAATGCGGAACAAATTCTGCAGCTGCTTTGCGACTTTATGGAAATCGTTTTCCTGACAGACTGCGTCCAAGTGCCTATAAGTTTGGAAGGCTCGTACGAAATTTACGAAATTTTGGATCATTCAAAAAAACCGAAAATAAACGCACTCGCTGTCAAACGCTGTCAAATGTGTCTGGAACAAAATGGGACCAATTTCGAACATTTGATTCATTAAAATATATGATAGCTTCATTTCTGTAAATTTCGTAGTTTTTTTTAATAATAAAAAATTTGTCACTCAATTTAATGGAGGTGTCTTCAGGAAATAAATGTTTATTAGAATAAGTAAAAAAAAATATGTAGTACAATTTAAAAAAAAAAATTTACTACTGTGTCAAAAACGAAATGTCAATTTTTTTTTTTTTTTAAACAGGTTACAGTGCTTTAAAGACGATTTAGTTTGACATATCATTCATTAAAATCAGATAAAATATAAGGAAGCTACAGCCCCAAAGGTTTTTCATAATACCACTCGGTATATATATATATATATATATATATATATTTAGTGTTTATAAGAAATTAAAATTTATTTCTTATTTATTTTATTGGCCGTGTGCATAATATTAAAATAATAAGCTTTTTTTGGTTTAGCGACCTTTATTGAAAATTCAATTTATTTAAATAACGACGTTTCGACTTTTATATTGTATAATCAAGTCTTTTTCAAGTGATTTAGAACAAATTTATTTCGATGTTAAAACACATGCCACAGTACAATATGCATGGTCGGAACCAATGTCGACCCATTCATTACATGGTCCGACCGTGTATCTCCGAATCTTAAGTGTAACAGAATTTTCAATAAAGGTCGCTAAACCAAAAAAAGCTTATTATTTTAATATATATATATATATATATATATATAAATATATATATATAAATATATATATATATATATATATATATATATATATATATATATATATATATGGTAAATTAAATCAGTTGTCGATTTAAGGTCTGGCTTTACTTTAAAGTATATATATTTAAAACAACCCTACATGTTTCGGCAATGATGCCTTTATCAAGGATATAAAATATAAATGACAGTATACAAATGTCATATAATTGAGTTGCTATGGATAAAACTATTCAAAGATACATTCCAATTGAATAATAATAAATCATGCCTTAGTATTCCAAAAACAGATAGACAACAAAAACAGGGAAAAGCAAGACATGAGTTATTATTATGTATGCGCCCGTGGAGCGTCTTAAGATGCAAAGTTGTCGGCATTCGCCTTAAACGAGAAGGAAAACCACGAAAACCTACTCCGACAACCAGACAGGAATCAAAACACGGAACAGTCAGCATGATAAGAAAATGTATATGATATTTAAATGTAATTGATATTTAAATAACTTATGAAATATAATTATATAACAAAAAAAAATATATTATTTTTTGTTATATAATTATATATTTTAATATTCTCGGCTGTTGTTGCAGATACTTCTTGGTGAAACATTTTAACTTCATACAGTAAATAATAAAAATAAATTAAAACACTTGGCTTGTTTCACTATGAGATTTATTTAAATACTCTAACAATTGTTTCGGCTGTTATGCCATTCTCAAAGAGATCTATAAATCTAGATTTATAGATCTCTTTGAGAATGGCATAACAGCCGAAACAATTGTTAGAGTATTTAAATAAATCTCATAGTGAAACAAGCCAAGTGTTTTAATTTATTTTTATTATTTAATATATTTTAAGTTATATAAATATCAATTACATTTAAATAATGAAAACTATTAATAGAAACACGAAGGGAAAATAAAGACGTAACATCTCCGAGATATTTTTTCAAATTAAGGAACAAGAAAAGTCGTTGGGAGCTAGATCTGGCGAATAGGGTGGATGCTGAAGCAGCTCAAACTTCAATTCGTTCAATATTGACATTGTAACCATGCACATGTGAATCTGAGCGTTGTCCTGGTGAAACAGGATTTTCATACACACTCACACATAACAAGTGTTCATTTGAAAAGTCAATCTAGTAGCATGTGATTTACTGAGAACATTTTGAAGTATGTCGTAAATTAAAATTTACTACTTAACCTACGAAGTCGTATATTTTGACAATTTCATACATACAAATAAATAACAAATAATAGGTATTTATTGAAAACTATAACAAATGTTGAAAATGTTGTCCTTCAAGATCAATGCACTTTAAAATTCTACGTTCAAAATTTCTGATGATATTCTGCAACATTACTGGATTGTTATTAATTTCCATGCATTTCTGTTCGATTCTCTGTAGCATATCATTCAAATTCAATATAGGTGTTCGAAATATGTTATTTTTTAGATAAGGCCACAAAAAGAAGTCGCAAGGTGTTAAATCGCATGAACGTGCAGACCAGGCAATTTCAGTATTTCAACTAATTATACGCTCATCAAAAAATTCTCTTAAATAATCCAAAGATTCTGCAGTACAGTGACAAGGTGCTCCGTCTTGTTGGAAATATGCATTTTGAAGTTCATCATCATGCAACTGATTGACAAATGGTTGTAAAATTTCTGTACGGTACTTTTAAGCAGTTAACGTTCCCTGAAAAAATATTGGTCCAATGATTCGCCTGCCCAAACACCAATTTTCTCTGGATGTAGCGATTCTTCATTAATTACATGTGGATTTTCACTACTCCAAATTCTTGTATTTTGTGAATTTAGGTAGCCCGTTTTATAAAACCATGCTTCATCAGTAAAGATGACTCTTTGCGAAATTTCTCCATTATTGTTCATATTTATAAACCAATTACAAAACTCTAGTCTACGTGGGTAATCAATTTCTAACAATTCTTGTACTGCTGTGACACGGTATGGATAAAGTTGCATATCTTTTTTTAATAACTTGCGAGTTGTACCAACAGAAAAGTTTATTTGTTGACTCAAATATCGAACAGATGTTTGTGGTTCATTTTCCATTATTTCTTCAACACGATTTACAACTTGAGGTGTACGTTTCTTAACTGCTCCTGATTTTCTTAAGAGAGTACCAGTTTCAGAAAAAAAGTTTTAAAGTTCTATCCAAAGTATTCTTAAATTGTATATAATCTCTTACAAAATGTGGAAACTCAACTTGAAATTCTACCATGCAATCTTGAACTGAATAAACCCATAAACCATCAATTTTATTACCACTTCGAAAATAAGCCTGGACTAAAAAAATTTATGTTCTAAAGTGAAAGCCATTTTAAAACTGAGAAGCAATTTATTTAAACCAGAATCGACGCACGATTATTTTATGCACTAACTGATATTTGTGATTGACATTATCAAATGTCATTTGGATTTACGTTTACGGAACAACAAACACATACTAATATATTTGCATCTTATTCTATCAAAATTTCAAAGTAACCTAGATTGACTTTTCGAATGAACACTCGCTATATATATATATATATATATATATATATATATATATATATCGCCTACTGATTAGGTTTACCATATATATATATATATATATATAATATTTTCGCGACCTTGGTATGATATGGTAAATTCAATCAGTTGGCGATTAAAGGTCTGGTTTACTTCAAAGTATATATATTTAAAACAACCCTACATGTTTCGGCAATAATGCCTATATATATATTGGATATACTAATTTAATCTTTTTTGAAAAAGGCATCAATTGCCGAAACATGTAAGAGATTATTTTAAATATATACATATTAAAATATAACAGACCTAAAATCGCGGACTATCTAAATCTACTATAACATACAAGGCATCATTGCCGAAACATGTAGGGTTGTTTTAAATATATATACTTTGAAGTAAACCAGACCTTTAATCGCCAACTGATTGAATTTACTATATATATATATATATATATATATATATATATGTATATATATTTGATAAATTCTTGACGTTTCGGCTTTATATTAAAAATTTTTAAATTAGTATTTTATTTCGCGAAGTAATGTGAATGTAAATACTGCTGTCTACAATTACGGCGCTAATTATTCTAAATTTTTAATAAGAAAATTTCGTCATAGGTGGGACTTGAAACCACGTCCACGGTTTGCTGGACCATCGCTCTACCAACTGAGAAACGAGGACTTGGTTCCGAGTTTATTGGAAATACCTTCTAAGGAACAGATATTAATATTCTGATGGTTGGAAATTGCTAATTTTTCATCCTTAGCTATTTAATAATATAGAAACTATTTCTTAGCCGTTCATTTATATATTTATATATCATTTGATAGATTCTTGGAGTTTCTAAAATTTTATTCAATGTATCAGTTCTCCCATGTAATGAAGTTTCACTTTCTTCAACATCTTTGTTTTCCATTGATTCACTGGTTTCATAATTTTTCCCAAAATTCGTCACTCCAGTATTTAATGTAGCTGTTGATCTGATAAATATGTTCTGTAAGACACCATTTTTTACTAAAACCTGTATATAAGTAACTACAAATAGAAATAAGGAACATACCTTAACAAAGATAGAAAAATTGTAGTTATATTATCACACTTTTAATACAGTTAACAAATAATACTTGTCACGTGTTTACTATTGATGGGTACGGGGATCCAGTTAACACTCTGCAATGACAACCTCAGAACTAACCAAAGATTATGCACCACTATAAATACTCTCAATATTAGGAGAGTATAGGAGCGCTCAAGCGTCAACGATCTGAACTAAAAATTTTAGAGAGATTATTAAATTACATCGAGGCCTCATCACTCATCAGTAGTAGCAGCGGGTTAAAAAAATGGGAAAATGGAAAGAGATTTCGTACAAATGAAGTAGTAATATGGGGATTATGTCGCAAAATAAAATATATTTTTCACCTAAAATAAGTATTTTATTAGAAACTTACTCTCCCGTTCAACCTCCCTCATACATATACAATAAGTTAAGCACATATCCTAGAATCCAAACACGCTACGAACATACACATCAACTTGATTTTAAGAGCTCATTATTGCTTCATTGAATCCTTAAATTCTAATGTAATTGTAAATGCAATTTCCATGCCGAAACTAATTATAAATCATATCACTAAACATGTGTTAGAATGTGGACGTCTCTGAAGTAATATATTTACTCTATATATATTTAATATAAATTCATTAAATATATGCACTTCATTGTATCGCGCATGGCGATGGAATTAATCCAATATCTAGTCGTCGACACTCACAGGAAGTCATCAATAATAGATGGTGTCGAAGGTTCTTTTCCTCACTCCAATATTCATACCTACAACTCAAATTTAATATGGTGTTTTAATTGTGCAAAATGATTAATGGAAGCGATCGGAAAAGGTAAGTGAGTAATTTGAAACTAATTAATTTATTCGAGATAGTAGTATTCCTTCAATTAGAACTAAAGCATCAAACGCCGAGCGAACTTTTTTTATAATATTATTTAGAAAGGGGTCGTAATTATGAACAGTTCGGAGTGAAAATTTCAAAAACAATTACTCATTCAGTAGTAATTGAAAGTAATGTAATTAATTTGAAGGAATTTCAGATACATACGAACTACCGTTACAAAAAAAATGAAAATTTAGAGACTAAGATGCTTGTTAATTAAATTCTTATTTAATAAAAATAAAACTATCTTAAAATTTAAGAACATAAATCGATGAGTTACACAGCAGAAAGTAATTTAAAATTTATAGCAAGTACTTTACCAAATTTATATGTGTTCAGTTCACATGGAAGAATACACGTACTTAACCAATAGTCATTTCAACTGCAAATACATGCGTTTCGATCTTGCGATCTTATCAGTGCAGATTAACGAAATGACATCTTAAGATTCGCTCCCGTAAGAAAAGTACATAATTATCCTGTCAGCCTGATAATAGATATCTTGTGACATCTGACGGACAAGAGAGACTCGCTAGTGTGAGCGCTTTCTCTCGAATGGCTACACCATTACAAGGGAGAAAGAAAGAAAGAAACACGTATAATTGTGTAGTCCGTTAAGTCATAGCCAGATGACTCAATTTATCAAAAAATAACATATCCATGTGTAAACACATCAAGTGTATAGGTATAAAGTGTATACAAATTTGTACACACTTTCATCACTGTTCAAGATAAGTGCAAGTCACTCTGAAGAAGATATATTTCAGGAACGGCTCAATGGATATTTATGGTATATATAATAGCGAAGATCATAGTGTAAGGTCTTAGTTGCAATAATGTTATTGAAGTTTTAATGACCTGATAAATAAACCTAATGATTTTTAAAATCAAAATGTATGTCCAGATCATTTACCTCAGACTTTCTAGTAACCAACTTTGATTTGGCAGAATGATTAAATATATTAGGGGCACCAAGGTGCGTTTATGAAACAACAAAACATTTAGAAGCATTCAAATAAAATTTATTATGGGCACACCATTCTTCAATTATAGACTGAGTAATTTGCAATTTTTAAGTAAATCTGCATACCCTAGAAATTTATAGTTTAATTTAGCTAATATAATTTATAAAAATTGATTAAAAAACATGGGCTGAGATTTTAACCCTGAGGTACCCCATAAAAAAAATTTAGACGAAAATCCATTGTAAACGACAGCCAGACCGATTCACGAGGTTATTTGACGTTAACTTAACTAGTGTAAAAATTTAAAAAAGGTATATAACCCCTTACCACAATTATTAGTCGTATCCTAAATACGTATTTCGACAACTAAGTTGTCATCATCAGTAGGTAAAAACTACTAATTAAAAGTCGCACATGGGGCACAGTAAAGTAAGAAAAACGCTTCCGCACAACTACTATACACTGCATCCCCGTAGAGACTAAATTTAACATGCCAATCTAAACTACGAGACAAACACTTACCTCTTAAGGAAAATGTCTAAACATGTGTTAAATTGTCGAACAAAGGAACGGCAGACATGTTCGACAATTTAACACATTTTTAGACCTTTTCCTTAAGAGGTAAGTGGTTGTCTCGTAGTTTAGATTGGCATGTTAAATTTAGTCTCTACGGGGATGCAGTGTATAGTAGTTGTGCGGAAGCGTTTTTCTTACTTTACTGTGCCCCATGTGCGACCTTTAATTAGTAGTTTTTACCTACTGATGATGACAACTTAGTTGTCGAAATACGTATTTAGGATACGACTAATAATTGTGGTAAGGGGTTATATACCTTTTTTAAATTTTTATTTAACCACAGTCTCCATTGAAAGAATTTTAACTAGTGTAACACAAAAAGTAATCCAACTTTGTGAGGAGGACATTGCTGTCTATGGAATCCAAAACTTTAGAAGAAAAGTCCGTATATACAACGTCGATTTGTTCATTGTCAAAGAACGAAGCAAGAAATCGAGTGCTGACTAGATTTGTAGTCGTTAATCACCCAAATATGAATCCATCTTGGTGACAGGATAAGAATGCTTTAATTTGTCTGTAAATTTTATAAAATATAATTCAAGATATTAAAACCCTAGGAAACTTTACAACAAAAGCTTAAAATTTGAATCACGCATTTCAACAACAAAGTTGTCATTCCTAGTAAGTACCATAGCGGTATTATATTTGGATGAATTATGTTAGGCTTTGCACGTATTAAGAATTTCTTTTTATGTAAAACCCTTATAAAAATGCAAGACAATCTTTAAGTATCTTACAAATCTCTTTTAAGGAGAAAATTTTGTGTAAAACAACAGTGCTTACCGCAAAGGCTCTTGCCAGAGAGTGACGTTTTCTGGAATATTCTTTTAGATTTTATAGTATTAATGTAATCCATTTCTTTATTACGATTACGTCTTGACCATTAAAGTTATTTGACGTTAAGCGATAGTTATTACCTGTTAAAGGTATATCTAAAGTATACACACATATTGACAAGTACATACCTCATTTATACATATTGACTAGAATTATCTGCCGCTTTTACCTGCCATTGTAACAGCTGCCTAAAGCAAATCGTATCGCATATCATTTTAAAGTATTTTTTGTAAATAATCTTTTATTGATAGTGTTTTTAATGTTATCATAACCCTGATAATTATATCACGTGTTTAATTATAACTTAATTTCCGCGTGCCTTTTCTGTACTGCTATTTATCAATCCTCAATTGACCATAATAACTACCCTTCGTCTCAACGGTCCCTTTAGGCCACGATCTTTTTGAAATTAAGACAGTCAGTCATAGTTAGTAGATACCACCTGTCGGTCGACAATTACTTAATGTTGTATATCGTGCTGTCGCCTATCGAATATCACCTTACAATATTTATCAAACATGATCTTTTATATTACTTTAAAGTGAAGATAAAGAAACCCTAACTATTTTATTACTATCGCAGGACTTCATTCTAGTTAAATTATTTAAAAAATAATAATAAAATTACAAGTTGTCGATAGCGAAAACAAATAAGAATGTATAATGAAGATTATCGAGACAAGTTCTAAAAAATGAGCAACTTATAAACAGGGACGACTATTAGAGAAGAAACGGATCTTGAAACTGAACATCTCACAGGTGAGTTACAAGTAGTCGGTAATTCTGTTTGAATAGAAATCGTTTGAGAAAGGATAATATAATTCGACTTGAAAGGGTGCATGCCTTGAAAAAGGGCTTCCGAATAAAAAAAAGACATATGCAAATATTCAAGAAATAGAGAGTGGACATTTTCAGTAAAGCCTATTAGATAGGGCGAATCTAATATAAAATAAATACCATAAAATTCAAATAGTTTATATTAATTGTAACAGTAAGAGATTTTAGGTTTTACATCTATTTTTAATTAATAAACTTTCACTCATGTATGCATTTAGTGTATCTACCTTAAGAAGGGAGAACATTACTTTTCAAAGTCTGTATTATCTACTGCAAAATATAGTAGATAAAATGCTATAATCGAGATCAGAGCAGACTAAAAGTTTGGAAATTTATTTACTCGGGACTTTTAATAAATACTAAAGCTAGTACTACCAAAACTTTATTTGCTAACCTTAAGCAACACCATTTTTATCACGTTTTATATTGTGTTATGTAGAACCTTATCTCTACGATGCTACCATTACTTGAAGACTCGACGGAAACCATTTCTTAAGAGCTTTTTCAAAATCACCCAATTTTAACAACGTTGCATTCAGTCTGAAACGATCGTCCTTTAAGGTTTTCTTGCTTGAGAATATGTATAGAAGTCGCATAAGCTTATATCAAGACTATACGAAAGATGCGGTACACATTTGACATTTTTACTGTGTAAAAATTGTCTGGCAACAATAACCACGTTCAGCCGAAAATGGACATTCTCCTCTGCAATGCTTAGAGCAAGGCTTTGTCGTAAGAAATATGAGAAATTAAGGTACACCAGTTAAATCAGGACCAATATTTTTTTTAAGAAACAATTCAGTCTGAAACGACCGTCTTTTAAGGTTTTCTTTTTCCTGCGGATATATATACATATATATATATGTTACTCTTGATGTTCTCGCGGACGTATGATGAAGGTGTAGTTTCTCGGGTTCTTGGCCGCGTGTGAGTTTTGTCTTGAAAAGGACTATTTACTCTACATTTCAACGAGATCGCACTCGTCATCTTCAGGTCGTCATCTTCAGGAGCTAGTCGGTCTGTCGCTGGTTAGAGCTGGTGATCGTCTGACGACGACGACGTCTGACGTCAGACGATCTCCAGCTCTAACTAGCGACAGACCGACTAGCTCCTGAAGATGACGAGTGCGATCTCGTTGAAACGTAGAGTAAATAGTCCTTTTCAGGAAAAAACTCACACGCGCCCAAGAATATATATATATATATATATATATATATATATATATGTATATATATATATGTATATATATATATATATATGTATATATAATATATATATATATAGTATATGTATATATAGTAGTCGTATAAACCTACGTCAAGACTATACGAAGGGTGTGGTACACATATGATATTATTGCTCTTCAAACATTGTTTCACAACAATAAATACGTGCAGACGAAATTTGACACTAACCTTTACAATGTTTAGAGCAAATCTTGTAGAAAAAAAGTATCAGAAAATAAGGTACTCCAGTCAAATGACCACCAATAATACTTTCTAAGGAATGCTGAGCGATCGAAGCACCTACGATAAACACCAGAGAACCTTTTCCCATGAATAATAGCATAGAATACTGAAACTCTAGCATTTTGGTAAACAGACTTTCAAAAGAAAATTGAAGATGGAGCAATTTTCCACGCCTTTGTCTAACGATTCGACAACTAACATATTTCCCAAACAGAGTCTGGATTCATAGCCGAAGATAATCTTACGCTATTCAAGATTTCATTAAAGCTTTTTCCTGCACTATTTAGACTATTTATCTTTGGTGTTCAGTAGTGAATGGTAACCCAATATGTCCGGTAATATGGCCGGTACGACACCTAACGAAATATTTGTTACAGTAGTCAATAATCGATTTTTTAAAGACAATCTTAAGCGATAATCTTGACAAGCACGTATTCTTATTTAAGCTCCACTACCTCTGCTTCCGCGTTCCTGACCGTTCTAGCACTACGATCAAGAAAAACTCATAACGGTGAACCAATTTAGATTTGAACCATTAGCACTTCCAGTGAAACTCAAACCAGCTTCTCTTAAACCAAAACTTCATTCTCATTTTTAAATCCCTTATCCCCGTCACAGTACCTTTCAAATCAATGTTATGGCATCTTAATGGACTTTATTTATGTTACCTCTGATGTAGACGAGACACCCCAACATGATCCAGTAATTATTTCATATAGGACAAGCTAATGCTTACCGTACGTTTTGTGTTTCCCAACACACTTCTACAATTTCTAAAGTCCACTTACCTTTTATATAGGGTTGCCGTTGAATAGCGCCAATGCTAATCTAAAGAATATGTATAAATGTGTAAAAATTTCTTTGTAATTCATTAAAAATTTTAAAATTTTTAGGACCATAATGTATTTAAAGTCTATTCATATCTTTGTTTATTCTAAATTTACGAAAATAAAAGTGCATCGATCTGCAAAAAAATTGATAAAATACCTAGACTATTGAATAAAATAAATTAGATGTTATTAACGCAAGAAAAATAGGAAAACCATTAAAAAATATTCGAATTCATGGAATTTATTTTTAAATTCGTTTCATTACAATATTTGCCATTAAAATATTCTGACTCAACATTAATTTCCAAATTTATATTTCAACATAATTTAAGGATCAGTTTCATAATTGGATTCTTAATGTATGTTAAATTACGGCTTTTACAATATTTCTAAACGGTTTTTCTATAGAATTTTCAAATAATGGGTTAATGCTCTTGCATGAATAGGTGGGGTTTACCAAAATGTAGGTAATTTTTGTAGCATTTAATATTGAAGAATTTAGTGTTAAACTAGAAGACGTTCAGAACAATCCTTCTGTTATTGACTCTGTTTTTGAGCGTTCAAGTGTTACACTATTTTTTCGACTGAAGATGACAACGTGGTTGTAGAAATACGTATTTGGAATTATTAAATTCTATTGTGGTAAGGGTTTTTAATTTTATTTTATTCACTTATAAGCCACAGTCTCCGATTTGTTACCTAGACTATTGTTAGAAGATACTAATTAGCTAGACTATTGTCTAGAAATAACTTTTCTATTCATAAGAATACTGAATCTTTGTTTACCAAAACATTTATGCAATATAGTCAGCCGCACATATGGTCTTTTTATTGGGAGGTTTTTTTGTGGACATAAGTAATAATCTTTACGTCGAATATGTCTACATCCCTATTATTAATGTACGTAATTAACACTTTCGCGGCCGAGGTAATTTCGAAAAAAAGTTCCAGTTATAATTTTTCTTTTAAATTGTATTTATAATAAATTAGTTCACATACATTGACATATGCACCTATTTTTGTTTTATATGTCTTTTATAAAGAGGAAAATCGCAGCGGTCACTAATGACCGCTGCGATTTTGCAGGAAACATATTCCCGTCCATAAGCAGCGGGCAGTACAGCGGTCATACTTTCGTGTTGAGACTTGTATCGGCACCTATAATATTGCTAGTTGCCATTATTAGTGTTCAGTAGTTTGTTGTCTGTTAGAGTGTGTGCTTACCTGTGAATGAAACTGCAATAGATTTATGAAGTTTAGAAAATAATTAGACACCATCTAGTGATATAGAACCCTTTGTAAATTCAGGCTCAGACGATGAAGATCCTACATATATTCCAGAAAGTGACTCAGAATTATCTGAGCCTTCTCCATCGATTAAAACACAGTGTGGTCCTTCACATTCAGGAAGCAATTACACAAATTTAGAAAATAATGAAGATGAAATGAATAATTCCGAAAATAATCCAAATCTTTTGAATCAAACAGAAATAGAGGGTGCAAATTTGGTTGAAGGTCAAAGCACTGAATCAAAAGATTATTCTCTAGAAAATGTTGTGCGGAGTGAACCTAGAGGAAATCATATCGATTTTCCTTATGAACAAGAATCCGGGATCAAGCCCGAATATGCGGCAGCACTGGTAGATGCTGATCCACTAGCTGTCTATTTATTATTTATAGATGAAGAGATATTGGAGACCATGGTAACACAAACTAATTTGTATGCCAGTCAATTACTTCTCGCTTCCGAAGACGTAGCACCAAATTCCCGACTTCGAGATTGGTCTCCAACCTGTCAAATCGAAATGAAACATTTTTTGGGACTACTAGGTAATATGGGACTGGTTAAAATGCCAACTATGCGACATTATTGGAGCAAACATCCACTTTTCAAGAATGCCCTTATATCCAAAATAATGAGTAGAAATAGGTTCGAGCTTTTGTTAAAAATGTGGCATTTTAGTAATAATGATGATTGTCCAGTAGGAGACAGAGTTTATAAAATTGAACCACTTATCAACTTGTTTTTGACAAAATGTCAGGATGATTATGTACCGGTAAAAGTAGTTTGTATCGATAAATCACTTATACCATTTCGTGGTCGTTTGCTGATCAAACAGTATATACCTAATAAAACCCATAAGTATGGGCTAAAGATGTTCAAACTTTGCAGTGATAATGGTTTCACATGGAATATGAAGTTATATTCAGGGAAAGAGAAAGACCCATCCGTATCTGTTCCCACAAAAACTGTCCTCTTTCTAGCTAAGAATTTACTAAATACTGGAAGGACTATAATTACTGACAACTACTATACAAGTATTGAACTAGCAAATCAGTTGTTGGACAAAAATACACATCTGTTAGGAACTCTTAGGGCCAATCGCAGAGGTAATCCAAAAGAAGTAGTTAATAAAAAATTAAAAGTAGGAGAAATCATCGTGAAAGAAAATAGTAGAGGTATTTGTGTAGGAAAATGGCGTGATAAGCGTGACGTGAATTTTCTCTCGACCCTACATGGTAGTGAAATGGTAGAAGTTAGACAACGATCTGGAGGAACTGTTCAAAAACCGCAGGCTATTTTAGAATATAATTCTGGAAAATCTTCAATAGATGTTTCGGATCAGATGGCTAGTTATAATACTGCACTTCGTAAATCAATCAAAGGTATCGAAAAATATCCCTCGAAGTCTTACTGGGTACCGCAGTAGTAAACGCATATATTTTGTACAAGAAAATCAATAATCAAAATAGTACAATATCCGAGTTCAGAACAAAAATTATAATGGGTTTGTTGGAAACTACCGATAATATTGAAGAGGAAGAAGAAATGAATACGCCTACAACATCAAGAAAAAGATATATGAAAATAAACACACACACTTTTGCAAAAAGAGATGGACCAGCAGCTAAATCTAGGAAATACTGTAGAGGCTGTTATGACAGAAAAAGATTACTAAATTTGGATAAAAGTAAGGTGAAAAAGGTTACGACTTATTGCGTGCAGTGCGACGATCAACCTCACTATTGCTTAGACTGCTTCACAGTACATAAGTAAATAACAAATAACATTTATAACTAAACAGAAAATATTTTATTTTATTTTTAATATTTTCCTTTGTAATATATAATAAGAAATAAAGTGTTATTTAGATAGATATGTGTCTCATATGTCTCACATACTTCGCAAAAATATCTTTCCACCCTATACCTATTTGTCCAAAACTGTAGCGCAAAATTTAAAAACTCGACTAACTGTAGTGTCCAGGAAGGCCACAGCGGCCATGTGCACACTACAGAATCAATGTACTCTCGGTCACAAGTGCCAGAAAAACCGTATGTATTGAGAGATACGAAGCGGTCCCAGGTGACCGCCCTGGCCTAATGGGAACATTACCCATCGGTCATTAATGACCGCTCTGTCCGCGAAAGTGTTAAGGACGCCATTGCGAACGCATCTAGCCACAGCTAAGACTATGTCCATACTAAATGAACATTCCAACGTTGTTTGTAGCGGTGGATTCCCGTATTGTCGCCCGTATATTAGCTGCGACAGAACCGAACTCGAATAAAAAAAATGTCACTTTCTCGTTACTACGTAAACTTTGGACCGCGATCTTTTGCTTGAAGGCATTACTCATATGTATTTATTACCTCTTTTTTTCTTTGTCGCTATATAAAACTAAGGATGTATATAAGACGTCAGCGACCGTATCAACAAAATACTTGTCAAACATAATACCAAAACCATCCTTAAACTCATTACAACATTATCGTATCGCTTCCTTTTCTGTTAAGGACTGCAAGTATGTAGAAATCCCTTGGTGTTTACAGAATTCCATACTCGTGTGGCAGTATATACGTCGACGAAACAAAATGTTCAGTAAGCAGTCGTATTGCTGAACACAAGCGTTGTACTAGTGCGCTGTGCGTGACGAGGTCATTACTTGCTGAACATAGCTTGAAAACTGGACACCAAATTCAATTTCAATCTGCCCAGACTATATTCCGCAACCTCTATTACTTTAACAGTAAAATAAATGAATCCATGAAATTCTAAAAAATCCCAATAATATTAACAGAGAAGGTGGATACTGTGACAAATCCTTCTATATCAGAAGCTCAACAATAACTGTGATGCTGCAGTGACTCAGAACACCTTCTATATAACCCCGTCCAAAACTAACAGACTTTCTGTTTTAGTGCAGTAACAGAAGTTCCAGCCCTGAAAATGTCCCCAGTGGACGAAACGTCAACAGGAAGAAGTCAGTCCCAAATATGCGGTTCCAGTCCTAAACCCCAAAAGCAATCATGGTTAGATATTTTTAAAGTATTGTTTTTGTCAAAAAATCCATACTAGTTTTTATTAGACGTATTTTTATGTAATTATCTAGTAATAATCCTACTTTTAATCTTTTTATTGACTTCATGAAACATTATATTTTCTACGAGTTTTACAGAAAAGGTAAACTTTTTCATTAATCGGGAAAATCGCCGGTTTGAATGCAATTTCGTTACTCAAAATTTAGAACAAAAATATTAAGCAATTAACTTCAAAATTATTATTTAACTAAAGGACAGCTTCAAAGCCTATTCAAAGGACACGCACCGAGCACCTGCTGTTACAATAACTCCTATGTGTTTAATTTATATTATGCGTATATTCCAAGTATAGTAATTTTCAGCTGTCTAATCCAACTTCAAAGGACTCTAAATGAATTTGCGGTTCCTATATTACTATCGAGGCACCACAAAGCTATTGTTCTTACTAATAACAATTAATTGAAGTCCTTATGAGTAGTTAGAATGTTGTTTCCACAAACTTTACATGAAAGGTTCGGTCACTGATAAAATATATTACCCTGTTCTATAACTACGAGTATGTAAATGTATCTACATAAATATCAAGAAATAATGCTAAACATACAGTAGCTTCGTGTCACGTTAATAAAAATCTCACAACCTGTTCTAAGAGCAAATTTAGTAAAATAACTTAGGCAAGTACTACATTTTTCGAATCAATACTTCGATTATGTAAAATATACGAGGTATGTCTCAAAAGTAAAGAGCATGATGTATTTTAAAGTTTTTTATTGAATGTATCTTCAATTTAATACTGTCGTCTTCAAATTATTCTTCTTTGGAGTGCACACGGCGTCTCCAACTAGTAACAACCTTTAAGCTGTTTAGAACCAGCATCATGACTCCTTCGATGTTGTCTATTGTTCCGTAATGGTAACTTTTCAACTTCTACTTGAGCGTTGGAAAAAAAAATAATCACATAGAGCCATGTCTGGATTGTAGGGTTGGTGTGGCTAACCGACAATGAGGTGTGACTGGGAGCATTATCGTGATGACAATGTCAGGTAGTACACGCAAGAACTCTTTTCTGCAAACGTTCAATGACCTCTTTGTGGACAATTCCACGACAATCAAAAACGATGATAAACTTGGAGTTGATTCGGGATTTGCTCATAGGAGCTTTCTTCGCGCGCGGTGATGATGATGTGTACCACTCCGCGTTTCGGCCTTTTCTTTCAGTATCGTATTCGAATATCCATGATTCGTCACCTGTTATCACTCCAAGCCGTCCAACAGTTCTTGGCTAATAGATAAGCAATTTTCTTTTTGTTCATCAGACACATTCTAATGCATCAGCTTTGCACAAATTTTTCTCATGCGTAGTTCTTCTGTCAAAATTCGATGGACAATATCCTTACTCATGCTTACCTCATGTGCAATTATCCTGACTGTTAATCGTCTGTCTCGTGCTAAATGTTCATCTTCAATGTTTTTGTGGAAAAACTTGTGCTGAAGACAAAGCAGCATCTGCATACGCTATTCTTAACATTTGAGGTTTCTCTGAAGCAGTTTTTTCCAGTTCACGCAAAATTTAATTACATGTCGCTGCTCGATATTTGCCCGCATTTTTCATGTGAGGCGGTATTAGTACGCAACTTCAAACAACTAGCGATCACATCGCTAACACTGAACTAAGTGAAATGCACCTTTTTTAGTTGCGTACCTACAGCTTCCACTCAGATGTAGTCGTCTCCAACTTGATGCAGTGTTGCCTCATTGAGCGTAAATTTGTATTATACTACTGCGATCAGAAAGTATCAGGACTGAAAATTTGAATATTCAATTAAAAAAAGCAAATGTAATTTGTTATTTCTCGGAGTGAATTTAATATAAAGAAACTCAATATTGCATGTTTTCGGGATATTAAGGTCAGGCCACTACCTACTAATAACAACAGAACAGCTGATGCATAAGAAAATTTATGTCTACGAAATTAATGAATACGTGTTTATGAACCTTTCATACACAACTACATCTACCGTTTTTATTCCACGTCGTTACTGCTGACGAAAAATGGCGCCTTCATATTAACATCGAGGACAAAAAAGAACTTAGGGCTTATCGTTAGCAAACAGACAACTTCCAGGCAAAAACCGATACTCATCCATGTAAGCTTATGTGTATCTGGTGCGACAAAGAAGGCGTCAACTACTATGAATTGCTTACGAGGAATGTAACCATCACTGTTGAGATTTACTCCCAAGAATTTCATCGGTTTGCGGCCACAGTTCAAGGAAAAAAAAGGAAACTATCATGAAGTCATTTTGCAGTATGATAACGCTCGCCTGCATACTGCTAACATTACAAAAAACAACTATTTAGGTACACGTTTGGGAAGTCATTCGGCTTCCGCTATATTCTCCGGATTTTGCTCTATCCGTTCTCTATAAAAAAAAACTTCGAAGATATTTCCTTTAATAACGATTTCGCGCTTTGAAATTAACTTTACGACTTCTTTACTTCCAAACCACCAAATTTCTTTAGGTGTGGAGTGGAAAATTTACAAGCAATCCTAGATAATTGAAGAGGATATATTCTACATTAAAATTCTATCTTTGGAGACTGTGGTTAAGTAAAAACTTAAAAAAGATATATAACCACTTACCACAATTATTAATCGTATCCTAAATACGTATTTCGACAACTAAGTTGTCATCATCAGTAGGTAAAAACCACTAATTAAAAGTCGCACATGGGGCACAGTAAAGCTAGCGAATCGCTTACGCAAATAACTACTTTACACCGCGTCCACGTATAGACTAAATTTTAACATGCGTATCTAAACTACGAAACGGTCGCAAAAATCACTTACCTCTAAGGAAAAAAAGGTCTACCCAATATGGGTATTTAGGATACGACTAATAATTGTGGTAAGGGGTTATATACCTTTTTTAAGTATTCTATATTAGTTAATGTATTTTGTTTCTAAAGAATTTAATAGTTCTGAATTCAGTAAAAAAGGGTACGAATTATATATCAGCCTAATATATGATTATTCCGTAATAAGTAATTTAGATATTTATAAAAGTTAGTTAAGATTATTATTTAGAATAAACAAATTTTTGTGTGCTTTATATGATTTAGAATGTGTGAGATAGCTGTGCATTTCCGCAGCGACTCAGCAGTTTAACGCACACGTTACTTATCGCGTTGACTAGCATCTTTTTAGATAACAAATTGTATTACTTCGTAAAAGGTGAACGCATATAGAATAGTTAAGTTATTATAAAATAGTCTTCAACAGCACATAGTGTTAATTATTTTGTAATAAAGGGCTATTATAAAACCGGGCCGGTTTTGATATATCGAATTATGAACTTTATTTTTGCAAAACACATTAAAAAACTACATAAACATGTTCATCACACGTTCCTATTTCAAGTATCGAAAATGATGTCGGGCATCTGAGCACCCCTACTGCGCTAGCATGCAAGCACTCTGTCCGTGAAATTTGCTATGGCTGCCTGACAAATTTCCACTTGGATCTCGCCAACAACCCGTCGAATTTCCTCCTTCAATTCAGAGATGTTTCCGGGTTTATTGACATACACCAATGATTTAAAGGCACCTCAAAGAAAAAAGTCACAAGGAGTTAAGTCACATGACCTTGGTGGCCATTGATGGCCAGCGCTGGTATTGTTTCGCGAGAAGCGTGACAGGCGGCACCATCCTGCTGAAACCACAACTCTTGAATGTCCATTCTATCCTAATGACACCACTAAATATCTCTTATTAACACACGGTATCGCTTTCCATTAACTGTCGCAGCTTGTTCTGCCTAGTCTTTAAAAAAATAAGTCCCGATGATGCCGTCCACCTAAAAGCCGCACCAAACTGTCACTCGTAGTGGATGCGTTTCTCTTTCTTGAATAATGCAAGGATTTTCTGACCCTCAGAAGCGGCATTTCTGCTTATTCATAAATCCATTTAAGTAGGAGTGCGCTTCGTCACTAAAGATAATTTTGCTCGCAAAGCCGTCGTCTCCTCAAAAAGAAACAATAAATAAACTGTCGCCTTTTCTCGTGATCGTCCGCTTTCAACTGCTGCGTTAACTGAATTTTGTTTGGGTGGTAATGGAAATCATACTGGACCATTCTTCATACTGAAGAACACCCTATGCTCAACTCTTGGGAACGACAAAGAACCGATTTCATTGGAGCTACACTGTCATGAGCGCAATGTTATGCTCAGATCGGCCAGAACGATGACGTCAAAGACGTTTAACGTTCACTGTAGATCCCGATTCATTGAAGTTTTTTATAACCCAGTCAACTGTTGATGCATTCGGTGCTTCATCACATGGCGCGAAGTCGCCTGATAGTTACTGCATAACTTTCTCCGTTCTGATAAAACGTTTTCACAATTAACACACGCTGCGCAATAGTAAACTGATCCATGGCTATACACAGACTGAGGCAACAATCTAAATGTTTATGGATGTCAAAACAATACAAAACAATGTCGCCAACCTGGAGGGATTCAAAACTGGCGCGCTTTTTCAAATGACCCTATATTTCAAAAGTGTTGTAATAATGAAAATCCCCAAAAGAAAAATTTGTTTATAATCTCCCAAAAGTGCCAATTATAAACTTGTGTATTCTGTCTAAAAAATTTAAAACCTTAATAAGTTCCATTTAAGAAAACACCGCATTTAAATTTAAATTTTAATATTAAGATATGATATACAAAAATGTTTTAAATATTTCTATACGTTAATGCACGTATAATGCTTTTGTTTCATTATGAAACAGACATGTAAATAATTTAGACATCTGTAAACATGGACAATACACCTCGTATTTTCGGCATTAACTTCTGCTTAAGACATATGTTTCTGCCATCTATAGGCGTCATCAGCTAAGCTAGTGAAGCAATGTATACAAATAATGCAAATCTTTATAAATAGATCTGTATCTGTATATAACATTAAGCCGCAATCCCTATTAGATAAAGCAAATTTCATCTTGTAAGGTGGCACTTATTAATAAGTGACATCTAACGGACGAAAGAAACTTTGCCGGAAAAGGGACCTTTCGTTTGTGACCAGCTATGCGGGTACGAAAAGCGAAACAATACGGGTTAGTCCATAACAAGCCAGATGGCGGATAAATATACAAAAAGGTTTTAAATATTTCTATACGTTAATGCACGTATAATGCTTTTGTTTCATTATGAAACAGACATGTAAATAATTTACACATCTGTAAACATGGACAATACACCTCGTATTTTTGGCATTAACTTCTGCTTAAGACATATGTTTCTGCCATCTATAGGCGTCATCAGCTAAGCTAGTGAGGCAATGTATACAAATGATACAAATCTTTATAAATAGATATGTATCTGTATATAACATTAAGCCGCAATCCCTATTAGATAAAGCAAATTTCATCTTGTAAGGTGGCACTTATTAATAAGTGACATCTAACGGCCATCTAAGCCATCTGGCTTGTTATGGACTAACCCGTATTGTTTCGCTTGTCGTACCCGCATAGCTGGTCACAAACGAAAGGTCCCTTTTCCGGCAAAGTTTCTTTCGTCCGTTAGATGTCACTTATTAATAAGTGCCACCTTACAAGATGAAATTTGCTTTATCTAATAGTGATTGCGGCTTAATGTTATATACAGATACAGATCTATTTATAAAGATTTGTATCATTTGTATACATTGCTTCACTAGCTTAGCTGATGACGCCTATAGATGGCAGAAACATATGTCTTAAGCAGAAGTTAATGCCGAAAATACGAGGTGTATTGTCCATGTTTACAGATGTGTAAATTATTTACATGTCTGTTTCATAATGAAATAAAGATATGATTATGAAATGAAAAATAACACACATTAATATTTTTATATTCTTCTTACTATTGGGTATTCTCTACTTCATTTTAATTTAATTTTTCACACGGAGCGGATATTCTAAATGCTGTACTGAAAGGGAACAGTTTAAACACAATCTCTACCTAAAGGCAAGCCAGTTAAGCGCTTGTGATGAAATAGGTACAAAAGGACTTTTAATCACTCTACATGTCATGTCCAAATCCACTTCTGTCGCCTCAATACGAACTTTTATCGAAAACAATTAATCGAATTCTAATAACCTGAAAAATTGTGTATGATCGAATTTAAATATGCAGCATATTTTTCGATTGTCGTATCACCTCTTTGTTAACATGTACAATAGAAAACATAGAATTCTAATAACTTCGCTGGTGCTGATCGTTGAAAAATAAATGAGTTTTCGCATATCGATTACAGAATAAACAATAGATTTGAGTGTCCGAAAATATAGAAGCAAGTAACAGAATGGAAAATCAGAGTACTTTTATTTAAAAATGAAAAGAGTAAAACCCCTTTGTGGATAACACAGGCTATATACGAGGGTGGTTTGACAGAAGAGTGACTTTTCAAAGGTTGGCAACATTTTTTGCTACATTGATTATGTTGCTGACTTCCGCCATGTTTCTGATGTCTACTGTCAAAATTTCAAACAAATCTGACAGATAGGTTATGTTTTATACTCATCTAAGGATAACTGTTTTCGTTGTTGTGTAAATATGGAGGGAAAAATTACTAATTTCAAATAAATATTACCTTTTACGTGGAAAAACAATTAAAGAAACTAAGAATAAGTTACGTAAATATTTTAGTGAATGTACTTCATTGCATGAAACGATTTGTAAGTGGTTTTCTGCTTTTAAAAAGTGACCATATAAGCACAGATGATGCTGAACGCACCGAACCTTCATTTACTCTGTAACTATTACAGAAATGATTTATAAAGTCAAGTCCATGCCCTTCTAAGTAGAGATCGTTCATTGATAGTACGTGAGATAGTTAATGAAGTCATGTTATCACAATATCGCACCTTGTCATTCATCTGCTGTTGCTATAACAAAATTTATCGAATTGTATTACATACTTCCTTAATAACAATTTTATTTAAACAATTTTTACATCTGCTTCATATACAATACTTATTATTACTTGATTCGACTTCGTTTTAAATAATTTGTCCAAGCATGGTAATCCAATATAAATATTCCAACTATTTCGATTTTGCATCTAAAAATATTGCAATACGAGCCATGAAATGACGTCACCCGCTCACGAGTTCGAGGAGATGTTTGGGAAGCGTCCGGAAAAACACCGGAAGAATCTAGAAGGCGCAAGCCGGACCATATAAGTATACACCATTCGGAAGGAACAGCAAATATTCAACGAGTGATCGCCGACCTGTTGATATTGTATATAAATATAAAATAAATATTGAATTAAATACTGTTATTATTAATCATTAGTTAGAGACCGGACACATTGCTGAAATGGACGTCATTACGACGGACGATGTAAATTGTCTAAAACATCTGTAAATACATCACGCAGTTGTTGAATAGCACTATTCATTCGGTTAACTGCACATCTAATTTTTGTGTGCGGTTAACCGATTGAATAGTGCTATTCAATAACTGTGTGATGTACTTACAGATGTTGTAGATTATTTATATCGACCGTCGTAATGACGACATTTCAGCCCGATGTGTCCGGTCTCTTTACTAGTTATTAAATATTAGTTAGTGTGTTTTATTATTAGTATAGTGTGTGTTAAAAGTTCCATTAGTTTTATTCAGAAGAACCCAAAAAGACGAGTATTTTACAATATGTTCAACCTCGATGATGGAATTTCATAGATATACATAAATGATTAAGTTTTTCATTGTTATCTTTACTTGCTCTTAGTTACTTGTAACATCTCGCCGATATTTCATAGAAACGATACTAGGAGTATCTTCAGTCGAAAAATTACTGTACAAAATATGCAATAACAGTACCAACATCATTATTCGAAAAGAATTTGTTGTTTTTGAACAAGGAAATACAATTTGTGAATTCAAAATTTTTCTGACGAAGTTAGTCTATTGCCGCGGATGTATGTACAGTATAGAATAGAGATGGGAGGAATCGTTCCTTTCGTGAATTCGTTCCTTCTCGTTCCATTCTGCAGATGGAACGAATCCAGAGGATTCGTTCCGTGGAACGATTATAACAACCTCGATGTTAAACAATGTTAAATGCCGATCGAAGTTGTAAGTCCGACAACTGACACATTCATTGCGATATAGCTTTGTTGGATCGGAATGATTGCCTGCTTGTTTTATTTATTTATTTGAAAGCTGCATGAGTATGTATATGTATAATATTTATGTAAATTCTAATAATTGCAGACATTACAAATCTATAAATTCAAACTCCAAAATATACAAACGTAACATATACATATTTCATTACTAGTCTTTACTATTCAAACAAGCGACAATTGATGGAATAGATAAGAGCCCAGAGTTAAAATAAACATAAATAAGGAGACTCATGTATTAATGATTTGTTTACATTATGAAAAAACACGTGGACAATATATATATTTATAATTTATATCTTAGTAAGCAAGTATGTGGAAAGACCGACAAATGCTTGACGACGTGCCCTTCTAACGCGGTTATTGATTGAATAATCTCGATGGAACGAAATAGAGGAACAACATACAGTTACATTCGTTCCTTTGTACCGAATCCATCCGGATCGACACATCACTAGTATAGAATGAGAATAATTCGAATATCAAGGTAACCAGAGCTTCCACACTTGTTCAAACTTCACGCTAGTCTTCAGCAGAATGCCCCAACTTTATCACGTACGCAGACTTTAAAGGACACTATTTGACATCAGACTTTTATAATATCAGTTTTCCGGTGACTGCACTCACAGAAACATGATAAAATATGAAAGTACTCACAGTTTCCAAGTCGCCTGCAGAAATGAATGATCAACTTGTGCAAGACTATGATGCTTATATCATTTCACTGAAACATGTGGGAGTATCATGCAATGAGCGACGATCTGATCGGATAATCGCGTCTACTATAAATGACAATGTGCCACAAGCAAGGCATGATTCAGAAAACTTAACTTAACTTAGTGGGCAGAATATCGTTCCTACCGTCTTCCGGTAGCCCAATAACTCACCACTAGGGATTGTCTCTTGGAGTATTGATGCAGTTTCATAAGCAAGGAGTATCACTCCTGTATCATATTGTTACATGCAATAAAACGTGGGCACAACATATTGCTGTGAATAGTGGGTTTAATTGGAGGGTAGTCCACTGTTCACCACAATATGTCCGAACTTGAACTCAGTCAGCTTATCTTCTTTTAATTGAGACTCTTCTTGATCCAGGGTTTCCCGTAAAGGAATGTGGAAATTTAAAAATTAGTAAAAATACACAATTCTATATTATCTTTTATTTAAAAAAAAATTAAAAAAAACTCTTTATTAAGTATAAAGAGAGCTTATGCATCATTTAACAAAAGCACAGAGGAAAAGGATTGTGTGATAAATAACACGCACACAATGAAAACCTCACATGAAACGCGAGCAAAATTAAACCTAATAGCTTGTTTAAAAAACTTTCAATTTCAAATACTAATTAACCCCAACTTCAAAAATAAATAGATCCAACTGTCAACCGCGTAAATAACATTCACTCATGCGCACAAACACGAGTATAAATTTCCCTCCAAACCTGAATTTCAAGACGTTCTAGAATATCTTGACATACAAAAACTCCCTTATAAAAATGATAGTTTTCTTCACTATCTATCTATTAAACTAATATAACAATAAATCAATAAATATAAATCATCAAAATTACAATCAAATTACAATGAAAAGAAATCATATAAATTTTGTATGAAAAAGTACTTACGCTAGCGTAAAATTTTCACACACAGAAAAAAACTAATTTTGAGAGATTGCAAGTGAGTTATCAATTACTTAAAAATACGAGAAACGCAAAACTCGTATATAATACGGTAATGACTTACTATAGCACAAAATACTACAAAGCAAGAAAAACCGAAAATTACATTTAAATAAAAGATAAAAAAGAAGTTTTTTATCTCGGCACAACACGCTCACTTGACGACAAATCAATCTCTGGCCGGAAAATATTCACTGGACATATAATGTACAAATAAATCAAAATATACTCCAGTCGATCCACTTCCTGGACATCCGCACTGCGCTAAACACCATCAACAAATAAAATATACAGTCACTGGCAACAAAAGTGTGCCAGAATTAAATTTTAAATAATATTTTCAAAATATATCTATAGTAACCTGGAAAATAAATATACATAAATAAATTATAATAATTTACTAAAGAAAACACTCGGTATTTTTTCCCCGAAGACAATTTTAAAATTTATAATTTATTATAATGTATAGAAACCATGGTTGGCTCTTGGTGAAACATAATGAATAATTTACTAAAGAAAACACTCGGTATGTTTGTTTCACAAAATATTCTGTTAAACAAACATACCGAGTGTTTTCTTTAGTAAATTATTCATTATGTTTCACCAAGAGCCAACCGTGGTTTCTATACATTATAATAAATTATAAATTTTAAAATTGTCTTCTGGGAAAAATTCATTACAATATGCTACCGTAGACAAAGCAAACAGCATTCATTATACAAAACTGGCGAGGTTTTACCCACTGATGTATTTTTCAAATTATTCTTTTAAACTAGACTTACTTTAAATTTAGGACAGGAACTAAAAAAATCATAGTTCAATAATAGTTTAATAAATATATAGGTATACACATGAAAAAACATAATTTCATTTAATTAAATGGCATTGTAGAGAACGCAGAGTATCTGCTAGTCCATTATAAAATACTTTGTCTAGTTTATTAAAATAAGACTTTTTTTCTTTCGTTTCTTTAGTAAATCCGCTGCATTTCAAACAATGTTTCCATGTAGTCTAAACAGTCAATGCCTCAAATAAAAAGGATTACTTCTTCTTCGTCTTAAGTGAATTACGTTCCTCTTAGCATACAGCGAATTTTCCTTTACCTGTGCTTTAATAAATTTTGCGTTAGAAACACCTTCACTTAGCCTTTCTATGAGTATGTATACTCTCAGGTCTTCCCTTGAATTTAATTAATAAATTCCACAGATAAATGGATCTCTTAAAATTTTCTGCTCTTCGTGTTTTATGATATTCGAGCCATCCTAGGCTTTCATATTTTGTTTCTTAAAATTACTATATTAATTCCTGAGTACATAAGATGGAGTCCTTTGATTATATTTATTTGTAAATCTAATATTGAACTGTTGTATAAACACAATGTAAATTTTATAATTTTGATATATTAATATAAAATTTAATAATTTTATAAATGAAAGTATATGATACCGAGATTATAAATATTGTGATTTATGACGTTACGTAAGTCTGTGACCTAAGCGATCATATTGTGATAAATCTTCGCTTCGGATTCGATTAATACACCATAAGGTAATTAAAAATAGCTATATTGATAAAAAGAATAAATAACACTTAACAATAACTAACTATAGTAACAGTAGTTGTTCGGGCAAAATAGATTTAATTTTGTATTTTTGTTTCATTTACATATAAGCAAATAGACGTAGGTATATTTATATTTAATCCTAGTTTTAAATTGTAAATATTATATATTGTATATAGAAAAGGTCTTGGAGTTCAGAGGTATTTAATATTGTTAATTACTTTAGGCCTGTTCAGGTATTACATTTCTTCATTGTCTTATTTTCTACAGTCGTAAAAACTATTTATTTTATTACAGGGACAACCCTCTGGTTAATCCATTCATTATGTAAATGTATTTGAATAAGCATAAATATAATAGAATAAGTTTTATTGTACATATTTCCTGTTATATATTATTATAACAGGTTAAATAATTTGGTTCGAGGCGATTCTACGAAATATTAGATTATCTCTGTGCATTGTATATTTATTACTTTAACAGGTATTTTATTTTCTATAATTAAGGGTTTCCGGCGTATATTGTTTATTTTAATACATTTATGACGTTGGAAACTACAGCATATACTTTTCTTGGAAAGGTAAAAATGGTTATATGGAAATTTCCGTATACTTTTTTTCATTGTTTTCTCCCTCTCTTTGACTGGCGGGGAGAAAACTTTCTTGCCGAAAAATAAGGGAATGAAGAAATAGTTCCAAACAAGATCTCTTAGAGCTCACTACAGTTACAAGTACGATCTCTTCGAGTTAAAGCTTAGGTCTCAGTGATCTAACAAACAGCTCCTACGAAGATCTCAGTTGATCTAAATAGGAGCAAATATTATTTATAAGCCAGTTTTTCTCGGTCTTTAGTATTAAGACCAGATACTGCATTTATTTAACGGAACTCCAAGATTAAACTTGTAAATATATTAGTGTAATACAAAAAATATTGTATTATTTCAACACATACTTCGGTCTACACATACCGACCTCCTTCAAACCAGGAGGAAGAAACAGTAGTTATATTTATTACTACGATATTTATTCGACGACGATTACTAGTTGAATGAATCATCGTTCTCCTTGGGGGTTTATATATTCATCGGATTTTCTGGATTCCTCTGTGTCTAGACTACTTGGGAAGTTCTATAGGTTGTTGCGCAGAATATATCGGATTTAATAAGTGAAACGGAAAATTATTTAGTTTGTAAAAAAATAAATTTATACTAATCATAATAATCGATTTGGATATACATCTTCCAGCATACTTCTAACTGGGGCATATACATGTTACGTTATAGGAAATTTGATTTCTGAACGAAGTAATAATGTGTTACCCTGAACTTGACAATAACCTTCTTTCTCTGAATGTCTAAAAGATTAATCTTTAACATCTCTAAAGTTCAGTTTTTGCCCTAAATTTTTGACTTTATGATTCAATTTTCAAAATTCACCAATCTTCGCACCTTTAATTAGTACAATAAGATCCGAGGAACCTTCGAAACCTTTTACATGGGCATGCCGTAATATCAAACCATTGTGAGTTTGATAGACTAATCTAATTTACGTCTTCTTAAGTTTCCTTATTTAACTTACTTAACTTTGCTTGAAACGTGATAAATGCACTTTTAACTTTGCTAATACCGATGATATCATGTAGATACAAAAATACCAACTTTAATGTCACCGATATAATTATTGGCAGGAAATTATACCGATTCTGGAGTATATTCGTATATTCTCAACACCATCTAATGACAGTTTTATTTGTTAAAGACATCTAATACCTTCACCCATCTAATAACCATTATTAAGTTGCTGAGCTGTTTATTAGCCATGTAAATTAGCTCCTTTCTCTGGGAAATTTACTAATCCGACTTTAGCTTTAACATTTATTCTACCTGGAATTTCTTTTAACGTTCAACTTGGATCTCCCACTAAAGTCATTTCAATAGAAAATTTTTCCTTTCTAAACAAGTAAGCAATTTCTAAGAGCAAAAATCTAACTAACACGGAGAAAAAATTAAATTTAAATACTCTAATAAAAGACACAATCATAAGATGGTCAAAGTAGACACTATACCTACACACACGAATACATAAATACACTTATACATTACATAGTAAATTGTGCCCTTATATTTAGTTGAATAAAATCTTTCTTTAGGAATGGTAGCAATTACCAAAACAATATTGTCTGCCCATACGTTAAGCTTAAGGATAATGCGTTCGCGTAGAAATGATATTTCTCAAATTCGTCTCAGACCAATATCTAGTAATAATCGGATATATCTACCGTGTAGCTAAAATGACTATTCGTCTGTAAATACTAAATTTTTTAAAACTATGGGTCTGTATTACATGTATCAGTCATAATTTGATTAGATCTGCATTCTCCGAAAAGTAGATAATCTATGTCGAGCCCCAATTCCCATGTATTTTTCTAGAGATTGATTGTCGCCTTTTAAGGTCATTTGAACTGCGACTTAACAGCTAACTTCAGGTTGGTTATTTCATACCTTATTTTCGGGACAGACAGATCTGCCTGTCTGTTTCAAAGGTAGGTCTGCCTGTGAAACAATGGTATAGTAACTTGCCCGCTAATTAATTCGTTAAGAACCACTCTGAGAGATATAATTCTTTGACTCTACGATTTAACTAGTACGGTGCATTAATATATAACTTAGGTTCTAAAATCGATAAAGTGTCATGTCAATCAATAGTTAAATCTATATTAAAGAAAAACCTTACAGTGAAAAATAACATAGACAAACTGAACAAATAAAAATTATTAATTACATCGTTCATTAGTAGATTATTACATTTTGCCACCGTCCAAGGTAGTGCAGTTTTATTACAATATATATAGACATAAGGCATATAATTCTTGGTAATGAGTAATGACCAATGAAACATTCGATAATATTAGGTTTTGTTTTTTGTATGATATTTTATTTCATTATGCTTTCTACATAGTGTAAGAATTTAATAAGCCAAATTACATAAAAATTAAATAATTTAGAAAAAAATCCATTAATACTTTCCCCAATTTAAAAAAAAGAAACTTTTTAAATATTGCATATTAGAATAATATGCTAAAAAAATATTTCATCCAATTCGTCGAAAAATCTCAGAAAATACTTAAGGAAAGTACCTCTTTAACGCTATTATCACTAGTCCCAAAATTGCTTGCAAGAATTCTTAATGGTATTTTTCTTCCAAAAATCTCCTCAGATATATATTAACATAATAATGAACTAAATACGTAGGGCAAATGGAAACGTTTCAAGGAAAGCTTAAGTGAATAAAGTTACAGCGGAAAAAAGACGACAAATTTTCGCAACCGACTTCATTTATTATCGTTGAAAATGGTTAGGCGAGTATTACTTACGTTTTATTGAAGGTTATATATACATAATACATAAAGTTCCTTTGATTTACATAAAGTAAAAAAGATAATTAGAGCAAGTTAGTGCATTATTTATATATATATATATATATATATATATATATATATATATATAAGGTAAACTTAATTAGTCGGCGATTAAAGGTCTGGTTCATTACTTCAAAGTATATATATTTAAAAAAACCCTACATGTTTCGGCAATGACGCCTTTGTCAAGGGAATACAAAATATAAATGACAGAATATAAATGTCAAATAATTAAGTTGCTATGGTTTCAATTATTCAAAGATACATTCCAATAATAATAATAAATCATGCCTTAGTATTCCAAAAAATAGATAGTGAGGTGTGAACATATGTGTTGTTCGCTGCCAGAAGCTTGTGTCTCTTTCTGGGTATGAACCTGTGTGTTGGTTGCTGCTGGCAGCTTGCGTCTCTCTCTGGGTGTGTGATTTTGTATTTGTGTGACCGCGTAAGTGTAGGGTTTTGTATGTTAGTGCGCTCGTGCGTGTGTTTAGTGACGGGTCGCGTAAATTTAGAGAGATCGGATAACCAGCCGTTGCGTAGGGCCGCCAACCCTTTCCCGGCAACTTCTTTACTTTTCCGAGCAGTACTTCGACGGCCCGAACCCCGCCCCAACGAGGCAAGGCGCAGACCAGCGAAGCGCACCCTGCACGGGGTTGCTCATCGCCAACCGAGGGAACACTCTTAGTGGCTACCTCAGTCGACGAAATCGTTAAGATGGCACAAAGTGTGACCGTCGTCGACTGAGGTAGCCACTAAGAGTGTTCCCTCGGTTGGCGATGAGCAATCCCGTGCAGGGTGCGCTTCGCTGGTCTGCGCCGTGCCTCGTTGGGGCGGGGGTCGGGCCGTCGAAGTACTGCTCGGAAAAGTAAAGAAGTTGCCGGGAAAGGGTTGGCGGCCCTACGCAACGGCTGGTTATCCGATCTCTCTAAATTTACGACCGGTCACTAAACACACGCACGAGCGCACTAACATACAAAACCCTACACTTACGCGGTCACACAAATACAAAATCACACACCCAGAGAGAGACGCAAGCTGCCAGCAGCAACCAACACACAGGTTCATACCCAGAAAGAGACACAAGCTTCTGGCAGCGAACAACACATTTGTTCACACCTCACTATCTATTTTTTGGAATACTAAGGCATGATTTATTATTATTATTGGAATGTATCTTTGAATAATTTAAACCATAGCAACTTAATTATTTGACATTTATATTCTGTCATTTATATTTTGTATTCCCTAGACAAAGGCGTCATGTCGAAACATGTAGGGTTTTTTTAAATATATATACTTTGAAGTAATGAACCAGACCTTTAATCGCCGACTTATTAAGTTTACCTTATCATACCAAGGTCACGAAGATATTATATATATATATATATATATATATATATATATATATATATATATATATATATATATATCCAAATATCAAATATATTCAAATTCAAATTTGATCTGCAGTTTATTTTTTTCTGAACATAATGGAATATATACTTTACAATTTAGCGAAGTAGACATCTTAGCTAGCGCCATAAGTAACTGCTAGTTGATTGTGTCAATAAACTCTCAGTTGTATTAACAATGTTATGCAACAGAAAAATTATGTTACTAAATTATACAAAAAAATAATAAAGATGTCATAGAAATTGTTGAAAGTGTCAACCATTTACACGGATACAAAGATTAACACGACACAGAAAATTAATTTTTGCATATAAAATATTTTATATTTCTTAAAAAAGGCATCATTTGCCGAAACATGTAGGACTGTTTTAAATAATGTTAAAGGAATATAAAATATTTTACATTCCTTAAAAAAGGCATCATTTGCCGAAACATGTAGGACTGTTTTAAATATATATATATATATATATATATATATATATATATATATATATATATATATATATATATATTTTGAAGTAAAACCAGACCTTAAATCGCTATTAATAAATATTTTATATTCCTTGAAAAAGACATCATTTGCCGAAATATGTAGGACTATTTTAAATATATATATTTTGAAGTAAAACCAGACAACAAATTGAATTTACTATATATATATATATATATATATATATATATATATATATATATATAGATAATTTCTTAGCCGTTCATTTAATATATCATTTGATAAATTCTTGGAGTTTTCAGCTTTTATATTAAATACTTTAAATATTTTCGAATTAGTATGTTATTTTGCGAGGTAAATGTGAATGTAAACATTGCTGTCTACAAATTACAACGCAAACCATACGAAATTTATTTGAAAAATTTTGTCTACGTTGGGACTTGAACTCAAAACTGACATCTGAATTATTAACATCATCGTCTTATAAGGCGTTTCTAATAAACTTGAACCAAGATCTATCGTAGCTTAATTGGTTAGAGCGACGGTTCGGCAAACCGTGGACTTGGGTTCAAGTCTCAAAGCAGAGAAAATTTTTCAAATAAATTTCATATGATTTGGCTTGTAATTTGTAGACAGCATTGTTTACTTTCATATTTACCTCGCAAAATAACATATTAATTGGAAAATATTTAAAATATTTAATATAAAACCGCAAACTCCAAGAATTTATTTCGAGTTTATTTAATATAAAACCGAAAACTCCAAGAATTTATCAAATTATATATATACATATATCATTTGATAAATTCTTAGAGTTTTCGGTTTTATATTAAATATTTTAAATATTTTCAGATTAATATGTTATTTTGCGAGGTAAATGTGAATGTAAACATTGCTGTATACAAATTACAAGCCAAATCATATGAAATTTATTTGCAAAATTTTCTCTGGTTTTGGAATTGAACCCAAGTCCACGATTTGCCGAACCGTCGCTCTAACCAATTAAGCTATATATATATATATATATATATACAGTAGATTCAATTAGTCGGTGATTTAAGGTCTGTTTTATTTTGATATGTATATATTTAAAACAATCTTACATGTTTCGACACATACTGCCTTTTTCAAAGAAATTTAAAATATAAGTGACAGTATATCAATGTCAAACTTATAAGTTTGATATATATTTATATATTACGTATAATTGTTTTTAAAAGGTTGACGTGAAACAAACATCTGTTAGTTTAATGTTTTAATGTAGAGAATGGATTTTAATATGTTTAGTGGGGTCGTTGCTAAATTTTAACTCTGTAATTGAACTCCTGATAAAATAACGAATGGTTATGAAATATAGAGTGATATAAATGAGGTTTTTTATTTTGACAGACCGCTTACCCGTTTAATTAATTTTTACTAATATAATACGGTCGATAATACTTACTAGTCTATATATATATATATATATATATATATATATATATATATATATATATCAATTGATAAATTCTGGGAGTTTTTCGGCTTTTAAATGAAATATTTACAAATAAGTATGTAATTGCGAAGTAAATGTGAATGTAAATGCTCAAAAATTATCTAAACATATATATCTTCCTTTCTTTAATAGGCAAAACTTCAGGATATGGGCTACGGAAAATCCAAGAGTAGTTCGACAGCGAGAATTACACCCACTTAAGTGTACCGTTTGGTGCGGTGTTTCGTCGGAAAGGATAATTGGCCCATATTTTTTTGAAAATGAACACGTTGTCGCCGTTTCCATCACTGGTGTTAGATATCGGACAATGTTGGAAAATTTTTTAAGGCCAGCCGTGGAAAACCATCCGCAAGTATGGTTCCAACAGGATGGAGCCACAGCGCACACCGCAAGGGACACAATGGCTCTTTTACGCGACATCTTTGGTGAACGAATTATTTCCCGTACAAGCGATTTTAATTGGCCTCCGCGTTCACCGGATTTAACCGCTTCAGACTGTTTCCTTTGGGGTTATTTGAAAGGAAAAGTCTATATTAATAAGCCTCGAACCATACAGCAATTAAAAAATAATATACGCGACGAAATCAACAACATAACACCTGAAGTTTTGCGAAAGGTTATGGAAAATGTTTTGGAAAGAGCACGAATATGCGAAGCAGATAATGGCCACCACTTGCGAGATATAATTTTTCATAATTAAATTAAAAATATTCTCCATTAATATACTGTATTTAAAATAAAAAAAATATAATAATTATGTCTTAAATAAGAAGTTATAATGAACTCAAACCCCTTCGGTCCTTTTGGGCCACCCTGTACTTTAATACTGAAACGAATATTAGTCTAGTTGTGGTATATTAGACGAGAAAAATTGGAGAATCACGGCGGATTCAGGGATATTGTGAATCAATGTAAATCGAAATGTCGCCACTTATATTATATCTACTCTAGGCTATGTTAGTAGAAAAAAATTGAAACTATTTTTGTTATTGCACTTTCAGACTTTTTCAATGAATACATCCCAACACAATATTTTTAGCTTATATTATATACGTATAATAGTACTGTCACATGTAAAGTTCACTAAAACGATATTTTGTTCAGTTTTAAATATTTACTTTCTAAATACAGAACCCTCTTCAGTGTGATAAAGATTCATAGATGTATAACAAGTTATCTTTAACACAAAGGTTCTACCCAAACACTCGTTACCGTTTTTGTAAACGCGAAACAATATCCTTGCTTTAAAATTGACGTTTCTTTGATTTTTCTTTTTTGTTGTAGGAAAGGATTCAAACGAACAATGGAATCAATGTAGTATTGTATTAAAGGTTTTCAGATAGGAGGTTTGCCTCGCATTTTAGATGTGTAGATATTTTGCGACCGCTCTTGGGGAATATGTACGAGACCTCTTTTGCATAAATACATCAGAATCGAGAACGCTGAGAGTTCGATATGGATATTTGTACAGCAATGAAATTCGCGTAAACTATTTTTATTATAGAAGAACATATCAACCGGTTCTTGCTAAATTATTAACTAATAACTAACCTCACAAAAGAGGAAGCTATAGACTAAAATTACGCCTAAGCAATTTTCTTTTGTGGAGGCGCAAAAAGATAAAATTTGTTAGAAACTACAATAGGATACTACCTTATTTAAAATTAAATGCCATACATCTATTTTCTTTTACAAACACATCTATGACGTCATTATAAAAACAGTTTTGGCGAAAATATTCTTGCGCTAATTATTTTTTAATTGATATTACGGTGAACTAGTCTTTCGGGGTTCGTTTAAATAAAACTAACGACACTATATTAACAATAAAACACACTAAATAACATTTAATAACTAATAACTAATAATAACAGTATTTATTTCACATTTATATAACAATATCAAAATGACGGCAATCACTCGTTCAATGAATGGTCACCCTCCATTTTGAATTCTTATATAGGTCTATACACCTTCGAGAATAATCCGGAACTTCTAGAATTTTCCGTGCGACAGCTGGCGCACGATGTCATCGCCAGACCGTCGCCTGCTTAATTGCGGATTACTCACATCACATCGCCCCCCTCTTAAAGAAAACGTTTCGCCCCAAAACATGTCATGCTTTGGTTCTCTCAAGTAGGGCTTTTCTGCATTGCGACGTCATATCGAAGTAACAGTCCACGGCCTTATCTTGCCTGGGTGTAAGGGAATATTTAGGCCGATAACTGCATACTAAAATTTCCATCCCATTATGTTGAAATATTACTTCTAACATGATTCTTACAATTCTTCAGTCCAGACGGTCCAATCTACAACCCAATTTTGTAAATGCTAATTTCAAAATGTCTTGTAACATTTATTCACGCAAATGAACCAGAACCCACAACAGCAAGGCAAATAAAAATGGACTATTTTTTATTTATTATTTGGTAACTCTTCCTAATTGCCGGTTCCTGCTGTCTTAATTCTTCGATTCTGCCAAATCTTTCTTTAAATTCTTTGGCAATTCCTTTGGACATTCGCAGATATCGGGCTACGCACAGAGCAAGCGCGTAGATCGGCGACACTAAATCTTGCTGTTTCTCGATGGTCACCCCAAATCGTCCTTTTCTTGAACCAGAATACACCTCCATAAAGTCTTCGAAGGTTAGTTCCTACTAGTGGCTATCCAATCGGCGCAAGTCAGCGACTTCGTCGCTATTGTCTCCGGAGTATGGGACTAACCGATTAAAATGCACGACTCTTCGTTTTGTATGAGGTGTTGGCCTTACGCGGTATATTACATCTTTAATCCATTTCAACATCTCGTATGGCCCCTCCCAATTCTTTCGAAGTTTTGGAGACAGTTCCCGTCGACCTTGTGGCCTGTAAAGCCAAACGCAATCGCCTTCATGATAACCACCCTTCTCGGCGTTGTTGTTGTTATAGTTATCTTTCATCCTGTCGCTGTCATCCTGGATATTATGTCGTACTTGGTCATGGATATTATCCAGTCTTTGCCGAAGAGTACTGATATAATCTTCCCCTGCGAGATCTTCACTAGGCTTGCTCCCAAACTTCAAGGCACATGGCAATCGGACTTCCCTGACAAACAACACGTTCGCTGGCGATTGCCCAGTTGTCTCTTGAACAGATGCCCGGTACGCCATTAGAAATAATGGTAAGTCTTCGTCCCAATCTCTATTGTGTTCGGAGACCACTTTGGATAAGTTCTTGTTTATTCGCTCTACCATTCCATCTGATTACAGATGCAAGGCAGTTGTTTTTGTCTTTCAAATGCCCAATAGTCCACACCTCTTCTCGAAAAGACTGGATTCGAAATTTCACCCCTGATCGGAATGGAATCCCAGAAGTACACCGAAACGGCTGACGAACTCTTTTACGAGCACACCCGTCACGATTCCAGTTTCTTAATTAGACAAAGCATAAGCTTCGACCCACTTGATAAAGTAGTCTATTGTAATAACGCAATGCAGTTGTGTGTATGCAAACACTCTCAATGAGGCCACAGCCTCGAGCCCGTAATACAAATGTAACGTGTTTTACAAATACGACCTCGCTAACGCGTGGTGTTTGCAAACACAAACTGTATGTCAGGGTTTGTAGTATATTCCATAAGTAGTACGAGGATCATCGGGGATATATATAACGAGAGTAATGTAAGTGACAGATATTCACATTCACACATTCAGTCTTATTCAGAGTCAGATTCTTATTCAGAATCATGTCCACTTTCGTACTCTCTTTCTGATAGACAGTAACAGTCTTAATGATAGTTAGTTCATAAGGTATATAATTGTTATCCAGTTTATAAGTGTTATATATTAAATTATAAGATGTTACCCAAACTTTGTGAGTATCATTCTTCACGTTAAGTCGCCCTACCTGCTATCTAGTGCGGCCACCCAGCGGCCCACATTACATGGCGATTCTGCCTACCTACGGCTTAGGACCATTCTGCCAGTCGAGTAAGACTGCAGGGAACATGTAGAAATTCGGAACGGACCAGGAAAAAAAAACTTACAGCTTAGCAGGTCAAAACCAAGAAAATGGGCAAGTACGCAACAAGGAACGGAGGAAATCATCTTCAAGAGCGAACAGAAGCTCCACACGGAAGAGCCACACGAAAGAAGAAACACAGGTATTCATTTTAAAATAAAGTTACACACAGACAATTACGGTGTATAAAAGTAAAGTGCAAGACGTTCATATCTATAAACTACGCGAGTGAAAATGTTTATTTGTATTACAAGAGACAATAATATTGATTTAATGCATGCATACCATGTTATTTATGTCTACCTACGCAAGAATGCAAAAGTTGCAAAGCGCGTACCATACGTTTCCTTATTTAAAGGTCAAGTTTATTTAAAAACTCATTTGTACAATGTAATCTAGAAATGTTACATTTTGGCCGTACACTTCGCAATTTTGTTATTAACGCAAAAGTTTAAATATATTTTTTTTGTTAAGAAGGCGCATATATATATATATATATATACATATATAAAACGCAAAATATGTTATTTTTTTTTTTCTTCACAAGTTCAATTACGTTCAGAGTATATACAAAAATGCATGCGTTGTACTTTTTAATAAGCGCCATACAAGAAGGTTATATTTCATAGTTTACAAACAAAAATATAAACAATAACTTGCATATTTAAACTAATCGCGAGTAAATAAACATCGAATTCAAATTGAATATGTGTAGTTTAGTAATACACGAAGTCAAGGTCACTGATAAAATGCAACACAATGTTTATTTTGTAAACGTTCGCATAAGTGGCATTGAACAGAAGTTATTGCTGACATATCCAGTAAGTTTTTTCGCTAACAAAAGAAAATAATATTGAATTAATAAAAGAAACCAATATACGAGGAGTAGTATATTAATTTTATTGGTAAAAATTCCGAAATTTTTGTAACAAATGCCTTAGAAGTTGATTCCAATGCCATAACGGTTAGTAACGGGACGATTCGATAGCATCCTAATCACGTCTGGAGCCCTATAAGACGACATAGACCTATCGATTGTACCTTTACGACACCAACAACAGTGCAACCTACAGGACAGATCATCCTAGAGTTGTGGAACTGGCGAAAACGTTAACCAACCGAATCAGACGAACTTCTAAAATAGAAGAAAGGCAAAGAAGACTCCAATTCGCCCCTAGGTCGTGACGAAGCAAGCATGCGCTTCCAGGAAGTGATCCTACACGACAAAAAACGCTTTCAGAATTTTTTTTTAGAGATTACAGTTATAACAAAAGTGTGTTTTGTTAACTGGTCTCAAGTTTTTCTATATTGAAGAAAAGGCTTACAGCATAAGGGAAGTTCCGCTGTACAAGCACCCTTACTGTGGTCAGAATAAGCTTCAAAAGATAGTTCTGCGCAGGAACATGACAGACACGAAATATGTGCTGTCCAGGGAAATACACGAAAGAGTGATTTCCAGAATAATTTTTTCCATGGAGGAAAATAGATAGAAAAACGGAGAGTCGATTTATTTTAAAGTATGGTTGGAAAGGGAGCATAAGAATTGGGAGCAAGCAATCATGCACAAGAATTGAAACCAAAATATCAAGCATGAGGAATCGGAAAACAAGAACCAAACGCGAAAAACAAGAAAGACAAGAATGGCAAACTGCGAAACAAGGCAATTATTCTATATAAGTTGCACATAATATAGAAATAAAATACTAAAAAGCGAACAAACTAACAAGATTGAGACAGTGTACAAATTACAAAGGCCCGATTATTATTAACGTTTATTATCAATTAATTATTATTATCAATTAATTATTATTATTAATTATATTTTTTAATCTTCAACAATGTAAAACTGACTGTGAGACATTATCTTTTAGAATGTAAAATTATCCATTTAAAGTTTGACAATCTATATTGTATATTTATTATTACAGTTTTTATTAGGATATTTATCATTTTAAGATTTATATTATATATCTATTCGTTAAATATTTATTATTATTGTATATAGATTAAGACTATCCATCATTTTACCGTGTATTTATTATAGTGTGATACTCGATAACAACTTCATTTTAGAATTTTAGTTATAATAAGTTTTAGCAAATTTATTATTTAAGTATTACTATTGTAAATGTATAATCCCAAACAGTGTTCACCATATCGTAAAATAGGAATAAGAAAGGTAAAGATTTTAATGAAAGAAAAACAAACACCTCAGCGTTATTTTTCTTTACCCCAAGAAGGGTGGTGTAATAACGCAATGCAGTTGTGTGTATGCAAACACTCTCAATGAGGCCACAGCCTCGAGCCCGTAATACAAATGTAACGTGTTTTACAAATACGACCTCGCTAACGCGTGGTGTTTGCAAACACAAACTGTATGTCAGGGTTTGTAGTATATTCCATAAGTAGTACGAGGATCATCGGGGATATATATAACGAGAGTACTGTAAGTGACAGATATTCACATTCACACATTCAGTCTTATTCAGAGTCAGATTCTTATTCAGAATCATGTCCACTTTCGTACTCTCTTTCTGATAGACAGTAACAGTCTTAATGATAGTTAGTTCATAAGGTATATAATTGTTATCCAGTTTATAAGTGTTATATATTAAATTATAAGATGTTACCCAAACTTTGTGAGTATCATTCTTCACGTTAAGTCGCCCTACCTGCTATCTAGTGCGGCCACCCAGCGGCCCACATTACACTATCACCACTTTAATGTATTTATTTCGTTTAGCGTTTTCTGGAAATGGTGCGGTGGAATCAATGGCGATTCTCTCGAATGGGCTTCCCACATTTGCTGCCATAGATGCACGTCAAAATGTCCCCCAGAAGCATCATTGTGAAGTTCTTGCAATACCTCTAGTATCCTTCTCCTGGGAATCCCCAGTTGTATTTGTCGCTCATTTCCATCATGATTTTCCACTTCACGTTTCAGAAGATCATCTTACATCATCACGGAATCCCATTGTGTCCAGTATGATTTAGTTCCCGCGAACGGGAAGCAATTTCCTGCCAGGTTGGTCTTTGCCCAGTTTTCTTCCAAACCCTTAAAATTGGAAGACCAGGCTCAGCTTCTTGTTCTGTGCGCAAATTGTCAGGTGGCCAGTGGTCATCAACCACGGTTGGTTAACGAGTATTGGTTTGATGTAAGGATGAAATTTGGCCGAGCGTTCTTGGAGGTTCCTACTGCTCAGTCGATGTCAGACGTGGACGTCTATAGCATCTTTATTTACAGCAGGATGGTACCACATGCTACTCAGCTAGTGAAACTATGGCCCTATTGCGTGAAAAATTTCCTGGACTTGTAATTTCTCGAAGTAGAGACTTCAATTGACCGCGAAGATCGTGAGATTTAACACCATTGAACTGTTTTCTTTGGGGCTACGTTAAAGATAAAGCCCAATGCTTCAGCAATGAATTTTATCACTAGAAACAATATTAGAGCTTAACGTAGGTAAATTAAAAACACTTACTCCGCTTCACTTGTTTATTAGATTTTTACTCTTTACAATTGTTTTGGGCTATTCGACCATTTTCAAGAATTTACTTATTAAATTAAGGGATAAACTTCCAATATTTATATATGAATGTCTGTTCTTAGGATTAACCTTAATTTTCATGTAATGACAGTGCCTATTGTGGGTGTGTTAAAGTATTCAATTTGCGTGGTTGTTAGCTTTAATTTCCTAGAATTTGCCCTTTTGATTTCTAATATTTCCAAATACTAGTTCAATTTTTTACTTTTATTTATACTAGGCCCGGCCACAGGATTGAATGGGTTTGAAAACGTTGCTGTGGAAATACTGTTTATTTGACAAACGTCAAATAGTGATAAACTTGTGTTTTATCACGGAAGGTTGTGTGTTACAATAGCAAATTGGCCTGTTAATCAACGGATCTCTGCTCTAAAATCTTTTTTCCTGTCCCAGTTCATCGTGCAAACCCAGAGACGTTTTGTGCCGTGAATTTAATTTGCCAGTGCGTGCTGCAATTCCATCAAGAAATGCAATTTTGAGATGGGTAAGAGATGTAGTCGAAAGGGGCAGTGTAAATTCTATTTGTCGGAGGTACAAGTACACTTCGTACACAAGGTAATACTGAAAGAACTAGAGTAGCCATTGAACGAAGTCCAACATGTTCTGCAATTCGGCATTCAATTGCACTGCGAATTTCAGAACGAAGTACGGATTTTAAATTTCATCCATATAAGGTACAGATAGTCCAGAGGCTGAATCCTGTTAATAAACTTAACCGCCTCAATTTCTGCAGACAATTTCTTGAAATATTGAACAATGCAGGTTTATAAACTAATCATGTCTAACGAAGCTCACTTCCATCCGAGTGAGTACGTTAATAAGCAGAACTTTCGGTACTGGACGGAACACAACCCAATAGAAATGCATGAACACCCACTTCATGACCAAAAGGTAACGGTTTGGTGTGATCGGGCCATACATTAAAAAAAAAAAACGACCACACCGTTACAACAAATTCACTTCGGTACGTTGAGATGTTGGAAATATTTGTGGCTGTGGAACTTCAAATAATGTTCACGAATCGCCTAATTTCCAGGTTTGGTGACATTGCATGGCCTGCAAGGTCACCAGACCTGGCGGTCCCGGATTTTTTTTCTGTGGGTATTCTTAAAGTCCAAAGTGTACTCTACGTGTCCCCAAACACTTCTGCAACACAAAGAAAGAATTCGTGAGGAAATAAATTCGATAAACGAAGATTTACTCAGACGCGTTACGGTCATCTTCAGAAGCAGATTACAGCAGTGTATAGATGAAGACAGTGGTCATCTTAGGGATGTGATCTTTGCAAACTAAAAGTGTTAAAAGAAATTTCCAGAATTGCGTTTTTACTTGTAATAATAACCTGACACTGTATTATATAACAGTTTGCAGCTATTCATATCGGGAAAGTGGAGATTATCTATATAGTGTTCTGCAAATCCAGTATTTTTTATTCCCTGAAAATTGCCTTTTTATGTTATTTTAATCTAATAACGAGTGATCATTAAAATTTTCGCTCAAGTAAGCCATGTACACAAAAAGTATGTCCTAACTTAAGTTATTAGAGGAGATCTGTCATTATAATTTCAAACGTCATGATTGTTAAAAAATAATTTGAAATGCTGACTTTTATATTAAACATATTTATAATTTTTATACAAAGTAATAGAATATTATAAAAAATGTGTAAAATGATGACCATTCTCCACCAAGCATAATCGCACTCTATTTCGTAGAGCATTGAAAACATTGATCAGTATTTGCGGTGAGTTATTGATGTGTTCACATTTTTCAATGATTTTATGTCTTAACTCTTGTAGATTATTAATTGGTGTTTCATAAATAATATTCTTTATATATGGCCACACATAAAAATCCATGACTGTTAAATCACACGATCGTGGTGGATATGGAATCGCTGTATTTCTACTTATTATCCTATCGCCATAAAATTGTTGCAAAAACTGAATATTTTCAAGTGTAACGTGAGATGTAGCCCCATCCTGTTGAAAATATCCGACCTGGAGTTCATCATTAGTCAATTGATTAGTAAAAACACTGAGAATTTCGTTACGATATTTCTCCGATGTTATCGTGCCCTCAAAGAATATTGGTCCTATTAATCGGTGACGACTTATACCTACCCATACGCCTATTTTTTTTCTGGATGTAGAGGAACTTCTCTGTAGAAATGAGGATTTTCACTGGACCACATACGCATATTTTGCGAATTAACATAACCTTTCAAATAAAACCAAGCTTCATCGGTGAAAAAAGTATGATTTAAAATATTGTCTGTCATTGTTTGAATAAACCATTAGCAAAATTGTGTTCTTTCTTCATAATCCGTAGTTAATAGATTTTGTACAGAAGTTAATTTATATGGATACATGTGCAAGTCCTTCTTTAAAATTTTTTGACATGTTCCATACGAAAGCTCTACTTGTTGCGAAACTCTGCGAATAGATGTTTGAGGAGATTCGTTAATAATTTGTCTGACTTTTTCAATTACGCCGCGACTTCTCTTGAGAGGAGGACCGCTTCCTTTTTTCCTTAAAATACTGCCTGCTTGACGAAAAAGATTTACACAATGCATTAGCGTATCACGGAAAGTAGTATAGCTAGGAACAGTATTTGGATATCTCTCTTCAAACTCCGCAAGGCAATTTTCTATTGAATGCTGCCAAATACCATCAATTTTTTGAGATATCAGGAAGTAACATTCTACCATAAACGCTTTATGCATATCATTAAAGGCCATTACTTTTTCTTTTGATGAAACTTTAAAATATATATTTGACACTGACAGATGTTTGAAATAACATCTTAATGACTAAAGCTACGACATAATTTTTATATACACGGCCAGCTACGAGTGAAAATTTTAATGATCGCTCCCTATTTATATTTCTACCACTTTGTCCGATATAAATAGAATTCTTGTTAAGCAATAATATAACAAAAAAGTAAATGTAATTAAATAATATTTATTTGCTTATAATTTGTATTAAATATACAAATTATAAGCAAACAAAAATTACATCGAGCCTAATACGCCCGGTTTATGCACCTTAGGGTTAATGTAAAAAAAATATTAAAAAAAATTCTCGTTAAAATATTAAAATCATTCTTATCCTGTGAGATCGGTATTTTTTATTTTATTTTAGGAGGCATCATAAAGAGCTTTTCTGTTTCATTTCACCTTAAATAAGCTCCCGTCTTTTTTCTGTAGTAATGTATTTGAAATTCCTTGAATAACGAAATACGAATCAGAAAATAATTTTAATGGTAATATAAATTTCAAAGGCATTTCCGTTTCATGAAAAGAGGCATTTAGCAAACAAACAATATTACTCTAAATTTGAATTCATACAAATTCTAATCGATAAAACTCCCTTCCGCGAAATCTACATTTATATTATTTAAACAATTAATAAGAACCAGTTCCAATACTTAATTCTTAAATATGTTATTTTCAACTGTCGAAACTTTAATTGAAATATCAAGTAAATATTCAAATGAGTAAAATATAACTTTCCCGTTTATATTGCAAAATCTATATTTAATTTCGAGGTATATTTGCATATATACATATATACATCTAAATTTGAGATATATGAATATTAATTTAACAGAAAACCAAAATTAATCTTCAAGCAACAATTATATACGTCAAGTAATATTATGGTAAATATCTAATACTCGACAAATAATCGTAAATATATTTTGTTGCTAAATCACATACCAAATCCGACATATTCTTTTTATAGACTTAATTGATCAAACTTCCAAATATTTGTCCAATATATCCCCACTTTACAATGCGCAGAGCGCTGCTTGACGAGCAAATATTGGCAATATATGAGAACTCACGTGGCACCATTTGGATTAAGAGAAAATTTGTCACTCGTATAAGCGCGTATAACTCTCGCTTTTAGATCGTATATAATATAATATCGGATATAAGTGAAATGAACTTAAGCGATTATTCTAAAAGTATTGAAATACATTTAGATATTAATTACGAGGGCAATTCAAATTTGACATGCAATTCCTTTTCTTCTGAATTGAAGCAAAGCTTTTGATAACGCGAATGACTTTAGGTTTAGAATTTTATAAAACTTCATGAATGTACGTGTTTCAGAAAGAATTACATCTAATTGTGCATGAATTTCAATAAATTATGATTTCCTGCATTCTTTAAAATCGGATATAAATTAAATGTTATAAAGTTTATCTAGCTGTCACTGTCAAAATTTATCATCGAGGGATATGGTGATGGAATTAATAACAAGTACAATTAGATTATGAAATTTATTTAATAAGAAAACTTTAAAGATGAGATATTAATCAAACAACCAAAGTAAATAACTAATTTGTAGAAATTTTAATTATTATAATTTATAGCAAGTGTTCAAAATGGTCACCATTCTGTTGAATGCATAATGCAATACGACGCTTTATGTTGTCAAAAAATTCTGCAATACATTTGGTGTTTAGCTACGGCTTTCTTAGGTTATGTTCTACCTTGAGGGCAAATATCATTTTGGGGAGCAACAGTTATTACTAATTTAGTATCCGCTATCCCTTATTTAGGTAATACTATTGTTCAATGATTATGGGGAGGATTCGCTGTTGATAACGCTACTTTAACTCGATTTTTTGCATTAAATTTTCTTTTACCTTTTATTATTATAGCACTAGTTATAATTTATCAGAATGATTGAAACATACATGAGTAGATATACAAAAAGGTTGTGTTTATGTATGACAATACGTTATGCACGTATAAAGCATTTGTTACAAAATGAAACAGACATGTAAAAAATTTTACATATCTGTAACTGTACACATGGACAATACACCTCGTATTTTCAGCATTTACTTCTGCTTAATACATATGTTTCTGCCATCTAGGCGTCATCAGTCAAGCTAGTGAAGCCATGTGAAACAAATCTTTATGAATAGATTTGTATCTGTATATACATTTCATTGAAATCGCCTACAAGATAAAGAAAATTTCATACTATAAGGTGACACTTATTTCATAAGTGACATCCGACGGACGAAAGAGACTTTGCCGAAAAGGCGACCTTTCGCTTGAATAGCTAAGCTATTACATAAGCGAAACAATACGTATAGGTGTAGTCCATTAACACGAGCCAGATGGCGGTAGATATACAAAAAGGTTGTGTTTATGTATGACAATACGTTATGCACGTATAAAGCATTTGTTACAAAATGAAACAGACATGTAAAAATTTTTACATATCTGTAACTGTACACATGGACAATACACCTCGTATTTTGGAATTTACTTCTGCTTAATACATATTGCAGTGGAATGTGCTTTTTAATTGCTTATTAATATTTTTATTCACACTACAACTTATGCTGCCGGCTGTTCAGTCTAGTAGATTCCTCGAGCTCACATCTCACGGATCGCTCTTCCCAGATTAGGGCCAGGTTATGTTAGAAGTAAAACAATAAATGTCAATAAAAGTCTCGGTTAGCTAATTTACAAATTTTAATAAAAAAAAATCAAAAAAAAATCCCTTTACCGAATGTATAGGGTGCTAAAGCAACATTAACAGTAGCATTAGGAGGAAAGACTCTTTGTGAATATGACTCGCACACAGAGAAAAAACCCCTGTGACTCTCGAACAAATATAAAATTAATAAATATTGGAGAAATTTGTCAAGTTTGACCTCTACTTTAACCCCTACAATATCAAATGTCAAAAACAACAAAGTTTTCAAACCCGCGTAAATTGGCTTACAGTCATGCGCAAATAAAACACGACACAATTCAACCCACAACTAAAAAAATCCAACCTGAATTTAAAACGTTCTAGAATATCTTGAAGAAAAAACTCCACTAACTAAAAAAAACATGACAACTTTCTCTAGTATTCATATACTGCTTCAAATATCAACATTATTACAAAGAATACATGAAATTATAATAAGCAAAATAATCGTAGTATCAAATATATAAATCAAATATTTTTAACGAACTTACATAGATCTATGCACTGATAACACAAAAAAAAAACTACGTGAGAGATATCATACTTATTTTAGATCCCAAACTCTTGTAAAAATCGCAATAACATTACATGCACCTGAATAATATGCATAAACAAAAATAAAAACCCGATTTTACTTAAAACAGAGAATAAAAATGAACTTCTTATCCTCTAACAACCGGTCACTTTAGAAGTTTAGATATCTCTGTGACAAAATTTACCGCGAAAAATTCCTACATCTACTTCAATAGTACCACAACTGTCCACATCCATACGTTTAAACTAATAAACATACAGAGTCAGTTAAAAATATAATTACAAATATAATAAATATTAATAAAATTCAACAATTGTTCAAATTTTTAATCTTCCATCTTTTTCTCTCTCTCTCTGGATAGAAAAATCCACTACAATATGTTTCTGCCATCTACATCTACAAATTAATTAAATATATATATATATATATATATATATATATAGTAAACCTAATCAGTAGGCGATTAAAGGTCTGTATATTATTTCAAAATATATGTATTTAAAAAACTCTACATGTTTCGGCTGTTTACGCCTTTTTCAAGAGAATACAAAATATGAATGACAGGATATATATATAGCAACTTAATTACTTGACATTTATATCCTGTCATTCATATTTTGTATTCTCTTGAAAAAGGCGTAAACAGCCGAAACATGTAGAGTTTTTTAAATACATATATTTTGAAATAATATACAGACCTTTAATCGCCTACTGATTAGGTTTACCATATCATACCAAGGTCACGAAGTTATTATATATATATATATATATATATATATATATATATATATACGAGTATATATATATATATATATATTTTATTTAGTGTGTAACGTACTCTTTAGATGTAGCACCTGCTTACATCTATCTAAAGAGTACGTTACAAACTAAATAATATATATATATATATATATATATATATAAGGTAAACTTAATAAGTCGGCGATTAAAGGTCTGGTTCATTACTTCAAAGTATATATATTTAAAACAACCCTACATGTTTCGGCAATGATGCCTTTGTCAAGGGAATAAAAAATATAAATGACAGAATATAAATGTCAAATAAGAGTTGCTATGGTTTAAATTATTCAAAGATACATTCCAATAATAATAATAAGTCATGCCTTAGTATTCCAAAAAATAGATAGCAAGGTGTGAACATATGTGTTGTTCGCTGCCAGCAGCTTGTGTCTCTTTCTGGGTATGAACCTGTGTGTTGGTTGCTGCTGGCAGCTTGCGTCTCTCTCTGGCTGTGTGATTTTGTATTTGTGTGACCGCGTAAGTGTAGGGTTTTGTATGTTAGTGCGCTCGTGCGCACTAACACTAATTGCCGACTTATTAAGTTTACCTTATCATACCAAGGTCACGAAAATATTATATTTATATATTTATATATATATATATATATATATATATATATATATATATATGTTATTTAGTTTGTAACGTACTCTTTAGATGTAAGCACCTGAGGAAGCCACTGTGCTGGCGAAACAATTGTCGTGTTACGATTAAAGACTAAAAGTGAAGATTAGAACCGTAGTTTTATTTCTATTTTAAATTAATTAATAATAGTATTCTTAACAATATGCTTCCTATATATCACATATTGTTTGTAAATAAAATATGGTATCGAATATTTATACTATAGTACGGAGGGTCCTTATTTACCACGAGGCATTGATTATAACATTTTCATATACTCATAAATGTCTAGAGCATAGAATCCTTGAAATCGAGAAAACGAAAATAAATGGTTTTGTACATCACAAAAATAATGTCGATTGTTCATACCTACTACAATATTTAAATTTTGTAATATCAACAACCTCGTGACGCTAAACTTTAACTTTCTACATAATAATAATAGTATCAGAATAATTGAAACATACATGAGTAGGTAAACCCCACCAGTTTTGTATAATACAAAGGTATTTTTAATAATATAAAATATTATTAAAAATCTGGTGTGAAGAACACAAATACAGGTTCACTATTAATATTTTTTGTGAACGTGTCCGAACATATCCCTCCCCAGAGACGTAGATACGTATTTCGCCTTTCTACAGGCTCATCGGTACGCCCCTGCTGGAGAAAGGATCCTTTTTGTGATTGTGTCTGAAGATATCCTTTCTCCAGCAGGGGGGGGGGGAGTTTACCTACTCATGTATTACAAAATGAAACAGACATGTAAAAAATTGTACATATCTGTAACAGTACACATGGACAATACACCTCGTATTTTCAGCATTTACTTCTGCTTCATACATATGTTTCTGCCATCTAGGCGTCATCAGTCAAGCTAGTGAAGCCATGTGATACAAATGAAACAAATCTTTATGAATAGATTTGTATCTGTATATACATTTCATTGAAATCGCCTACAAGATAGCAAATTTCATCCTATAAGGTGATGGCAGTCGTGTTACGATTAAAGACTAAAAGTGAAGATTAGAACCGTAGTTTTATTTCTATTTTAAATTATGGATCTTCATCAAGTAAATGCCGAATCAATTCAATTATTAATTAATTAGTATGAATACTAGTAATCTTGTTTTGTGCGAAATTTCTCAAAATAAGTATTGTATCTTCAATAAAGAAATATTCAGGTATAAATTCCATAGACAAGCAAACCCTTCTCTTTCTATTTCCGCTTTTTGCGCGCCCTCGTCGTTTGAATTAATGGACTGTGATGACTGAAAATAATGATGCTGCAAAATTCGGGCTTCCTTTTTCAGAATTTACTTAAGTCGATTGGATGGATGATTATTTTTGTTTCGCAAATGCATATTTATAAACGTTTTCCTCGCTTTTGTGTATGTAATTTATTTTGCCTAATTAATTTAGAATCGATTATACTTTAAAATCTGAATTTGGATTTAGCTTTGGTACAACGTAAGTTATTAATTTGATACCGATACACCCCAGCACTTAGTTAACGAAAATATAGAAAAATAAAACAACACGAAATTTAAATTAACACTTCACACATTAAGTGTGCGCTAGCGTAATAAAATTCATGGCTTCCTGTAATTGGCGTTAAGCTATTGGGGGATGCTAAGGCATGAACACAATAATAATAATATTATTGTGTTTGGCTTTTACGGCATTTACTTTAAATAAAATTACTTTTTAAAACAACGATTGTGGAAGGCGTTATTTCGCGAAAGTTAATCCTAGTGCTTTTGTTTTTCATCACTTTTTTCATCACTTTATTATAACAGCTAACGTTACTGCAGTTTCTAAATTAAAAACATTCTGAAACGAAATTAACAATACGTATGAGAAACATACGAACAATTGTACAGGTAACGCGCCTTCCAAAACTTTCCTCATTAGAGACGGACATGCTTTTTTTAATGGATCAAAAAGAAAGAAAGAATCGTTTAAAGCAGCGATGCACATACCGCAGCCCGCGGGCCGCATGCAGCCCACTGTCGATATTTATGCGGCCGGCCAACGAATTTTAAAAATTGTTCGAAAAACTACAAAAGTAGGTAAAATTTTATTCTAACTTTTGTAATTGTTAGTAAGATATGTATCTTTAAGTACCTACTACTTTCTTGTTCAGATTTACTACGTAGAACAGGTATGCTCCTCGTCGTTCCAAGCATATTGTTAAGAGACTAGAAATCTGTCGAACCAACTAGATTACTCGAAGATTCGCGAAACACGTCGGTATTATACCTGAACAATTTGGTAGGTTCTCGATGTTAGGTAACTCCTATAAATACATCGCAACGCCCGCTATCGGGGCAGTTAAGTTTTAACTACGGACAAGCGTTATATTGTTTGAATTGTAATCTGTGAAGAATAAATATTTCGTCCTTCGAACTTGGCGTCTACCTACGCAACAACATAATATTTGATATGGATAAACCAGGCCCTAGTAAAAAACGTAGTCGTAAGGTTGAAGATGAAAATCGACATTTTCAAGATATTTGGACCGAAAAATGCTTTTTTTATTTCATCGCATAACAAAAGTGTCTGTTTAATAAACAAGAGTAGTGTTTCTATTCCGAAGGGATATAATGTGAAAAGGCATTATGAAACCCAGCATCATACTTCTACCAAATTAACCGGCGAAAATCGAACGCAAAGAATTTCCACTTTACAAAGGGAACTAATAGGCCAGCAAGCTATGCTTATATACCTTTTGAAGATGGTGAGTTTGTTAAGTAGTGTCTAGATATCGCCGCAAAAAAATATGTCCGAAAAATGCAAAGAGGTTTGAGAAAATTCAACTAAATCGGATGACTGTTCAAAGAAGACTTACCATATTATCAGCTAATATAGAAGAGCAATTAGCTACGAAATCGAAAAGTTTTGAGTATTTTTCTATAGCACTCGACGAATCTACAGATATAAGTTCCACTGCTCAACTCTTAATATTTTTACGAGGTGTAACGCAAAATTTTGAAGTAAGTGAAGAACTGATTGGTATGAGTTCTTTGACAAGTCAAACCAAGGGGAGTGACATGCTCAAAGCTCTTCTGGAAGAATGTTCTATAATGGATTTGGATTTAACCAAATTATCTGGAATTACGACTGACGGAGCACCTTTAATGGTTGGAAGTAAATATGGGATAATAACTATGTTAAAAGAGTATTTACAAACTAAAAACATAGATACCAAGGAATTAATGCAATTTCATTGCATTATACATCAAGAAGCTCTCTGTTCAAAATTATTGGGATTTGAAAATGTGATGAATGTTGTACTACCTACTGTAAACTTTATAAAATCACGAGGTCTCAATCACCGACAATTCACACAATTTCTCGAGGATATTGAAAGCGAATATGGTGATCTCCTGTTTTACACTGAAGTAAGGTGTCTAACTCGTGGGTTGCACTAGAGCGGTTGCTTAACTTGATGAAATAAATCAAAATATTTCTGGCGGAAAAGAAGAAGGACGTCTCCGAACTCGACAACCCTGATTGGCTGTATGATTTAGCGTTTCTTGTAGACATCACAAATCACTTGAATGTCTTAAATACGCGACTCCAAGGCAAAGATCAATTGATTTCGCAGTTATACTCTCATGTTTCGTCCTTTCTATTAATGCAAATTGAGTATTTTCAGGACACAAATCAATTCAGCCAATTACAGTCATTTTCCGAACTTTAAAAAAATTATGGAGAACTTCAATAAAACTGATGTCAATTTCGCTTATGTTGAAAAAATTCATATTTGAATACAAGCTTTTCATGATCGTTTTCTAGACTTCAAAAAAGTTCTCTAAAACCTCTATAGCAATCCTTTCAACATTTCACCCGAAAATGTACCGGAATCAATACAGCTGGAATTGATAGACATGTAAAATGATGATAATTTACGAAACAAGTTTAATAAAGGTTATTTACCTTTTAACTTTTACCGTTGCGTTGACAAAACCGCTTATAAAGAGTTGCGAATAAATGCATTGAAATGCGCAAGCTTATTTTGATCGACGTATATTTGTGAGCAAACGTTTTCAGTGATGAAATTTAACAAAACAAAAAATCGAAACCGTCTGGCAAATTAAAATCTGGAAGCAATTTTACGTCTGGCGACAAGTAATGTGGAGCCAAACATAAACAAAATTGTTAGGTCAATGCAATGTCATTCATCAAAATAATAAAACATGAAATATTACATTGTAATGATCAGATTACATTACGATTACATAATTACAACAAACATTTTTGAATGTTCTTTTATTTTTATCATTTGTAGTAATTCATACTATTTAAAAATAAAAATATTTGTGTTAATAAGTATTCTTTGTAGTGGCCCGTCCTCGGCTTATAATTTTCCCGAGTGGCCCCTGTTCCCTATAAGTCTGTGCATCCCTGGTTTAAAGTGCAATCTAACATTTTTGTAAGTCCGCCTGGATTAGACACTTTAAAACAAAGAACTTAATAACAGCTCGAACTTCAACATTTTCCATTTTTCAACAAAATATCAAAATTTATTTGCTTCACTCGATCGCTACTAACAAGCAACTAAATGCACGCATCTGAAACCGAACAAATATGATACTCATTCGGTCATACTTGCGCCATCTCTATCTCAGGCCAAGAACATTCCGAACTCGTGCATATGGATATGCAAATATAATGTATTCCATCCATTAGTGTATTAGGGTTTTCAACAAAAACAAGAGTGCATATTCTAAATTATTCAGTCTAATTCTCAAGTTATATGCAGATAGTGGGTATTTCTGATGAAAATTCTTAACTTTACCGTACCGAACTGAATAGTAAGTATAATATGTACACCTAGTAATTTTCTTGAACCAATGACCGAATATTGTACGATATTATGTCCATTTGACGAAATTATTGCAAAGCATTCGCATTTAAATAATACGCTAACATTTTTTTATGGTAATGATTATTAGATTAGATATTTGAAGCACTTACAGATTATATAATACTGATATGCCAATAGTATCGTCTTAGTTTCTATACACGTTAAAAGAATAAATCCCAAAAAAATTTTATTTCGCATATTTTTCAAAGGTTATGCATATCTTGGAGCATACATGTACCAAAATATACGAGATGCTTTCTTCTAAAGTCTCCTAATATTGTTCTCGGTAAAATGTGTGAGTTCCTAAGTGCAGCAGTTCAAAGAAAGTCGAATGTCATATGACAAAAAATTCAAGAAGCCTTGGTCACATCCCACGAACCAACCTGAGCGGCGATACAATTAAGCGTGTTGTTATGAAAGACCGCTGATTAGGTGCGAGTTATCGCCTTTGTAGTTAACATTTCCGTTGAATCTATGCACACCATCATCCAGCATGAAGATCTAAAAATTCGGCAAAAATTTATTCAAAAGGGGATATCTCCAATGCTGGCCGACAAAACCAAGGTTCTGCTTTAAAAATTTGCCAACCGATATTGATATGGATTAGTGCTTTCTTGTCACCAGTTGTCACTATTGATGTGATTTTTCAATTCTGAAACGAAATGACAGTCACCGCCATAGAATCACACCGTCAGTGAAGAAGTTTTGGGTTAGTTCTTCTAGAGAACAATTGGTCAAGTATGGAGTTCCGCAAGGTTCCAAGTTAGGACCAATATTATTTCTGATATATGTCAATGATTTATGCGCAAGTCTTCTCAAGTGTGAAACAATAATGTTTGCGGATGATACCACCCTAGTGTTCAGTGCTCCTACAACTGAGGAATTGACACTAGCGGAGTCATTTGCAATATCTGAAGCGGAAGTATGGTCTGAAGCCAACAACTTAAAAATAAATATGGATAAAATTTAAAAAATCAAATTTGAAACTAAACCATGTAACCCAAACTATGTCAAAATGTTGGGTGTCTACATTGACTCACGCTTAAATTGGAATACACATATAAGCTATATATGTGAAAAACTAAGTATAACTGTTTATCAAATACCAAGAACCGTAAAAATAACAAACATAGATACAGCCAAACTAATATATTACTCAAACTTTTACTCACTCATCAATAGTATTATACTCTGGGGCAGCACAGGGCATACAGAGAGAATTTTTAAAATCCCAAAAAAAATGTGTAAGAGCAATGATTAGTGCATCCAGCAGAGAACATTGCAAACCACAATTCATAAGACTCAAAATATTAACAATTCCATCTCTGTTTATATACAACTGTTTGCTTTTTGCTAATGCAAACATAAACAAGTTCGAATCGCAATCTGATATCCATTGTTACACAACTAGGAACAAGTCATCTTTCCAAATTCCATATCATAGTTTAACTTTAACTCAACAATCTGCTAAATACCAAGCCATAATATTTTATATTCATTTACAACAAAAAACCAAAGAATTACCATTAAATAAATTTAAAATACTAATAAAACAGAATCTAATACATAGTGCCTTCTATAAAATAGAAGATTTCTTTACGTCTAATATGTAAAAACCATTTTATATAAATAATAGTATTTAAACTATATTAATATATGTATAAAATTCTTTCCATTGTGACATTCCATGTAATATATGTATAATTTTCTTTCCATTGTGCCATTCCATATTTTTGATTATTTTGCAGTTAATATTTTATTTACAAATTTTTCCGTCAACTGAACTACATTATGTTCATATTTTGTCTTGTAAATTTTGTATGTACGTTAGCGGAGATCTCCGACAATATTTATTTCCTTTCAAGACTATTAACCTTTTAATATACCTGATTTTTTTTGTACACGGGTCCGATCCTATTTTGATATATTTGATATTTGTTGATATTTTGGGGAAATCATATTCAATAAATATTGTTATAGTTTTTCATTAGCGCCAGTACTGAAAAATTAATGGTGGCCACGTTTTGAAATAGCGAAAACGTAATCCGCACATTGTGTTCCAAAGGAAATTAGGGTGAAAACTGCATCCTCAGAACATATTTTAAGAGAATAGATTGCTATACGCCACTATGGGCAATAGACTTGCGCCTGCTCATTTACCTTATACCTAAATTCCGATCTATCATTTTACCCCAATGACATGATTGCCCCGAAGATCTTAAGCTAAAGAAATCAACACAGCTATAGAGGCGAGCGGTAGGGGGGATCTTATTTAATATGAGGACACCACCATGATCATATTCTGTAGCCCTTCAGTGAACATAGGCACTGCCGATGGTAAATTGAATAAATCAAAGGTATCTGCGTAGACCAATAAAACAACAATGTAAAACAATAACAATGGAGGATTTATTATAACACAAACACAAAACAACAACCAATAAGATATTGTACAATAGAATGTCAAAATAAAAGGTTATACCAACTTGGTTAACCACATCACAATAAAATATTAAAAATGATTCAGAAAAGATTAGATTTTAATGAATAAAAAAACTATAAAAATGAATTTGACCAAAGCAATAATTACGTTACAAATGACGATATGATTTCTCAATAAACAAAGTAATGTCTGGTCTGGTCGTTTCTAATCATTAAGGCAATTTTAACCCCGTAAAGTAATAAAACTAAACACTCAGACTAGACCGAGGGCCAAACTCAGAGAGAATCTTACTCACCTCGCATATTATTGCAGCCCGTTGCTACGTCATAAGAGAAAAAAACAATATTTGAAGGAATATTTCAATTACCCTATATTTAATTATTTTCAAAAAGGAAATCGACAGTGAATATACCCACAATACAAATTTACGAAAAATTTCCAATTAATATTTCGCTAACGAACGCGAAATATTATTAATGAAACGTACTATAAGCCAAATAAAGCATCATAGATGTCACTGTATGCCTACTTCAATTAGCTTGCAAATCTAAATACCAAAATGAGTTACCCTAACCAAATATAAATTATATCTAATTTGGATAAAATACTAAGTTCCTATTCTCAATATATTTTACATTAAACAGCATTGTTCAATTACAATTTAAAAATACTGCTTCGCTGACTTGCATAAATTTTATATTTGAACACACTCATATGCATATTGCTGTGAATTGTGCTTTTGAATTGCTTATAAACTTTAATTTCACACAGCAACTTATTCTGCCAGCTATCTTCAGTCGGTTCACCTTCCTTGAGCTCACTTCTCCAGGGGTAATCCTCGCGGATTCGGGTAATAGAATTAAAATAATACAAGGTATAAGACAAATTATACAAGCATTTTCCCCCTTTACAATTTTATTTAAAAAAAAAGAAAAAAAATCAACTTTACAAAGTGTAACGTTGAACTGACAATAACACAGCTACGAGGATAAAAAGACTTGGATACCATATGAAGATACAAGTCATCAAAAACCTCCAATTTAATTACCGCGAGCAAAGATTTGAAATAACAATTCTCAAGAAAATTTATCAGATGTCAACAATAATAACAATAACCCCAACTCAAACGTCAAGATAAACTTCAACTATCTTCCGCGCACAATCAAAATCTTACAGTCATGCGTACACTTAACATGACAAAGCACAAAAGTTTCCCCACCTTCCTACGTACTAAAATATTTATATGAATAAAAACTAAACTCCAAAAAAACAGTCTGACAAATTTTCTAGATATTTTTCTGATTATAAAAATTTTACAAAATTACAAATTATATTTTTATAGAGCTCTTTTCAATATGTAAATTATAATAATTAAATACTACTTACATTAATTAATGTAATGAAAACACAACACGAGAGATTTTTTTCTTCAGATAGGACTTTAAATTAAATCTATTACAAGTATGCAAGACTTGTAAAACCACGTCTAATGAATTTTAAAATACAAACGAAGCACCAAACAAACAAAACGAATTATTCAATATATATATATATTAAACGAAATTAAGTCTTGTTTAATATCCAAAATAATATGACCTATCTCAGAAAGCACTAGTGAATCTCTAAAATCTAATTCCAGGAAACGCCATCGTCCCCACCTAACATAACAAATCAAGATAGAGAAAATATATATATCTCTCCGTACTAGATCTGACTTCCAGGTTGGCGCCGACTTTGAACATCAATCTAGCCCTGGATAATGTACAGTCGTGGATCAAATCAAACATTACAAAATTTATCATTTACAATTTAAATTTTTATCGTTATTAGTCTGAAATAAAAAACACACACCAAAATAAAATACATTTTTACATCAATGTTATTCAAATAATGTTCAATATACTTCTACTATTTTTTCTTGCTTCTGCAGGGAAAAAACCACAGCAATATGTACATGAGAATTCAAAGAGCATGTCCGACGCATGTCTTACTAAATGTCACAGGAATATAATTTAAATGTGGAAACAACCACACAAAGTAGGGGGAAAAGATTTAATTAACTCGGAAACCTGTACAAAATTACGAATTTAAGCACTGGTAAAATTAGACGATACTAATCTACCTCTGTTCTAATTAACATCTTTACAGATAACCAACGATAGATCGATTAATGGAAGTAAATTAACCATTAACTAAACAATGCAAGAAGCCGTTAATGAAAGATCTAATAAATGTGTAAACTAGGCGTACGAACAAAAGTAGTGAACCTATGATATATACCCTGTGGTTTAAAAATAACCAACAAACTAAAATGCAAAATAAGGTAATTTAAGTTTAAGAATTTAGGAGTACGATACATTAGTAAATAAACATAGCAGATACTAAAAATATACAAGGGGCGAAATCGACGCATAACAAGTTCTTCCAGAATTGCAGTGGAAACAATCGTAAAAGCCTGCAGGTAGATAAGCTATACATGTTTTAGCGCAAAATCCCATACTCCTGCACGTGTGCTTTTTAAACCAAGACAACGCTTCCGTTTATCAGATCGTCTTAACTCAGGAATTCTTTCGTATTAACAACATTGAAGTGGTGTCTCACTTTTAGCGATTTTTGACATTTTCTAACCATGCAGGACAGTTTACGTGGCCTCTCATTTGGCCGTCAGATCACTCTTACATCAGCGAGTTTTTAATGTCTAGGAAGGAATCCTACAGAAGCGTTGTAAGTTCCCATGGAATTATGGTGTTGACGTTGTGAAACATGCATACATCTACAAAGAGATTATATTGAGGAGTTGCAGAATTTACAACTTTCTAGTGTAGGTAATTTGTCAAAAGAAATAGGAGACCTTATAACTTGAATACATCTTTTATAATAAAGTGTAAACCATGCATATTGCAATTCACTTAACCACAAAATGTTTAAATATAATTGATAATTCAATAAATAATCTTCAAGGATTTTTACAAGCATAATTTCGTTTAGCGCAAGCATTCTTTTGCTCTTTAGTAAAATGACATAATGTCGCACAATATTCCGTCATTAATTTCGAAATATTATAACCTGTATTCGGTGAGTGTAAATATTATATTTACGATTCAGTTGGGTGCCGTAAAGCTAACAAGTTTTCATCAGAAATGGTGACCATCTGCATATAACTTGAGAATAACACTGAATAATTTAGAATATGCCCTCGTTTTTGCAGAAAACCCCTAATGCATTAATGGATGGAATACATTATGTTTGCAAATTCACGTATGTATCATTTTCTACTCGTATTTAAAGAAGAATTCGGCTAATGTAAATGAACATTTAGTACTTCAGCGTTCATAATTAATTAACGTATTGTATGGAATTTTCAGTGAATAATTAATGTAAGCTATCGCAAAAGTAATTATTTTGCCGCGAATTCCATCCTAACATTGCGTTGTATTTTTCTTTCATAAAAAAATCTCCTTTAAACGAGTAAGATTTCGTTGGTTTGTTTCACATTTAATTAAAAGCGTGCACGAAATTCTTGTAATAAATATTTCCGTAAATTAAGGTATTTACTATTTGATTCAAACATTAAATTCTTGAGGTTTATTTCAACCGCCCAGTCTTTGCTTGAACACATTAAAATCACGAAATTTGTTTAATTTCTCGGACGAAGGTATTTAATTTTATAACATATAAAGTCCTATAAAGCAATGATTTGCAACAATTGCTACATTGATAATGAAAATATTCCAATAGAATTTGAAAGTGGATTTGTCTATGAAGAAGTTGAAGATTTGCGTGATGAAAGAGAAAAAAAAGTCTTTAATTGTTTCGACCTTTGCTTGATGTAAATCCATACTGACTCTAAAACTGACTCTACCTACTCTAATCATTTAATAGAGAATGAGCACGAATTTAATTTACAATTCGACACCATACATGTAGAAAGTAAAGGTAGAAAACTAAACTGTTTAGAATCTTTAGAAATTAATAAACTTAAAAACTCAGAAATGTTACTAAACGATAAATTAGACTTGAATTCATCCCCACTGTTAAATCTGTTCACCCATTGATATATTATTTCTTAGTTGCTTATACTATATTTTTATACTTAAACCTCACACAAGTAGCACATTGTATAGTTTTTAAAAAGCAAAATATAAATGTAATAGTTCCTAGAATTTTAACTTGGGTCAACTACCTGATTAACGCTGTATCTTGTATGTATCTTTAGTCTTAAGTTGAATTTGAAGAAGCTACTGTGTTAGCGAAACAGCTGTCGTTATTTTATTAATAAAGTGTAAATCTAAAACATCTTATGTGTGTTTTATTTATTAGAAAAACAAGTAGTGACACAGGAAAATAAAATTTCAGATGTACAATTCAAGGAAGTTCGTTCAAAATCAACTGTAAAATTAAAAAATGTTATTTGGAAAAAGAAGAATTTGATCTTAGATGATAATGCTAAACGCTTTAGTGGCGTAAATGAGTTACCTAACGGCATTATGAATCTAAGTACACCATATGCATTTTTTTTTAATATTTTTTCTCAGAAAAATTGATGCAAAAAATTGTAGATGAATCTAATTTGTTTTTTGTGCTGGTTTATTAGCTAATAAACCAGCAAATATTACTGAACAAGATTTACGAAAGTACTTTGGTATTTTTCATATATCCGGTGTGCATATGCTAAATATAAGATGTTACTAGGGCAGCAATTTAGGTTTCACACAAATTAGAGAGGCTATAAACGAAAAGAAATTTGAAATGGTAAGACAGTTTCTACACTTCAATAATAACGTGGATATGCTACCAAAGGAAAATCCTATGTACGATAAGCTTCATAAGTTGAGGCCCATAATTGAGCACATGACATCCCGTTTTAAAACTGTTCCATTACAATGTGATTTGTCCATTGATGAGCAAATATATGCAAGTAAAGGTAAATGTCAATTAAAACAGTAGACACCTAAGAAGCCTCACAAATGGGGCATGCAATTGTTTGTTCTTGTTACGGTTTCCGGATTTGTTTATAATTTTGAAGTATGTACTCTCCGGTCAAAATAACAGTACGCTAAACAATGAAACAGACATTGGAGTGACGGGTAATTTGGTTTTAAGATTATGTAAAATAATTCCAGATAATAAAAATTACATTGTTTATACTGACAATTACTATACAAGTTTAACTTTAGTGGTCCATCTAGCAAATAAAGGAATTCTGGCTTTAGACACAGTCAGAAGAAACAGATTGCCAAACTGTAAATTCCCCCCAGAGAAACAACTCAAAAATATGAAACGAGGTGTAAGTTTTGAAAATGTTTGCACATACGATGGTGTTGAGATATCATCTGTCTGTTGGAAGGATAACAAAACTGTCTGTTTACTTTCAACATATGTCGGAGAACTACCAAAAACTTCCCTTGTCAGGTATGACAAAGACCAAAAACATAAAATTAATATAGACTGTCCCAAGCTTATATAAGAGTATAATTGGCACATGGGAGGCGTAGATTTTATGAACAGTCTCATAGGAAGATATAAAATAAAAATTCTATCCAAAAAATGGTATATAAGATTATTTTATCATTTACTGGACCAATCAACAGTGAACTTGGTTGTTATATCAAAGAGTTGCAAATCAGCGAGGAAATAAAAAACTTTAAAACTAGTTCAATTTCGAGTGGAAATTGCTGCCTGTCTGTGTAAAATTGGCTCCGGAAATACAACAAAAACAGATTTAGAATGTGAACTGCAACAGAAAAAACAGCGGTCGGTTTCTACTTCATATATTCCACCAAAAGATGTGAGACTGAATTAAACTGGTCAGTGACCAGTTTCAAGGTTGTATCACCACCGCCACTTCTTGTAGAACCTACACACAACTGTTGGTACTATTAGCCAGCTCTAATAATGAGTACGCATTTTTAACTTAAAAGCAAGCACAGAGGAACGTTGTTGTGTCCAGGTTATAGGAGACAACCACAAACAGAGTAATTGGCTAGATTAACTGTATTATCGGCAAGAAAGATTTTTCAATAGTATTTGTGTTTCAATCAAACTCTGCAGAAAAATCTTACATTGATTCATGAATGGTGCGCAAATAATAAAGTTTGCTTAAATGTTGCTAAATATGTTATTCTTTCGTTCTCTAAACGTTCTAATACAACTTCTTCTACTCATAACAGGATTTCTAGGGTATCACAGTGGTCTTTGATTTTAAGTTATCTTTTAGTTCACATATTACTAGCATTTGTGCATCCGCGCCCATATCTCTAGGTTTTCGCAAACGATCTTATCGTACATTTATCAATTTATACACATTGACCATTTTGTTCTATTCTTTTGTTTGAACTAAGCTAATAATATTTTTCAAAAATTGGCACTTGAACGTCTACGAAAGCGTTTTTCAATTTTCTATATTATAAACTGGATGGTGTATACCCACTCCGTGGCACTGGCTATGAGAGTTTGTTGAATAGGCATAACTTCAATTCCCCAAACCAAAGAAGAGATGAAGCAAGTGACATATTCCTGATGAAACTTGTCAACTTTGTTGATTCACTTTCTTTGCTTCGGCAAATTAATTTTCTGGTGTCGAAGTATACCACTAGGTTATCGGATACGTTCTATATACCTAAAGTGTATGTAAAAAAGAATACGCCTGCCCTATGCAATGTACTAATTTGTACAAACTCAATTTCGAGCAATAAGTTATATGATAAAGATAAATCTAAATACACTTCTACACAACATATACGAGAAGACATTTCTCTAATTGTGTTATTGAAACTTCCGACTATAAACTCCGTGCAATTTAAAAGTTAAGCACGTTTTCCTTTCTTCGACTTGTGCAGTTCTTATTTCATCAGAAATCTTTCAAGAGAGATCTCGGAAATTCGCTCGACGTCTTAAATGTATTAAAACTTTCACTACTAGGTTATACGTTAAAAATTAGTTTCTATTTACGTATAAGTTGTTTTTACAATATATTCAAATATTTTTTCCATATTCCTTTGCTATATTTTGCATAAATAAATTCATAACCTTATAATGTGCTTAATGAAAAATTAATAATTACAATGTTTTATACGTGTTTAATTATAATTCTTAAAGACTCAATATTAAATGTGTTGATCTGAGGGAATATTCGGTTCCTGATACAAGGCTTAGCATCAAATAGGATATATTTGCGGTCAGGTAAATAATACAAATCTATATGTAAAATATAATATTTTATTGAGTAAAACTTTTTGATTTACAGTTCGTTTAATGGGATATCTCATCACCCTCGTCAAACGCTTTCAGCTAGCTCCGTATAAATATTATGTTTTTAGTAATAAATTTGTTTAATTAGAATTATATACGTCTGTAAATCAATAAACAATTTCTTACGTTATACTGTCAGACTTAATAAGTTTTATATTAATTACAATTCGTCTTTAAATTGTTCTCAAATTCGAACTTGTACGTGTTCTCTTTTTAAATTGATAAAAAATTATACGAGGAAATGCACTCAAGGTTTCTAAACCTTTCAAAATATATTTTTCTATTATTATATTTTATACTTGACGTTAGTTAAACATCGATATGCTATCTTTTACATTATAGTCCTTTACACCTTTAGAGAGCAGAAGTGTATTGACAAAGATAGAAATTATTTTGGAATATAAACATTTCATTTGCACAATATCCAATATTAAAATAACATAAAATGAAATACTCTTAATAATAATTACTAATCGATTTCTAAAAAGGATTGAATTAGGGTTGAATATTGCAGACATAAATTCAAATGATTATATCTTAAACCCCACTCCAACTTATCCGCCCTCTGTTCTGTTAACCCATTTAGGACCACTATTAGACAAATCAAGGAAAACGCAAATTACTTAAAGAATAAACTTTTATTTAGGTATTTATAGACATTCTTTAAAGTAAAAAAAAGACAAACCATTGATTCTTATATTTTTTTTGCGTTGCGTTAACGTAACAATGGGATTATATGCACAAAAAAAAATATTACGATTATTAATTAAGGTAGTCTTTGAAGCAGTGTGAATGTAATGGAACTCCACTTTTATTACACATAAATACGGTTGTACTTTTGCATACTCTACGTCTCCTCCAATTTTCACAATTTCTTTCAATTAGGTGACCCACATTACCTAAACGTGCACTGGATGATAGAGACGCACTGGAACCACGTCCTCGAACAGATTGTGTTTTACATTTGTTAGCACTAATGAGGCTTCCTAAACCAAATTCTCTTTTGGCATTTTCACCAGTTTTTCCAGCATAAGGTATAAATTGATATAAATACCCATCGCTAGATGCCAGACACCACATTTTGAACCCCAAACGTACCGGCTTCCCTTTCAAAAACATTTTCGGTAAATGGCGACCGAATTAGGGTACCATTTGCTCATCAATTGATAAGTGATGTCTAAAAACACCATACTTCAAGAAATTGCTGTTCAAGAGATCAACCAGCTGTCTTACTTTCGCAAATTTGTCTGCCTTGTCTAATTGATTGTTGTTCTGATGAATGTTCTGCTTTATGTCGAGAAATCTGTTTCGAGACATCGCATTTTTCACAAATTGAACACCTTTATCTTCATCAGATAACCAGTAAGTTTTACCTGTGGAAGAGTGTGATACCCACTCAAAATCAATATTCCCAAAAAAATTTCTAGATCATTTTGATCTAAGGCGAATTGAGTACGGTTATTATCTCTCGCATATTTTATGGAGTTTCAAATGATAAGCTGGTCAACATTTTTATCAAACATTTGCATAAAGAAATCAAGCACAGACTTTCCATGTAGCGCCTCAACAATATTCTGTACATTCCCTTCCTCATTTGACGTAGCATCTTCCTCGTAGTCAACGGGCGTTTTACACCAAATAATGTCTTCAATTCTTGCCGCTTTGCTTGGTGTAGATAAAGCTGCCTCATGATGTATACCATCCTCTATCTCAATTTCGTTATTCGGACACACTATCTCAAAAGTTCCCGCTATATCTACATGCAAATTTTCTACTCCACCTATAACATTATCATCAATGTCCTCCTCGTCCGTTATATCATCGACGTCGGGTGTTATATAACAAACATCAATTTCCTCATTCACATCAAGATCTTCAACAATTGCCTCAAGTTCTTTCAAAGTCAACGGTCTGGTAGGATCATCGCGATATTTAACGTGACTCTAAAATAATTTTATTATCAACATCAATGACCAACACATACTTCAGAAATGGTTGTACTTACCATTGTATAATATTTCTGTAATCTTCAAGATAACACTATTATAAACTCTAACTTCTTCAACTTCTCTATCCCACAGCGTAAATGAACTGAATAAACTGGCATCACACAACGGATACCCAATAAACTTCCCCCAGACGTGAAAAATCATGTTCAGACAGGAATATTACTCATGACTACAATTACACCATTTGTCCCAATGTTGCGTTTTCGCAACGCTATGTGTCAAATCCGTTTGAGAAATATTTCCGGAAAAAAGGGGATTGATTTTTTTCCAAAATAACGTTACGTAAAGTATCTTTTATATGAAACCTCTTAATGATAAATGCAAAAGTAAGCTGTATGTTATTTAATTTAAACTTAGATCCACAGGTTTTTTTCTTGAAAATTCCATAGTTTTAGTTTATTTTTATTCAAAATTGAAAATGCGATTACCCGTTCCCAAAATGTTTATTAGGTTGTTTAAATATTTATTAACGCAATGCTACTGACAGTACATCCAAAATTATTACTTTTTAGTACGAAAAAAAAATTTTGGTGTTGCGTTAACGCAACTATGGGAATAAATGGGTTAAGCAGCCCATTCATCTAGAAATATCTGGTATTTACAGATTTCCATAGTCGTGTGGCAGTTTATACATCGATTAGACAAAGCGTTTGGTAAGCATTCGTGTTGCTGAGATCGAACGTTGTACTTTAGAGCGCTGCGTGTAACCGGGTCTGCGCTTGATGAAGATAGGTTAGAAATTGGATACCTGATTCAATTTCATTCTGTCAAACCGCAACCGCTATACCGCAGCCTAAACTACTTCAAAAATCTTGGAATGAATGTCTGAGAATGGTTGAGAAACTTTCATAACAGTATTTTAGATACTAGAGACATCCCTAACATTTTCCGGAAAACAAAAATCCTAGCAATATTAAAACCTGGTAACTCCCTGGAAGATCTACATTGTGTCTATTCATTCATAAATTCGAATTTACAGTAGCGTGTAAGACGGAATATACATTTATATATTACTTCGTTAGACTTCGTTCAAATAATCGTATCCGCTAATTTCCAAAGTATATTCTCGTGTTTACATGCTGTTATACATGCATATAGATATATGTATTTATTGTTCTTAAGATAGTATATTTTCTATTCTCTTCTATAAGGGATTTTTTCTGGTTTCGTTTCTTGTAGTGTTATTTGGTTACAACTTTTAGTATTTTAAAAAATCCGTTTTATATTGTTATATTGTATATTTATCCTATAATTGTTTATAAATATTAAGTTTAATTTACTACCTTATTCTTCGAGTAATTTTCGTTTCTTCTTTTTAGTTCATTTCTTTCTGTTCTTAGTATTTCTCATTATTTTCTTTAGCTAGAAGCAGCATTTTTCTATTCGCAACACTTGGATGAATTAAAAAAACTTTGTTTTTCGTCTTCAAGATGATGATACGCAAAGAATTTCTAATTGTAAACTCCTGATACAAATTGAAAATTTACAGAACCAGCTAAACCTTATGAAAGCTAATTTTCAGTGTCTTACAGATACTACAAAGGTATTTTTAATAATATAAAATATTAAAAATCTGGTGTGAAGAACACAAATACAGGTTCACTATTAATTTTTTATTAAAAATACCTTTGTATTATACAAAACTGGTGGGGTTTACCTACTCATGTATGTTTCAATTATTCTGATATCTTACAGATACGATTATTTACATGTAAAATCAAGATATTAACTTAAAAGAGGCGATAATTAACTTAGAAACCGTTATCGATCGAATGAAAATCTTCCTTGAAATCCTTCTGAATTTGGAAACAATGTGAGACAAAAAGTTGATGCCATATTTAGCATAAATCCAGATTTGTATATATTATATCAATTCTGCACAGAGCCGATTGAAAAATCTATACATTCGAAGTATGGTGACTTTTGCAACATTTTAATCACGCACCCATCACCAGTTGTGATGTGGAACGGACATTTTCTATATTTAAAGACTTTTAACATCTAAAACATTGATTCCCAAAGTGGTCCAGGTGGACCCCCAGGGGTCCACGGGAGGCTCGACGGGGGTCTACGTTGGCGTGAAGAAAAAATGAGGATCACAATTCGTAAGCGGGGGTCCACGAAAATTTATTTGGTTTCGATAGTGAAGAACTAAAATGTTGGCTTGAGTTCACCTATCAATGTAGGCAGATAATATTTTAAGAAGCTCAGCGACTGTTACTTGTAAAAACTTGCATATTCCATATTCAGTACAACGTGTCGAGACTTGCAAAGCGCTGCCGCCGTACGCAATGCTTGTTCAGACGTGCAAAGGGACGAAGTACGACTTGTGGTGTGTGTGCTTGTTATCTTGCATGAACTTGTTTGATTCTTCACCAATATAAATACGAATGCCACGGATAAACGTTACTCATTTGTTTCCCGAATTTCGAAAAGAAGAGTAAAGTAAAGTGAATCGATGTTAGTGTTTGCCACTGTCGGAAAAGTAAGTACTTACCTGCCTATTTGTTATACATACTTTTATTTTATTTATTATTTATCTATTTATTTTACAATTTATTGTACACGTAAGTAAACAAAAAATGGACAAATTACAAAAAAATACGTAGGTACAAAAGGTGAGGCTTATTCCTAAAAGAAATCTCTCCAAACCCACCTGCGATAGGAGATATATTTATGTTGTAATAAGTATATTTGTAATGTTTGCGTGTAGTAGGTACGTATTAAAAATTAAATACTGAACAGAGCCATTATTAGATACTTCCATAAAAGAACAGAAAGCCGAGAAAGGTTGAACTTCTTGTCCCTACTTTATTAGTAATTTTTTTATTACCCGACTGTGTGGTGGTTCACTAATAATTAAATATATTTTCATAAATTGTACGTGTCTTTATATACTACATACTCGTAACGTGCATCAAAGTAATAAATAAATAATTAAAATCGCCAAGTTTTGATATCAAAATATTATTCACAAGTATTTTCTATCGAATTTACAGAAATATATCAAAATATAATTAATGAAAAAATGTTTTACATTACATTAAAATCGGTTCAGCCGTTTTCATAAAACTCAATTATCGATCTTAGCGATTTATTGCTTTTAATAATTAGAATGAGTTTGCCCCCGGTACTTTGTTTATTTCATTGCAATAATCAATTAATCCTGTTAAAATAGCCATATCCTGTTAAGTAAGACCGCCTTAGGATTACTACAACAAAGTTTTTTTTAATTTACAGGTAGATACTGATACGAAACATGGCTGAATCTAAGAAGAAATGTCGACAGTACAGTGTTGATTATTTAAAATTTGGTTTTCTTCCATCAAAGGCAGACAAGCGATTGCCCATATGCCTCTTATGCAACATAGTTTTGAGCAATGACTCTATGAAACCATCGAAGCTCGAAGATCATCTAAGAAGGTGTCATCCTGATAAAATAGGTAAAGATTTGAAATATTTTCAAACATTGAAGGAAAAATATGAAAAGAGACCCACAGTGCACAGTATGTTGGCTTCAACGTCGGAAAGTAACGATGATGGCTTGCGGGCATCTTACAATATCTCATTACTTATAGCGAAATCTGTAAAATCGCACACCATTGGAGAACAGTTAATTTTACCCGCTGTTGAAGAGGTTTTAAAAACTGTTCTGCACAAATCTCCATTTGACATACTCAAAAGAATTCCTTTGAGTAACAACACTGTACAAAGACGTATTGATGAAATGAGCTCTGATATTGAAAGTTTCTTGTGTAATTATCTGCAAACAACTCATTTTTCTAATCAATTGGACGAGTCAACTGTACCTGGTAATGAAGCATTATTATTGGCATATGTTCGATTTGTTATGGACGAAGAAATTCATGAACAGCTACTATTCGCGAAAACTTTGGAGACGGACATTAAAGGTGAATCAATATTTAATGTCCTGAGTGATTTTTTTAAGGAAAAATCGATTCCATTCACAAACGTTATTTCGGTGGCAACAGTTGGAGCTCCTGCCATGGTCGGGCGATGTCGTGGGTTTATAAGCCATCTTAAAAGAATTATACCAGAGGTAACTACAATTCACTGTGTCATCCACCGACAACACCTAGATGCGAAAAATTTGAGTGCTAAATTGCACCAATCGCTTCAAATTGTGATTAATGCAGTTAACAAAATAAGAAGCAATGCATTGAATACGCGTTTATTTGCACAATTGCGCGATGAAAATGTTGAAGACTTCCAATGATTGCTCTTACATACCGAAGTACGCTGGTTGTCGAAAGGTGCATGTTTAACAAGATTTTTCTCACTTTTTAAATCAGTTTTAGAGTTTCTGGAAAGTAAAGATCCAGATTTAAAAGAAAAGCTGATCAATTTGAAAGCAGACATCGCGTATTTGACAGATTTGTTAAAAAAAATTAATCACATTAGCTTACAATTACAAGGGGATAGCCTCAATTTAATAAAAACAAAGGGTGTAATTTCAGATTTTCTTGGAAAATTGAAATTTATGAAGCAAAATATTAGTCGGCGCGAATTTTTCCAGTTTTCAAACTTGTCACAGGTATAATGCCTTGATGAGGATATTCACACATACGTTCAACATTTAATTGCCCTGCATGATGACTTTAAAATCAGATTTGAAGATATTCTGACGATGGAAATACCACCTTGGATCATAAATCCACTTGATGAAACGGAAGTGGAGAATGTGATATTACAAGAGGAGCTACTCGAGCTTAGCACTAATGAGGAACTGAAGGTGAAATTTAAAAGAGGGTATCAAACATTTTGGCTGCAGGCAGAAATACTCGAAAAATATCCTGATCTGTGGGGAATTGCGAGAAAGCTTTTGATAGCGTTTCCCTCGTCATATATTGTCGAGAAAAGTTTTAGTGTCGTTACAAACCTTTTAACAAAAAAAAAGGAGCAGATTGAATATCACAGAACGGGGAGATTTGCGGTTATTCCTAACAAAACTGAAGCCAAATATTGATAATTTGCTGTCAATCCATCAAGTACATCCCTCCCACTAAAATTATGACTATTTTGTGATTGTCATTGTAGAAGTTACGTTACGTTATTAATATTTAATTTTAATTATATTACGACTGTTATCATATTACAATGTAATATGATAACAATAATAATTAATAGTGTAATAATTACATATTTGAATAAATACAACACAAGGAAATATACTATTTTTCTTTTTATTTTTACCACTCCGAATGGGGAGTTTTCTAAATAAAATATGTGAGAATTGATTGGTTTCTTGTGCTGTGAGTAGATGTCAAAGGAGTAAAGTTGGATGGAATCACTTTTTTGATTGGCTAACTTTACTTTTTTGACATCCACTCACAGCACAATCAATTAATTAATTAACCAATAACTCAGCCGCAACGCAAATTTCCATAGTTAGATCTAATCTTCACATTTTTTGTCGAGTTTTGGGAATATCGTAGAAATGTAGCTGCAGGTGGTCCACCGGAACCAGTAAAACTTTCAAAGTGGTCTATGAGAAAAAAAAGTTTGGGAGCCTCTGATCTAAAAGAACAAATTTAACACAGGGACACCTTGAACAAATTTTATTTGTTCATAGTAATGGTTTACACTTTCAACGGTTCACGGAAAATAATTAATTTTGAGTTTGGTCTTTGTAAATTATTACTCAAAATTCGATACGCAATTCACTTGTCAACATTACTTTTGTTTCAGCAGTAGTTGCTGCCGGTTACAAAACCGTTTATTACATTCGCTCTGTTGTGCATTGACAGATACATATTAACTGCATATGTAGGTATGTGCAGCTAACCACACGTATCAAATTGTTCTAAACTCACGGATCTCTTACAGAAACAAACCTATTGCGAATACAAGGCAGACGCCTATGGGCTATGAATCTTTAATCGCTCGAGTCCACTCTCTGGTTATTATTGTTATTAAATTAAATAATTTCTTGAAAAAACAAATTAGCATATCGATGCGACAATTCACATCAAGCTTTGATACAAAATAATACAACTCTGTATAAAAACAAATTTGTATCTGTATATACATGGACATGCAGTACGTATTTCCTAGAGTTTGCTTCAACCACAAGACGCATGCGCTTCTGTCTCACGACTTTGTCAATGGCGGGTTTACGAAGACAAACGACTGTAGGTACACTTCGCGGTCATGTAGCAAATTTTGTTCTATCAGATGATATCAGATAACCTCATGACATCTGACGGACAAAACCGACTACGCTGATGCAAAGCTATTCGAGAAGAAACACTTTGCATCGGCGTAGTCGGTTTTGTCCGTCAGATGTCATGAGGTTATCTGATGTCATCTGATAGAACAAAATTTGCTACATGACCGCGAAGTGTACCTCCAGTCGTTTGTCTTCGTAAAGCCGCCATTGACAAAGTCATGAGACAGAAACGCATGCGTCTGGTGGTTGAAGAAAACGCTGGTAAATACGTACTGTGTGTCCATGTATATACAGATACAAATTTGTTTTTATACAGATTTGTATTATTTTGCATTTCTTGAAATTTAAATAAATTTGATTTTTCTTTAAACGGTCTAAAATATGATCATTTTATTACTGAATACATACCTTAGAAATAATTCATTTTTTTACTAGTAAAAAAATGAGCTCATTTCTTTACTAGTAGAAAAATGTAACCGACCAATCACAACTCCTTAAAGTGACTGAACGATTATTTGACAACTGTCAAATATTTACAAAATGGGCGAACAAAAATTTCAATGTACGCCATCAGAATTAATGAATATCGCCAATCAAGATGCTGCAACTCTAATCTCAACCAAATCTCGTAAAGTGTATGAAAATGCGTATGAAAAATTTCTGAAGTGGTCTAGAGAACACGACAACTACACCGAAAACATTTTGTTCGCACATTTTGCAAGCTTATCGAAAATTTTGAAAAGCTCCATATTATGGGCACAATATTCAATCATTAAAGCTCAACTAAACTTAACATATAATGTAAATATTGGAAAATATAGCAAATTGACAGCATTTTTAAAGCGTCAAGGCGAAGGTTATAAACCAAAAAAATCTAAGGTACTGTGTAAATGGGAAATTAACAATTTCTTACTTAATGCACCGAACCGAGAATATTTAGTTGCCAAGGTACGTATAAATGTCAGTGCGCAATATAACGTTCTTTTACTGTAATCGGAGACTTTTACATGAATATGTACTGAGAGTATGCTGCTTTTCGTCTAAAGGCCACAAACTTCACCAGATTTTTTATTAAATATCAAAACGGGAAATGTCATAATGTTGTAATGGGTATATACAAAATGTAAAGCGTAGCCAAAGAAATTGCTTCCTACTTAAACTTCCTACTTCAGCTACACTCCTTGTGGATAACGGTGGAGATATTACTTGTTTAAAGAGACATGAATGATGGAAATCCACTAGCGTTGCTGAAGGTTACCTAGACGAATCTATGTCAAATAAAAAACACTACAGCAATGAGAATATTGAATCCATCGGATTACAGCTCCCATGCCACGAATCAGTCACCTGGTTTTAGTACCACTGAAAATAGAGTTGAAGCAACGACTACTGCTACTATCAACACTGAAAGTAGAGCCGAAGGAACTACTTCTATCAACACCGACATTGAAATAGGCAATAGTGACTTCAATATACAAAATTATTCTGTTCATAATTGTACTTTTAATATTACTATAAATAAATAAAAGTTTACATAAAGTACTTTGACAGTTGTTTGACAGATATATAAAACCTATTTTTCAGCGACTATAATGCATGATATATTTAAATGTGTAGCTCACAAGAACGGTAAAAATTATTTGAAGAAAAAATAGTATACATCACACGGAGTAGAAAGCTTTTTGTGTCTCGCCCAGTTTGCATTGTCTCGGCTATCGCCTCGACAGCAAACTTCTGGGCTCGACACAAAAATGACAGCTTTCTACTCCTAGTAATGTAATATACTATTATTCCTGTCAACAACTGACGTATAATTTTAAAGTTCTTGAGCTTTAATATTTTACTTTAAAGTACTAAGACGTTAATGTTCCATTTTTTATACCATAAATAATGTGAAAAATGTCATTTTTAACATCAGTATGAAATAAATTATATTTATGACCTTTTTGTCATAAAACTGGTTTATACACTAAGATCTAATTTTCATTTTTTTTTAAAGTCACGTCTCATACGAAATAAATAACTATTTTAACAGCGTGTAATTCATATAAATCCTGCAATAATATCAAACATGATAAAGACGGCAGACTATATGCCAGACAGACAAGAATCATTTCACTATGTGTACTAAATATTGTTTTGGATATTATAATATAAATATGTTTTGAAGGTGCATCTGTTATTGCCAACAATACCACTGTTTCTTTAGAATAAATGTTTCGTTCATTGTTAGAAATACAAAATAATGTTTTTTTTTTTTATTTTGATTTAGAACTGTAAAATATATGTTCAAATTCTGTTATCTCTTTGATAAATGCATGTATGGAAATTTAGGAAACTAAATATAAACTATAACTATAACTACTAAATATATGTTTTTCTGCTCCGATATGTAAACAAAACATGATTATAGATATTCTCTTATATAACACCTGGTAAATCCTTTTATCTCAACAACTCAACCAAAACCATGACGCCTCAGTTACCCAAAATACCTCCTATTTAACCCTGTTCCAAACTAACAGACCTGTAGGTGTCCCTTGCAAGAGCGGACGAAACGTCGGCCAACAACGAAGCAGCAACTACTATAGCTAGTTACTACAGCAACTTAGTTTAGTAAATAAGACAATTTATACTTTTATCTTATCTTATTTATCGAAAACTATTTAGAATAACAACGTTAAACTATGAGCACGCTGCGAAGTTCTCTTTAATCTTGAATAATGTATTAGGAATTAGAGCAGAGCGAACTAAAATCAATCGTTCAGGTAGGTAATTAAATTCCATCTATTAGCTACGTGAAATTCGTATCCAAATTATACGTAGAAAGGCAAGTTTCCCAGACACTTGTGAACTAATTATATTATTTAAGTTCAAACTACGAAACAATTTATATTATGTTCCGAGTTTTAAGTATTTAATAGGGAATAATCTGCCTTATCTTACACAAACCTAATACTTATCAACTAAATTACTGTATACTAAAAGTAAAGTAAATTAATAGACGTATGAATACGTCTATTAATTTACAATTCGCATATGTCAAAATATTGTTGATGTTACATACCATTTGCCTAACATATTTAATTTTAGAGTTTCAGGATAAAAAATATTGACGCAATCTGACAAGCTCATCCAATTTTCTCAACATAAAAATATGACAGAATATAGAAGAATATTCTATTATATATACACGTTTCCCGCACATGTGTCATTTCCATACGTTCTGTTCAAAAAAGTAAAAAATGAAAGATAAAACAGCTCCTAGTCGTTAACTGCAAATACTCAATACACGTTCTTGCTTTATAATAACAGGGAATATATACAAAGCTTTTATGGTTTTACTCTAAGCCAAAATCAGAATGGCTTTTCTTTATACGTACACGTTAAAGGTCGCTTCAATTAAATTTAAAACAAAGCCGTACAACAGTATAAAATGGAATTTTAGGGATAATTGAATTTTATGTATTTAATTTTTGATATCACGTAAATAAATAACGGCCGCTGTCTATAACGAACAATAATATAAATACAATCGTAGTCTCCCTTTAAAAATATTTCGAGAGTTTATACAAAAATAACAATTAACATAGGCGGACTCGATTGGTCTTTCAGATTGAGTGGAGAAATCACTTATTTTTCCTTTCTATTTCGTCGCCGTTGGGTACCGTGCTTGGAATAGTTGAAGTGAATGCAAATATGTTGGAAATTAAGAAATTTAAGAAATTTAGTTAAGGAATCACGTCCACGTAGCCAGATAACGAAGATGTGATCAAGGTATCTCAACCAACACTTCCGTCTTTGGGTATAGGAACAAAGGATGTATCGTTTAAATGTCTCTATGGCGACAGGAGAAAGTGGGAACCCATAACTTTACCAGAGACTTGTTCGTAGTAACAGTCATGGAATTGCAAAAAGGTAGAGATTACACAAGTTTCCATTAAGTCCGATACATCGTCAAGCCGATTTACACAATTTCCGAGATTATTTCTATGGTGACAGGTATGGAGATTTCGGCGAATAGGGATTCTATATCAAAACTTACAAGCAAATCTCGAGAATTCGCCGCAAGTTCTCTCAGCCTTTGTACAAAATGTTTTGAATTTTAGATAAGGAGTTATAGGGAATGAGGAAATTAGCAAAGTATGTGGGTAGTTTATAACTGGAACTATTTAATGTGCAATAGAAAGTAGAGGAAAGTTAAGTTTATGAATTTTTCGTAGACCGTACAGTTTAGGAGCATTAGAATCATAGAATAGATGAGATTTTTGGGAATAGATGGGGTTTAAAATGGATTTTATAGAACAAATAATTGACCGCTTGATTCTAGCAGTGAGATCTCGTGTAATAGCCAACTTGGGGAAGTGAAAATATATTGCGTTCGTATTCATCACTGGCAAGGATTACCTTTGTCGGCTTTGAGCACTCTGCTACTACTGTTAGCAGAACAACTTATAACAGAAAATTTAAAAGCAAATGATAGATGCAAAGAGTATTAGGAAGCCTTGAAACCAATTCAAGCGGCTCATATCACCAATCTTACCATACCCCTACCAGACATGGAGCTACCTCGCCATGAATAAAAGACATTCAATAGAATAAGAACGTCCCACGTAGAGAATACAATCCCGAGAGCATGTTTTCAATGCCGGGATTACGGGATTTTTGAAACGTAATCCCGGGTTCCCGGGATTAATCCCAGGATTACACTATGGGGTTTCTAATTGGGCTCAAATGAAAAAAAACTTAAGTAATTTCTTAAAAATCATTTATTAATATTGTCGCACAACACAATATACTAAAATAAGGAACAAAAAAGACAATATAAAAAACTATTTATGATTTCGAAAATACAATCGCAGAAATATCAAAGCATCCAATGTTTGACTTCCAAGCCTGCTTCGTAGTTTACTGCCAACATAAGCAGCAGCTGAAAACGCTCGTTCAGGTTCTACACTGATTGGAGGAATAGACAATATAGATATTTATATGCTAATTCTAGGTAATATCCATGAACTCCTCCATTTTCGAACAGGCTCATTTCGCGTCTAATACTATTTTCCAACCCCGATTCATTTTGTAATTCAGGATCTGGAGATACCATGCTCTTATTAATTTCCAGCTGTAACTTTTCCTTTAGTGTCAAGTAGGGTTGGGAGGTTTGTTGCCTTGGCTCATCATCTGTTTGTGATCCTGACCTTTCTTCCTCTTCCGAGTCATCTCGACTATTTAGTGTTTTAACAATAGTCTTTATTTGCGCCATCACTAAAGCCTGTGTAGGAACTGGAAATAAGTCAAGCCATTCCAAATCCGATAATAACTGATTTTCATCACCTTTTCGTGGATTTTCTAAATAATTCAACACACCAGTTAAATCTTTATTTCATCGTTGCTTTATACGCTCCACTAAGGATGTTTTCATTTTATTGGCGAATGCTGAGTTTTTGCTAGACAATTGTTTTATAAGAAATTTCAAAGCGGCATCAGCTGTGCATAAATTAGCATCTCGTCGACAAATTGCTTCGACTGTTAATTTTATTGGGGTCAACACATCAACAATTTTATTTACCAAGTCAAAATCAGCATCTTCTAAACGGATTGGATGATTGAGATCTATAAGAGCTTTTTTAACGCAGGTTTATAAAATAGAAAATCATTCCAGCATGCTTAAAAGATTATTCCACCTGGTTTTACAGCCCAAAATTCCAAAACATTCCACTAAGGATGTTTTCATTTTATTGACGAGTGCTGAGTTTTTACTAGACAATTGTTGTATAAGAAATTTCAAAGCGGCATCAGCTGTGCATAAATTAGCATCTCGTTAATTGGAGTCAGCACATCAACAATTTTATTTACCAAGTCAAAATCAGCTTCTTTCTAAACGGATTGGATGATTGAGATCTATAAGAGCTCTTTGAATGCATGTTTTTAAAAGAGAAAATTGTTCCAGTATGGTTAAAAGACTATTCCACCTGGTTTTACAGTCCAAAAGAAGTGAGAGCTCTTTTTCATGTTCAATCTTCACATATTTTTGAAGTACTCTTTCATTTTTCAATAGTGATCTTTTGAAATACACTACAACTTTGCGGATTTTCTTTATCAGCTTATTAATGTTTTCATCTTTCGTTAACTCTGGTATGTGTTCTCGCGCAATTTCATTTTGTGTCATTAAGATTAGACCTGATTCTGGACAGTCTAAGTCTTCTAAATTGTCATCATCATCGCTATCGTTCATATAATCAGCAGTCACAGCTGGTTCATTTATAGTATCATCTGAGTCTAAGGTAGGGCTGTCTTGCCTGTCTTGCAAATAATTCTTTATTTTATAAAGCACATCACAGACGGCCAAATTGATACTATGTGCGAGACACAGTTGTTGTTCAGTGCAAAACAATCTGTCCCACCTTTATCATAACGTTCGATCCATCGGTTACAGTAGCCACGATATCAGTTGCTACGGAAATATCAAATTTACTTAGACGCTCTTTCAATATACGAAAACAATTTCTCAGCCATCATACTTCCATAAGTAGGAACGAGTCCTAAGCTCCAATTTTTTTTATATGAATGAACGTTGACAGCCATGTATCGTTTATTGGACGTTGATGTCCACTCGTCGAAATATAGACTGAATTTTTCACCTGCACTTTTCAAATGTTTTAATTCTGCAGTTACTTGCTTTCTGATTTTTTCACTGTAATTCATCGTTTGAATTGTGACGGCTGATTTTGGTAAATCCGTGTATTTCGCTAAGAGCAATTTTCTCAAATCGTCTGAAGTTATGAATGCACTGAATGGAAATCCATCTAATGCAATCATTCTTGCCAAAGCATCATACAGACTATCGTCGGCACTTTTAGTAAAATAATCTTCTAACTTTCGTTTAGCTGGCGGCAGTGCTGTGTTCAGATTTTCAGAATCTTGACTTGTTGAAGCTGTTAAACGATTAACGTCAGCTAAAATCTGAATGTTATGTTTTGATAATAAGTGTGTATGTAATCCCTTAGTCGATCCACCCAAAGTCTTGAGAATGGCAAGGCATCGCTTACATTTAGCACTATTCCCGTCTTTCGCAACTAAAAAATAACTCCACCCTGAAGACGTATGTTTTCTTTTATGTTGAACAGAGTCTCCCGCCATTTAAAATAACTTTTTCAGATAGTTGACTTTTAAATTTAAATGACGTAACTTGCGTAACCTTGTCGCTGGTAGAATAATAAATGAAAAAAGTAAATCCTAATAAGCGTATTTATACTTTCGTACAGGAAATCCCCAACGGGGAATCCCTCGCAACAATATTATGATATATCATGAGGTGATCGGGTGATTCCTCTGTTGGCCCGTTAGGGAATTATTTTAACAGTATTGTATTGAAGTATGCCGGGGGGGGGGAAGTCCCTTCTAGGTTACATATTATTTGGGCTGTACCTGTATAGTTCTTTTATCGTACGGCGTGCCTAAGGTTGATTTTTTGTCTTTATGTAATAAGTGCCCTTAATATAATCTAGGTAAGGTCACTGTCAAGGCACAACGGATTACGGAATGCAAACTGGCAACCCCGAAAATCCCGAGATTAGCCAAGTACCTACAGTCCCGGGATTTACGGTATCAAAACCCGGCCGGGATTCGGGATCCCGGGATTGTATTCTCTAGCCCCACTGCATCTATCGTGACTCATTCCATAAATGAGGATTGCTTGAGACACCGACCCGCGAATGCGGAGAAGCTAGTCAGACTATTCACCATATTACCTTACAGCATATAGAAGTGAGATGAGTAACTTCTTTGAAGCCACTAACTCCGTGTTGGACTGTATTAATGGCCTTGATTTTAAAATTTAACTTTATTCTGTGTAGAGATGTACAGTAGAGTCTCAATTTAGAGAACTCAGGTTCGTATGAACTACCCATTCCCTTGAACGACCAAAATTTTACATTACGTCGCGATATAACGAACATTGAAAAGCCCCGATACAATGAACAACGTTTAACTATAAAAACGCATGTTTAATGTCGGGACTTTCACTAAATATATACCTAAACGTATTTCAGTGTGCAGATAGCACTCGCCGAATAACATTAGCAGTGTCATTTTGATTTATAATCTTATGTAAACTTGTAAAATAGTGGTTGCAGTGAGTTGTGTTTGTTAAACTTAAATAAAACACCTTATATTTTCACAAAACAATAGTATATTTAACTATATGTACATTTCATGTGCACTGCACACATCATCAGTAGTTACTATTTAAACGTATTATTTTCGAGTACATGTATAGTAAGAATCTTTATTTTGGGTAGGGGTGTAAAAAATTTTTCAATTACAAATGGTTAAAAAACATGCAAATAATCGGAAAGTATCGTATATTGTAAAAACTAAACTCTATTGAAATTCTAAGAAGGACAAATTTGGGAAGGACCGTTACATATGAAAAAACAAGACATCTGACTGTGTTGAGTTATATTAAATAACAACATAGTAACGTGAAAAGGATCTATTAATTATTAGATATTGTTGGTATACAATTTAAAAGTTTATTATTAATAGGTGACATGTCATTGTTAAGGAGGTAATTTTTGTATTTTTTCATATGTATGGCTTCCCACATGTCTAAATTTCTGTTACATTTTTTAATTAATTTTACATTATCTAAGCTGAAATTATGTCCGGTATCTAAATGATGTAGAGCTAATGCTGATTTATCTACATTGTGAAGTTTTACATGAGCTAAATGTTCTTTGAAACGGGTTTGAATATTTCTTCTTGTTTGGCCGATATATAATTTCGGGCAGGAATTACAGTTAATTCTGTAAATACCTGATTCTTTCAGTGGGTCTGTGCTAACTAACTTTGTTTGAAGGTATTGTTGTAACTTGTGAGTGTTGGAAAATGCAGGAGTTAGATTATATTTTTTAAACAATTTAGTTACGTTATTCTGCCAACTTTTGTGAAAAGTAATTTTGCAATATTTTTTGGTATTACTCTTTGTATTTGGAGTTAATCTGATTTTAGTTTCTTCTTTTCTAGTTTGTTTTTGATTTTATCCACCAATTTTTTATCGTGTCCGTTAGATTCTGCTACTTTTGTTATGTGGTCTAGTTCTTTCTTAAAATTCCATGGTGATAGAGGGATTGATAGTAATCTATTAATTAAAAAATAAAAACTACTTTCTTTATATTTGTTAAAAGTGTCTGATTGTTTATGTATGTAATTTTCAGTGTGTGTTTCTTTTCTGTAAATGTCAAATTCAAACTTCCTGTCTAAAATAGTAATTTTTAAATCTAAGATGAGTAAAGATTTGTCTTTATCCAACTCATACGTAAACTTGATTGATGGATATTGGGTATTTAATATATTTAAAAACGAAGCTGTATCGAAAGAATCAGGTATCACTGCTAGAACATCATCCACGTATCTTGCCCAAAATTTGGGAAAAATATTGCACATGGTTTTGACTTTGTTTTCAAAGTTGTTCATAAATAAATTCGCTAGGAATGGTGATAAAGGGTTACCCATGGCTGTGCCGAATGTTTGTTTATAAAAATTATTATTAAAAGAAAAAATGTTTTGATGCATACAGAGAGTAGTTAATTTTATGTACTCCTCTATTAGATTTGTAGAAACTGCATTAAACTCTAAAAATTCTCTGAGCATGTTTAGGGTGTATTACCTAATGTTTGTTCTTATATTACATATATGTAAATACATATTGCTATGAACTTTTCCCCACAAATATTTTGAAAAGTTTAATTATTTATGAGTGAATTATTATTTTGAATATTTATATATTTCACTTGCGCAGTTGGAGCAAGCCGTTTGGATCTGCTGTGTACGATTGTAAAACTGTATTTTTTTAAGCGTAGCCTGCGAGCTTGCGTGCTTATTGAAAGATAAATATTTATCTTTGTGTTAGTAATTTCGGTTTTTGTTGTTTGATTAAATTGTGGATTGTGCTTGAGTATCTCATTACCGAGTTTATTTACGAGATTGTGAATATCGTAATTTGATTTTAACACTTTCTTACTCACCGTGTCTCGAGTTTATGAATATATTTTTCTTGCGTAAGTAATATATTCTTTAAAGATATCTTATTATATTTAAAAGAGTTAAGTACTGTATTTTTCTATTATTATTACTATTATTATCGCTTTGAAATTTAATCTTAGTTATTTGATATAAATGACAAAGGTTTTTTAAAATTTCTAATATAAAAAAAATTTCTGTAACTGTAAAATTTTAGTTCGCTTGGGATATCAAGGGCATTTTTTTCATGTGGTTGCACATGTGGTAGAGTTTGCTTCGAGTTGTCAATTTTGTTTATTTTGATTTTGTTTCTTGTGGGAGAAATTAAAAAGCATCTTTGTAATTTATTAGTTTTAATTTTGTTCGGCTGTCATAAAGGAAGTTTTTTATCGTATGCTGCGCTCACTTCCATGGGATATTTTTACCTTAATAATATTGTTAAATGAGGCAATATTAACCTTTATACTTTATAAAGGTTGTTTTTTTTATTTTTGTATTAAAGTTTCATTTAAATTTTATATTATGATTATTATTTAACCTTACTCCTAGAAGTTTACAAGTAACTTAAAGAAACATAATTATAACATTTGTCAATACTCTTTTACTGGTGTAACGTTTGGCTATTCTTTAACCCTTTGCAAATAATAATTGTGACTGGGGATACTAATTTTCAAAGCTACTTTAAGAGTTAAAGAAGTAATATGAGAGATAGATGTGCAGTTTATCGTTTATTTAAAATGATTACTTTGCTAATTGTTTGGACGCCACAGGAAAATAACCGTTCCTGACGGTATAAAGTTAATTAAGTATATGCTCGGTGATTAACTAACTCTAGCAATGGGACTCTAGAATTACACTAATAAAATTGATATTTATTATATGCTATTGATCTCAGGTCGTTTGATATACGAAAGGTGTATGAGTGTATCCCCTGTATTGTAGCAATAAATAGAGCACTATGTCTTTATTTATTATAAGGATATTTACATGGCAAATATCGACTTTGTAAATGTATGTATATATGTGTGTAATAAAATATCAGATTACATATAAAGCATATATATTGATTTTAATACATAGGATCTTTTACATCAATTTTTACATCACTTGAATAGGGTACGAATAAATAGATATGATAATGATAATTGATAATGCTATACCTTGCGAATGTTTATTATAAAGTTCGTTTGATTTTTTACTATAATGTCTAGGCCTTTATTTCTGATAGCATTTATCTCTCGCTATCGATAGACTTAAGAGAATAAAACTTCCTACCTTGTCTTGGTACCGGGGCTCAGAGGAGTTTCACAAAACATACGCAAATTAACTTTGCACTATAAGGATTTTTGTTGTAATCCAAATGATTTAAAGCGCGCACAGGTGGCCTTCTTACAGGGTTGATTCACCATTTGCGCGTGCTATAAAAACTAGCGTATTTGGCAGTCTTTTCTTCACTGGCTACTGCTAAGGCTTTACGTGCGTGGGACTTTTTTACTCTAGTTAGGTCCGACGTTTTTTTATTTACGTCGTACTAGACCTAAGTAGATCAGCCGTCCGCTATTTCTCGCAGGGCTTGATTGACTGATACTTTCTGCTGTTCTATTTCTTCCTCCTTCCCCTTTCATGCGAAAGAATGTTTCCAGAATATCTTCTATATATTCTCCTTCATTGGGCCCCATACATAGTACAGTTAAGATTACAAAATGTGGTATTGCTGACAAAGCATATCCTTATATTAAATATATGTTGACTCTCATTTATATATACATATATATGGGGAAGTATGCTTTACATATTAATACAACGGACAAAGAGAAGTGATCTCATACGGAGGTACTGTTTTCGTTATTGAATGTGCGTCCGGGGAAGAACCCGTTTTAATGCAGAATGCCTTGTTAGATAAATTTTTAAACAGTCAGAGAGAAATTAAGTAAAAGAAATGAAATTGCTTTTAATATATACAGTAGACAACTGGCATATACGAGTACATTAACGTTTTATTTTCTAAAGAATATGACCCATTACACTGGCGCATTATAAATTTGTAGAAGAGAAAAACCACGTTTTCCAATTGGAACCCTGAGAGGAAAGGAGTCCCATTTTTTTAAATTAAACCGACTGAGTATCTTAGCTGGATAGATTTGTCGTGAATTGTGAATAAGCAAATTACAAAATCACAATTCATAGCAATATGTACAAAAGTACATAAATATGTAATAAGCATTTTAGTGAAATAGGTTATTTCAAATTTTATTTTGAAATGTTGCAAAGAAAACATTTAAAATTGGGCGAAAAACTTAAAATACTTGAATGCTTAAAAAAAGGAGACACAGTAACAGAACTAGCGAAAAATTATGGTATGCGGAATTGAGCTTATTGTACTGTAACCTCAATAGATATATTGCGGTCCTCATATCTCATTACAGTACATTCTTTTGCCATACTCTTTTAATTAAGTTTAGCAGCTTCGAGAGGGATTCTCCTGAATATAGTTTTACTTTAGGATATTGATCTCCTATTTGCAAGAACAGCTTTCTATTAGACCTTTACATTCGCATAGTAGCTGAATCGGGGTTTCCTCTTCTGCTTGGCAAAATCTACATAAGATAATATACACGTGGTATAAGTATAGATGAAGCAACTTGATTAATTTATGTGACGTTCAACAGACCTGGAAAGGTTTATTTGTTGACTAAATAAGTTAAATTAAGATAATAAAACAACCCAGTATCGTAAATTTACTAACAGAGAAAGGCAAGCCCTTAAAACTTTTCATAAAAGAATGGTTACTAAGTATGGAAAAGATGCACCATCTTATTTTCAAGCGATATGCTCGATGGAGTAGAAAATCAATTAACAATGACCGAAATATCGGACGAAGTGTGGAATGAAATTGTATTACTTGTGACAAAAGAAAAGAATAGTTCCTCAATTATTCACGGTTACTGCAAGCCTCTTATTTACGAGTTAAATTTTGACCTCACCTCTTTTGATTATGTAGGGATATAATTAACGAAAATCTAAAGTATGGACAAGCCGTAAAAGGTCGAATTAAAAATTAATTAGGAAGGTAAAGCTTTAAATTTAGTACTGCCAGATCATAATCTAAAAGTATGTTTTTCTAATAAATAATTTAAAGCAGGTGTCTTAAACTCTTGATGATTAACTTCATTTAAGCACCCGATAGTTCTTCTTAGGAATTCCGCTGTTACTTTAACCTTCCTACGCACATTTAAACTTATCACATATTTTGGCTTCGATATCGGAAATGGATACGGACTTTTGACCTTGGCTTAAATACATTTAATTCTCTTCTTCATCTTTTATGTAAATCAAGAACTTCAGAAAGTTCAGGTATAATAAAATATTCAAAAAATACACTTCCAAGTGTTCTAGCTGTCATTCCATTTAGTAGATAGGTTTAAATAATTGAACTTTATTTAAATTTATAATGCCAATAGTGCCATCGTGTATTGATTTTTCGAAACAATTCCTTAATTTATAAAAGCATTCTAATGTTATTCTAACGGGCAGCTACTCAAACAAAAAGCCAGTAAGTACATACGAGGTGTGTAAATTAAGTAATGAGGCTGACAATGTAGCGTTCGATCTAGCAACACTCAGGAGTCGGAACTGGGAGGGGCGGTAGGTGTACACGTGATCAGTACGAATTTGAGCTCACTCAATTTCAAGCAACGGTATACTATCAGGTTTTGCACGTTTTGACTTGAACACAATACAACGGATAATTTTGCAAAACTTGAGTGCTTTGTCAAGAGCTTAGATTTTTCGGTGGTTTAAGGCATTTTCAGAAGGAAGCGAGTCAATTGAAGATAAACCATGCAGTGTAAGGCCTTCATTCTATTACTAACAAGCGCTCTGGTCCGGCTGTGGTTGCTAATAATAAAATGAGTTATTTGACAATAAATAATTGTGGTTCTGGTGAAGTTGCAACAAATCCAGGACGTGTGTCATGTGTACTTGCATAAATATATTACAACTTACTAACTAAATAAAACACATTAAAGTTTGTATTTATTATATACAAGAAAGAAATTGAGCGTTGATATACATATTTATAAGTAATTAAATAAAAGTTATATACACAAGAAACATTGAATAAGTAATTAAAAATTAAGACACAAAAATATTCTGAAAAGAATGTTAAATTAAGCGGCGAATTAAATGTGAATTAATTGTGGTTAATATAAAATAACCTCTGTGTCGAACAATACAGAGTTACCTTTGAGTTGCGAAGATGATCGACCACGAGGTGCATCATATACTTGGACAAGTATGGAAAGCAATGTTTGGCCGTAGGAATAAGAAATTAATTAGTTAAATTAATGTGAATTAGATTAAAAGAATAATATATATAGAACAATACAGATTACCTTAGAAGTGAAGGAGGCCGGGCGGCGTGACGTGTTGCATGCTGGGACAGCACGTAAGCAAGATGTGTATCTTACGAAGGATCTAAGCAGAAGACTGATTGGTGTCGAAGTAACAATGGTTTAGAAAAAATGTTTTTATTGACCTAAGTTGAGAGAAAGGGATCGATGTTGTCGACGTCTTGACTAATGAATTAATCTGAAAGGTTGTGATGTCGATGACATAAATATCATTAAAATATCCCTTGTGAGACAAGCTTTCAAATGATATGAGACACCATATATAGAAGATGTACGTAATTAAATTAAAATTAAGTTTAAAAACGAAAAATATAAAGAATTTTCAAAGCGACCGTTAAAGGCTTGTTGACAAGTCCGGTAGATTTCGAAGGGTCTATTAGCTAGGCGCGAGAACAAAAGAAAGATTTTCTCTTTGCACACGAATTTACAGAAAAATGTCTAAGTGAAGTTTAATATTTTAAATGCGAGATATTTATTTAAAGAAATAAATATAATTTAAAAATAGAATTATATATGCGAAGGGTAACAATCCTCAAGAACCAATTGAAATTTGATAGAATCTGAGATTTTGTGCTTTCGGATCTTCGGTTAACAGAATGACCGAGGACTTGACCAATAAATTGGGGATGAGAAACATCTGCGCAATAGTGGTTTGGAAAAGCCTTTCGCAGGATCAAAAGGACATCGAAGAGCCACTCGACTTTTTGGAATCGATTGAGAATGATCCTGAATTTCTGGAACGTATCATTTGCGTCACGTTGTTTTCTAGCATTTAAATTTATCAGCCATAACCTAAAAACCATTCAAAGAAAAAATTGAGCACCTTTGTGAGACGCAATTATGATGTTCCTCGTCTGTAATGATACATAATAGGCGTCAAATATCTAATTTATAATTAAAATCTTTAATAATTTTAAAATCATTCAAACAAGAGGTAGAAATTCAAGAAAACTACTTTATACATACTCCCAACATTTATTTTACAATAGACAAAACATAAATATATGAATATGTATTCAACCACAAGGAATATAACTGAACAATTACAAACACTTCATTTATTTTTCTCTTTTTAAAAAATATATAGGCCTTTTATTTTCATAACTTTGAAAACACAGCAAATGATATGATAAAATATTTTATACAGTTTGTAACTTACAGTTCAAACGTATACAATAAAATGTAAACGTTGCAATTTAACCTAATAACAAAAGTACGGTTTGTCTAAAGAGTAATACCATCCCTTCGTCACTCAAATGCTAGTACCTTTCGGTTATTCTTTTGCAGATATTACACAAAGGTTAGTTACACTTCAGGTTAGTAGTGTATGCATATGAAAACGGAAATGTATCGATTCGTTTTAAAAGGTAATATTCATGTAACAAGGGGGAGACATTACTTTTTCAACAAACTGTACAAGCGATATGACTAAATAAAAGTTGTAAGGTAAAGTGGGGTAATTGTCAAAATGGGGTAAATGTGATACCAGGTCAAAATTTCGTAAATTTCCATCAAAACTACTTTCTTGAGCAAAACTTACATCCCTGATCTCTCTAAGCCTATTGGAATGGGACTTTACCGGCCGACTATTGAATCAGCTGTTTATTCGTGGAACTACGTATTTGAGGTTATAGAACGAGTGCAACAGGTGTTTCTTGAATTCGCAGAAGCATTTGGAATTTTTAGAGCCAGCTTGTTCAAAAATTTGGTCTGATGTGGAAAAACTGTGTAATTTATATTGTGAATGTTACATTTCATGAGGTATTTGCGTCTTTCTTTATACTACCGTATGTTACATTTGTCCCTTAAAAATGATGCAACGGGGCAAATGTGATTTACGGCATATCACATTTGCCCCTATGCATATTACATTTACCCCATATAAATCTACAGATCGAAATGGTTCGTAATTAAAAAAGAAAGCGTGATGACCCAGTTTACTCCGCGGAAGACCTACAAGTAGCTATACGGTAAATACAAGCGGGTCGAGTGACTATCTACAAAGCCTCAAAAACCTATAAAATTCCATACTGTACCATTTACAGCCTTTAAAAGGTCTTCGGGGCGTAAAAAAACAAAATAAAGGCAGATTAACTGCATTGGATTGGAATCAAGAGCTTGAACTAGCGAGAGGGATTACCACTTTAGAAAAGTGGGGATTTGGAGTTTCCAAAAAGGAAGTATTACAGCTAGTTTTCAAGTTTGTAAAGGACCAAACCTTGTAAATATTTCATTTAAAAATGGCATGCCAGGGACTGACTGGTTTCTTGGTTTTAAGATAAGACATGGTTTAAGTCTGAAGATACCACAATCTATAGAATTTGCAAGAAAAAAAGCCACTGACCCTTTCTTAATTTATGGATATTTTAAGCTTCTGAAAGAAACTTTAGCCGAACTACAACTTGAAGAGAGGCCTTCTCAAATTTGGAACCTTGACGAGAGTAGTTTCGCCATAGATTCTAGTAAAACAAAAGTTGTCGGTAAAAGAGGACTGCCCTGCTCCCGTATTACCAGTACTCCTGGTCGTTAAAATACAACTCTCATTATTGGCCAGTACTTCTGGAGAAAAAGGTACACTATTAATCATTTTTAAAGGTGGTAATGTCTGGGACCAATGGCAAGCTCCTGACGATATCTTCCCTGGAATGTCGTACGCTGCCAGTAAAAAAGGGTGGATGGGTGGTGATATTTTCTTCAACTACCTACAAAACACTGTTATTCCTGCTTTGGGCGAACAGAGGCCAGTACTCATCATATACGATGGGCATTCCTCACATGTCAGCACTCGAGTTATTGACTTGGCAAGGCGACAAAATATTACAATTCTAAAATTACCACCTCACACAACTCACCTGTTGCAACCCCTCGACGTTTCCGTATTTAAATCTCTAAAAACAAAACCTGGGATAACAAGTTGGTTACGTGGCAGAGACACAATGTTGGGCGCAAACTACCAAAAAAGATGTTTTCAATACTTATTGCAGAAACGTGGAGAGACATCGAGGCAAATGTAATAATTAGTGGTTTTAGAAAGTCCGGTATTGTGCCATTTGATGACAGAGTCGTAGCAAGAGAAAAATTCGATATCGAAGCATTAAAACGATGGGACTCCCAAAATACTATAGTCACTAACAGCGCTGCAGAAAATATTGATGACCCACAAATTCAGCTCCCAAATACTTCAAATGGGATAACCTCTGTCCGTGTCTCCAATATACCAGGCCCTTCGACAAAGTCTGACGATATTGCGCCTTCAAATGGAACTGTTACTTTTGAAAACCTTTTGCTACAATGCGTTCGTCAACATCAACCCTCAACAAAAATAACAAAAAGAAAGTTGGCTCCTGGTGCTCAAGTTATTACTGCACCGAAAGACGGGGCCGCGGAAATACAGAAGAAGCAGAAAAGAACTCGTCAGAAAGCAATAACAAGTATTTCTGATTCGTCTAGTGAATCAAATGACGAATCAATAGCTAATCAAGATTCAGATAAAGATGAAGAATGTTTACAGGCATTGCAAAACTTAGAAGAAAGCGTAAATTCCAATGAATGTCATACTCTCGAAGTTGTTAAGTGGGTTTTAGTGCAATACGCAACCAAAAAAAGTCTGAAATTCTTTGTGGGAAAAATTATTCAGAAAGGAGAGTATGAAGAATGGCTGTTAGGTTTTTGAGATCGAAGAAATCTAAATTTGTTTGGCCCAATGTTCAAGATGAAGACTTGGTAGGCAGCGCAAGTATACTGAATATCCTTCCACAGCCAACAGAGAATCGAAGAGGGTCGGGATTTACTTTTTCAGTGAAGTTTGATGGTTATAATATCTTCTAGTTACCTTGAATGTGTTTCTAAATGTTTGAATTTTAATAAAAATAAGTATGTTCTGCTAGTTAAAAATGCTAATATTTTTTATATTTTTTAAAAAAATGTATAATTCCGTTATTTTTTTACGAAATAAAATATTTTAAAAACCAAAATACGCAGAAATATTATATTTATTACGTTTGCCCCACAGATACTTCTATTGGAAACGCTACACCAGGAGAGTCCATTATCACATATACCCCAACTCACGGGGCAAATGTGATATAATGATGCCATTTTAAAAAAAATTAAAAACAGATAGCCCAAAAATTAATTCACTTTGTTTGGTTATAGATAGGCATTATTTTGTTAAGGACCAAAGAACGTTTGCTAATTTTTACAGAATTTTTAAAATAATAATAACATTTTCATTGACATCTAAAGTTACACTAGTGAAATTTTACCTCGCATTTACCCCACTTCACCTTACTTCAAAATGGTGTTAATAGAGAGCGATACGAAATAAACTAATACAAAATGAATTAAACAAATTATTCAATAAAATGTTCAATTATAAAAGCATTTACAATAATTTTTCATTCATCAAAAATGTTTGCTAAGTGAATTTGTTTTCTATAACCACATATTGGTAGCATTATTAACCAACCACATTTAAAAAAATGTGGGATAAATTCCACTTTATTCCATACTTATTAATCAAAAACATTTTAAAAACATTTAGGATGAATTCTATACTTAATTAAATTATTAAAATTTTGATATGCAAAATATAAATAATTATGTTTTGTATTGATAACTGATAGACGTTTTCAGTTCTTAAAACTATGCCATTCATGTAGTCTCAGTAATCTCTTACTTTCATTTAAAAATTTTGAATTCTTACGTATAGAGAAGAATCGCACTTTAATTAAATAAAATACAAAAATAAAAGCAAAATTGTTTAACAACAATTGTTTAACAAATGTATGATTAATATAATAGTAACATTAAAACGTAAATATGCCGGGTGTCCTTGAAAGAAAAAGACAACGTTGAAAAATGGAAAGATGTAATTATATAGAATATGAACCCAAAATATTTTCCTCATTAACAAAGATATTTATAAAATATTTCTCCGGCCACAGCATTTTCAAGAAAAGAGTAAAGGGAAGCGGGCAGGATCCGTGACAATTATTCACGTCGCATGGAGGCGTGCCTCCACGCTGAAGGCGGACACTTCGAACTGGGCGTGCATGAATTGATACCATTTCTCTACCTGGGGAAACACATGAATTGGGCACTACAATTAAATCGGTCATTACAGGATTATAAAATTAGAGGATTATAAAACCATTAGCGCACTATCCCTTATAAATACGTTCCTGTTATTAATTTTAGTTCAATACGTTATTTCATGCGGTTAACGTTGTGTCATACAACATGGAATCTAGAATAATAGAGAGTGAACGTGGAAAACAACTGTTGGTGGTTGATAACTTAAAATTTACTTTTACAAAAAGTCGCAGCCTTCTGTGAATAATTTCTTAAGGGTTCTGTATAACGTTCAAACGGAAACTTACATTAAATTACAAAGCCTTAATGAAATTCACAGAATTAGGGATCCTGAAACAAGGCGTAGGCATGATTTTTTACAAAATAAAATTTCTCAGTATTCCCTGGGGGAAATTGATAGGCTGCAATATGTAAAATGCGTAGGATATTTTTATAAGAGATAAAATTTATATTTTATATTATTTTATAATACCTGTACCTATGTATACCGTATGCACAACGTCGAGCGATCGATGGATATACAGTAAAAATCTCTTCCCTATAGTCACCTACAAACGTGTATTACGTATGTGTGCGTTCGAGAGCGAGGAGTGGGGACTGCACGGAGCAGCAGCCTGCGATGCATACATATGAATGTAAGCACATACATAGTATAAACGTCGATGAATGTGGAACTAGCGGCAATAATAGGGACTTTATGTAATAATTAACACAAATAAGTGTGGACTTTTTGGAAGATTTTAATATTTTTAACGTTTAAAACAATGTCAGATATACCTATAACAATAACAATAAATAAAGCGGTAAATCATAATAAATTCTATTTTCTATACATAATAAATAAAACCTTCGTATGTTTTAACGGATTTAAACAGCCATATTTTTCAAAATTTTTAATTATGTGTCTTATTGTTTCAAACGCAATGGTACGTTGAAAGTTAATTTGAAATACCCGTGCAATTTCTCTTATGCTGCGACCAAGATGATACTGTTTTACAATTTTTTTTTGTTCAAGGGTAAAAATATCCATCGTGAATACCGACACAAGTTAGCTTATACGTAATCAATAGCCTTAAATTTTAATAAAACCAAGAAAACAAATACTGGAACTTTGATAGAATAAATAAACGTAAATGAAATCTATTCGCAACAGTTAACCAAACCATCCACCTTTGCAAGTAAACTGTAACTAATGGGTATCTTTTCGAGAAAGGCGTGCATCGCTGCTCGTCTCCCCGGTCCCCATCCCTACTTCTCACTTCACGAACACACACATACGTAATACACGTATGTATGCATATTCTACTGACTATAGGGAAGAGATTTGTACTGTATAAGTAATGACTGGCCAACTGCAAGTGGGAGGGGCTACATACGTTAAACTCCTACAGGGCGTATTTAATTGTGGTGAGCTAAGAAAGCCTTATGGTTGTTTATTAATAAATGATGTATCAAAATAAATATTCCAAATTAATAACTAATTGTTTAACAAACTACAAAATTATTTGTAGTATATTATTTATGGTTAATGTACGAATTTGGATATTTTATCCGACTACACCGTTGCTTTTCGCACTATTAGTCATATGCCGGCTGTCAACGTCCCTACAATAATGGATACTTTTGTTTATGTCTCTTCGGCCATAATACTTTAAATTTAACATTTAAATTTAAATAAAATGATATAATATAGTTGAAAGTATCATAAAATACAATCCGCCGTAAAGTGCAGAGTTTTTGTTTACTGCATAATAATAATTCTTACCGGCGAAGCATCAGATATTTTCATCGCTAAATATTCAATGATAAGTTTCATCATAGCTTCGTGGCTTGAACTTAAAAAATTCTTATTCAAATGAAAACACATAAATAATATAAAATTATGAAACAAAACCGTAACTCTTATTGAAAAAAATTAAAATAAAAAGTATTCTGTAATAGCATAAAATTTGAAAACAATAACGATTCTTGCAAGAATATAAATAAAGTGTTTACCAGTATAAATAAATGGTTTCCTTTAATAAACTACCTATAAAATATTAAATTTAACTAAAATACCTATTTTTTCTCAAAATTTTTTGAACTGTTGTTGCACCGATATCAAATTCGCGAGCTATTTGTCGAGAGGACATAGTAGGATGTAATTCTACTAAGGCACAAATTTGCATTTCTAAGTCGCTGACATTTGGCTCGTGAACATTTTAATTCTTACTATTATTTAAAGTAAACGTTGTTTCAAACCGCCTGACAGTATTACGAATTGTACTAGCACCGGGTATCGGTCTTTCAGGATACTGTACAGCAAATAAATCTCTCGTCATATCTGCAGAATTGCCACCGTAAAACTGCTTGACCATGAACAATTTCTCTTCCGGCGAATAGTAATCCATTTTTAATTTTAAGAAATGCGGGAATTCCCGACGATTATTATTATACCTACATCAACTATACGTACTCTACCTACGGATGACAAGGAGCAACTGAATCACCAGTCGTATAGCGTTCGATTATTATACAAAATAACCTACTTAGTGCGCAAGCTTGTTTTCCGATTCAATATATTCGCCTTGCTTGAACACTATGAGCGACTGATAGGAATATTCAATGTGTTAGAGAGAGATTATTTGATTCGTACTTAGATCGTATGTAGAATGTGTTGGATAAAGAAATGTCGCGTATGGAACGCCCGTACAGTTAGACAGTAGAACAGATTGAATATACTCACTCAACCCTAACCACATAAACTCGCTATTCGTCTTCGTCTTACTACATTGTGGTAGATCAATCACTCCCCGGCGTTCATACGGTATATGCATTTATAAACTTTTTCCCTATATTTTTTTATATAAATCTTTTTTTTTTAAATGTGTACCTAGTTCACTAAATAAAATTTGTTTTATGTGTAATCGGGTACATATTTATTTAACCCCGAAAATCTACTAAAAGAATATTACAGATTAATTAATAAGCAAAATAAACAGTAATTAGAAGTTTGGTGCCCAATTCATGTGTAGAAATTATACAGCAGGTGGTTGGTGCCCAATCCATGCCCCCGCCCATCGAACTTTCATCTGAGCTTTCCACCTGTTTCGGGCGGGCATGGATTGGGCACCAACCACCTCATTTCTACACATGAATTGGGCACCGAGCTCGAAAAGGTAATTTTAACCGGTTGCAGGTTTAGCTGACATCAGTCCACCTGCTTTCAACCTTCTTCTAACTGTTTTGGCCGATATTGGACGTCCATGAATGTTAAAAAACCGTTGGGCTACCATCGTAGAAGGCAGGTTGCGCTCCCTAAGAACTGACAACACCATGCGCCTGTCTTCATTTTGCGTTGTGCATCGCGGACGACCCGAACCTGGTCTCCTGATGTATTCTTGCGTTTCTCTAAAACGTTTTAAGGCATCATGAATGGTACTTCTAGCCATATTCATGACATATGCGATGTAACGCACACTGCGTTCATCATTATGTAAAGCAACGGCTGCAGCAATATCTTCGGGTCTCATTGTGTAATAAGATAAATTGTGATTACCGTCTTACACTCAAAACACTGATAACACGTGAAAATTAAACAAATAGTGATAATAAAGAATAAAAAAGCAGACACAAATTCTGCAGTGACTGTGACTTTCGACAATTAAATGGCGTATCTCATAACAATGGCTTGTTTAGACGTATCCATGGTAACAAAATTATCACAAATTGATGCATTTTAAATTGCATTATCTACAAAAACTCTGACTAACATACATCTTATTTTTCTTTTTATAAAATAAATGTTCGGTTTTTTTTTGTCCCAGAGTCACGTAAACGCACTGCTATACACATATATAGAAAATGGAGTAGGGAACGGAACCTACATTGAACAGAAAGATAGGGTCAGGACCTTCAAAAATTTTAACAGTTGCACAAGAGGCACTGTTATGTAGTAATGTTTTAAGAATAAATCCATTAGAAAATTCTGTAAGCTCAAAAATTTTAACAAATTTTCCGGGATTGTCCAGAACAGCTCGTCGCCGCTTGAAAGAAGCGCGAATATTCCGCTGTTTTTAACGCAAAATCATAAGGAAGCAAAAGTGAGGTTTTCTCTGGAGTTTTTAGGAAAGAGTAGGAAGCTTTTGGAATAGCGTATTTTTTTCAATCATCTCATGATGCACGAATAAGGAAGGGTATATAGACGAAGTAACACGAGATTTTTGGAACCGTATGTTCATAATATCAAAAAAAGCTGCCGAATTTCAGTTAATGTATGGGCTTGTATTAGCTGTTGGCCGGGGTGCCATGTGTCGTCTACAAAATAGACTTAACAGGGAGATATATGTAAATGCTATTGAGCATATTATGTTACCATACGCAAGAAATACATATGAAAACTTTGTATTCTGTTCGACACATACTTGTCTTGCTGTTAAGAACTGTTTTCAAGAAAACCATGTGGAGTGGCTACCCTGGCTAACAAATAGTCCGGGTCTAAATCTCATGGAAAATTTGTGTGTGACAAAAAAATATGTATAAAGTAATTTTAGGGCCGATAACGAGGACGTACTATGGCAGAAAATTATAGAATGTTGGGAAAGTTTAGATGGGATATATCGGTGTCCCAATAAGAATGCACAATTTAAAAAGGGCGCCATTTTCGTACCGGTCGGTTGGCAACTCATGTTTTTGGTTAGCTGTCAACTAGACATGTTGCGGTTAGTGAAAATGAATCGTCTTACTGTCGAACAACGCGTTGTCATTGTCACAACTTACTTCAGGAACGGTGATATCTCTTTAGAAACACTACAAAGATTGCGTGGAATATACGGTCGACGAAACGTACCAGATTCATCGACAATTCGTCGAGTAATTCAAAAATTTCAACAAAGTGGTTCAGTTAGTGATGTAAAGACACCAAGAAGAAATCGTACCTGCCGATCTGCTGAAAATATTGCTGCAGCAAGGGAAAGTGTTGCCCGAAATCCCCAAACTTCGATTCGCCGTCGATCACAGCAATTGAATATTTCGAAGAACACCATGCAACGAATTCTGACAGCGTACCTTCATCTTCACCACTACATGGTCCAACTGACGCAACAGCTATTGCCAGACGATCATTTACATCGGCGTGACTTCGCTGATTGGGTGTTGGAAAATCTAAATCTGGATGAGGATTTCGCACAAAAGATTATCTTTACTGCTTTGTCAACAGGCATAACTGTCGGATATGGGGCGACGAGAATCCTCGCATAGCAGTTCAACAGCCGATGCATTCATAACGAGCAACTGTATGGTGTGGCTTTTATACAGGTGGTGTGATTGGACCCTACTTTTTTCAAAATGCTTCAGGTAATGCAGGAATGGCGAACGTTATCGAAACATGTTACGTGAGTTTCTTTGGCCCGAATTGGACGGCATAGACATCCAAAATAAGTGGTTCCAAGAAGATGGCGCCACCTGCCATACTGCACGCGAGACTCGTGCGTTTTTGCAGGAGAGATTTCCGAAGCGTGTCATTCCACGCCAGGGAGATCAGAATTGGCCGCTAAGATCATGCGACATGACACCGTGTGACTTTTTTCTCTAGGGATACCTGAAATCACGTGTTTACATGAATAATCCGAGGACAGTCCATGAGTTAAAGAATCAAATCGAGCGCGTTATTATGGAAATCGATCCAGAAATGTGCGTAAATGTCATAAATAATTTTGTAAAAAGAGTAAGAGTTTGTCAACGGAGTTTGGGCGGGACATTTGTCCCATATTGTTTTCCACGTGTAAGTGCAATGTATACTGATAAGTTTCAAATAAAAATGTTTCAAATTTTCAATTAACTTATGCGTTTTATTCACAAATTAAATTGTGCATTCTTATTGGGACACCGATATATATATAGAAAACTTAATCTTGTCTATGCCATGCCGTTTGGAAGAAATAATTAGAAAAAATTGTAGTAAAATAAAATACTAATTAGGTACTAAAAGTTAGTGTGTCTCAAATAGTTTGTTAGTTTTCTTTATTCAGTTCTACTTACAGTTTATTTTGTGCAGTACTTTGTTCATTTTATATTTTTTCAAATTTCTTATAAAATTATGTACACAAAAAGCAGTGGGTATTTTCAACATAAAACACCAAACACTCAACACAATGCCACAAGCTCTGAAATTGCGCTTATGTTTAAATTCTATGCCAGTGAGGAAGTTGATAAAATTATAAATAATATACCACATTTAATTCAAGACAGATAGTATACATTGACATTTGCACCATAATAACCTCCAAACCTAAAAGTCTGGTTCACGACGTGTAAATTTAGTCAAAATTTCCTTAAACATCAAAATGGTATGACAAATTTTATGGCCGCGAGTTTACCTAATATGTTTGAAAGCATTGAAACAAAATTTTTGATTATGTTTTGGTAGACCGCACTATGAAAGTAAGTGATTATAGGCATCTTCACTAAAGAACTACAGCTCATTTTAAAACTTTCCAACAGTATTAGAAAAAATATTTGAACAACCTTCGTATCAAACAAACACTTTAATGATAAATATTCTCAATCTACTAGCAAAGCGAGCTTTGTGTGGAAAAATTATGGCGTCAATGTGTTAAGAATCAAAGCATTCTTTATAATAGATCATTCTTCAAAAGCTAAGACAATAATTGTCCTATTTTATTGAAACAATTAAAATAAAATGTGCTTCTAGTATACTGAGTCATTTGAAACAAATTCAGAATTGAATACTGTCGTGTTGTCAGATTTGGCATTACCAAGTTTGAAAAGTCAGTTGATTATAGTCCTTGAAGACAAATTGATCCAAAAAATGGCATAGTAATCTTCAAAAACATCACTGATTATTAAAAAGAATGTTTTGGTCAATTAGTAAATTAATTCAAACATCCCCCATTATAACACAAATATCCAAAATAAAAGTACAATACAATTAAACTATTACATAACATTTTAAAGAGAACCTTCTCTTAAACAATCTTAAAATATTTACATTTCTTTTATTGCACAATTTGTAAGCCTAAAATGGTATGATAAAATAAGCCTGTAATTTAAAATATATTTCAATACATTCATTAAGTTAAACCCGGACAAACGTAAAGATATACGACATGACATTATCGCATCTGACTTGTGTACATATAACAATTTAGACAAATACAACAGAAAATATCTTTTCTCATAAATAAAATTTCTTAAAAATACACCTTTATTCTGTTGTCATGCATTAATATGAAGACTCGTAATCTAGGACATAGTAGAATCATTCAGTGCTCGAATATTAATATCACAATACAATAAAAGCATTCAATTTAAAAGCGGAATTTTACAAAAATTTTATTTGTGAGAAAAAATATATCTTTATTTAAATTGCTACATGTACAACAAGTAACAGACATAATGTCGTTTTCCCATTGCTCTGTTCCAGATTTATTCATGATATATACGCTGTTATGCGAATTTGTAAATAATTTAAAATGAATAATATAAACAAATGTGTATGAAATGTAAGTCACAACATAGTACGTATCTTTCTTTAAAGCAAAGCCAAAATTTCATAAACAATTTTTATAAGGTCATATTTTTGTTTCTAAAGCTACAAATGTTATTGGACGAATTGTTATATCAAAGAAGTTTTATATAAAAACTACATGTTTGTAAAATTACCTCAAACATTTCTAAAGCTAAATATTATATTATCAATTACATAATCCTTAATACTAACTTACTAAATTGGAAGATTGTGTAAAATTATTTTCTACGTATTACTTAAATATACAGAGGCAGTCACTAACCTTAATACATAGTAACTTGAAGAAATGAAATATATATTTTCAACACAAAATTTAAAAAAATTGTATTTAAAAGTTAATTATTATTAAAATTAGTTTCTGTGTTTTGTATATTAAATTCTAAATATAAAAATTTGTTCATGTAATCTTATTAGATATAATAACATTTATAAAATAAAACAAGAGTATAAAAATTTAAATCGAAATAAATTTAAAACACAACATTTAACAACAGAAAACCAAAAATTGAATATATACGAAGCTAAACAACATTCAAGTAATTCTTTCTACAATACACATGAGACATGACTACATAAGGTTCTAACACAAATAAACATTACTTAGAGCTAGAAACATGAAACTTTCAACATTGGCTTTATATAGACACATATATCCACAGATAGTCCGTGCAAAATCGGAGGACACCAGCGTAGAAACGTATTTTAAACTTAAAAATAAATAGGATGAGAATACCAGTGGAATGGAGACGTTACAGAAAATTACGAAAACATTGAGCTATTTCCCACCAATTTCAAATAATATTATGATGTGAGTCATCCGATGATACGTCGAGCGAGCGATGATCTGGCGGTAGTCTCACGCGCCGAACATGTCATCGCGTCTCCCAGACCTCCTAGAAAGACCTGAAATAATACGAGATTTGGAAAACCATCGAATGAGTTATGGACTATAAAATAAGTCGTCGAAGAACAGGCGGGATCATTCTACGAGTAATCGCTGTCGTGTTGATTTTATATAAATACTTATATATAAATATTGTGATATAAATACTGTTATTATTAGTTATTAAATGTTACTTAGTGCGTTTTGTTATTAATATAGTATGTGCTTAAAATACCGCTAGTTTTATTTGCACAAACTCCAACGGACAAGTATTTTACAATATTTTGTTTTGTATATGTAGCGTTAGTGTTCCTTTGCTTGATATTTTACTTTTTCTGTCTTTTATTATCTCTCGTTCGTATTTATTATTATAAACCAGCTTCTTAAGTCTTAAGAGTTCTTTTATTACTGTTGCACGCTGGCATGGTGGAATTACTGGCTAGTTATAGCGCCACAATAAATTAAATAGAGAACAAGTAGTTTATGGTGATCCTTGTTGTAGCAGAAAGCACAAGACGTCGTTAATTTCATAATTAATTAATTTCATAAACACAGGTGAAAAATGAATTATTAATAACAGATTAAAGTGCTTTATTTAATAACGAAACACGATATTAAAGTAATAAGTAACAAATATTAAGTAAATAACAATTACAAACAACATATCGAGCTAACTTCAGGTTAAAATTAACCTAAACAAAGAAAAGTGAAATACCTTTACGATGAGTTTAAATTATCTGGTTAAAGCACATCTCTGAGTGGTTCATTTTTGCGATTAATAATTTCAATCAAAAAGGAAAGTTTTTTCTTTTTTATTGCGTTCGCGAAAGGGCATCGAAACAATAGCTGCAAGTGATGTGCGCAATCTGAAAGTAAAGCGAGAAGGACGCGGCCTCTTATGAACGACTGCGCGGGGTGTAGTTCTCGACGAAACCCGCTGACCAACGAGAGACTGCCTACAGGTTAAGAATTATTAAAATCCGCGATAAGCGAGCGGAGTCACGGTATCGATCAAAATGAATACATAAGCGAGGTTCGTGATGAAAAGCAGATTAGAATGACAGCTCACAGCAGATGTTTCGGCCGTGTATAAGAAAGTTAGTGTGGTAAATTTCAATTTTTGCTAGGTATTTTGCTTAAAATGAAATTAAATATGATTCCATGGAACTGCTGTGTAAAAATGATTAAAATTTTAAGTGACATACTTTTTCTTAAACGTTTACGTGTGTAAATATAACCTATAAATATTTCCTATATTGGAACGTGTCCTGTTTGTACGTAAGAATTGGTGTCTTTCGATTTTGCACAAGCTCCATACAATAATACAACTTATGTGATCTTATAACCGAAGTGTTTATGGCATATTATACTTTCATTGAATTGGCTCCTAGCTCTTCGATTTCCAAAAATTTCAATATAATTTGATTTTGATAACAAGATATGTCGTTTTTTATAAATCACTGAATTAATAAATATTCATTCCCTATCTGGCTGGTAAGAAGACACTAGCAACAATGATTATAACAAACTGGTTTTACTCAGAATTTGTTCTCAAATTCAATAATAAATAGGGGAGACCGGGTAGAGTTCGGACACCGGGAGACATCGGACACGCTTGAATTTCACGCAGTTTTATACTTTAGTGGCGGCCCACCGGCGTAATGCATGCTCTGTTACAGTGGTTCTCGAATGAATATTGCTCAGTTGTGATCAAAGCAGTGAACAAGGAGGTACGTATATTTATTGGTTTTTATTAGTTTTTATGTAAAAATTGGCACGTGTTTCGCAAGCTCTAACTTAATTTTGATGCTTTTAATAATTATCTCAGTTAGTAGGATAGACGTATAAGTTATATTACTTTCTAGGTTGGTTATCATTTTATAACAATATTAGATTTATTTAACGAGATATTTAGCCATATTTAAAATAAATCTCATTGGGGACAGTTCGGACATTAGTCCGAAGTCTCCCCAACTGTCGATCTCTACCCTTACTTTTTTTTTACAAATAATTTGTTTCTTTTTTTCAGTAAAAATGCCTAGAAATTATATTAAAAAAAGGGACCGAGCCTTTCCGGAAGTTTCTATGAAAAAGGCGGTGACGGATGTTTTAAGTGGGAAGAGTTTTCGCAAAAGCGCTCAAGAAAATCCATTACCAAAGTCAAGTCTTTTGGACTATGTCAAAAAAGCTAGAGCCGTTGGCATCGAAAATGTAACTTTTACCCCTAATTTTAGAAAAAGTCAAGTTTTCCCACAAAATATGGAAGATATATTTGAAAAATATTTATTAGATTGTTCTGCAATGTTTCATGGACTAACTCCTTATGCCACAAGGCGTTTAGCATATGAATATGCAACGGCAAATCAATTAAAAATTCCTCCCATTTGGGAAAAAAATAAAATAGCTGGGGTAGAGTGGTTTTCATCATTCTTAAAACGTCATCCACGCTTATCCATTCGGACACCTGAAGCTACAAGCCTTGCTAGAATGACTAGCTTCAACAGAACCACACTGAAAGTATTTCAAGACAAGCTGGAAGAAGTTTGTGTCCGATATTCATTTGAACCTTCTAACATTTTTAATTTGGATGAGGTAATTGAACGTACATTGATGTATTTAAAATGTTTATGTATTTTTATTTTGCAGACCGGCGTCACGACGGTTCAACGGGTGCCTAAAGTAATTGCTAAGAAAGGCCAGCACCAAATTGGTCAAGTAACTTCAAGAGAGCGCGGTGAGTTGGTAACTCAAGTTGGCATTATTGCGGCAAACAGAATATCCTTACCGCCAATATGGGTTTTTCCACGACAACGGTTTGATGCCAAACGTATGATGAGAGGAGTACCTGAAGTTGGTCCTTTAGGCTTAGTTTTCCCCTCAGGATGGATGACTAGTGATAACTTTATAAAAGTGTTGGAACATATTGTGAAACACTCGCACTGCTCTATTGAGAGAAAAATGTTGTTGATTATGGACAACCATGAATCGCATCTTTCTGTAGAAGGACTTGATTTTTGCAAACAAAATGGAATTGTTATTCTAACATTGCCCCCTCATACTTCCAACAAGTTGCAGCCACTTGATAGAACCATGTTTGGGCCCTTTAAAACATTTTTCAACATCGGTGCTAATTCATGGATGCTAACGAATCCTGGCCAGACTCTTAGCATATACGATTTACCACAAATCTGCTATAACGCCTGGGATAAAGCTGCAACTCCATTTAATATAAAAAGCGGCTTCCGTTGCATTGGAATTTTCCCTATAGACCGGAATATTTTTAAAGATGAAGAGTTCCTATCGTCCTACGTAACAGATAGGCCAATTCCTAAAACCATAAGTGCTTCAGGAGAAGCAAATCCATCCACATCTATGCACGGTTTATCAACTTCTGCGGATGTTCCATCATCTTCTGCGAATTTTCCATCAACTTCTGCGGATAGTCAATCAAGTTCTACGGATGGTCCAACGACATCCGCTAATGACCCAGATGAATGTGAAACTAGAAGTAATGTTTTGAAGGAAATAAACTTAAATAAATTGTCAGTTTCCTCAACATCTATAATTTCTCCGGAAATAATTAGACCATTTCCAAAGGCATGTGCCCGCAAAAATACTACAAACAGGGGAAGACCAAAAGGTAAATGCATTATTGCTACGGACACACTTGAAAAAAATGCACTCGCCGAAAGAAAGTCGAAGAGATCCTCAAAAATTAAAATTGATAAAGCAAAGAAAAAAAAAGTCACTAAGAAAGTTTTACAAAGCGATTCATCGGAGGAAGAAATTATTTACGAAGATGAATCTTCGGAATGGGAAGAAGAAAATGAAGATCCTCTCGAAATAGACTTAACAAACATTATAGAGGGTCAGTTCATCGTGGTGAAAATTTATGGTAAATCCCCGACATCTTTTCGTCACTACGTAGCAGAAATCGAGTCTAAGCAGAAAGATGGTTATGATGTCAGGTTTTATAAGAGACTATTAACATCTAACCGTTTTACTCCTAGTAATGAGGAGTCAGCATTTGTTTCATTTGAGGATATCGTGTGTGTTTTGCCTACACCAATTAAAGACACCAGAGCACGATTTGAAAATATGACCTATTTCAATATAGACTTAACTGAATATTCTTTAAATTAATGTATGTTTTGTAAAATGTTGCTTTTTTTAATAAATTTGTAGTTTCTGTGCATAACATAATATTGTCCGAAGTCTCCCAGCCTTTTGTCTGATGTCTCCCTCTTCCCGGGGAGACATCGGACAACGTACAGGATGTTAAAATTAATTTTTATTTTGAGGATGGGCCTAACAGAGAACTTTTTTTATAAGCAATGTAATAGCTGAATGTTCAATGTGTCTGCTCCATAGTGCACCATGGTTAAAAAAAAATTATATTTTTTGTTATTGATGATTAACTAAAAATCGTCCGAACTCTACCCGGTCTCCCCTAATTCATGTGTTATGGATTCGAATTTGAGATACCAATTATGTAATTATAAAAGTTAAGTAAAAAAACTCATTACAATATAGTTTTAGATCCTGGCTTGGATTTCAACAACAAAGTTGTTATCGTAAGTAGTAGAAAAATTATTACACTCTGGGGTCTAACAGCAGCTCTGAATTATTTTACGATTGAAGAGCGCGTTCAGATTATAAAATTATTTTATAGAAGCAATTATGCTCGAAATATTTGGGACTTATTTGCAGTAACATTTCTTGGTGGGCCTATTCCTAGTATCAGAACAATTCTAAGTGCTGTAAAAACGTTTAAAAACCCGGCTCCGTAAAAACATTCAAAATAAAATTTCTAATTTACGAAATCCAAATAATGATGTAGAAGTACTACTTGAAGTCGAAAATGAATTAATTTTATCACCTCAAAAAATATAATGCTTTGCTAGGTAATATTTAATTAAATGAAAATACGAATTAATTACACTATCATTACGCCAAATAGCCGCTGAAGTAAATATGTGAACGCGATCGATTATCATTTAAATCTTCAAAGACGGTAATTCATCTGACTGATGGCAATGGCTGTAGGGGAAACAGAAATAAAAATGACAATTGGTAGTATAACGTGAGGTATGGTTTCTGGTGATGTATGAGATTATATTAGGCGTGGACGCGATTCATTTATTTGACTTAGTGATAGACATGGAAGCTTGTAAAATGCATTTTGAAAACCATGAGTTGAAAGTGCGCGAGGAAGATTTACAGGCCGTCAGGAAAGCTGATGCAGCAAATTTCGAATGTGATCAAGAGATGATTATATAATAGTTCATCAAGGAATGGATGAATGGATGGAAGGAATCATGAATTGCAGAAGTTTAAAAGAGTCAGGGGCCGTACTTGCAGCGGGCAACATGTGATAAAACTTTAGCCAGGCACCACTCCCATCAAGAAGCGTTACTATCCCTGCAAAGCACAGGAGGTGGAGAAAATTCTGGCAGATGATATTATCGAAAATAGCAACAGCTAGTGGAGCTTGCCTGTCGTCCTGGTTCCGAAGAAGATAAGCGATGCTAGGTTCTGTATTGATTTCAGAGAAGTCACTAATTTCACAATTAAGAACTCCTACCCCTGCCATATATCGGCAACATCTTGAACCGACATCGGGGTAGTAAATATTTTCAAAAGGGTCTCATCTGGCCTTGACCTAATGTAGTCTTTAACTTTAGTTATTGATGTGTATATCGGTTTGATCTAATGTTTCTGCAATATTCGCCCTATTCAACGATGCATTGTCTCTACCTCATCAACCTTCTTTCTCGATTTGCTGTTTCTCACACGATTTCTGTCTTAAATATACTATTGCATAATACGATGTCCTTTTAAAACCCATAGTGACCTCTATAGAATCACCGACCTATCAGCTACTGAAATATCTGCCGAAATTACAACCGCGCGTGGAGGACGTCATTATTGCTACGATTGTTCAATTATTGCTTCGATGATGTCGACCACAGTAACAGACGAAACGTCAGTGACTACGACAGAGCTTGACAGAAAATACTTCTGCCACTTTAGGCCACAACCTTCATCAATGACCTTTTATTGAAGATTCCTTTTATTCAAGATTATTGTCCCATTTTGGCTTTTGCGGGTGATATTCCGAAATGTATACTATAGATGATAGATCTTTTTAAAAATTGGTGTAAGGTCATCTTAAATTAAATGTCGAAAAGTGGTGTATTGTTACAAATTCATCAAGATTTGATGGATACATTAGGGGAATCTGCAGTATCATATGACATAGTTATAGACATAGAGTATAGAATTGGTAGCAAAACTTTACCTAAGTATTCAGTAATCAGGGATTTAGCAGTTACTTGTGATTCACGATTTACTTTTAGGTCAGACATTGAGCTAGTTTCAGCTTCTGGGTGCCAATTCCTTGGTTTTCTAATCCCTATTTCTAAATAGTTTAGAGATCCTAATGTTCCGAAGTCTCTCGGTTTTTGCCTATGTCATGAGCAAGCTGGAGTATGCTAACATTGTATGGTATACTATTTATGCTTCCAACTGCATATTGCTAGGTCGGGTTCACAGAAGATTTTTGAGGTACCTGTCATACAAAATTGATGGAGTTTTTCCACCTATCGGGACTAGTTAGGACATAATACTTTTGCGACACAATATGCCGCGACTCTTGGATAGAAGAAATGTACACCGTGCGAAATTTCTGTGGAACCCAACAAGATCGAAAGTGAATTTTTATTATCAAGACTAACTTTCCACATTCAAAGAGGTTCTGCTAGGTATGCTCATACTTTCCATCTGCGAACGTCGAGGACGTGTATCTTCGAAAATAATATGTAAAAAACAAACTCTATACAGATGTAACAGATGCCTATAGAGACATACTTGTTTGTAGTTGGGCAATTGATGGATATTATTATTATAAATGGAATAATTAAATATTTTTATTCCAAACATTGTCATTAAAATTTCAATAAATATAATACGAAAACTCTATCTATTAGCTGAATAGAAGATAATATCAAACAATAACCAATTCAATAAAATACCTTTAAAGGAAATAAAATAAATTTAACAGATCGTTTTGGTGAAGATTTACTTGAAGAAATATAAATTTATTTACTGCTAACTATGTAATTCCTTAAGAAAATAATATTTATAAAATTCTTCCATATTACTACAGCACTAATATTTTAATCTAATGCATATAATATCAATTGGTTCGTGTTTAATTGACTTGAACTATTATTCAGTTCTTTGGTTCTTTAACATCACACAGGCGCGGCTAGTGATGACGTATTTGGGAGTGCAAGTACAATGAGACATCGCATTAGCGTTTACTAGGGAATGCAACTAAATGCCTACAGGGTTTAATTTTGTAAATAATAAATAGTGCATCTAATTGCTTACATTTATTACAAAATCGTGAAGACGATTCAAAAAAAAGAAATCTCTATATACAGGTGTTCTTGAAATAAAAAGATAACGTATGAAAAATGTAAAGATGTAATTATATAGAATATAAATCCAAAATGTTTTCACAAAATTCCCTCTCGTAACTGAGCTTAAAAATTTATCACACCACTGCGCGATTATAAAAAGTATCAAAAATGATATCTTAAAGTTGGCCGACAATAACAAAAACAATAGTTTTGTTATTGTCCATCTCGTCCTGCTGTTACGTATGTAAACATACACTATAGCGTATGCGTGTGTGAGGGATTTATTATTTATACAGATTCTAAATATTTTGAATTCATAGGCGTCACGTAATGCAATTTTCGCTATGTTTTTAATCTCGGGGTTCGCGTCGTAATTTAGTCAAAATATTTTGGATTTATATTCTACATAATTACATCTTTCCATTTATCGGATGTTATCTCTTTATTTCAATGGCACTCTGTATATAAAAATTCAGCGTATGTTTCTGCGTATGTTTGCGTTCGCAAATCTCGAAAAATAGTCGGTCAATTCACTTGAAATTTTAGCACAACGTTTCACTCGTTACGCGAGTGTTCTTATAGTAAAACAATTTTATTTTAACTGGGCAACAAAAATTTCCCCGCACCGATGAAATCTATGGTGCAATCCGACATAAATAGCGTAAAAATTTCTCGAATACTTGTATTGGAAATACTTTTTTATTACAAGTTGACGTTTGCTAATCATATACTCTATTTACGCTAACATATTGTTAAAAAGCGAAATAACTTCGATTTAATCTTGAATGAATTGTCTTATATGAAAACATAAAATTATGTGTATAGGTTAGATGTAAATGGTAAGACGTTATTTTAAAAAAATGGCAGACAATTGTCAAATTTGAAAGCTGAAAATATAAATGATTTTGATATTTGAAAACCAATTAAACAAGTAGCTGAAAGAAAGAAAAAAGAGGATTTTTTATTGATTGTCGTCGTATACGATATGAACAAAATAATTCTAAACAGAATCGTAGGTGAAACAGTAGCAGGCAGACACATCTATTGACTCTATGATGAACCAAAGTGAAGTACCTAGAGAATTTTCCAACGGAATTCTCTCGATGGCCCCGGATTACCATCACATATTCTCAATTTGAAATCAAATTAGTAGTTAAAAAATTGATGAACAACCTAATTGAAGCAACAATTGCGATTGGAGCTCATAAAGGTGAAGACTGCCACGAATACCACTCATTCCGACCAACATAGCGTTCGATCTCAAACACTTCAATTTCCAATACGCCTTGCCTTCGCTATGCCTATCAATAAACCGCAATCTTTGCAAGTGAGCGGTTTGAATTTAGAAAACGATTGTTACTCTTATGGGCAATTATACGTCGCATGCTCGTAGTATACGAGTACATCAAATTAAGTTTGGTATGACTCATCGCAATACAAGTGTAGAATACACCGGTTTCGATATTCTATCTCATTCGATGCATTGTATAACTCGGAAACAATAGACGATACATTATTTCAGGTGTGTCTGCTGTACTAATCATTGGGACTTACTAAAACATATGTCGTTTTTCTTTCGTTTTTCGTTATTTATCTTAACCTAATCTGTCATTTGTCACCTGTAATTTAAGCCCTTCTTACTGTTTGTTATTTTATACATTTACAACGAAAAAATGCTTCACAACAAGCATTTAAAATCACAATCACAACTACTTGTTACGAATGTGATGAGATATTTTAACCGTGAACGTGATAATCGGGCTTTATGCTTTCCTTTAGAATCTGTAATGCAGGTATTATGATTACTAGAAATCATTAAAAAGGCTTTAATACATTATATTTTTATAATTTTAGCGTACTGCAGAAGCTTGTGGTATTAGTATTAAACTGTATCAGCTATAAAGAAGAGAGTTACAGAAGCAACACAAAAAGGTGAATTGCCGCGATATCCTCCCAAACATCGCAGGCGTCTAAAATCAAAATCATGTGACGTTGATGAATATGTTAAAGATATTGTGAAGAGAAAAATTTATGAAATACATTCTAAACGTATTGTTAGATTTATGGAATTTTTTCTTTTAATTAAATTGTTTATTTGTAGGTGCTCATGTTACTGTAGCTGCATTACAGCAAGAAGTTTCTTATGAGTTTGAGTTCAGTAAGTCAAGTCTGGAAAGACTTCTACATTCTTTAGAATTTTCTTATCATTTGGATGACAATAGGAGAGGCTTATTTGAACAAGAGCATATTGCACAGAGTAGAGTAAAATTTCTAAAAGACTATTTGAACAATTATTGTTACTGTGTTTTTAGACGAAACATGGCGTTTTAGTCGTGGATCAACTAAACGAAGCTGGCACGATACTTCTACTAAAAGTACAAGAAAGAAGCCATTTGGTGAAGGTAAACGGTTAGTGATTATTCATTACACATGTTTTATGTTATTCATGTATGGGTTTTTGCAGATTTATTGAATTAAATGCTGGGAACAAAGATGGCTTTATACAGATGTCCCACTCTTGTTTTCTTCAAAATGTAAAAGTAGTGATTATCATGCAGAAATATTTACGAAGTGGTTTGAACAATAATTAATACCTAGTCTTTCGGAACCTAGCTTGATTGTTCTTGACAATGCCAGTTACCATTCAAAGTTAATAGAAAAGACACCAAATACAAACGCCACTAGAAATGAATTCAAACAGTATCTAACAAATCATCACATTCATTTTGACGATGATATGTTGAAACAAGAATTTTTACATCTTATAAGCGAGAATCCCCAAGAGAAAGTATATGAAATTGATAAAATTGCTGGAGAAAATGGACATAAAGTTATAAGACTACCACCTTACCATTGTCAATTCAATCCAATTGAATTAATTTGGACTAAATGTAACCATTATTACAACAAAAATATTGGTACAACATTTAAAAATGAAAATTTTGGAGAGGATTGATAGTAATTACTGGCAAAATTGTATCAAGCATGCAGAAAAATTGATGATATAATGGTGGGAAATTGAGAAACACTTTGACGTAGAAGTAGAACCATTTATTATTCAGTGATTCAGTTTCCCAATGGACTGATTTACACTCTGATTAATTATTGCACAGTATTACTTATATTTTAGTGTATCTTGTGCTGTTTTGTTAGTAATTTGCAGTGTTTGAAGGAACTATTGGTAAAAGCTAAACAACCCATTATACTATTAGCTTTAATTTGTGCATCGTTTGAAGTTGGAATATTAAAAAATGTTGTAACATGTATTTCTTGCGGTCTAATAAAACTTATAATGCACTTCATGATTCTACTTTTTGGAAAGAATTGCTTCATTCAGGAGATTATTATGCCATAATAAGGTGTTTGATTTGAATTTATTTAATGTTCTTTTAGTGTGTTCAAACCATATAATATATTGTTACTGTATGTAGATCAAAACAATGATCCTGTAACTATAATGTATACCATTTTTTTTTAGTTTATTCAATATTTTTTAGCATATTTTGTACTGAAAATAAAATAATTTAGAATCAATCTCTGTGTGTGATTATTTTATTTGTAATATAATTTTGGTTGCGGTATTATAAAATAAGAGATATGTATTTACAAAAAGTATAAAACATAAGAATCTTTCATAATTATAGAAATGTATGATGCAAGTTATATTTAAAAAAAAATATAATGGCAAAATTTGTTTTACATCCATTATTGACAGTTGAATAAATTAGTTCTGTAAATTCCTGGTCGTCGATTAAGGGAAAATAACTGTTCAGAAATACCAAAAAAAGATGCTTGGCAAGCCATGGGTTTTCTTCTAAATTTCTTCAATTTTCCGGAGAGTTATCAACCAATAACAATTCTGGAATATGCAAATATTGCAGTTGAAGTATAAATGAAATGCACCACAGACATTTCTAATATTCTGTGTATACAATGTGTCCGGGAAAATGTGGGAAATCTCTCGGATTCAGATAGAACATAAAAAATAAGATGACAAGTTCCCATAATTTTTTTCCTAGCGGCCCTCCCTACGGAGATACGGCCTCCTAAAGGACGCCACTGGAAATCAATTTTTCTTGAATAACTTTTGAACTACTTATTATAATTTAATGAAAATTTAATATGATAAACAGTAGTAAGGACCTCTTAAAATACTGCCCTTAAATTTAAATTAGCATGTTTAGTTTAGCAGGGGCGGACTAGGTTGTACATTTTAATGCTTACATTTTTGACACCCTGTATGATAAGGAGTTAAAAAAACAAATTTGAATACCTTGAACATTAAGCTAAAGAAAAGGTACTCTTGTTCATTGTCGATAAAATGAACCGTTTTCGAGGAAAAAAAAAAAAAGAATTAATGTTTTATTTCTATTAAAAAGAACCATGTTTATTTTTTTTTTTTTGTCTGCAACAAAGTGTGATACAAAAGTCATTCCAGGAACAAAAAAGTTTTAGTTTAGGTTATTTAATACGACAAAATTACAAAGATTCTTAGAAATGCAGTTTTGTCCCAGAAAGGCACCTTAACAAAAATTATGTTTAGAAATGTACTCCCCAAAGCTTGCAACGATTGAACCTAAATACGCTAATTAGAAATAATCAATTAAAAACTTCATAAGTGGGTTCTACATGGGCTCCGTGAACTCTGATACACTCGCGGGCACAACGAATAGAGGACTGCTGTACTCGCCACAACAACCCGGCATTGTTTCTTATCACATCACAATGAAATGTGATTCTCTGTAAAAGTTCCTCCCTAGTATCAACCGGAGAGGAATACACCAAGGTTTTGAGATGACCCCACAGGGAAAATCCATTGGCGTTAGGTCGGGAGACCGTGGAGGCCAGGCAATGGGACCTCCTCTGCCTATCCAACGGTTTGGATAGACGTTATTCAGGTGGTCGCGTACAGCAACGCTAAAATGAGGTGGGGCCCCATCATGCACAAAATAGATGTTTTGGCGGGTTGCAAGTGGCAAATGCTCTATCGAATCCAGAAAAGCGTTCTGAAGGAACTGTAAATAAAGTTCACCATTCAATCGTGGCGGCAATACGCATGGTCCAATCAAAAAATTGCCAATTATTCCTGCCCAAACATTAATTGATTGGAACTGATGTTGATAATGATGAACGACAGTGGCATGAGGGTTTTCATCAGCCCATACATGCGAGTTATGTAAATTTACAATACCATTTTTGGTAAACCCTGCTTCATCGGTAAAAAGAATAGTGCTAATGAAGTTTGGGTTTGTTCGTTGCTGATCTAACAGCCAGTTTGCGAACTGGATTCTACGAGGAAAATCTTCAGGAAGTAGTAGATGCACTTTTTGCAGATGATAAGGGTAAAACAACTGTTCTTTAAGTACTTCATGAATTGTCGTTCTTGACGTATTAAGCTGCGCGGCTAATCTTCGAGTGCTTATTGAAGGAGTATCACCTACAGTATCCAAAATATTTTCCTCCAATTGCACCGTACGTACTATTCTTCTCGCACCAGCATCAGTACTTTTTTTCGCAAAACTTCCTAAAACATTAAAGAAAGTCAATAATGTTGCCTTATTAAATGGAATTGCCCACCAGTCTCTCTTAGACGTTGGTTAAGTCGCTGAAATGTTTTCTGATTTGGAATATTGCGATTAGGATATCTTTCTTCATACAACCTTCTTGCTTCCAAAGCATTGCAAGATGCGAGACCGTACATAAGATGCATATCTGCATACTCACTAAATGTGTATCCCATTATCAAATTAAATTTACCAAGATATTCAAAATTCAATAAATTAATATCGAAGTAAAGGATCAACGTGTTAACAATATGAAAGATTACAAGATTTAAAATTTACACGTCAATGCAAGATATTTATTAATTCGTGGGTACCATAGTAACGTTTGTAAAAACAATGCGTTTTTTAGTACTGAAAACAGTTTTATTTCAGATTTTTGTATCACACTTTGTTGCAGACAAAAAAAAAATAAAAAACATGGTTCTTTTTAATAGAAATAAAACATTAATTCTTTTATTTTTTTTTTCCTCGAAAACGGTTCATTTTATCGACAATGAACAAGAGGACCTTTTCTTTAGATTAATGTTCAAGGTATCCAAATTTGTTTTTTTTAACTCCTTATCATACAGGGTGTTAAAAATGTAAGCGTTAAAATGTACAACCTAGTTCGCCCCTGGTAAACTAAACATGCTAATTTAAATTTAAGGACAGTATTTTAAGAGGTCCTTACTACTGTTTATCATATTAAATTTTCATTAAATTATAATAAGTAGTTTAAAAGTTATTCAAGAAAAATTGATTTCCAGTGGCGTCCTTTAGGAGGCCGTATCTCCGTAGTGAGGGCCGCTAGGAAAAAAATTATGGGAACTTGTCATCTTATTTTTTAATGTTCTATCTGAATCCGAGAGATTTCCCACATTTTCCCGGACACATTGTATATAGTGGCATGACATAAAAAACGCTGAAGAAACTGTCTTCTGCCATTTTAAGAAACACATATTTTAATTTTTTCCATAATTATTACTGTTGCTATCATTTTCATTTAATCGTTTAAAACGTTCATATAATCATCTACAGCACAGAACATCCTTAATAGTGGTAAATTTACATAATCAATTATTAACATAACCTCTCATTGCTTGACAGCGACACTTGAAATAAATATCAAACGACATGTCAGGGAATTTTATTAGTACATTTGAAAGCGATAAGTCATACCCAAGTTTATTTGACGTGTACTATAATCTTAGTTTTTGCAGAAAACGCACAAACAAAAAATGTAGTCAATCCACTAGCTTTACAATAGGCGTTTTCAGAAAATGTATAGCATTATCCTGACCCGGTCAGAAAGTACCTGATAGATTCACTAATTTTATCCGGTTGTTTGAACCATTTCCGAATGCAATTTGCGGTCATGTAGAGTAGCGTAACGTAAACATTTACATAATCTATATTCATGGCATGGAGAGAAAATATGGATACCACAGTTGCAACTCCAAATACTCATAAAATAGTTGTATTAGCAAGTCTGTTTGTACTGGAATCGGACGATGACAATGATACCGTACTCTGTATGTAACTTAACCCAAAGAGGAAAAGAAAGAGTTTGCATTAAGAACTATGAAGCAGTTGTCTCAAAATACAATTTATCAGGTATACATATATACAGCAGACCGATTTTCATGTGGCCGGTTAGAAGTACCGCCCTCGAGATGCACACGAAATTCATAGGTAGGGGAACCTCTGGCATTCAGTGTTTTATCCCTTACTACGTCCCAATGCACGACTCGCACAAAGAGTTTGCATTTCAATTTTCCGAATACTGTCTCTATCTAACAGTGACCCTTACTTGACGCACGTACAAATTCTCCCACCCGCCACATGAAAATCGGTCTGCTGTAAGTTTGTTGTAGAACTATATTCATAAATCTGTGCAATACTATCACAACTGTGATTCGCGGAAAGCCAGTTCTTGAATATGCGCAGTTTGTATATGTTTTTCTACATCATCCTCCCGGGAAACAAAATCGCATATGTTGAACCTCGCCAAATTTTCCAAATTCATTTTAAATTTGTTTCGTGTGAAAAAAACACTTTTGTGTTTAGACCCTAACGTTTTGTAAGGTTATGACCGTAGAGGGAGTAAAAACAACCCACACTATCCTACTCACTTACCAGGCTTATGAAAATAGAACCGGGTTCTTCAAGCCGGTTACTCTTTCGATTTTACGAACACGGTTGTTTCTCCCCGACTGAATTAACGAACGCATTTTTGTTAAACGTGTTTGCAACCCCAATGCCCGGGTTTAATTTCCGAAAACGCCTTATAAAAGATAATTTTTTTGAGATATATTTAATATTAAATAAGCCCAAAATAACTACTAACCTCAAACTATTGTTTTGTGTGTATTTAGACGGAAACGTAACTCTTGAGCTTAGTAATTATTTCGAACGTATTTTATTTCTTTGTAGCTTAACGGTGCCTATCCCCAAATAACTTTATTAGGATAAATTGTTTCACTAAAGATCCTCTAGACACCCCAATAATTATTTCTTAGATAGTTTTCCGCATAGATTAGCCCTTTTCAGTTTTTATTTAACCACAGTCTCCAAAGAAGGACTTTTTTCAGTTTTTATCATATTAATAAAAAAGATATCCTTTGCCCAAATACTTACATGAGTATCCAGCATAGAGGATATACATTTCAGAAAAATGTTGACCCCTTAATCAGACTAGAAAATGAAAAGCGAGATGATTCCAATGAAAAAATTAGCAATGCACAGAAACTTTAACTCTAAAAGATTTCCTAAGTAAATAATACCCGAATAAGAATCTTAAAAAAATTCAAAAATATTCCTTGGTGTTTAACTTTTCGTAATAACTCTTACCTCTATTCGCTAATCTAAAAAGTTTATTTTTTCGACAGACTTTGGCACATTAATAATTATATTCTAAAATAAAACCACGATAATTTTAAAACAGTTTCAATTTCCAAATGGAAAGAGGTCTTTGGAATACAGTAACTTGGCCTTGTTCCTTACCACCCAGTATAAAAACAAATAGTGGTATAAATGTATCACTTGTAATAATATCTGTTTCTATTTTGGATTTGTCTTCTTTAACAGAATTTTTCTCAGCCCTACTTGCGCTGCTCGCTCTACATTTTCCACCTTTAAGTCTTAGATGAGATTCTAAAGGTATTGACGTCGGTGGACCTTTATTTCGTATATGCTTATAGTACACTTTTGTGTTTTTATTAAACGTTCCATCGTAGGTTTGTAGTTCCAGAATATCTTCTGTTTCTGACAAGTTCGAATTATTGGTATCACCATTGTTCAGATCGTTAATAGCTTTGGAAAACTCTTTCCTACCGTTTTCCTTTTCTAAATAACTTTTAATATCTGGACCTAAGTAATTTGGATTACTAAACCCAAATATACCATCGTTACTTTTTGTTTTGTTACGTTCCTCATGACAATTATTCATCTTTATACTGTAACTACTGGCTGAAGATAATCTATTTACGGTATCTATGCTAAAATAGTCTGATGTCGACGAAACTGTCTCATCGAAATTTTCAGGTACGGCGAAGCTAGCGAATTTTGCAGAGCTCGAGTTTACCATATGTTGGTAAAGAGGATTATCCGCATATGCCAAATGAGAATTATAACTGTCACCCCGTTTAACTGTTTTGTTGTCCTTGTAATCATTATTTAACGATTTTACTTGTGTTATATTACTATATGGAATTGCAAATTCATCGTCGTAATGATAATTCTCTTCTTCTGTGTCTAAATAAACTAATCTAGTTGCTTCTACGGGCGTTAATACTGGAGTTGGAAGAGTTAATAAATTAAAATTTGGCACTGAAATGGGTTCTCTTGGTATTTTTTTGGTATTACTATCGAATTCAACGCGTTTCTTTGAACAATTTTCTTTCTCATTGTAACCAAGTGTTGATACGTCATTACCATTTTTCTTCTTAATAACATAAGCCGATTTCGACTTAATCATCGTTCCTCTTGTTGGTGTTGAAAATTCATATTCCTCATAATCGATACCGGGTGATAAGGCAGCTTGTTTGAGAAGACTTTCCGTACTATCAGTGTGACGCTCTGTTAAAACAGTATAACTACATCTATTATTTAACCTAGCAATATTTATTTGGGATAGTTTGCTTATTTCTTGCAGGAAACTTGATTTGTTAGATCGCATTGCGTTTTCTCCTAGCAATTCACTACCATCTGTATATTCTTCTTGCGATGGACTGAACACAAATGTGTGTTCATAAGGTTGAACGCGGTTACTCATGTGCGACGAATTTTTGGTGCTTCTGTCTGCTGAACTGCATGTTCTCAGACGAGTTCTTGTTGCTTTGTTTTCCAACGAAGATGTTTTGGTATTATTTAACACTAGTTCAGATACTGTAAAAGCTACACTTTCAGCTCTAGGTTGTGGTCTAACTCCATTAATGTTGACTTTCTCCCATATTTCCGTGCCTGAAAATTAAAAAAAAATTTAAGGAATAGAATATTTAAGAACAATCTTTCAAAGGTAGATATTTTGAAGGCGACAGTAACGTCTACTACCGTTCCACACGTATAAAATATTTGTAAAACAGCAATTCGACAATTAAGTTGCCATCTTCAGTAAGAAGAAATAATAGTGTTAAACATGGACATAGTAAAGCTAATCCACAAAGATCGAAACACGGTACTAGTCGTTCACGTATACACTATCGGTGTATTTTTACTGTGCCCCCAACACCGTTATTTCTTCCTTAAAATGATAACTTCGTTGTCAAAATACTTATATACGAAACGAACATTGACATGCTAAGGGGTTTTAAGTTTTTTTTTTGTTTTTACTTAGCCACAGTCCCATATCATGAATATTCTTTAAAGATTCATTCTAGAAATTAAATTGTTACAAGGGCGGGTTGATTAATTCGCGCGATCGTACAGAAACAAAATAATAATTTAAATAAATAAACTTTATTTTTCTACACAATCTCCTCTTAATTCGACACATTTGGTCCATCTGTGTTCAAACTTCTTTATTCCGCCTGCAAAGTCATTTTCTTCTAACCCTACAAAATAATTGTCCACTGTTGAAGTTAGCTCTTCATTTGTCCAGAATTTTTTACCTTCGAGAAAATCTTTTAATTTAGGGAATAGATGAAAGTCAGATGGTGCTAGGTCTGGCGAACATGCAGTGTCGCTACTAATTCGAGCCTTAATTCTTCAATTTTTTTTTGGCTGCAACTATACTGGAATGCAGAGGTACATTATCATGGTGAAAGAGCACTTTTCTTCTTGGTAATTCCTGGACGATTTTCGACGACAGTTGTCTTCAAACGATCTAGAAGACTTGCGTAATATTCATCGTTTACGATTCTTTCGAAGGTCTCAAGTCTATCAACAATCTTGGCCTTCTTTGGAGTTGGTTCTGCACGTGTGGTCCACATCTTCGACTGTTGTTCAGATTCGGGTATACATATATAAATGTTTGCCTTTAAAAATTTCTAAATTAATTATTCATCGTTATTTGACAGCGAACATATCTTTGTTTTGTCATCACCATCCTGGCGAAAGCTTTCTCATATTAAGTTCTTCGTGCAAAATATAAAGCACCCATTCCTTTGAAATGCCCCCTGCCTCTGCTATTTCTAACGCTTCCAAGCGTCGGTCACTTAGCAACAAATCATGAACTTTATTAACCATTTTTGGACTTGTAGCCGTTTTCGACCGTCCACTGTGGGGATCATCTTCTAAGCTGCTCCTGCCACGCTTAAATTCGTTTCTCCACTTTCTGACGGTTGTATACGAAAGAAGACCCCCACCCAGTGTATCTCGCATGTCATCACGGATTTCGGTAATGGATATGCCTTTCTTTAAAAGATACTTAATCACTGTACGATGTTTAAAATTATCCATTTACACTTAATTAGTAAGCAGTTTAACATTTAAAAAATTGCCTACGAAACACGCTTTGAAACAAATTTATCAAACACTAACAGTAAACTAACAAGGCATCGGTTGTCAAAATGTGATATCCATTTTTTTTATTCCACGGCCTACTCTAGGCGATCGAGCGAATAAGTCGACCCCCCCCCCCCCTCGTATGTCTCATATTAAAAAACCTAGCTAGAAGTTTTGAATATAATTAGAGAAACACATTTTAGAGTTTTTGATATTCAATGATAATGTTCTCTATATGATTTTTTAAATCAATAATAGCAATGTAGCATTTTGTTTCATAAATAGATTCATGCTAAAAATATATTAATTTTTTTAAAATTTTTGGAATGTTAGATGTGTGTTGATGTCCGGTGACACATTAAAAAGATGAAGCGTTTGCAACCATTAAAACCTCTTTCTCTATTTGTCAATTATAATATCGTAGAAATCGTAAATTTTTAGTACAAAACTGACTGTTACAAAAACATTGGCACTATTATATTAATTGTCATAATTTAGCATTAAATATTATAAGAAAAAAACTGTTCAACCGTATTATGAAGAATATTTGAAAGGTTTCCGGCCTTACCAATATAAATTAATTGTAGAAAAAAATTTCTTTCGCCGTCTGATAGATGGCCCCGACATATGTAAACTGTCAAAATTGTAAGTCATGATCAAGGTTAGTAAATGTATAAGGTTGCCTCGTAACTAATGGCGATCGCCATATTGCGCGTCATTGGGCGTGCCCATGCGTTTCCTGTCTATATAGTATCAATCCATTCGATGTTTTGACTTACGCCATTAATTTTCATCCATATGAACCAAATCAACACTTCTGGCTCAAATTCATTACTATAAAACAGAATTGTATTTAAAAGTAAACTGCTTGAAGATTATGTTTATATCCTAAATATTCTAAATTTTATAACATTTTTTATTCATTAGATAAAATTAGCTATATTTATTAAAATGAATTTTAATAAAACGTCAAGAACAGGATGGTTATAAATGAAATTTCCCATGATGTCAATCATTCATTTCATGACATATAGGTTATGTATTTATTCAAAGAACCAAAATATTCAACAACAAATCGTGCCAGTCTGAATATAGAACACATAAAATGTATTTATTTACTAAAAAGCTTATTTAACATAGAAGAACCATGGCAAATTTAAAAGGATCAAATCCCCTTCAAATAATATTTTAAGATGCACTAACTGGCACTAATAGACGACCGGCATATTGTAAAAATTAGCACAACCTATGATGTTCTTTCGTTAAGAAAAATAATTGATAAGTCTTAGGGAGTGTTTAACATGATTTTATTTAGGCTTATATTTAGATTCTGTATAAAATTTTGACAATTTCATCTGCTTTTATTTACTTTCAATAAATGCTTTTTTCCTATGTCTGAGTTTGGTCTTGAGCAACTATATCTAATGCAAGATCTTTTGTAAGTAAGCAATACACTAAAACTTTTCTAGTCTATTTTGTTAAAAAAAAATTCGAAATATGTGTTTTGCTAAAAAGACCGGAAACATTTAAAATATCCTTCGTATTTGATCGGTTATTGATAAAAATATATTATATAAATCAATCAGTGAGATAATCTTACTATTTCTATAGAATATATTCTAGTAATTACATTGAAACTCACTGAAATTAAATTTCCACAAATCGTTAGTAGGATGACCATCTCTTTCACCACCAAACACAAGCATACACGATGGCAGCCTACAAGCAGCATGACTGTGGAGTGGTCCGGGATTTACTTTAGTCTTTATATTAGACCATGCTCCAGATACTATATCCCACTTCCATAAATCAGAGCGTTCTTGTAAATCTGTCATGCCTCCATAAATCCACATGGCGTCGTCATGTATTACAGCCGAATGCTTATGTCTAGGCGGAGGAAGAACTTCTGAGGTAGATTTCGCTGGTTGTCTACTCAATAGATGCCATGATTCAGTCTCTATCATAAGCAAAAATTAGAAGTTGCTCATTTAATTCAAATAGCAATGTTAACACCTTATTAAAATTTAATTGGGCAACTTAATATTATTTATGGACTAAAGAAGATTGTAAAGTGTATAACGAATAATTTATAATCTTACCAAAGTGATAAACCCATAATTCTCCACAGGAGCCTTTAAGATCTTGATAACCACCGTATATTAGCATTGATCCTTTATGTACCAAAGCTGTGTGACCTCTTCTTCCTTTGGGTGTATTTACACCTATTAAATAATATAATAATCCAAATGAATATATCTACTTATATTTATAAATTATATACAGTTTCAATTATTATAGCAGTGTAGTTAAGTAACGATATTGTAATTGTCATAGTCAAATAGACCTTTTTAGAGTTAGTTGTTGGATAGCTGACAAGTGAAAATAACACTGCGGCTCTCTGTACGTTCACCCCCTCGATATCTACAGATGAAAGAGGGATACAGATCATGTATGATGTATATTTAAAACTTTTCTTGTTATTTGTTTAAATAATTGTCTTCTTCATGGTCTTTTTATTAATTTTAACGAAGAAGAATTAAAAGAATACTTTCTAGGTTATGTACCAAAAAATCTATTATTGGCGTCTATTGAAATGACGATGTAAACATTAGATTATTTAAAGAGTGGGCATATAGTCGGCAAAAGTGAGTCCCAAAGTAAGGTTGAAGCAATATGGAAGGTAATAGGCAATTAAATGCAAAAACAGAAAAAATCAAATATAGAGCGTTCAGTCACCACATCTGACAGTTTTAATAATTTATTAAGTAGTGTAGGGAGTATAGTGGCGTCATCTATAAAGGGTCCAAATCTATTAGCTGAATATATACTGGAATCTATTGTTCCATACTCCATCTTTTTTCAATAAAAAAATGAAGGTGAAACTATGGAAGTTGTGAAGAAAAGCATAGATGATTTGAAAAAACCATTAACACAGCTATTCAATCAATGTATGTCGCAGGGAGTATATCCTGATGGATTAAATAGAGTCAAAGTAGTGCCAATCCATAAAGGAAACGCAGAAGGAAAAATTACAAACTATAGACCTCTATCTATACTGCCGATCTATGTCGAAGATATTAGAAACCATCATTAAAAAAAGATTGGTAAATTTTTACTGACGTAAACTGTTCCACACGGCTCAGTCTGGTTATTTAAAAAACAAGCCAATAATATTAGCAATGGTGGAAGTGCTTGACCACCGTACAGTAATTAACAAACTCGACCCACATGGAATTAGAGGAACGATTAATAAATTAATTCAGTCGTATCTTTGAAAATAGATTTAAAGTTGTACAATGGAACAATCGCCATTCAAAACCTATGCCCATTAAGTTTGGTGTTCCTCAAGAATCAGTTCTTAGTCCTGTTCTTTTCCTTATTTATGTAAATGACCTGCCTCGCAGAGTTTCTGCAGGTAAAATAATTCAATTTGCCGATGATAAATTGATACTGACTAGAATGAGTCGAGGAGATGGTGCTACAGATGTGGTGGAAGATAGTTTGGCGGTAGACAAGCAATGGCTTAACAGCAAGTCTCTGAAATTAAATGAAGACAACACACAAAGGATTTTAGTAACAACACGAAAAGTGAGAAGTTAGAAGAAAATTTACCCTTAAGTTTTTGGGAATGCATGTTACCAGCGACATCGGCTGGATTTGCCATATCACAGCTAATTGCGACAGAAATTGCTTATTTCAGAAATTTTTAGAGTCGAGCATCATATGGCATTTTGTTGTGGGGAGTTTCATGTAAACCCGAAGCAGAATTTAAAATACAAAAAGATAGTATCCGAGTGGAGTTTTCGGAAAAACTGCAAAAACCTATTCAAATACCACGACATACTGACTATACCATCCCTTTCTATACTTTCCTGTCTTGATTATATCCATGAAAAGCTAACAAATTTTACCAAAAATAAAGACTTTCACCAAAAATTGAAGAAATATCACCAGATCTTTTCCCAGCATGGATCATTTGGACAGTCAATTATATAACAATCTGCCAAGTGAAATAAAGGACCTGCATTGCCGAAAATTCCATACTGTAATGAGGAAATAGCTTGTGGAACAGTCCCTGTATATTGTTGTGGTATATTTTGCTGAGATTTTTCTGTGTTCTTCTAAGTTGCTATGTGATATCAGATATGTATTCGTATTCTTTATTATACATCTTAGATAATCTGTATTGTTTGTTTATCTTGTTTTTATTTTATATACAGGGTGTTAATTAAGTACATGCAATAACTTTAAGGGTCGATTCTTTGAGTGACTTTAAGACTAAATGTTCATATAAACATGGGTCCGCAAATGCAAGGTTGGCAATGGAGAATAATTCCAGCATTTGGTAAACAACTTGATAGTTGTCAAATTATTTATGTACGAAGTATTTGAATTTCTTAGACAGTATTTTTTGTTAAATATGGTTTAGTATACTAATAGTGAACTGGCAGATATGCACTTCTGTTATGGAATGGCTTAAGGAAACTCTACTGCTACAAGACGTATTTATCATCAAAGGTTTCCTCAACGTGTAACGCCTGACGTACAAACTTTTGTAAGTCTTCATTCACGACTTTCTGAAACCGGCAGTTTTAAAAGATCGACTGTTGTTATCGGGAGGCCTATAACGGTAAGAACAGTACAAATTGAAAAAGCCGTTTTAAATGAAATTGAAGTAAATCCTAATACCAGTACCCGGAAAATAGCTGAATAATTAAACGTAACCCATGTAACAGTAAGGCAGATTTTAAGAGACCAGTAGATATATCCTTACCACATGCAATGCATACAAGCTTTATTGCTCAGGGATTTGTCTCTACGACTTGCTTTTTGCCAATGGTTACATAGTAAAATCATAAGAAATCCAGAATTCTTAAGTCAGATACTATTTAAAGATGAAGCTTTGTTTTCCGAGAAATTTAATTATTAATTTTGACAACAATCACGTATTGGCCGAAAACAATCCACTTGCCTTGATAGAAAATAATTTTTAGCAACAGTTTCTTTTAATATCTGAGTTAAAATTATCGGTGACCACCTCATTGGACCACATTTTTTTCCAACAAGACTTAATGGGGAAGAATATCGAAGGTTTTTAGAATACGTATTACCTGAACTTTTAGAAGAGCTTCCTGTTATGGAAAGATTTTGTAAGTGGTACATATACGACAGTGCTCCACCACACTTTAATCTAGTGGCGCAGCAATTTCTGGATGAAAATTACCGTAATCGTTGGATCGGGAGAGCAGGGCCACAACCATGGCCACCTCGCTATCTCTTAGATTACTTTTTATGGGGACATCTTAAATCGTTGATGTACAAAACTCATATTGAAAGTGAAGAGGATCTACGAAATAGAATCGTTATTTCATGTGAAATAATAAAAAATACGCCAGATATTTTTCAATATATTTCGTATACATCATTATATTAGATCAGTAATTGGTGTTCTATACTTCATAATATCTGGCAAACTAATTTATAAAATTTACATATACAGGTTTGAGGTTTGTTGTGTATGTATGGCGACATACTTTCTATGCCGAAATCAAACAGTGAATTTTAAAAATAATGCGTTGTTTTATACATAAATACAAACATAATGATGTATTATACAACAGAAGAAAACAGATTTTTATACTTTTTTAAAATATGTACGACTGCTGACACTAATATAATATTTTCTTTCAAATACACAAAATTTTGAAACGGTGACATTTATAGAGGTACATAAAGATATTGTCATTACAATGAACGAATCTATTTACCTTGCTTTACTCGGGAACTATATCTTACAATGACAAAGATGTTAATACTTGCAGAATTATAATAAAAACATCGTGCGTGACTGGGTTGTGGCTATCTATGTAACCACTTTGCGTTTATTATCGTATAGCACTTGAATGTGGTTGCTTATTGAACCACAACACCTTCCTAGCTACTTGCAAAGTCATTAGGTTCAGTATCCTTCTTGATTTACATATATTTAGTAACTTGACTTTCTGGAAGTGGTCAAATAAGTAACCACTACACGTTAAAGGGTTAACAATTTTTACTCAGCTCAGAGATCAAGGGTTTCATGTCACCAATATAGAATCAAGCAATGAGTATACGAAATTACGGAAAAACATTACACAGGCCTACAATGGTTTTCCCCTTTAAGGTCTGGTAGCGTTCCCGATTATTTTTAATGCGCTGATTACAAGCAGAACAGTCAAAAAATTCAATCAGAAAAATCAGAATATTTTTTATTTAGCATTTTAGATTTTTTTGCTGAAAATTGCCGAGAGAGTTCAATTCGAAAATGGATAAAACTTTTTTAAATGAGTTTTAACTAATTGTTAATACATTTACTGACACTATTAAGATAATATTTGAAATATAATCAGATAATAGATGATATGTGAATAAATCGAAAGTTCTCAAGGCTGAAAATAACTGAACAAGAAGTTTTCCGAATTTAATTTTTCTTTGGGGAAGTAATAGGCCTTTGAAATTTCTTCCTTTATACATTAAGCTGGAGGTGAAACAGTTTGTAAAGGCTTTAAATAAAGAAGAAGAAGGTTTAAAATACCGGCATACAATTTTCCCATCATTGTCAGAGGCTAAACAGAAAAAGGAATTTTTGTTGGCCCTGATATAAGAAAACTAATAAAGGATGAAAAATTCGATTAAAAACTTAGTCAAAATGAGTTAGAAGCATGGAAATCTTTTAAGGAGGTGGTGAAAATTTTCTTAAGAAACAATAAAAAACATGATTATACATAAATAGTGGCAAATTTTACCTTAATGGATTGTTCTATGAGTATTAAGCTTCATTCCCTGAATTCGCACATTGATTGCTTTCGGAAAATTTAGGGGCCGTTAGCAGAGAACGAAGTGAAAGATGTCACCTTGATTTGAAAGATATGGAATAGAGGTGTCAAAGAAGGTGGAATACAAACATATTGGCGGACTACTGTTGGGTTGCTGAGGCGAGATGAGCCAAACCGAAAATTTAAGAGAAAATCTCAAAATAGAAACTTCAGAGAAAAAAGGACAAGATAAGTGACATGTTTACGCAATAATAATAATAATAAATGATCGTTATTGTCCAACAGTCTATAAACCAATTATAGAACATTCTCATCTTCGTGTAACATATTAACAAATAGACAATGACATTATTGTACCAATATAATCCAATGGTTAGGCGACTAGATGGTTGTACTGAAGCTCACAGGAGCCATTTGCAACACTTAATTTGGAAAAATTGGTTAGGTTAGTTGTTACAAATATTAAATTTATAATTTATTAGTTGTAGTTACTATTAGGTATTATTAATTAAAAAAATGTAAATTTTTTAAACCGATTTAAAAAAAACACTTTATCTTGAAAACGAAGCATTTGCGGACCCATGTTATATGAAAATTTCGTCTTAAAATCACACTCAAATAAATCAACACTTAAAGTTATTGCATGTACTTAATTAACACTGTGTATATATACTGTATTGATATTTTAAATTAACCTTTGCAAATGTATACAGCAATAAAGATTATTATTATTACGTAGTGCGCTACATGCGTGCGCTAATATAAGAATATGGGCCTTGTAAATCTTAATTATTTGCGATAAATTATTAAAATACACGCTATATAATCAGAGTAGTTATTCAGATAAATACGAGTATAATTGACCCACTATTTCTTTTTATTAAAAATGCAACACAATGTTAGTCTTGGTTCAAAACCTTTTATAATAAAAGCGAACGACATGCCACGGATGTCAAAAACAATTCAAGTAGAAGCTCTTAGCCTATCGACACTTACCTTTTCTAGGACGCACCTTTCTCCAGCTATTGTTCTTGACATCGTAACACCAAAGTGGCGTTTCACTACCCGCTGAGAAGCCCACTTCGCCGCCGAACACGTATATATTGTCCCTATAGGCGACTGCGGAATGTTCCTGAAGACAGGGCAGTTTATCACCTGTAGGTTTGAGCTGTTGCCACTTACCAGTTACTGAAATACGAAAATTGTAGGTGTTGCTTTAAAAACCGTGGAAAATCAATGACATATATTCTGAAATGTTTTGAATACTTGCGATGTAATATATATTTTTGTATTAGAACTTTGTCTTAGATTAGTTAGGAAAAATATTAAAATAAATGCTGTTTGAATTTCAAACGGAAACAAAAGAGAAACCATTAACACAGGAAAATCAAACCCTCAACGCTACACTTGCTGAAAATAACAATGCAATATTGCAAACACGCGCAAAACAAGTCTTAACTTGCATAGACATGATCTTGTTATGCAGAGGATCATTTTGCCTCATTCGCAGATCAAAATTTCTTTAAAAAACCATAAACGAGCAATCTTATCATAACCAAAATCAACAGACTTTCAGTTTCAGTACAGCAACATCAGAATGAGTAGCAACACTCTTAGAACATGTCCTAATAGAGTCGATGAAATATTGGCGAAGAAAGAAGCAGTACCAAAGACGGGGTTCCAGACAGAAATCATCAGAAAAAAATCAAGGACAATTACGGAAATTTACAAGCCAGATTAGCAAGAGTTACATTGCATTATTGAACGATTTCAGTTTAAAACTCCGTACCACATTAATATAAGTCTCCTATATACGCATTTCAATAACTAGGTTGCCATCTTCAATAGAGAAAAATAATATTGTTTAACATGGGGCACAGTAAAGTTGACACACAAAGATCGCGAAACATTTTATTAGACATCTACGCATATACGCGCCACGTCCAACACTGTTATTTCTTCCTACTGAAAATAACAACCTAGATGTTGTAATACGTATATGGGATATGGTTATTAATCTGGTAAGAGGTTTTATATCTTTTTTTAAGTTTACACTTAGCCACAGTCTCCAATGAAAGACTTTTAAACGATTCCAGAATAAATTCCTAAAAACATCGTCCGTGCCCCGTGCAAACTTCATCGCGGCCTAAAAATGGATACTGTTAACTAAACAATTTCCAAAATTTCCAGAATTTACAATCAACGACAACTCCATCACGTAAATGTAGAGGCTATCCGGCTTCTGGACAATGCCAATCTTGTACAAAGATTCGAGAGGGCAAAACTTTTTGAGTTAATTAAGTGAGGTAATAATTAAAAGTAGAGTGTTGTGAGATGTACCTTCACCTGTGAATCTTTAATTTAAATAAATATTAAAGCCTATAGGATACTAGTGTGTACATCTACAGTTTCTTCTGTTTTCAAACATTCTAATATATCGGGTGTTCTTGAAATAAAAAAATAATATATGAAAAATGGAAAGATGTATTTACATAGAATATTAATCCAAAATATTTTCGGTAAATTCCTTCAAAGACGCGAAAAAAAAATTTCAAAGATATTTAAAAAATATTTGTCCTGCCACTGCATTTTGTTCCTTCTGTTAATTAAGAGTTTATAAATTATTCAAAGTTGATATATTCGTACGTAATCATTTTGAGGTTATCGAACCTTAAGTATACAAAGCTGTCATCCCGTAGAGTTTTTATAGGATCAACAGCTGTCTAAACAATGTTATCTTCTAAAATTTTTATAAACATAAACGTTGCAGCGTGTGTTTGCGTGTAAATTCAATAGATGTACATTTGGTAGATATTCTGAATTCATGGGCAGCACATAGTACAATTTTAAGAGGGTTTTTAATTTTGGGGTTCGCGTCGTAATTAACTTACAATTTTTTGGATTCATGTTCTATATACGAGAGATGCCTTTTATATTTCGGGAATAGAGAACAGACACTAAAATTAATTATCGTACATGTATTTATTGTTTCTGAAAATATTCTCCATTCAGATTAATACACTTTTGCTTGCGCTTGAACCAATTTTCGAAGCACTCGGATTGAGATACCTCCAAAACGTGCATTCGGAAAGCAAGCATCAACCGCTTCTTCTGGCGTCAAAAAACGTTGACCCCCCATTTTATTTTTATTCGCGGGAATAATAAAGAAGTTATTGGGTGCCAAATCAAGGCTATACGGCGGATGACCATTCGATTCCACTTTTTCAGTTGTTAAAAACTCTCTTGTTTGAACCGATATGTGAGAGCTCACATTGTCTTGGTGGAGAAAGATCCGTCTTCGGCGGTTGGTTTCCCTTATTTCCAAATACTTCTGGCAAGCAAATTCTTGTGGACCATTCAGAATTGACCGTTCGACGTTGCACTAAGAGCACAGTTGCCGCATATCCGGTTTTTCCGAAGAAACAAGGGACCATTTGCTTTGAAGTGGTTCCTGCGCGAACAACTTTTGTTAGATTTTTGCTAAAACGGGATACATGTGTTTTAAAGCACCTCGATCGTATTTTTTGAGCATTTCTTTCGACCAACCGACATGAGCCTTTTTTAAGCGATTGTCAAAATATGTGGGATCCAAAGCGAACAATTTTTTTCGACTAAATGTTCATGCAAAAGTGAATGTATGCTTGGTCCTACTAAAGCCCAAGGACACTTCTATCTCATCGATAAGTCACATGACGATCTTGCAATATCAGTTCACGCAGAGCAGCAATGTTTTTCGGAACAACAACTGATTTCGACGACTTTACGAAGCATGGCCACGATTGAATTCAGTATACTACCGATATACGATGGTTTTTGATGGTGATTCATCGCCAAAAGTCGAATTAAGTTCATCGATGCCACACTATTGTTGTGATAATCCATGTCGAAAGTTGCGAAAAATAATCACGCGGAAATGTTTACGAGTTAATTCCAATTTTAGGCCGAGATGTCACTGTAGTCAACTGTAAACAACACGAATAGCACTTGTACGTGAAAACGTTCTGGTCTAGTATTCTGTCAAAAATATCTAACCTTACGATAGAGACATCGGTTGACAGATGGCAGCACGAGGATCGCCTATTCCCGAAATATAAAAGGCATCCCTCGTAATTGCATCTTTTCATTTTCATACGTTGTCTTTTCTTTCAAGACACCTGTAGATTACAACAAATATCTTACTGGTCTATAAAGACAAAATTGTAATATTAATAGTATATTACATACTGAGGCGAAAAGTAGTTCATTACCGTCGAGAGATAGTAAGTTCAGGGAGACGCGCAGCGTCGAAGTGAACTTAATCTCGAGACGGGAATGAATCTTTCCGCCAAGGTTTGTACACTATTTTACTCACGATCGGTTAGTAATTAATTACTATATAAACTAGTAAATCACTAAATTTCAAAAATGTAATAGTATTAAATTTCATGGCATTTTGATAAATGCTTTTAATAGGTACTGTTGCTAGGTAACGTAACAATTAATAGTGATATTTTTTGACAGATTACTAAATTATTATCGAACGGTTTTAAACATAGTCTTTCGCTAACAGTAAACAGTCATGGCAATTCTAATGTAGCAATTAATATTAATTCCAAAAGCGAATAAATTTTGAATTAAAACGTTGTCTTGTTATTTACTTAATAAAGATTTGTGAATAGTTTTATTATAATTTAATTTACTTATTTAAATGACACTGAAGTTTAATAAATTCTGAGATGACATTACCTAGTCGGAAAAGTGAGATAAGCTAGCCGGTAAAGCAGTGGCGGCTCGGGGTGGTTCACATAGGGAGTGCATAATTTCAAAATTAAAAAGTGTAATACAAAAACGCTTACCCAATCCTTATAAATTTCACCGACGTACTGTTCCAGACAGGTACTGTTCATTGTAGAGTTTGTTTTGAGGGAATAGTAAATATTACACTACACAGTTTAATTACATCTGACGATAAACGAAGTCCATTTTACGTGTCTTTGACTTGCAGAACAGTTCTATCACTTTTTCATTAAAGTTTGGGAAATCATTTATACATTCTTTTTCACAAGATAACATAGTAAGGGCATTTAATCTCTCTTCTTTCATTGTATTTCTCAGGAAAGTTTTTATTCTCTTAAGCCGTGAAAACTGGCGTTCCGCTTCGGACGTTGTCATTGGGATTGTAATGACAATTTTTAAAAGCGTAACAACTTCATTAAAGGTGTCGCTTAATCCATCCAGCAGAAGACCTAGCAGACCTACAGCACCGACTTCTATATTTTGCCTAAATTCTTCGCTAGAATATAGAACGCTTAATTCAATTCGTAGTCTGCTTTTATTGAGGCAAGGACAAAATTTTACTGCTTCTTTAAGGCAATCTTCCGGAATTTTTTTTTGAAAAGAGGAGAACTGTTTAAAAGAAATTAAGTTTGCTAATATTAAGTGCCCTGTATACCGAAATCTAGTTTTTATTTCTAGCAAAATAATATCGCACAGTTCAATAGTTTCCCTCCTTCTTTGGCTACTATCAGTTACTCTTCGCCGCTTTGATGGTCGAGGAGTCAGTTCTGGGTCATTTTGTTTAACCAACTGATTATCTATGTCAGCGATTTCGGTTCGAATTTTTCCAATAGCGCGTTCAAAATTATCTAAATTATTCTTGATTTTTAATGAATCTGTATTGACATTTTGTAGTTGATTAAACAATATGTCCACATGTGGCATAATTTTATGAAAGAAAGTTAACCAATAGATAAAATTTTCGTCCTTTAAAATTCGCAAATTGGCACTAGCTTGATGAATGGTAGTTTGTAAACTAGCTTCTCCCTCGATTTGTTCTAGAGCTTCAATTATTTTTTCTCGGTGCTCATATATTGTATTCACGGTCCTAGAATTGAAGTTCCATCTTATTTTTGAAGAACGAGGTAAACTTTTTCTCTGAATGAATTCTTCCAATCTTGCAGCTCGTTGTGGTGAAGTGGAGAAAAATGTACATAATCCCGTCAGATTGGCAAAAAAAATCTGCAATTACTACTGCTCGATGTAGCATGTGACATAATTAGATTTGTCTGATGTGCATAACAATGTACAAAATTAGCCCTTGGATACTGGTCTTGGACATGTCTTTGCACGCCGTTAATGGCACCACTCATGACTGCTGCCCCATCATAGTTCTGTGCAATCAGTTTTTCTGGGTCATCAACAAGCAAACTAATTTCGTTAAGGATGGAGGCAGATAAAGAATTAGCATCATGTCCACTAGGCAGAAGAAATTTCCAAAATCTTTCGACCGGTCTCGCGTTCACAATATATCTTAAAACAACCACCAACTGAAACTGATTGGACACATCTGTGGTTTCATCTGCTATCACAGATATGAAGTCGGTTGCTTTAATTTCACTGGCAACTTGTTCATGATACACGTTCAACATTGCATCAAGCAGCTCATTCTATATCGTTTTTGATAATCCCTTAAAAACCGGTGCTGCTTCGATGTGATCTCTGAGCGATATATCCAATTCTGCCGTAAAATTTATTAATTCCCGAAAAATGCCCTTGTTATTCGACGTTTGCTGTTCATCATGACCCCGAAGTGCCAGTTCAAACGCGCCACAAAAATGAATGCAATTTATTATTAAATTTAACACATGCCTATTTATTGTTACCTTTTCATTGTGTTGTTGAATTGCTTTTCTATATGATGAATTTAAAACATTGTGAATGTTATTTTTTCCTAACATTCTTAGACTAAATATATTTTTCAAATGCCCTTCGGAATTTTCATGTTTAATAATTTTAGCACTAAGATGAATTAAGTCTCTTATTCCGTTCTTTGACCAAGACGGTTCACCACTAAACAAAAGACACGGAAAACAAAACAAAGAATTTTTAATTTCACACCCACAAATCCAGTCATTTTTCTGATAAATATTCATTTTGAATTTTCTTATAACGTCTTTACCTTTAACAGATTGTTTATTTTCTAAACATAATTGAGACATCGGCAGTTTAAGATTTTTTACTGCGATTTTTTCATTATACGTTAACGCGAAAACGCGTTGTTCTCTAAAAAAGACACGGAATTATTGTAACAACGTCCGAGAGCAGTCTGGTTCAGTTGCTCCAACGCTATGTATTAAACGACATTGAAGTACGGCAAAATACAGTTCTCCCCACCATCAATGTAATGTTAATGCCTTAACGGAGCAAGAGTTGGGCTTTGCTCAGTATATCTGTGACGACGATTGGTGTATGTACGTTGTTAGCGTGCCACGTTCCTCGTCAATAAATATGAAAGTATGAATACATAATTTACATAATAAATAAATACTTTCACAGTTAGTCGCGCTTGGTTTGTTTTGTTTCATAATTCCAGGGGGTGCAATTGCTCACTTGCTCTCATTAAAGAGCCGCAACTGCGGTAAAGTGTTATTACCTACCTTGGTATGTAATACCGCATTTTCTAGCCGGTTTGAAGGTTAGAAATGTTCAGATTACTAACCGATCGTCAGTAAAAATATTTCCTTAAGTAAGAGTATTTAATAAAAAAAAAAATTCGATTGAGATTTCTTAAAGATTACAGTTACATAAATAAAATTTCAATGGAATGATTTGTGAAAATACATGACAATTTTGGAGTAACTTTGTACACGTTGCAAAGGACGTATAGATTTGAAGAATAATTATATTTAAGAAAATAATGTTGCGTCTAAATTATAATTTTACCTTCATATTAAAGCAAAAACTTAATATTCTCATGTATATTCACAGATAAATTTAAATTCAGTGACCCACATTTTAAAGAATATTTTCCTTATACTGTATTGATTACAATTATATTACACATGCAGCACATAATGCCGTAAAGTATTTAACCCTGTTACGCGACAATATATAAGAACGACCTATAGCTATTAACATTAATTATAATATTTCAAACGGTTCACTAACTAACCTCTAATAGACAATTCAGACGACAAGGAGCAATTTCCCCATCCGCAGAAGGACGAATGTTATGTGTGGTAATTAAATGCACTGAACACTAGGGGCGTATATTCAGGGAAAGTTGAAAGGCAGGAAATTTAACACTGGTAGAACATGTTTCGTGTCTAGATGAAGTAATTTATAGGTTAGACTGGTAAAAGGCCTTTTAAGTAGTCACGACAGAAAACCTCTGAAAAATGTTATTTATCGAAGAACTGTATTCTTTGTTTTTTTATGTAAATTAAGAACTTAACTCTAAGATACATAAATATTTGATAAGGGTTCTGGTATAGTCTAAACATGTATTTATTCAAGTACTTCTCAGGTCAAATAATTTTTATTTCTTTTTTTAAATTAGAAAATAACTTTTGACCATCACTATCCTGCATTTACATAACCCGGGCCTGAGAAGCCCACATTATGATTACTGGCGTGTGCTGTTTGACGTAAACGAATCTGCACGTTTGTACAAGTTGGAATCTGCATTATTACATGATGTATAAATACCTGTACAGCAGTGGCAACTCGTGAGTTATGAAAGAGGGTAGGCACAAAAAATACTTACGTATTTTGTGTACATAAAATCCATTCTCCTATTTTTCATGCTGGAAAAGACGTCTATGACTTTCTTGTCAAAATGCGGGATAGACTGGATGAACTTCTTTTCTATTTATAGGGCCGCCAATGCGTTCAGTCAATCTTCTGACATTGTGCTTCTCAGAAAAGTTTTAATGCGTTTGAGGATGGAAAAACATCAATCACATTCTACTGTCGATATGGGCGTTGTACAAATAATATCCAACAGTTTGTATCTTTCCGTCAAAACCTTTTTTAGGTTGTTAACAACCTGTTTTTTAGGTTGTTTAGGTTATGAACACTAAAATTAGCAAAACACCACCTACGTCGCACATGCCATCGCGCTCATAAATTACTGAAAGTTCACTTTTCAATTTTACACTGTCCAACATAGGATAAGATTTCACAGTTTCATCAAAATTTTTTTGTGGAAATGAATGAATGAGTTTAAAATTTTTGAGAATCAAATAATTTTGCTTCACTTAAGTGATCCCTAAAATCAAATCGGTCGATAATTTGGCTTAAAATAGTGTCACATACTTCCTTTGCAATAACAGCTCTGTTATCTCCAGGTATCGTTTTTTTGTGTTTTCCTTGCAGGTTCTTCATTATTGCGTTCTTGATTGTCATTATCAGTACAATTTCTTAAGTTTCGAATTTGAATAATTTGCTGTTGGAATTGTTCAATTGCTTTTTGCAGCCGAGCACTGTCAATCCCACGCATTGGAGCCTGATTAAATAATATTTCAACATGTGGCATGATGAAATGAAATATTTTCAACCAGTAGAGATCCGGGCAATTGAAATGTTTCAATAAACCACTTGCTTCACTAATAGTAACTGAATCCATCCCATCTTCGTAAATAATTTTGTCTAAACATTCTTTGAAAGAATCCTGGTATTCAAATAATGTGTTCACAGTTCGACTTTTGAAAATCCAGTGTGTAGGAGCAGCGCGTGGTAATCTACGTACAAGAATTACCGTTCGTTTTGGCGATCGAGAAAAAAAACTTGAAAATGACTGGAAATTTGCAAAGAAAATTTTTACATTTCTATTGCACTGTGCCGCTCGTTCAATAATTGAATTAAGTTGATACGCGTAACAGTGAATATAATGTGCATGTGGAAATGTTCTTGTGATAATAGCTTGGACACCATTTGTCTTGCCACTCATCACGGACGCTCCATCGTAACTTTGAGCGATCAATTTATTGTTATCAGACCCAGAAGGAGAATTTAAAATAGTTTGCAATTCATTCAGCAATGTTTTGCTAATACATCAGCATTATGTTCACCCAGCTTAAAAAAGACCAAAAGCGTTCAAAAATTTGTCCATTAAACACGTATCGAATAATAACAACCCTTTGCTAACTATTAGAGGTGTCTGTAGTTTCATCGGCCTCCAAAGCAATGAAATTTGCAGATTTAATTTCTTTTAATATTTCCTGCTTGTAAATTTGCCATATTGCATCTAGCAATTCGTTGTGAATAGTTTTTGAGGCGCCTTTAAACACTTGTGAACCTTTCATATGTATTGTAAGTACAGCGTTTAATTTAGCTGCAAAGTTTATTAAGCCTACATAAATACCTGGATTTTCCGACGTCAATGTCTCATCATGGCCTCGTAACGCCAATTCAAAAGTTCCGCAAAATTTTATACACAAAATTAACCGGCGCAAAATATGATTTTTTTCCACATCTATTCGTTATACTTAATTTTATGTCACAAATAAACACTGTCTAACTGTTCACGTATGTCCACTTTGCCTACAACACTAAAATCAACGCATGCATTCATGTGAGAAACGGAATTTTCGTGTTTCTTTGCCCTGTCTGTGATATGCTTTAAATTATTCAACCCTTGTTTATTCCACGCACTAACCTCTTTCTTAAAAATTAAGCAGATAAAACAAAATAGTTTATTTGTTAGTGAACATTCGCAAATCCACTCATATTTTTCATATATATTTTTATTGAGGGGATAGGTCTTCCTTTCTTCTTAATTAAACGTTTTTCCTCAAATGAAAGCGGGATTTTTAAAAGATTTTGCACACTATTAACTTCCATCATTAATAATAAACACTAGCAGTAGGCGACGAAAACACTGCAATCACAATAAACGCAAAACCTTAAGTGGAGTTTGTGCCCCAAAACGACGTATAAAAGCATATGGCGAAGATAAGCGGAACCGGCCGATCCATATTTGGAATAGGTACATCTGAAATCGTGCCCCGGAACATAGTTTTGAGGGTTTATCCACTAGTGTCTGTGGTGCGGAACGAAACTTTGATACCATCGTTATAAAAATACGTAAAAATAATAAAATAATGCACTGAATTACATGCGAATTTCTTTCTGTGTTTATCTTGGTGGTTGGGTGGGCACGTGCCCTTGTGCCCTTTAGTACCAGCCGCCACTGCTGTACAGCATACAGTTGAATCGCAAGCTGCATTGAGTGAAGTTGTAGTATAAAAGCAGCAATGGCATCGAAAAGTGTGTACAAAGAGTAAAATTTGGTGAATCGATATTAGAAAAAACGTTGTTGCAATGAACAAATAAGTGCCATGATCCACTTTCTGGAGAAAGTAATGATTCAAAAGCATAAAAGGATGACATAATGGACAGTAATTTCGAATCAAATTGTGATGAGTTCTCTGGATCCAGTAGCGATGACGATGGTGATAACGATAACACTAACACAGAAAATGTGATAGTAATAATCTAAACCCGAATATTACATCTGCAAGTTTTTATATTTCTCCGACCAGCGTGGTGTGGAAATCCATCGTGTCGACACTTTGCGCGTTCCAAAATATTCGTGTAGAATTTTAAAAACCCTCGTTTCTGATATTTCTATTTCTCTAGCAACAGATGAAACTATTACTCGGCAGTTAGTCCTCACCAAATCTTCAACTTTGTTTATGATTTCTTCAGTTCATGTTTCGAGACGACTTCCGCACTTTGGGTAATCATGAATGGTCCTCTGCTCCGTTTGAACTGCTTACACAAAAACTTGACTTGGAAATAGGACGAACTATTTCCTTCATGCACTGAGACCATTCTCTCGTGAATATTTGTCGGGTTACTGTCTTCTTTCGATAAAAATTTCATGACGGTTCTGTGTTCAAGTTTCAAATCACTCATTTTCTCTTCTTTAAACAAATGTGAAAGTAACATATGTTAAACGATTTGAACCAAACTTCAAGATGGCACTATAAAATGTCACAGAAACTTGACATAAGAAAATTGTCACGATAGCATATTGTTTTCATAGCTAAGTAGATGACATAAAGAACTCCCTTCGTAAACACTCTAGGGAAGCATAACTCATTGAACCATCAATCGTCGTGTACTTAATATCGTAGCAATAAATGTGTATATAAATAAACATAAATGTTGTTATTATAGATAATCATCGTTATAACGCTAAGAAATAAGTAATTAAACTTCTAGTTTCAAAAAATTCTTTTATTGTAAATACCACTACAATATTGTTTCGCCATACAATGGCTTCATCAGGTGGATGAATAGTATTCATCCACCTGATGAAGCCATTGTATGGCGAAACAATATTGTAGTGGTATTTACAATAAAAGAATTTTTTGAAACTAGAAGTTTAATTACTTATTTCTTAGCGTTATAATGCAGTTTCAACAAGTATCTCCTTCGTCAATTAACTATTTAATTATCGTTAAGTGTTATTTAGTGTTTTTTTTTAATTAATATAGTTATTTTTAATTACCGTATGTTTTATTAACCGAATAGAAGAATTATCACAATACTTTTTACAGTAATGACATGTAAATTTCAAACTGTCACATGAATAACAATGTAATAAATATTTCTCTTCGTATTTTCTACTTGTTTACCGATAAATATAATTATGTATATTAGTAGATATATCGCTATTGTTACTTATTCAACAGACTGGGAAAAGCTACATGTCAAGAAGCTTTTACCGTTTATAAACTATAAGAGAATTTATTGTTATTTATGTACCTTGTCTATCAAAATTATTCCTTAACATTGTAGTGGGTTATTTGCAAAGTCGTTTAAAGGTGACAAAAAAAATCGATTACCTCAGAATTGTACGGATTGCCCAAGGGACGTTCGAATGTCAATTTAAAAAGATATAAATATTAAGGCACTTCCCAGGAAACTTCTGCGTTCCTATTTTATAAACACAATAACGTCTAAAATTAACACACCAACACTAATAATAAATGAATGAAGTGCTATTGATGTCAAATTCTGTGTTAATGTTATTTAGTTACGTATTTGTAGGTGCGTTTATATATAAATTACTTCTTACACGAAGAAAATAAAAGTTATGCACACTAAAATTGGAGAAGTTGTAATTTGGGTTAATGTTAAGAATATGTGTATCAAATTTTTTTGGAAAAAAAATATTGTAGCTTTTACAGGACCTCAAAAGGAACGATTTTTTCTAATAAAGCTATTGAGGGAAACGTACTGGAATGCTACAATAAAATAAAATATGTTACCCATTTTTTACTTTCTGTATACCTAAATCCCACACAAACACAACATAACAAAATATCTGTAATGTATACATTGCGGGGAGAATAGATTTTGCAAAGTACATTTGTCGATAATATAAATGAAAATGATATTTGTTTTACATTATTATATATTCAAAATCGTTATTAACTACCAAAATTTGGTTAATATTTTTGGCGGCATAGATAACCTAAAGAAGGTAAGCAATGTATTTTATTTAATTGTAGTATTTCAGTACGTTTCCCACAATAACTTTATTAGAAAAAGTAGTTTCTTTTGAGGTCGTTAAGAGGATTCAGTAAATTTTTCCCAAAAATTTTTGGTACCCGTTTTCTTTACATTAGGCGAAATTTGCGAGTATGATTTGAAGGAAGGTGAAAGAGATTCGCTTAATCGATATTTATTAGTGTAAAAAAAATATTTTCGAGTAGACTATGCCTTCACAAGAGGCTATTTAGATTTTCATTATTATCTGACGTTTAGTTTGATAGATACAGTTGCTTAAAGAATACGTGTTTAGTGAAAGTTAAAACACTATTCGTAGTACAATTCAGTACATGATTTTTGAGAAGATGAAGAACATTTTGGCGGATATGCAGCAAACAATAAAAAACGATGCTCCTTCGTAGGCTATGATTTGTCGCTGGGTTGCTGGATTTTAACGTGGCGCAATGAGTCTCGAAGATTGAAGAACATCTTGAACCACCAAAATGTGTTAGGATTTCATAAATGGTTGAGAAAGTTCATAATGTGTGTTACTTAACCGAAAAGTGAAAATGGAGTAATTTACCAAGACTGTGGGCATGTTTAGTGAACGTGTACACCACATTTTGCACATGCAAGCTCTTTGTCATGTGGATACAGCGTTTACTGAATGAAACGTGAAGAATGTGAGTTTTCAACGACAATTTGAAGCTTTTTAACTTTAACTCTGTAGATTTTTTACGTTTTGTTACGTTCGATGAGACTTCACTTCAATACTATGTATACTATGTGTCAGAATCGAAACGACACTCTCAACAGTAGAGGCATCGGGTCAGTTCTCCGCCAAAGACGGTCAAGACGTTTCCTTCGGCTGGAAAAGTATTGGCCAATATATTTTGGGATTCGAAGGGTATACCATGTAATCAACTATCTCGCAAAAGGTCGAGCAATCAATGACACTAATCACGTTGCCCTTCTGAACAAAGCGAAAGTTGTCATTACCGAAAAAAGACTCGCCATTGCGTGAAAGAAAGTGCTATTCCATCATGATAATGCACCGTCACACACTAGTCGCATTGTTAGGGGAAAACTGGGAGAATTGCGATTCCAGGTTATGCCTCAACCACTCTATTCATCGGATCTAGCCCTCTTAGACATCCACTTATTCCAAAAACTCATCTGTTTTTCTCCGGTAGGAAATTCAAGACAAATGAGGAAGTTATTCCAGAAGTAGAACAGTATTTTTGACGACCTTGATGCTGACGAACATAAATAGCACTCCAGCAATGCTGGTCCATGTTTATTAACGTTGAAGGGGTATACGTTGAAGTATTAAAAAAATGGTTACCGTAATACAAGTGTTTTATTCTCGTCTTCCATCAAATTATCGAGAATTATCCTCGTACTTAGATCTTAAGTATCTTTCGAAATAGTGTCCATCACTATCACTGTACATCTTCATATGTACAAGTTATCAGTAGAGTTGTAATTTCTCCCCACATTCCAGAGTCCTACTCAGTACAAGTTAATATATGCAAATGTTTTCAATATACATCGCGTTTTGTAAAGACGTGTCCGTAAGAAAGTATAACTCAGCGAGAGATAAACGCCTACACATCGACGGTTTACCGCAAACTTTGCACATAATTTTAGCACCATTATAATATAAATAGGGAAATTCTCCGATAAACTTTTTCAATGTGTCAAACATTAGCTGTCTTTCACGTCTTCTTTCGTTCGATATACTGATATATAGACTCGGCAAAGAGGGACAATTTCCAGTGCAGTGCCGAGAGCAACGTAGAGGGGAGACGCGAGCGGCACGGAAACTCAAGCGTCCGTATCAAAGCACACTTGTTCAGTATTATTTCACTGGTCGTTGTAAGTGCATGTCAGTACACACATACTTAGAAAATGTCGCATTTAGGTACGAAGGCGATATAATTAAATATATAAGGTGCGACGACTATTTGACGTGTACCAGCAGGTGGAAGTGTGAACACCACCTAAAAATTATAAAACATTGTTCTGCAATCCGTGGCAAACGATACAGCGAACAATTAGCATTTGATATAAGTGTTTGTTTTATTCTATGTAATCTACCGTTCACTTCACTAGACCAAGAAGCATTTGCCTCCTTCTGGAGTATTCGGATTATACATTATCAAGTCGGACATCGATAAGAAACGTTATGCCATCGGCTCGTGACTATGTTTAAAGAGGAATTAAAGCAGAATTGAAAGATAAAAAATTGTGGTTATGTGTGGACGAAACAACCGATCAGCAAAAAAATTCTCTGGTGAATGTGATGGTACGTACAGTGGAAAAATTTAAATCGTCAGCCTCTATCTTACTCGCAAAATGTACTAGCGATGAAATTTTAAAAGTGGCGTTGAGCGCATTGAACAAATTTCAAGTTTTAACAAACCAACTTTTAATGTTTGTGAGTGACGGTGCCGTTAACATGCTTTCCTTAGGCCGATCTCTTAAAGAAGAGAACCTTGTGGAGCAATTGATACCTAAATGTTATCCACGAATAAATGCTTTAATAGCTCATACGAAGGCAGTGTTTCTGAAGTCCCCAAAACGTACAAAAAAATTTCACGAATTATATCCCAAAGTGCGTGACCCACCATAGCCGATTACTACGCGTTAGGAACATTGTTAGAAGCTGCGTTTTACTACTGCGAACATTATGATGACGTAAAGAAGGTAGTTTTACAATTCCATCCGCGACACGCCGAAGCTATCAAGAAAAGCCAAAAAATATTTCAAGATAGTCAGGTAAAAAGTGATTTAGAAACTATTCGCAAGAACTACTATGGACGAGTGGAGGGAATTGAAAAATTACAAAATGATTCGATGTCGTTTGTGGATTATGTTCAAATTGTGGATGATGTTCACTTACACCTAGTGCGGCTGAAGGCAAAAAAATGAGTGTATAATACCGAAAATGTTATTGACAACGATTCAGATTTTCTCATACTAAGACAAATTTGTGAAGGTGCGTCGAAACATCCATTAAGTTGTCACAAGGATTATTTTAAATTTGCGAATATAACATCACTCAATATGAAACGGTCGCTTTCATCATTGAAAAATATTTATTCCGCACGCCGTACTGAAACAAGTATGGACACATATTTAATGATTCAAATATTTAATAGATGCCACCCAGTTTGTGATTTCATGGAAGCTTTTTAAAACAGTAATTCTTTCAGCACGTTATATAATATATTTTTTGTCATACCTACCACGTAAGTAAACAGTTATTACACCTTTTTTTGAAACGTAAGTGACACTTTACATACCGTATTGACAGTTGCTATGGTAGCGGGCTGTAATATTTCATTACGACCCTAGGTAAATAATAATATTTAGAACATTTATAACAAATTTATTTGAAACATAATTTTAATTAACAAAAACACATAACTAGTAAAAGTAGAATCTAGTACAAAAACTTATCACTTTGTAGTATTAAATGTAAACGAACAATTAGATCTTTCTGCCACGGTGGAAGATTTCCATGCGCCGTATCTTTTCAGACCAAGAACATCAATTCCTGTTAATAATGTTGCCGATGGTTTTAGACCGTCTAAAACCATCATTTTTATGCTTCAAAAATCCTTTCGATTTAGGAAATTGTATCAAGACTTCTCGCTAGCAAAATTTCAGTACAAGCTATAATAGCCTCCATCTCTATTTGATCCATATTTATAAAGTTTATTTAAAAGCAAAAACTTTTGGCAATATATTGCATGTACTTTGACATTTATCAAAAATATAAATTTATATTGACACAAATATGGTTACCATAGATACGACAAACATTCCTGACTTGATGTTATAATATGTATACATATATTACAAGTAAAGTGCAAAATCATCAAAATTCGTCTATTAAAAAAAACGTAGGTATGACGAAAAATTTCATATGCACCACGGTTCGTACAGTACAGTTTTATGGTCTCGAATATATATTATGATAAGTAATTTCATTATTAATACTTAAATCTTATCGGACTGTATATATTAACAAAAATGCTGAATTGTAATTTCATACGTTCTTTATAAAACCTGATGTGTTTTGAAAACGTTCGTACGTATATATTAACTTACGCTGAGTATAATCCTGGAATGAATCAGTAAAGACCACCATTCTCAGTCGGCTTACAGAGACGTGGACTAGTGAGAGGTTCGGGAGACTCACCTTACTAGCGCTTCGCGTGCTATATGTATGTAGTATATGAACAGCTTTCATAGTGTGTATCATAGTATGTTTATAAACATGTAAATGTATTTACGAATACGCGTAGATGTAATACTAACGGAAAGCATTTTTCTAAATAACGTGCACGTTTCTTTCAGTAAAGCAAACGCAGTGACGCCGCTGCTTGCCTATCTAAGTGGCGGTCTTTAGTTATCAGGTTACTGTTACCACTTTTTTTGTCTAGAGAATTATAAATGTGAAAAAATCACTTGAAAAATCACATAGAACCAACCAAGCTTGAGCTTTAGTTCAGATAATCTAACTTCAAGATTTTTAATAATTGTTTGGAACCGCACGCTGAAAAGCATTATAGACCGAACATTTGACAATTCTTTATATTAAATTAATATGAATAATTAATATAATATTTACTAAAATAAATACGAAAATTTGGGTCAATTTAACGGAAATTTCTTATCTATAAAGTATATTTAAGCATTGGCATGTTTGATCGATTGGTTCATATGCGTGCTGTTTTATTAGTATTACACAACACTCCTCAAGAGAGGGAAAAAATTAGAAGACAAGACCTATAGAGAAAATATGATTAAATGTATAATTCGTAAAACAATTATGATAAATATTTTACATTTGTTACTTGCATACTGCCTAAGAAATGTAAATTTGCACGTGCCTAATGTAAAATATGTACATAAAATTGAAATTTGGCTCGAATATTCAGGAAAAAATGTCGAATGTAGTGAATACCCTCAAAAAAAATTACCCATTATACAGGGTGTCTTTGAAAGAAAAAGACGACGTATGAAAACTGGATGCACTTATATAAAATATGAATAAAAAACTCAGAGTCAATTACGACGCGAACCCCAAAATTAAAACTCCCCTGAAAATTGAATTATGCTTCGCCTATGCACTCAGAATGTCTTATCTATTGAATTTACACACACACACGCTAAAGCGTATGCAAGTGTGTGTTACATTCGTAACAGACATAACGACCTTGTACGAAAAGTCAGCTATTACAAATTTATACCTTTAGTTTGTTTGCATGTCAATTATTAGAAGAACAAATATTAAAAGAAGATCTAAGAAGTGTGCTCTACGGGGCATTTCACGTCCAGTTTGGTAACAATCTATCTTAAAACGAAGACGTAAATGTAAATCATATCGAACGTACTTAACGATCGACAACTGACTGAATCGGGACTGCAATTGTTTCGATACAAGCCGACCTACTGTATGATAAAGGGTAGTGCTACCTACTTAGAAATTGCTAAAATTTAGTCGGTGCTTGACAGGAAGTATGTCTTGAAGATGACAGCGGCGTGTCTACCGAAAGCTCGAAAAAGACTAGTTAACTTGCGAACTCTTAAGGTGCGGATCGTATCCTTAATATTTTCATTAATTAATATTTAATTAACAATAAGTAATCATAACAGGTAAGTAATATTTTAAAAATTACTTAGAGGGATTTTTTTGTTTAGGAATATTACGATATAAAAAACTTTTTTGCGATTTTGTCTGCCATTGAAAAGTAAATAAAGATATCAAGTCAGAATTTGATTGTATTTTCACTAAAAGAATATAAGTTCAACTAAACAATTTATTAAATTTTTCTAGTTATTATTTACGTCACATACTAAATTGAGTAAAACTGTACAAAATGCTGACCTAAATTATACTTCCAAAAGTCCCTCAGCGGCAAATTCCCGTTTCGTCCACCCAGAAGGTACACATGATCACCAATCAGAGTAGCACTGTGCTTAGATCTTGATGACGGCGCCGAGCATTCGACGTCGCAAGGCGCCACAGCGGTCCACATTTTAATTTAAGTTTAGATTTAAAGCGACCCCAGTGCGTTATCAATCCTGTAAAACAAGGATTTAATTAATATTCATGATAATCTTATTAAAAATCATTTTCTTTCTCTTACCATGTAAGATATATTTTTAAACGAAAATTTCTACAAATATGTGGGCATACGATTAGAGTTTTTCCTTAATTTGTTTATAATTTTATTATTTAACACTATTTATTATTGAAAATGAGAAATCTTTATCATTTAAAAATGTATTTAATAAAATTAGGAAATGCAATGGAAATCTACTTATTGTTATTTTTCAACATTCTAAAAATGAAGGTAAACCAAGAATTAATAATTAAACGGTAATCGTTAATAATCAAACGTAATAAACTGCAGATATAGGAACGAAAGCAGATAAATGTACAGGTAGGTTAACGATAACTAGAACAGAATGAAATAAAGGAAGACGCTAATATGCAACAAAATAAATGTGTTTACGAACACGTAAAATTTTTAACCCACCTCCAAACTTTTATACGATACTGCAGGCGCGGCTCGTGATGACGTATTTTGGTTTGCAGTACAATGATCCGAGTGCTTCGTGTATTCTCGTGTACTAACTGTAACGTTTGCTTAGTAAACACCGAAAACACACGAGGCACTCGTATCATTGTACTGCAAACCAAAATACGTCATCACGAGCCGCGCCTGCGATACTGTATTTGAACTACAAGGTGCTACTCAGAAATTCACGGAATGTGAAAAAAACACAATAAATTAGTCCTACAACTTATTCACTACCATTCCTTTCAAAGTCGATGTGTAGGAGGCCTTAATGGAATATTGAAAAGCAAAAATGTATCGAGAAAGGCAAAGATTAAAATGTATACGACTGTAATAAGAGCGATAGTTACGTATGCGTGTGAGACATGGGTATTGAATAAGGCGGAAGAAAAAAGGTTAGAGGTGTGGGAAAGGAAGGTGCTTAGGAGGATATTTGGCGGAAAGAAAATAGGAGACATATGGATAAGGAGAACAAATGATGAAGTGAGAGAACTTTACAAGGAAATAAATATAATAGGAGTCATAAGAGCACAAAGATTGCGATGGTTAGGACACATGGAGAGGATGTCTGAAGCAAGAATACCTAAGGCATTATTGACAAAAAGTATTGGAGGAAAGAGAAGGAGAGGTCGACCGAGAGCAAGGTCGAAGGAGGAAGTAGAGAAGGACATAGAAATATTGAAAATTGTCAGATGGAAGGTAAAAGCTAGAGATAGAAAGCTATGGAAAAGAACGATTAATCAAGCCATGGACCTACTAGGTTCGCAGAGCTAGTTATATATATATATATATATATATATATATATATATTCCTTTCAAAGTACTCTTCTTTCGCATGAGATGATCCCAGCGACTTGTGCATGATTGGAAATCTTTGCGTGTTGACGTGTTCAACACTGCTAGCGATTCGGTCTGTATCTCCTCAATCGTCTCGAAGAGCTTGAGCTTCAGTTTCTACTTCGGAAACAGCAAGAAGTCACAAGGAGCAAGATCTGGGCAGTAGGGTGGGCGGGGTAGTACTGCCATCTTCATTGAGGCTAGAAACTGACGACGCACAAGTGACGTGTGGGTTGGTGGATTGTCGTGGCGTAAGATTCCACGAATTGTTACCCCACTTGGCAAGCCGTTCCCGTCAAATGTTTTCTCTTAGTTGCCGAAGAATATCGCAATAAAATCGTCCATGAAATATTTCACCTAGTGGGAGAAATTCTTTGTGAACGATGTCATCAGCGTTAAAGAAGCAAATTAAGATTAACTTGAGGTTGAGTACTGAAGTTTGCTTCCCTTTCGGTAGTTTCTTTCAAGTCGGTTCACACATAAATACGATGTCGTTTTTGTTCAATGCTGAGTAACCTTGGAACAAATTTCATAGCAATACGCCCCGTGTTACAAATGCAAGGATTGTTCTCCTTCGGCCTTGCAAGATAGCATCACGTAGTTTTGCCACATTCTGTGGAGTGTTTTCCGTCGATGGACGCCCGGAACGCTCATCATCATCAACCGACATCCGTCCATTTTTGAAACGGTTGTACCACTCTTAAGTTTGTGTCTGGCTTAAAGCATCCTCACCGAAAGCATGTTTAAACATTTTCTGCTGCCGTTTTACCAAGTTTGAACCAGAATTTGATGCACGTTCTTTGCTCCTTCACATCAGACATTGTAGTGACTCATACGAAACTCAACAAATATTGTCAAATATAAACACAGAAACTGTTTGTTATTACCGTTTGACAGACTGACTTAGTATAGAGGTAGCTCACACCATCTAGCGCTATAGAGCTGTACTATCATCCATTCGCATGACACATTCATATTCCGGAAATTTCTGGGTAACATCTCGTATATAACGGGTGTTCAGAAACATTCGAAGTCAAGTGGGCCTCTGAACAAAAAATCGTATATCTTTACTTAAGTATAGCAAACGCCAAATACGTTGGCGCGAGGAGGGGGTACGCAGAAAACGTTTTTAAAAACGTCTACCCCCACTACTCAAGTAATTGTCAGAATATATTTGTCATTGACGTTTGACGGAACATAATGTATTTGCTAGGGAATCATAAAGTGATATACGCTCAGAGGTTAGAATTATCTGACATTTGATGTAAAACCAAATACAAATCTCCCCACTACTTCTAATCCTGCGCGAACTTACCCCACCTCGCGCCAACTTAATTGGCATTTGCTATATCTGATTTGTAATAATTATTAAATGTCAACTGTTGTCTGTCAAAAATCAATCTATCTCAGACATGACTTCATATTTTCAAGGACTACTTTGACTTCGAACGTTTCTGAACACCCGTTAGATATTCTAGTCACATAAATTAATTTTCATTTCAATTGCTACCCTACTTATTGCATCCTTATTTACAATTTTCAATTCTATTTTTATAGAAAAGTCGATTACTATTTCTTAGAAAAATAATTCTTTTATAACATTTACAACTATTAATTATTGTGTGACACTTTTGAACCCGCACTAATTTATATGTTTGATTATACACATAAATACGACGAAGCCAGAAAAATAATTACTTTAACGTTAATTTCCTCTAGATCTATTTTTAGTACATACGTACAAATTAGAATTTAGAAAATAAAATACTCGTTCCAAGCCTTTATTTTGAGTTAAATGTCGACGTAGATGCAATGCTATAAAAAATAAGAAATAAACTTTTTATCTTATATATTTTTAATTTATAATATCTCTATTACAATGCGAATCTTCTCACATAGTAATATAAATAGAATGTACACTGATCAATAACAAAATCACAAAAATGTTTATATGCAAATGACCTACCTTTATGCACCCAAATCAAGGTTTAAGAAGACGGAGAATGATAACGTGTCGAAGATCTGTAAGCTTTAGACAAGTATTATAAGAATTGGCGCTGACAACCTAGCCCTTCAAAATCCGAATCATGTGCCTTTCATTTGTGTAATAAAGAAGCCAACAAAGAGCTGAATGTTGAATTTGGTGGTGGTCGGATCGACCCTAAATATTTGGGCGAAACGTTAGACCGGTCTCTGACATTCAGACAGAACCTCAATAAAACTAGTCAAAATGTGAAGACCCGCAATACTGTATTACATAAACTTGACAGCAATTCATGAGGAGCGAATTGGGGACCTTGAGAATGGCAGCCATTGCACTGTCTTACTCTTCTGCTGAATACTAAGCTGCTGCATGGTATCGAAGCTCTCACACTAAGCTAATAGATATACTGTATTAACCATACTGTGATAACTTTTGTGATCGGTTCGATTAAATAAAACACTCGGTAATTAAAAATAACTATATTAATAACAAGTACACTCGATAATAACTAACAATAAGTAAGTATTTATTTTCATTTATATACACATTTATGTCTACGATGATCACTTGACGGTGATTACTGGTTGAATGAATCATCCTTTTCCTTGAGAGAGTATTCGAGATTAATCCAGTTTCGGCATTACGGACGGTTCTATGGCGCGCAGAGCCGGTGACGACATTGCTTAGGTCACCACCTGACGTAGCGTTGCATAACGCACATTAATAACGCACAATACAATGAGGATCGTCACCAGTATCTTTAGATCCACACCCAGTCTCTGATTAACGATCTTTTGTACCATGTCCCCGTCGAATATCAGACGACTCGCTGCAGCATAAAATGAATGGGCTAAGATTACCAACAACACTGATCTTCCTATACACGGCGATCTGGAGGGCGTCCCCGGGATCCGACTGAAATCTAACGGACTGATTTGGCTGGATATGGAAGTTCAGCAGCCCATCAATGTGAGTGATAACTGAATAGCCTTCCTCGAACAGCACCTTAAATAGAGGCATAGAGATTTAATTTCTAATCTCTCGGAACGTCTCCCAGGCATAACCTTCTCACGTGGTTTTTATATGAGTCCTTTTAATTTTGTTTCGTGGTCGAAGTTGCCTCCATTTCCACTCCATTGTTTCGTATCTCCCAGGGTTGTGACGTGTTTGAGTCTGATTAATAATTAATCGTGTGTTGTGTTGTTGTGTTTTTTTTTGTGCGGTCCTGTGTTGTGTGTGTGTAGTCTGTGTGTTCGTCGCTTTTTTGCGTGTGAGTCACTGGTCATCGGTCTTTTGCGTTTCAGTCATGTGTGTGTTTAATGTTTGTTGTTGTAAAGTGCGCCAATTGTCTGTATTTGCGTTACAAAGTATTGTATCTGTTGTGTTGTTGCGTTTGTGGAGTGTAATGTTATTAGCATATTGCCTAAGGCAAGTGCTAATTCGTCAATTGTGTTAGGTGTTGTGTTGTTTTGTTTTTGAGTCCAGGGGTTAGTTGTTGGGGGTGGTGCTGGTATGTATTTAGGTTTGGGTGTGGTTTTGTTTGTAGGGTTGTTTGGGTTGTTAGGACAGTTTATGAATGTAGATAGGTGAGGACCACCGCAGTTTGCACACTTTGGTGGGGTTGTTTTCGTTTTTGTACATAGGTGTGTCGAGTGTTCGTCTCCGCATTTCATACATTTGTAGTTCACGTTGCAGTTTTTTTGATGGTGGCATTTGTCTGGCATTTGTGACATTGTATTATGTCTGTCCGTTTGTTTAATGGTTCTATTTTAATTGTGAGTCCGCAGCAGTCGTGTATGTTGTAAATAGATTTGTACTGTCTCGTTAGTTCGATTAATACAAGTGGTGCCGGTATGGCGAGTTTACCGTTCATTCTTTTGATTTTTAATGTCGGGTAGCCTTTGTCAGTCAAGTCGTCTGTAATGTCAGTGTCGGTGATAAAGGTAGGAATGCCTCGCATAACCACCTTTAGTGTCTTTTCGCTTTTTAATTGAAATGTATAATATTGAATGTGTTCTTTGTCGAGTATTTGTTTATGTGTACGGTAGTCTTCGTCAGTTTTCGGTTCGATGTGTATGCCTGGTTTCACAAGTTTGTTTTGTTCAGTGTTGATGTTGTGTGTTTTAAGTATGTGTCGTATGTGTTCCCAATTGTCTTTTTCTGTTATTATTATTGGTGCGATTTTGCGTGGTTTTCGTGTTTCAGTTTTTGTGTTATGTGTAGTGTTTGTTTTGTCACTTACCCTGGGTGTGCTATCTGATGTTGAAGGCTGTGGGGTGAATTCGGTTGTTTCTTCTTCCATTTTTTTCCTCGGTTTTGGTTTCGAGAGCGTCGTATGAATTTTTTGTTTCTATCGGTATGGTTGTTTCGTCTGTTTTCGGCTTCTTTGTAAATTTCGGGTATATAAAGTCATCAGCTTTGTTTTCAGGTTGTTTCTTGTTCTGTGTTCGGTGGTGTCTTTTTTCTTCTTTAGGCGGTTCGGTATTGTTTTCTGGTATTCTGACTTGTATTTTCGGTTGATCTGGATCTACCATAAATATGTTCGGCGATGTCCGTAGAATTTGTTGTATGTCTCTTTCGTTGAACGTTCGGTCAATTACTTCGAGTGTGTCTTCCCTTAATTGCGGTGACCAGTTGATAGTGGTGTTCGGATTCAGTATTAATTTCGTTAATGTAACAATTCGCCCGGCCATTGCTTCCGGGTTCGCTTGACGATATTTCGTCGCAAGTTATCTCAACTGGAATACTGCTGGATCAGAAGAAGCAGTGAGAATTCGCGTTCTCACGTGGGCAATTGTCTCAACTAAATAGGGTCCGTACAGGCTACGGAAGATGAAACTGAATGCTTCGTAAATGGCAACTAGTAGATAGTCGCCTCTGCGACTGCGGGAATGTGAAGCAAACTATGGCCTACATAGTAAACGACTGCCCCAGAAGAAGTTTCCCTGATGTTAACCACGAGTTGAGCAAGGCAACTCCGACAGCACTGGACTGGTTGAAAAATTTGGATATTAGTGTATAAATTTATTGGAATTTACCTTGGATATATTAATTTGTTCTTTCTTGTAACGAGCGATCAAGATAATTCGTAATTGAGTCATTCATGAATCCGAAATCGTATGTCATTACTTGAACTGCACTTACATTACAAACGTCAAGTAAAATGTCAGTCGAATAACAATACCTGACGTTTCTAATAACGAGTGATCATTAAAATTTTCGCTCAAGTAAGCCATGTACACAAAAAGTATGTCCTAACTTAAGTTATTAGAGGAGATCTGTCATTATAATTTCAAACGCCATGATTGTTAAAAAATAATTTGAAATGCTGACTTTTATATTAAATATATTTATAATTTTTATACAAAGTAATAGAATATTATAAAAGATGTGTAAAATGTTGACCATTCTCCACCAAGCATAATCGCACTCTATTTCGTAGAGCATTGAAAACATTGATCAGTATTTGCCGTGAGTTATTGATGTGTTCACATTTTTCTATGATTTTATGTCTTAACTCTTGTAGATTATTAATTGGTGTTTCATAAATAATATTCTTTATATATGGCCACACAAAAAAATCCATGACTGTTAAATCACACGATCGTGGTGGATATGGAATCGCTGTATTTCTACTTATTATCCTATCGCCATAAAATTGTTGCAAAAACTGAATATTTTCAAGTGTAACGTGAGATGTAGCCCCATCCTGTTGAAAATATCCGACCTGGAGTTCATCATTAGTCAATTGATTAGTAAAAACACTGAGAATTTCGTTACGATATTTCTCCGATGCTATCGTGCCCTCAAAGAATATTGGTCCGATTAATCGGTGACGACTCATACCTACCCATACGCCTATTTTTTCTGGATGTAGAGGAACTTCTCTGTAGAAATGAAGATTTTCACTGGACCACATATGCATATTTTGCGAATTAACATAACCTTTCAAATAAAACCAAGCTTCATCGGTTAAAAAAGTATGATTTAAAATATTGTCTGTCATTGTTTGAATAAACCATCGGCAAAATTGTGTTCTTTTTTCATAATCCGTAGGTAATAGATTTTGTACAGAAGTTAATTTATATGGATACATGTGCAAGTCCTTTTTTAAAATTTTTTGACATGTTCCATACGAAAGCCCTACTTGTTGCGAAACTCTGCGAATAGATGTTTGAGGAGATTCGTTAATAATTTGTCTGACATTTTCAATTACGCCGCGACTTCTCTTGAGAGGAGGACCGCTTCCTTTCTTCCTTAAAATACTGCCTGTTTGACGAAAAAGATTTACACAATGCATTAGCGTTTCACGGAAAGTTTTATAGCTAGGAACAGTATTTGGATATCTCTCTTCAAACTCCGCAAGGCAATTTTCTATTGAATGCTGCCAAATACCATCAATTTTTTGAGATGTCAGGAAGTAACATTCTACCATAAACGCTTTATGCATATCATTAAAGGCAATTACTTTTTCTTTTGATGAAACTTTAAAATATATATTTGACACTGACAGATGTTTGAAATAACATCTTAATGACTAAGGCCACGACATAATTTTTATATACACGGCCAGCTACGAGTGAAAATTTTAGTGATCGCTCGTTATAAATGCAGTTCAAGTAACGACATACGATTTCGGATTCATGAATGACTCGATTACAAATTATCTAGATCGCTCGCTATCTATATCGCTTCTAATACGAAATAAATAAAATAACAAATTATATGCAACGGCTAAACTATTGGCAGTCTTCTTATAATATTGATAATGATCCATTGTCTCAGTAAATATCTATTAAATATTTAAGCTTTACATACGACTTTCGAAGTCAACTTTTTCGGAGCATGCTCAGCACGTCGATAAGTTGATAATTTCGCTGTCGTTGAAATACGCTTCTATTGCATTGCAAATCAAGGTCAACGATCCCAATGAAAGTTTCTGAAGTAGTTGAGTTTTAAAGTGAATGGAAGTAATTAAGTATTCCAGTCTCTTAGAAAAGCAAGCAATTAGAGGCTTGGATGGAGAGTGTCAAAAACACGGCGCTTTCTGTCAATCTGATTAGGAAAATATGAACAGACTCACAGGGATCTGGATCAAAATAACAAAATATTTGAGAAAGTAAGCTACTGCGCAGCAATCTTCCGATGTGAGCCAAATCTTCGATAATGTGTGGCATAAGAGACTACCATATAAGATTAATTAATTTCGATATTATAATATTCACAACCTTATATTAAAGGAGTTCATGTGTTCATGAGTTCTATGTATTTTCTATTATTTTGTCGATGTTATTGTGTGGCGGAGTTGAAAAAAAATACATTTAAATAACATGGGAAGAGTGTCTCCATCTATGTATTCTCCCTGATATGTATCGTAAATTCAGACAGATATTTACGCAACTAACCTAAAGCGTCATACACCAATATTTTCATTAATATACGGCCGTATTCACCATACTAAAATTAACAGCTAGTTAACTAACAGTTCTATACGTTTAGCCGCGCTGTTAAGGTTAGCTGAAATTCACCAACGTAAAATAACTGCTGGTTTATTAACCGATTGTTTAGACCAGGGGTAGGGAAGTTAAATGGACCGAAAAATCACTGATTGCAGCGCCATCTGACGATTCTGCTAGCGAAATTTAGCGTTTGTAGTATTTAAACGCGATAGGTGACAGCACTTCCGCTTTTCTTGTTTGTTGGTATTTCACCATACATATTTGATATTCGTATTGTGTTGTGAGCTGTTGTATTGTTATTTTGTATATGTAATTTGGATATAGTTTCGTAAATCTTGTGAGTTGTTTTATAGTAGTGTAATATAGTGTGTTATAGAGGACAATTTTTTTTTCTAATATCCCGGGGGTTATATTCAGTAGTAATGTAAGAACCGAATGATACAAATAATTGAATTATGTATTAAAAGCTTTCTTTTGCGTTTAGAATGAGTGGTGGATATATTCGAGCATGTTCTGTGAAAGGATGTTATGATCGAAAATGTACCAGGTAATTTATCAAAACTATAATGCAAATAAATCTGTTAATAAAAATAAAAAATTGTTTCTAGACATCAGATTCCAGTAAAAGATCAAGCGATAAAAATTTTTAAATTCTATAATTCATTATTGTCAATAGAAATATCATTAAACAGTTCTTGTTATTGAGGAAAAAGTGGAATCAACGCAAATTAAAACCAGAGATTTGGAAGCGATTTTTTTTAAAATGAAGTAAGTTGCTGTATTGTGGAACGGCCGTAATGGTAATAACCTAGAATTTAATATGTCACAAGTTAATAAAATTTACGAAACTTTTTGCAAGTCCTAGACGAGATGCTACTATAGCTTGAGAGAGTCCAGTTTCTATTAAGGAAATAATCTTTACCTTATTAAAATAGGATATTGAAACCATATAGAAAATAATTCAAAAAACGAGACTTTGGCAAACTGCAAATCTATAACTTGATTAATTATTCGAAAATAAAACACTTGGCTTAGTTTCACGACTTCTTTAATTAGATATACTAACAATTGTTTCGGCTATTAGGCCATTATCAAAGAGCTATCTAAAACTAAACTTACTCTACTCAAGGTTAACTTATATACCTGTGTTCATTATGGGTGGGAGAATGTGGGTAATTGATATTTAAAATTGCATCGATATAGGGGGTATTTACGAATTCTAATTGCGTGTTTGTGATAACTCGATTTTGTTTTTGGGCTTTTTTAATTTCAAAAATCTCTAATATATTTAACTTTTTACTTTTTACTACATTATGAATGAGGTTACAGCTATTTATATCGGGTAAGTGGTTCTGGTCTATACAATGTTCTGCGAACCCTGTGTGTTTAACACTATATTTTATATCTCTAATATGTTCTGTTAACCGTTTATTAATACATCTGCCACTCTGTCCGATATAAATAGCTTCACAATTCTGGCATTTTATGGAATATACTCCTGATTTATCTAAGTTATCTATTTTATCTTTAGTATTATTCAACAATGTACCTAAATTTACTTTATTTATCCACACTATGTTAATGTTGAGTTTCTTTAGTAAGTTGTTTATTTTCTGTGTTATGGGAGGGATATAGGTGATTACATGCCAACTAGGTTTCTTTAATTCGTTTATTTCTGGGTATAACAATTTTTGAAGTATTTTCCTTTCTTTATGTTTTATCAACTTATCGATGATATCTGGGTTGTAACCATTATTTTTTGCTATTATTTTAATTGTGTTCATTTCATTATTAAAGGCTTCCTTATTTAGTGGTATACTTGTTGCTCTATGTATATAGCTATGGAAAGTTGACATTTTAATTTTTTGTGATTGATTTGCGTTAGCGTGTACTATATTATCCGAAAACGTTGGTTTTCTATATATTTTATATAATAACTTATTGTCTTTTTTGGGTATTGTAATATCTAGGAAATTCAATGTGTTATTGTGTTCTTTTTCTATAGTAAACTGTATTTTGGGGTTTAGTGTATTAAGTAGTTTTAGGAATTCTGTTAATTGTCTATAGGTTCCCTTCCAAATACACAGAATGTCATCTACGTACCTAGCCCAATAATGTATTTGCCTTGTAATGGTATTATTAATCACAAGGCAAATACATTATTGGGCTAGGTACGTAGATGACATTCTGTGTATTTGGAAGGGAACCGATAGACAATTAACAGAATTCCTAAAACTACTTAATACACTAAACCCCAAAATACAGTTTACTATAGAAAAAGAACACAATAACACATTGAATTTCCTAGATATTACAATACACAAAAAAGACAATAAGTTATTATATAAAATATATAGAAAACCAACATTTTCGGATAATATAGTACACGCTAACGCAAATCAATCACAAAAAATTAAAATGTCAACTTTCCATAGCTATATACATAGAGCAACAAGTATACCACTAAATAAGGAAGCCTTTAATAATGAAATGAACACAATTAAAATAATAGCAAAAAATAATGGTTACAACCCAGATATCATCGATAAGTTGATAAAACATAAAGAAAGGAAAATACTTCAAAAATTGTTATACCCAGAAATAATCGAATTAAAGAAACCTAGTTGGCATGTAATCACCTATATCCCTCCCATAACACAGAAAATAAACAAATTACTAAAGAAACTCAACATTAACATAGTGTGGATAAATAAAGTAAATTTAGGTACATTGTTGAATAATACTAAAGATAAAATAGATAACTTAGATAAATCAAGAGTATATTCCATAAAATGCCAGAATTGTGAAGCTATTTATATCGGACAGAGTGGCAGATGTATTAATAAACGGTTAACAGAACATATTAGAGATATAAAATATAGTGTTAAACACACAGGGTTCGCAGAACATTGTATAGACCAGAACCTCTTACCCGATATAAATAGCTGTAACCTCATTCATAATGTAGTAAAAAGTAAAAAGTTAAATATATTAGAGATTTTTGAAATTAAAAAAGCCCAAAAGCAAAATCGAGTTATCACAAACACGCAATTAGAATTCGTAAATACCCCCTATATCGATGCAATTTTAAATATCAATTACCCACATTCTCCCACCCATAATGAACACAGGTATATAAGTTAACTTTGAGTAGAGTAAGTTTAGTTTTAGATAGCTCTTTGATAATGGCCTAATAGCCGAAACAATTGTTAGTATATCTAATTAAAGAAGTCGTGAAACTAAGCCAAGTGTTTTATTTTCGAATAATTAATCAAGTTATTACAAGAATGTTTCACCAAGAAATATCCGCGAAGTCAACCAATGAAATGCAAATCTATATTGCCATTTCATTGACAATCGATATAATCAATCAGGGGCAAAATCTACATTGTGACAATTTCCTAAAATTTAAAATGACATCAATGACCAAAATTTATTACTCGCAGTTGTACATACTTCTAAATTGTATGTTTTCCAATTTTTTAGATCATGAGCAACTATCTCAAAATACACAAGTTCAGCTAAAACAGTTGAAAAAGATTAAATCGTGTGAGATGTGCATGCTAAAACTAACAACAACAGAGAATGAAAACCATCATTTGTTAATCCAAGCGAAAAGATATTCCGCTAAGTGTTTATTGTTGCCTACAACGGAATTTGTACAAATTTTTAAGGAAATCGACAAAATAATCAACACCTCATTGTCCAAATATTGTTTATGCAGTAATATTTGTAAAAAAATTGCAGATACAGTTGTCAACAATATACAGTTTCATACAATCATTTGTGAAACTCACGAAAATGTTAAGTATTTTATGGTTACCGAAATTACGAAATTATCCATATTTTCTTGGGTAAGTCGTATAAACAAAATTATTAATGGGGATTCGCGTTTTCATCCACAACAAAATTGTGATCCTGTGTTGCGATTAGCATATCGAAAGTTTTGCCAAAGGAGAAAGTAAAAAATTACTTCTTCTAGGACTATTTTCTTTAAATGTTATTCAATTGATGTTGCAGATACTTCTTAGTGAAACATTTTAGTAATTATTGATGTATTTGGTAGGAATAACACACTTGGCTATATTTCACAAATTTTTATTATATTCTCTAATATATATGTTTCGGCTATTATGCCATTCTCAAAGAGTTTCTTAAAACTTAGTTAATCTATGTAACAATGTAACTTATATACCTAGTTTTAGTGATGAGGTGGTGGTTAGATGATATTTACAATGGTGTCTATGATGGGGGTGTTTATAAATTCTAGCTGTGTATTAGTGACTATTAAAGTGAAGCAAAAACAAATTGCATGTCGATGCGACAATTCACATCAAGCTTTGATACAAAATAATACAAATCTGTATAAACAAATTTGTATCTGTATATGCATGGACACACAGTACGTATTTACCAGCTTTTGCTTCAACTACCAGACGCATGCGTTTCTGTGTAACCACTTTGTCAATGATAGGTTTACGAAGACCAAAGACTGTAGGTACACTTGCGGTCATGTAGCAAGCCACCTGGCGACGAGTTAATGGACTCACAGTAATATGCGTATTTTTTCTTCTTTTCCAGTAATAGCTTAGCTATTCGAGAAGAAACACCTTGCACCGGCGTGGTCGGTTTTGTCCGTCAGATGGCATGAGGTTATCTGATGTCTTCGGATAGGACAAAACTTGCTACATGACCGCAAGTGTACCTACAGTCTTTTGTCTTCGTTAACCTATCATTGACAAAGCGGTTACACAGAAACGCATGCGTCTGGTAGTTGAAGCAAAAGCTGGTAAATACGTACTGTGTGTCCATGCATATACAGATACAAATTTGTTTTTATACAGATTTGTATTATTTTGTATTAAAGTGAAATTAAAATTAAAAAAGCCCAACAGTAAAATGTAATAGTCACTAATACACAGCTTGAATTTATAAACACCCCCATCGTAGACACCATTGTAATCATCACCTAACCACCACCTCATCACTAAAACTAGGTATATAAGTTACATTGTTACGTAGATTAAGTTAGTTTTGAGAAAGGTATAACAGCCGAAACATATATCTAAGAGAATATAATAAAAATTTATGAAATATAGCCAAGTGTGTTATTCCTACCAAGTACATCAATTATTTAAATGTTAGCTATAACTCACAATTTAATAGGATTTTAACTATGTTAACATTAGGGGTTATGAAAAGAAAGAAACGTATTATTAATAAATTACGATTTACAAACTTTTGCAAAGAATATTTTATAAATTTGACAATACCGACTGTATTGCAAGTTTTCACTTTTTTTGGCCTATCTTACAGTTGTTGCAATGTGCGACATCCATTTTAAACTTTTGTATTGTTTTCCTTTCTTTTGTTATAATATTTTTTCATTTATTTGTAAATCTATGTATATTTTTTCTTTTTTGTGTTGCATATTTATATACAATATATATTATGTACTTTGTACCAAATCATATAAATATGTACTTCTTTTCACATAGCATGTATGTGTAATATTCATTTGTTTTGTATTTGACATTGATTCATACCAAAAACTTTTTTGTCGATGTATTTAGATGACAATTGGCATAATGCAAATATTTTGTACATGTATCTAATAAATGTTTTTATAATATAGTATTTTATTATTCCTTACCCATACATTTTAGTCCAAGGACATATTATATTCTGATATAAATGAATTTATTCAGAAGCAAATTATTACTACGTTTTTTATTATAATATTTTGGCGAATTATGTACTAAATTATAAGTAGAGAACGGACACGCTTACCACCCAGTGCAGTACTGGCGAAAGGCTGTATTTCTAAAATATTTAATTTTATTTCTATAATTGGAAAACGAACGGGTGGTGATCTATAAAATTACGAAATACATATTTATTTGTTGAAAAGTTGTATTTCTAAAGTTTTTAATTTTATTTCTATAATTGAAAGATTTTTATTTGTTCATTTTGTCGTCCAAGTTGAGTAAAGGAGTATTAATATTGACTAGCAATAGTTTCTCAAGGTTTTCTTCTGTCTATTTTGTTCTCTTTGTATTAAGTACATCCTTATAAATAGAAAACGTCCTTTCTACATCGCAACTGTTTATAGGTGCATACTGGAAATATAATTTTATTTCTTCATATTTAGCCGTTCGATTTTGTGGAATTGTCTCCATACATAATTGCTGCAATGTAATTAAATCTGGATTTCTATTAAGAATTGCTTCAAACTTTTGCCGAAGGCCACATCCGAAGTCACTTGGAATACTTTTCAAATTATTAACAGCCACATCTAATGTGGTTAATCCGTCATTTAATTTGAGATTTCGATTTTCAAAATAAGTGATTAGTTTTGGCAATTTTCCAAAGTGATCGTGAAGAAAGTACAACTGATTTTTTAAATTTGGGATTTGTGTGAGCTCCTTGCACTCACCAATACTTCTAGCATCCTCCTTTAGCAGTGTTACGAAATGTTTTAGACTATCGAAATTCTCAGCATAATAACTAGTAGCTTCCAGCCATGTTCCCCATCTAGTTATTACTCGAGTGGGAGGCAGTGACAGAGATGGAAATTTTTCCCTGAAAAGAGCTACTCTCAATGGTGCTTTTCTGAAAACTTTTTTAAAAGCTGATACAAGTCTATCAACTTCCGGAAAGGTGTCTCTGATATATTCACAGATTCTGTGGAGAGCATGTGCTACACAAGTAATATGCAGCATATTAGGATATGTTTTCTTCAATAGTCTGCCTGTTTTTAACATATACGCAGCACTATCACTAACAAATAAAAATATTTTTTCTTTGTACGTGGCGTCCGAATGAAGCATTTTTTGCATATTCTCCTTAATGGTTTCAGCAACTGTTTCCGCATCAACTCTATTTATAACACTTGTTGCTATTACATATGAGTTATAGGGAATAGTTGGATGTAGTACACCAGCTACAACATTTACCACACAGGGTCCTAACATATCCACCGTTTCGTCGGCGCTTATACATATGTATTGATTTAAAAAATGGCTTCTAATGCGTTCTACTGTTCTCGTATAGCACCTAGAAACATAATATTTGCGTAAAGTTGATTCATCAGGAACATTTCGACCAGTATATTTTTTCAGAAATATTTTTAAAGTAGGGGTTGCTAAGTTTATTTAATGGAATATTAGCCGCCATAAAAGTTTTACAGAGTTCAGATGTGTTTGCGATCCTAAGTGACGAATTTTTGACGATATTTTACGGATTTTGTAATAAATTTCGGAATCACTGACAATGGACATACAATCAGTATGACCGCCAATCCAACTCGCCATTGTTTTACAATGCCGTTTTCGACATTCTTCCATATCATGTCTGAAAAAGTAACTTAAACTATGCTCTAGATCTAAATAAATGAAAACTAAAAATGTGTGCGTAAGTTATTGAAACTGAACGAAATTCAATGCACACTCTTACGTCGAAATAATTGATAGAAATAGATTCAATCAAACGATATTAAACAGGATCTATCACAAAAATTACGATGTAATTAACAGTTAAAACTATGAAAACAAGAAACTTACTCACAGCACTTTATTTATCTTACGAAATATAAACTAATAAATAAAATACATTATAAAAACCCTGCTTCTATCTACGCTCATGAAAACACTTTAAAAAACACTATATTCTCCGAATACAATAGCTGGCTTGTCCATTGTTATCGCGGCGAGACCAGGTATCCGAGTAAGTCAAACAAATACTTCATTGAATTACGCCGGGATGTACTGAGCGACGTTATACACAATTCCAATTGCCGATTGCGTTTTATGGAAATTGCGTCCGTTCTCTAATTATAAGTAAACCTGGAATGTATTATAAATTGCAAATTATTTAAAAGATATCCTATTGATTGCTAAATAAAAAAGAAGTTAATTAGCTATTTTATATAGATATCATGTTTACTTATAATTTAGTACATAATTCGCTATAACTAGTATTTTAAATTTCGTGGTCACAGTCAATCTACGAACCTAGAAAGAATGCAACTATAGATTTCTATTTGTTACGCTAGCAGAATCGCAAGACGGCGCTGTTGTCTATCTCACGTCTCTCTTCAAGGAGTTGCCGTTCTAAGGTATTCTTTTTCTATGGTTTAGACTAATTCCTAGCAACCCCGGCGTATTTCCCACAATATTTATGGTTGTAAGCTATCTTCATATATAAAAATTCTCTTAAATAATCCAAAGATTCTGCAGTACACAGAATCTTTGGATTATTTAAGAGAATTTTTTGATGAGCGTATAATTAGTCGAAATACTGAAATTGCCTGGCCGGCACGTTCATGCGATTTAACACCTTGCGACTTCTTTTTGTGGCCTTATCTAAAAAATAACATATTTCGAACACCTATATTGAATTTGAATGATATGCGACAGAGAATCGAACAGAAATGCATGGAAACTTATAACAATCCAGTAATGTTGCAGAATATCATCAGAAATTTTGAACGGAGGATTTTAAAGTGCATTGATCTTGAAGGACAACATTTTCAACATTTGTTATAGTTTTCAATAAATACCTGAGCAGTTAACGTTCCCTGAAAAATATTGGTCCAATGATTCGCCTTTGTCTTATCGCTGCCCAAACACCAATTTTCTCTGGATGTAGCGATTCTTCATTAATTACATGTGGATTTTCACTACTCCAAATTCTCGTATTTTGTTAATTTAGGTATCCCGTTTTATAAAACCATGCTTCATCAGTAAACATGACTCTTTGCGAAAGTTCTCCATTATTGTTCATATTTACAAACCAATTACAAAACTGTAGTCTACGTGGGTAATCAATTTCTAACAATTCTTATACTGCTGTGACACGGTATAGATAAAGTTGCATATCTTTTTTTAATAACTTGTGAGTTGTACCAACAGAAAGGTTTACTTGTTGACTCAAATGTCGAACAGATGTTTGTGGTTCATTTTCCATTATTTCTTCAACACGATTGACAACTTGGTGTACGTTTCTTAACTGCTCCGCTGCCTGATTTTCTTAAGAGACTACCAGTTTCAGAAAAAAATTTTAAAGTTCTATCCAAAGTATTCTCAAATTGTATATAATCTATTACAAAATGTGGAAACTCAACTTGAAATTCTACCATGCAATCTTGAACTGAATAAACCCATAAACCACCAACTTTATTACCACTTCGAAAATAACCCTGGACTAAAAAAATTTTATGTTCTAAAGTGAAAACAATTTTAAAACTGAGAAGCAATTTATTTAAACCAGAATCGACGCCCGATTATTTTATGCACTAACTGATATTTGTGTTTGACATTATCAAATGTCATTTGGATTTACGTTTACGGAACAACAAACACATACTAATATATTTGCGTCTTATTCTATCAAAATTTCAAAGTAACCTAGATTGACTTTTCAAATGAACACTTGTTATAACGAGCCATCGAAAAAATTCATAATTGGAGTAGACTGTGAAATTGGGTTGGTGCTTTAACCACTTCCACATAATGAACACTTGATATAACGAGCCATCGAAAAAATTCATAATTGGAGTAGACTGTGAAATTGGGTTGGTGCTTTAACCACTTCCACATAATGACATTTATTATTTGACATTGAAACTATAAGATTGTGTCAAATTTTTCAAAACTCTTATTAAGAAAATTGTTTGTGTTTAGATGTAAATGGACAACATTTTCAACAACTTCTGTAGCTATATGTAAATTTTGATTATGATTTCGATAATAAATAAATTATTTGTTTTCTTTTTTGCTGTAGTATCATTTCAATGCCATAACCTTTTTTTACAATGAAACCAAATGAAACTGTCAAGCATCAAGTAATGTGTCATTATGTGGAAGTGGTTAAAGTATCAACCCAATTTCACAGTCTACTCTAATTATGAATTTTTTCGATGGCTCGTTATAATATACGAAAACGTGCACGTCATTTATTGAACTTTCGGCGTGACAAATCTGTAGCAAAGAAAATACCTATACACCTGATGAAATTCAACGTTAATATCGCCGCATAAGTTTGCAGGACTGAGATTGTTGACAAATTTGTCATTTGACAAATGTGTTCTGTCATTCAACAAATGTGTTCTATCTTTGACAAATATGTTCTGTCATGTGTTTCCTTGTTGTTTGTACGTTTTTATTAGTATTCACCGTTTTTATCTCGTCTTCATTACAAACAGTTATTCGCATAACTAAACGTTCTCTAGCCAGAGTAAATCGCTAATTGCAGCTGCAATCGCGTATTTTAAGGAAGAACGTGATAATGGCGGGTCGATGTTATTATTAACGGCAATACGTGAGGTGAATTATATTTGTTATTCATACAATACTATATAATGAATTACATTATTTATAGCGTGTATCTGCAACATTTTTTTATTAATGTTAGAAAAGAAAGGGACGATGAAGATAGTTCATCAGACTGATGTGTTTTTATCTTCGTTAATACAATTAATGATCATTAATATCCTTCTATACGTCTGTTTACTATTATATTGATGAAATGTGTTCCATATTGTAATATTTGTGTATAAATAAATTGCATCTGTTTCTACAGGGTGGCCCAAAATGACCGAAGGAAGGGGTTTTAATTCCTTATAACTTTTTATTATAATTTTTTTTTTTGTTTTCAGTATTTTGTAAAGAAGACTTGGGGAATTTAAAATGGAACAGTATACAATTGAACAACGTGCCAAAATCGATGACCTTTATTTCTCAAATCAACGATCCATTGCGAGATATAATTTTTTTAAAAATATTCTCCATTAATATACTGTATTTAAAATTTAAAAAAATTAATAATTATGTCTTAAATAAGAAGTTATAATGAACTCAAACCCCTTCGGTCATTTTGGGCCACCCTGTATTTAATAAAATCGTTAAAAAAGCGGTTTTCTTTATTAAACGCCAAGGTTATATCAGATAAATAAACAAAAGTTTAAACAATAAATTTATTAACTAATATGTATGCTGAATTTCATTAATTGATGTAGCAGACACTTCTTGGTGAAACATTTTGTAATTAACAAATTATTATAAAAACACACTTGGCTATTTCACAATTTTTTATTAGATCTATGTCTAACATATGTTTCGGCTGTTATGCCATTGTCAAAGAGTATCTTAAAACTAACTTACAATACGGTCCTTTTAACTTTTATACCTATATTTTAGTGCTAGGGTGCTGGTTGGGACATATTTACAATCACGTCTATTATGGGAGTGTTAACAAATTCTAACTGTGTATTCGTAATTATTCTATTTTGTTTTTGTGATTTTTTAATTTCTAGTATTTCTAATAAATCTAGTCTTCTACTTTTTATTACGTTATGTAACACGGTGGAGCTATTCATATCGGGCAAATGGTTTTGTTCGATACAGTGTGTCGAAAAACCTGTGTTTTTATTACTATACTTTATATCTCTTACGTGTTCGGATATGCGTTTTTTAATGGATCTTCCACTTTGCCCTATATATATAGCTTCACAGTCATTACATTTTATTGTGTATACTCCTGATTTTTCTATATTTTCTATTTTATCTTTGTTATTATTTAACATTGTACCTAATTTTGTTTTATTGCTACATATGATGTGAATATCTAATTTTCTTAATATTTTGTTTACTTTGTCTGTGATTTGGGGGATATATGTAATTGCGTGCCAAATGGGTTTATTTTCTTTTATTTCCGGATATAAGAATTTTTTCTGAATATTCTTTTGTTCTTTTCGATTTAATATTTTGTCTACTATGTTGGGATTGTATCCATTATTTTCTGCTATTTTTTTAATATATATTATTTCTTCTTTAAAAGCCTCAGTATTCAATGGTATGTGAGTTGCTCTATGTATATAACTGTGGAATGTTGACATTTTTATTTTAGTATCTTGTTTCGCTTCCGCATGTATTATATTATCTGCAAATGTTGGTTTTCTGTAAATTTTATATGCTAGATTGTTATTGTTTCTGTATATGGTAATATCTAAAAAATTTAATTTGTTATTTTCTTCTTTGTCTATTGTGAATTGTATTTTGGGGTTTAATGACTAACAGAATTCTTGAAATTATTAAACTCATTAAACCCCAAAATACAATTCACAATAGACAAAGAAGAAAATAACAAATTAAATTTTTTAGATATTACCATATACAGAAACAATAACAATCTAGCATATAAAATTTACAGAAAACCAACATTTGCAGATAATATAATACATGCGGAAGCGAAACAAGATACTAAAATAAAAATGTCAACATTCCACAGTTACATACATAGAGCAACTCACATACCATTGAATACTGAGGCTTTTAAAGAAGAAATAATATATATTAAAAAAATAGCAGAAAATAATGGATACAATCCCAACATAGTAGACAAAATATTAAATCGAAAAGAACAAAAGAATATTCAGAAAAAATTCTTATATCCGGAAATAAAAGAAAATAAACCCATTTGGCACGCAATTACATATATCCCCCAAATCACAGACAAAGTAAACAAAATATTAAGAAAATTAGATATTCACATCATATGTAGCAATAAAACAAAATTAGGTACAATGTTAAATAATAACAAAGATAAAATAGAAAATATAGAAAAATCAGGAGTATACACAATAAAATGTAATGACTGTGAAGCTATATATATAGGGCAAAGTGGAAGATCCATTAAAAAACGCATATCCGAACACGTAAGAGATATAAAGTATAGTAATAAAAACACAGGTTTTTCGACACACTGTATCGAACAAAACCATTTGCCCGATATGAATAGCTCCACCGTGTTACATAACGTAATAAAAAGTAGAAGACTAGATTTATTAGAAATACTAGAAATTAAAAAATCACAAAAACAAAATAGAATAATTACGAATACACAGTTAGAATTTGTTAACACTCCCATAATAGACGTGATTGTAAATATGTCCCAACCAGCACCCTAGCACTAAAATATAGGTATAAAAGTTAAAAGGACCGTATTGTAAGTTAGTTTTAAGATACTCTTTGACAATGGCATAACAGCCGAAACATATGTTAGACATAGATCTAATAAAAAATTGTGAAATAGCCAAGTGTGTTTTTATAATAATTTGTTAATATGTATGCATCCACTTCATTTGTATACCGCCTCATTCTGAGCAAACGCAACGATCCGAATGTATGAATATTTCTCCCGCTCCGAATAAAAATCCCCTGAACGCTTTTAGCCAATCACAAAACAGTCTGTCGCGCAACCATTTGACAATTAATGTCACAAATTAGTGTCACCACTGTCACCCTATACGGAGTCTCTTAAGCGTTTGAATAGTGATCATGCCGCCTTATACACTAGAAGAGAAAGCCGAAATGATGAAATGGTATCACGCTGATAATTCTTATGAAAGAGTATGTGACTTATTTGCCGGAAGGTATGCCGACAGGCCCATCCCGAACAAAGCTACAATTTGTAGACTTAAAAAGAAAATAGACATTACTGGTTCTGTACAAAATTTAAAACCATTATTCCCAAATCGCAGAGTTCCTAATGATACGTCCATTTTAGTATGCGCTGCAATAGAACTAAATTGAAATTTGACACTTAGCGATATTTCCAATGATTTAGGCATATGCTGCTCTTCCGTTAACCGCATACTAAAATTAAATGGTTTTCGTAATTATAAATATTCCAAACATCATCAATTATTTTACGGCGATGAGTTTAAACGGATGAATTTCCGTTATTATATAATTAATTTCTCATTATGAACAATTTATTTTATTATTTGTAAGAGTAAATTTTTCTTTACATTACTAGAATTTAATTTAGTTTTTATTAGTTCTGAAATTTATTTAGTATACTATGAATAGTTTTTGTGACCTTTATTATTAAAATTTAATTTATTAAATCTCTTGATGCCTTATTTGCAATTTTCTTGATCGCTTATTAATAATATCATTACGCTTTGTGTAACCATCGTCAGTATAACGTATTGCAATTTACTCATTACCATAACACAGGACTAAACAATTTATAGTCCTTTAATAGTAATTTGGTAATCAGATAATTTTTCTAACGCGGCTCCATAATATGTAAGTATGTATGACGATTGCACATTCGGATCGTTGCGTTTGCTCGGAATGAGACAGACTGTGTTGTGATTGGCTAAACGCGTTCAGGGGATTTGTATTTGGAGCGGGAGAAATATTCATACATTCGGATCGTTGCGTTTGCTCAGAATGAGGCGGTATATTTTATTATGAATTACTACTTCAACATAACCTAAATATCTGCCATGTCACGTCAATTATTTGATACATATAACCTATAATAGAGAATCATTATTCATTACATAACAAAGATGCACATCTTGCTACTCATCAATGACGTGCACGTCTCCGTATCGTAAAAGACCTATACTATTATTAATGATAATGTTGGCGTTTGACATTTTAGGTTAGTTGCTCAAATATTAGTCAGAATTAATTTACGATACATACCAAGAAAAATACATAGAGGGAGCTACTCTTCTCATGTTATTTAAATGTATTTTTTTCAACTCCGCCATACAACAACAACGGCAAAACTGCCGTCGGACAAAAGTGAACTCCTTCAATATAAGGTTGTGAATAGTATAATATCAAAATTATTATACGCTTGAAAAAAAGTGTATTTATTTGTAATAGTTTACCTATATAATATTTCCAGGATAATAACATGTTATATCAGTGTATTGCGAGATATTCTACATAGCTATAAATGAAAAGTATTATAAGAAAAGTTTATTTTTCAACATATGATCCACTAACAGTTACACACTTATATAATGAAACAGATATGCAAAATACATATCCGTAACTGTAAACATGGACAAACACCTCGTATTTTTAGCATTTACTTCTGTTCAATACATATGTTTCAGCCATCTAGGCCTCATCGGTTGAACTAGTGAAGCAATGTATATACAAAACAACGCATCTGTATCTGTATCTACATTTACGCTAAAATCGTCTCCAAGCCATAACCAGTTTCGTTCTATCAGGCGACACCAATTTAATCAGTGACATCTGATGGAAGAAAGCGACTAGGTCAGAAAAGGCGACCTTCCGCTCGAATAGCAAAGCTATTACAAAAAAGCGGAAAAATACGTATATTGGTGCTGTCCATTAACACGCGCCAGATGGCGGTAAATATACAAAAAGGAATTGAAGATTGTTTGTACGGGCATGTAATAAAGTATTTTGTTTTCACTTCACTTTTCATTTTCAATTTATTTTCAGTCGGCAGTTTTTCTATATTTATATTTTAAAAATATTTTTTTTTAGCAAAAAATTATTTTCCGATTAATATAATTTATTAACATAAAAAATATACTTTTAAATTGTATTAATAATTTGTTGAAATAAATTTTAAATTGTATTTATAATCTTACTTTTTAAATAGTTAATTAAAAGTTCTTACAATCCAAGGGGGATTTTCATATTATTTACCTAGACATGAAAAAATTAAGTTGTAACTTAATTTATTCATTGTTGTAAACTTTTACTGACAAATACCTGTAACATTTGGATTTATACTTATTAAGTTTAGTCCAAATCCAGAGTTTTGCTGTTTTTCCAGCTCTTTATTTAACCAAAAATGAGTAAAAAGTTACACACTTATTGCAGCGTTTTCTAATAAAGTTATATCTTCAAAAAAAATTCTTTTGGTCTTTAAAGAAACGCCTCCACCGCTTCTTTTAGACAATCATATGAAGAAAGATGTCATTCATGCACATGCTTTTTAATTTAGGAAAGAGATAATAACCACTCGGTTTGTAATATAGATCTTCTATCTCTATAAAGCGACAGTTGTTGATTATTTCTCGGACTTAGCGGGCCTTGTGAACTTTGCAATTGTCATGGAGCTGCATAATATTTTGAGCAAAGTATTGGGGTCCTTTTTGCTGTATGACAGTTTATAAATTTCGAATTGTTTCCTTATATACATCTCCTGTAACTATGGAGTGTTTCTTCGTGTATTCAATTAACAAGATTGGTTTTGTATGCCAAAACATCATCGCCATCAGTTTTCCAGATAAATTTTGCGTCCTTGCGTGGTGATACACCCACGTCTCATCACTTGTTATAATTTTCGAAAAAGTTCGTTTGCTAAAATTCTCAAATTTTTCTCTCAAATTTGTTACCGACACAATTTTTGTTCGAGAGTAAGCAATCTGGAAATCCATCGTGCGGACACTTTGTTCATTTCTAAATCATCATGTAAATTTTTTAATATTAAGGCTTCTGATATATATACTTCAACAGCAATAATTGCCACCTTCTTTCTTGGATCTGCCAGAATATGTTCTTCGACTTCCTTAAAGAATTTCCTCAATTCTTGCTTCGATAGGCCTTGCGTATCTTGGAGCGTCTTGAATTGATTCCCTGCCCCATCAAAATTGCTTATGTCAAAATTTTACTATAAATATGTCGGCACGTCTTCCTTATACACGATAGTCGTTCCCTGATTAATATTTTGGGTCCATTTCCTTCCTTCGTCAAAAATTTTATCACACTTCTATGTTCTAACTGAATTTTACTCATTTTTGGTTAAATAAAGAGCTGTAAAAACAGCAAAACTCTGGATTTGGACTAAACTTAATAAGTATAAATCCAAATGTGACAGGTATTTGACAGTAAAAGTTTACAACAATGAAAAAATTAAGTTACAATTTAATTTTTTCATGTCTAGGTAAATAATATGAAAATCCCCCTTGGATTGTAAGAACTTTTAATTAACTATTTAAAAAGTTAGGTTATAAATACAATTTAAAATTTATTTCAACAAATTATTAATACAATTTAAAAGTATATTTTTTATGTTAATAAATTATGTATATTAATCGGAAAATAATTTTTTGCTAAAAAAATATTTTTAAAATATAAATATAGAAAAACTGCCGACTGAAAATAAATTGAAAGTGAAAAGTGAAGTGAAAACAAAATAATTTGCATTACATGCCCGTACAAACAATCTTCAATTCCTTTTTGTAATATATAAATGGTACCTATATAACTAATTTCATATTAAATTTTTGACTACATTCCGTTTTCCAATTAATACTAAATAAAAAACTGGAATTTCGCAATTGTATTTAAAAATATAGAAATAGTGATCAAAAATATATATGTTGGCGCAAAACTAATTATATGAAATTGCCCTTTATCATTCCTAAATAAATGTTTGTGTATATTTAGTAGAATATAATTAATATACTTATTTACAGACATAGACTTATTTGATAAGAGAATATCGAACATGCAAAGTACCAGTATTTTAGAAAAGTATATTTATAACAAAATAAGAATGGAAGTGGTAGTAAATAAATAATATTTATGTGCACTAACATATGATTTTACTTACAAATATCTAGTCACTAATCTCACTTATCTTCAGTTAAATCATAAGGGTATAGGATGAATGTTCTTTCATTACTTAAAACCATTAATCACAAAAAGCACTTGTCACCTGTTACTTTCTACCTAATTTGCGATTTATAAAAGTTCTCAATATTTATAGTTAGAACGTCTATCGAAACGCATGGTATAATTCGTATTGTTATCATGTGTCTAAGAATTAAACCGTAGCGCATGCGTCTTGATGGTAAGCCCTTTAACATAGGAACTTATATTGATTACGGTTTACAACCCCAACGTACAATAAACCAGTAAACCACCTTATATACGCACTCGCTGTAGTTATGACGACGGTTCTAAATCGCGCAAATTTTAACCATTTCAAATTACATTCGCCTTATTTAGGTTATGTTATTAAGTATACATATTTATTTACAGTTTTTAGATTTACGTGATTATTTAATCATTTATTTTGACAATATTTTTTCACTATTATTGTTTTTTATTATATTGTCGGTTATTTTAAAATATTTCGCCGTAATTACACTCCGAAGTATTAAAAATACGCAGTACATACTCAATAAACGATAACTAGGAATATATTCAATTAAACCATATATGTTATATGGTTTAATATAACATATATTACTAAAACCAAAGTTAGAAGTAATTTCGGGTGTAGGTGCGACACCTACCAAAAAATAGTTAAAATCTGATTTTTTGCCAAATGATTGGGTACTTATTTATTCTGCATTATTATTTTCTTTTATATTTTAATAATATTTATAGCATTTAAGAGAAACAAAAACTTCCATACTTAATATATCTCTAAGGAAGTGTTAGAGACTAATATAATTTGAAATAAGTTTCTATATTAATTTCTAGTGTACGTAAATCAGTAGCAAATAATTAACTTTTAATGAAAATATACCGCAAAATTCTAATGTCCTATATTTTTCCTTATAACTATTTTATAATTACTTTATTTGACCTTGTCAGACAGACGTTAGTTCCCAATTAAACCATTTAAAGGAACTGTCAAATTATTGTCAGAACTCAGAACAGAATAAGTGCAAAGTTATGTTACTGTAAGTTTAAAAATAGATGTTTTATTGACGGTTAATGAATAATTTTGTTTTATCGATGAGTATGAGTCTTTTCTTTGTGCGATTCAGTTTTAGGAAAGCCGGTTGATGACGCGGATTATTTTCTGTCCATGAAGTTCATATAAACAAAACAAAATAGGTAGCAGAAGCAGAAGATTTAGTACAAGGGGAATCATGACTAGACCGCCGAACGAAAATCTACCAACAGTAAAATTGGTAGTAGTTGGAGATGGAGGTGTTGGTAAAAGTGCAATTACAATTCAATTCTTCCAAAAGCTCTTCGTAACAGATTATGATCCAACTATTGAGGACAGCTACTTGCAACATGTGGAAGTAGATGGGCAGTGGTGCATATTAGATGGTAATATAATAAACACTTATTTAAAATAAATATAAAAATAAATTATTTATTTTAGTGTTGGATACCGCAGGGCAGGAAGAATTTAGTGCAATGCGAGAACAATATATGCGTAAAGGTGATGGATTTCTTTTAGTATATTCAGTAACAGACAGAAACAGCTATGATAACATAATACATTTTCATACGCAGATATTAAGAGTAAAGGATAGGTAAAATAATTAAGTAATAATTTATGAATTAACTAATTTTAATTGAAATTATCAGAGATGTGTATCCAATGTTGCTGGTAGCCAACAAAGTGGACTTGGTTCATTTAAGAAAAGTGACAGAGGAACAAGGCCGTGAATTAGCTCATAAATTGGGTATACCTTATATTGAAACCAGCGCCAAAGATCCTCCACTAAATATTGATGCCACATTTCATGAGGTATATTTATTATTGGATGTATGAATGGTATATTAATTGTTTTAATCTATTTAGGTGGTGCGCATAATTCGGAACCAACCACAAGGAGAAAACGACAAAAGGAAAAGAAAGAAGCTTCAAAAGCTTGGAAAATGTGTTCTTCTTTAAAAATAAATAAAAAACAGCCAAGTACAGGTTTTTGTATGACAAGCACTTTTGCTAAATATTTAATTGTATTATAACATGTTTACCAATTATAAAGATGTCTGAGAAATTTCAGAATGCTCGTGCCCGCTTTTTTAACAGTTTATATGAAGTCTAAAATTGATCAGTATTTAAGATTTTGACAACAAATATGGACATAAAAGTAATTTTCTAACAGATGAACTATTAATTTTATACATTATAATGAAAAGTTTTATACAAACAAAATAGACAATAATAGTTAATTTTTAAGATTTACTCTGCGCAGTTTAATATATGTAATTAATATAGCTAATACATCACATCTGTATTTCAACTTGTCTATCCAGTTTTATAATATCTAGTTGTATAACTAAGTGTACTGCATTATATGATGTGTGACACCGAAGCCTTCTAATTGTTGCACGAAATAATTTAAAATTAACTTATATTTTTCCATTTTGTCTGTATTTAATTTTTAGGAGAGATTAGAGTTTTGAATTATTATAATCTTTACTATCTTCTACAGGCTGCGTTCTATGTTCCAGGTCGATCTTTTTTTCAATAACTTTTAAATGAAACAATTTTATCATTTCTATTTTATTGATTGATTATATGGTATGGAATATGATGTCGGTCTAGTGGCAGCCTCTAACGCAAAGGTAAGCACACTTTGCATAACAATTTCGCAGACTTCTGGTGTTATTTCAGCAATTTCGCTTCGAATATTGTCTTTTACCATCAAGGTTGTGATTGGTTTGTTGGCGTACACCTTTTTGTTCAAGTACCTCCATAGCAAGAAATCGAAAGGTGTAAAATCAGGGGATCGTGGGGTACCGTAGATATCACCACTTTTTGATATTATTCAGCCGGGCAAAATTTCTCGGAAAATTTGCATCGTAGCACGAGCTGTGTGTGATGTGGCACCATCTTGGAACTAAATGCTTCTTCTTCTTCTTCTTCAGGTGCCATCTCCTCTCAGAAGGTTGGCTATCATCACGGCTATTCTCATCTTTGATGCTGCAGCTCTGAATAGTTCAATGGAGCTGCATTTATACCACTGTCTCAAATTATTTAACCAGGAAATACGTCTTCTTCCTATATTTCTTCTTCCCTGTATCTTACCCTAAATAATTATCTGTAGCAGAGCATATCTTTCCCCTCTCAACATGTGGCCCAGATATTGTAGTTTTCTTATCTTTATTGTGTTCAATATTTACTTCTCTTTCCCAATTCTTTTAAGTACTTCACTATTTGAAACCCTATCTATCCATCTTATCTTCAGGATCCTCCTATATGCCCACATTTCAAATGCCTCTAGACGCTTGTTAGTGTCTTGCTTTAGCGTCCAGGCTTCCATCCCGTACAGCAGCACCGGGAACACGTAACATTTCAAACTAAACACATTTCAACTAAATGCTATGTAAGCCTAATTGATCCAATTCGGACCCAAGAAAGTTTTTCAACTTGTCCCGATAATGGTCACCAGTACGATATTTTTTTTTACAGCATTGCCTCTAGTATCCTCAAAGAAATATAACCCAAATGGCGCACCATACAATTACTCTACGGGGGGTGGTGGTCTTTGGTGTATCAATTGAGAGTTTTCAGTGCCCCAGTAGCAGCTATTCTGTTCATTAATACAGCCAGCCAAGTCGTCGCTCATAATGACTTTTCGCCAAAAATAGTGATACCCATTCATAAACTCGAACACTCCAATCTCGCCGCCGTTCATGATCATTTTCGCAACTGTTGTGTCAATTTTATACTGGTAAAAATGCAAATCTTTTTTGAGAATTTTTAACTAACCTGGAGACATGCGTCGATGTAAGGTACCCAGACATTCAGCGACACTTTGCCTCACTGCTTCAATCTTTTCGGCTTAATTGTCGGCCAGTCTTTATCTCCCACTGTATGCAAATTTTCAAAATTATTCATTACACAATAAATGGTTGACTTGCTCGGCACGTGATTAACACCAAAAAAGTTACGTAATTTTCTCCGCGTATTCACAATTGAATAATTTTTTAAATAATAATAATATTATTGAATGTCCAACAGAAAAATTGCAATTACAGGACAAAACATAACCTAAATAAATAGAGTGTACCGTAATATAATTAACTATAATATACTGTTAAAAAATAATAGTAAATAATTAAAATTAAAAAAAATACAATTCAAATACAAAAGAAATAACAATTCCACACATCCATGAAGCCAACCTCAGTTCAAAGAACTAGATTGTACTATACTCAACATCAAAAGTGTTGGACCCCCAAAAGATTATGTGTTATTAAGGACAATATAAATATTATATTGAAAATATGTTTTTTTAAGATGAAAATTTGATAATGGTAATTATTGACCAGCGTATGCATTAGCAGAAGAAGCAAAAAGAAAAATATTTAATAAACAAGAAAAATATAGAAACAAAGGAATGTGTAAAACAAACAATAGAAATAATCAATGAATTTATGATTTCTTGCGGAATATTATTCCAATCCTCTATAGCCGCTATGGTTAATTTCTTCCGCGGTGTGGGGTGGGTTAATCCCATTGCGAAAGCCTCTAACAACAAAATCCCATATATGTTCTATTGGGTTCACATCTAGGGATTGTACTGACCAATGCAATCTGGTGATATGTCCTTCAAGTGTCTCCCGAACACTTATTGCACGATGTGGTCTGGCATTATCATCCATAAAGATGAAATTTTCACCCAGTTCATTGCGTAATGAATAGATAATGGACCTAATAACGTTTTCAATATAAATTTCATTTACCATGTTGTGTTGTATGGGAATTAGCGCGGTACGGCGGTTGAACATTATACCACCCCAAAACGACTGTACCCCCTTCGTAAAGAGCAACTTTACGAGGCAAATTTAATCGCTATTGACGACCTGGTCCCTCTAGAGCCATTACCTACGATCATCACTCACTAATTCAATTCTGATCTCATCGGTAAATATAAAACCCATCGCCACTGCCGTAAAAGCCAACCCCTGTGCTCCCACGCCCTATGGAAAAGGGCAGCTCAGTGATGTGCAAGTAGAGTGGGTACTCTTAAAGGTCTTCTAGCACGTACATTCGCACAATGAAGCCTTCTTCGAATGGTAAGGGTTGAAATGACACGACGAAACGTACTTTGGAAGTGAGTTCTTAGGGCTGTATGGGAACAGACTCGCAACACGGACATACGAGACAACTGCACATTTGTCAGTATTCAAAGCTATTCCATTATGTCAACACCATTGACTAACCAAATGAAGATTACACAGCAGTTCCCTACAATCGTTCAGCGACGAAACTCTAGAAAATATTTTATAATGTTTTAATAATTTCAACACGTTGTTGCGTCGTTAGATGTTCCATAATAAATTATTATCGACTGTCAACTACCAACTGACAAATGTCATTCAAATCAATATGGCGGTCAAACAAAGTCGACCTGGAACATAAAACGCACTCTGTAATTAATAAGCGATCGTTTTCATTTCACAAAAAAATATTAACTTTTATCCGTTTAAATTGCAATTGAGTATATAATAAACGAATCAGCGTTATACTCAAGGAAGATGTATTTGGCCTTGCCTACAATTTACATAGAACAGACTTACGGCCGGTTCCATAATCACAACCTAAAAGTACTTTTACGAAATGAACCAATTACCGTAACGGAACAATTAGGGATGCATTTAATGTGCCGACATTCCATAATTAATGATACTGGCTTCTTTAGCAAAAGTTTCAATTTGTAAATTTATTATACGTTGGCTGCCCTGAAAAATTAGTTCCATTTATGTTTACTCATACAAATTGGCAATTGGTGCGAAATATCCGACATTTTTAAATGTTTGAGGTTATATCGCGGTATTTTCCACTATTTTCGTATTTTAAATTTTCATGTAATTGTTTTGTAAAATTTTATATTTCGTTTAAGTTTCTTGTGTCCAATATTTTTTTGTTAGAAAGGGTAAGATAAAATTGTAAAATTATGAAATAATGTAATGATAATTTATAAATATTAAATTAATTGATAATAATGTGTACACCAACAAAAGGAATGTGTCCAACAAACTTTACCAAGGAGGAGAAATTATCATTACTGGAGGAAATAAAAAAACAAACAAATTCTAGATCGTCGAGTAGTTGAAAATAATTTTTGCGTTCTTTAATGGACCACTAAACAGACGATTATGGAACTGGGTACTGGTATATAATGATCTTTTAAGCTTAATGAAACAATTAAAATAGATTATGGAACTGGCCGTTAAGAGACAGTTTTACTTATGCATGGAAGAACAGCAAGAATATTTGTGGCTGTATTTGTGTGAAATAATGAACAAGCAGCCCAACTTTATAGTTTTTATACATTGTTTTCACTATAGATTTACATTTCTTAGCTATAAACTTTTTAATAGTTGAACTGAACATCTGTTATTCTACTAAACAAGTATCATACATCTTCATTTACTTGTTAAATAGTCTATTCCAGCTAAAGGATTTTTATATATGCTATTGGAGTATGAATTCATCTATTTAATTATTGTTAATAGTTCCTGGTGTCTCAAGTTATGTACCTCGTAAATTACTGAATGTATTTTTACAATCTTCACCTGCAGAATATCCATTTGTTAGTATCACCTCGGCAATATAATGAAAACTTTTTTTTAGCAAAGTTTAATATTTATTGTATTAAATGTGCTTAGAAGAAATATGAATGTCAAGACACCAAGTGTTTTGAAATATAATCTTAATGCACCAGCAAATGCATGACAGTATCATATTCTGACTAAATATCAATTTTATTCATTATGCAATTCACCAAAAAGCATTTTTACATAGTCTTCACTTATGGAGTAAGCAAATTTATATAATAATTGTTGTAGGTGGACATATTATTGCTACCTTGAGTGGTCTTATAGAAATTTCATCAATGTCGTAATTAAAAGCCAATGCCTATAACCTCTTCAAGACTAAGATCAAGTCTATAGTACAAATATAAGATAATTACTGTGTGTTGATATTCAAAATAATCAACCTAAATTGAAAGATTGACTAGCTATGCATACTAGATCTAATACAAAATTATATACCTATTTTATATACTATTTTCAATAGTTAGTAATAAGCAAAGTCAAACAACATAATTAAATGAACAATCTCTAATAAGAGAGTGATAACATTAGCATCTAAAATTCTTGGCATATTTACTTATAGTGACATTTCAAAAATAACTTGAAAATTGGGAATTTATATAAAAAATGTTACAAAATAACCAACACTAATAAACAATAGCTTAATATAGTTCTTAGATCTACATAATCTTTCCTTTTGTATGTATATGTGTGTCAACATTGTAAAGTCAATCTCTAATAAATTTTACCTATATTTTTCTCTCCAAGGCTGGTTATCTGTATCCTTTCATATGTTTCCGTTTTAATTAAAGAATTTCTGAAATCTCTTTGTTCCATATCTTACAAGGACTACCCCCTCTTATACCTCCTGTTATTCTTGCTTTCCATACTTTCTTAACTTAATTACTTCTGTTAATTCATATTAAGTGTTCATTTGTTTTCTCTATCGTTTTCTAACCTTAATTTTACTTCCATCCCGATTTCTGTGATTGATTCTATTGTCTTATTTCAAGTGTTCTTATCAGGTATTTCATCTTGACTGTGAATTCTTGATTCATAATATTCCTTTAATATCAAATTTTTACAGACCCTAGTTTATATATAGTCATTTTTATGTTGTTTATTACTGCTTTGATAGTTAAGAACAGGTTAAGAATCTATTTTAGTGTAATTTTCCCGCCCTTTCGAGTCTGTTTAGCTTGTCTTCCTTATTTCGCTTTTATTTACGCTTCTATTTATATACTTGTGTCTAGACTAATGTTTCATGTACAGTAGTTTTTCTCGTATGTCTCGCTTTGTCGTTTTTTTTTAAATTTTACTTTAATTCTGCTATCAGAGATATAGATTCACGTTTATAATTCTTAAGTATCAAGTATTATAAGAAAATTTTCAGAGCAACGTACTTTACTTAAAATGATGAGCAACCTTTAATCAGATACCAAATATTAATTAAATTACACATCATGAGATTACATCTCAGGATATTTGCGTGTTTTGTATGGAATTATCATTTTAAATTAATTTTGTATTAAATATTGGAAATCGTAACCTATAACATTTTAATTTAATTTAAATATTAATACTTATCCACTTATGATTGTTAATTTTCTGAGAAAGAAACATTAAATTTTTGGTAAAATTATGTAATGTTCTTATACCGAGTGCCCTTGAGAGGAAAAGAAAACGTATGAAAAATTGATACAATTATATACAATGCGATCAGAAAAGGCTTATTAGGTTGACAGTTCAAAAGCAGAGATTTCTAGCTTGTTAAATTTACAACACTGTGTACTGCCAGACATTATCTGTCGGTTTATATTTATCATTGGCATACCGAGTGCTTTGTAGCGAGATTTTAGTGCATTTTCAATGTCCGACGTGACACGCGCGCGACGAAACTGACATATTGAAAATAGTAATGAATTCATTCACATTAATACTAATTTTACAGGTGTACCAACACAATCAACATATTTTGATCGCGCTGTAGAATATTAATCCAAAAAATTGTGAATCAATTATGTCGCGAACAGCAAAATTCAAACCTGCTGAAAATTGCATTGTGCCGCCTATGAATTCAGAAAGTCTATAAATAATACCTCAATTGAACTTAACACACACATACTCTACAAGATAACATTGTTTAAATAGCTTTGTATACTAAAGGTTTAATAACCTCAATATATTTACGTTCGAAAATGTCAGCTGTACTTTTATTTTGTATGCGAGTGAATTATTAAAAAAGGTAATCAAAAATTATTTCATTGCCATAAAAATGAAAATTCACGTTCGCAACCTTCGTAATTTGGTAACAATCTACCTGTTTACCTTAATCGGAACGCGACATCCATTACACCCGTGTAATATGGTGCTCGACGATTTAAAAAACGCTCTCTCATACGACGAGCATTTCCATCGGTTTCAGCGTAAATATAAATCATATCGAACGTTCATGCATTGTTTAAGACATAATCGAAACATCCACATATAACCATCAAAACCTACTGAATCGCTAATACAATTGTTTCGCTAGTTACCGCTGCCGCCTACTCATCATGTTATAGTCGTAATATGCACTTCTTGAAATACAGTAGCGGAACAAATATTTAGTAAATACCTTGTCATTTTTTTTTCTTGCGTCTGCGAGGAAATTTGCAGAAGATATTTTCAATTCATATTCTATATAATTACATCTTTGCATTTTTCATACGTTGTCTTTTTATTTCAAAGACACCCGGTATAATATTATGTATAGAATTGTCAGATTTTCCCTACATTCCAGGATCTTATTCAGTATAAGTTAATATACATAATAATAATAATATAATAATAATTTCATACGAACGAAATTACAATTCAGCACTTTTGTTAATATATACAGTTCGGTAAGATTTAAGTATTAAAAGAAAAATTACTTATTGTAAGAGATGTTTACGAAAAGTTCTGTTTTTTTTTACGAGACGCACCCAGTTACAAAAGAAAGATAGAGAATTTGAAGATAGGCAAGTTCATATTGTATGCATATGTATGTATGCAGGTCGGTAAACATTTGTACATATTAACTTGTACTAAGTCAGACTCTGAAATGTGGGAAAAAATAGCAAACTCGAGTTATGTGTATTATCGATGGTATACTTTGAACAATCTATGTACAATCATGGCCAGATAAATGTAGTACAACCTTAAATTTCATATATGTCATGAATTTGATATATTATTATTGTAAGACGAGCTTCAGCTTAAGCTACTTGTCATAATAAAATCAAATGTCAGATCATACTGGAATATATTTACTTTATTATTGTTTGAGTTAAGAAATATAAGATAAAAGTGTAATAATAAGTTAAATTTAAATTTAAGATTGAATTAAGGAATACGAAAAATAACTTTAATAATAAACATTTTTTAACAAAAAGCTAATATTTTGTTGGACCGCCATCAGCATCAATTACAGCCCTTAGCCTTCTAGGCATGGAAGCCACCAAACATCTAAAATAATTTGGTTTGTGAATGAGAGATTGCCAAGCATTTTGAATTGCTTCCCACAATTGGTCTTGATTTTGAAATCTTATACGTGACATACTTTTGGTCATCTCGACCCGTACGTTTTCTATTGGGTTCATGTCCGCATTCTTGGCACTCCATTGCAAAATCTCAATGTTATGCTCTTCCATCCATCGCGACACTATGTTTTCACTATGAACTGGGCAATTGTCATGCTGATATATAAAAATGTTTTCAGGATACACATGTTGGACTGATGGTAACATAAGATTTTCCAAAATATGAATATAATTCTGGGAATTAAATCTCCCATTTATTCTATGACACATTCCAACATTGTGGTAACTTATCCATCCCCAAATATTTATAGAGAATCTTCCTTGCCGATCTGAATTATCTATATATTGCTCCTCGTATCTTGTACCGCCAGGTCTGTAGACACGAACAGAACCATTACTTGTGGATTGAAATGTTTTCTCATCAGTGAAAACTACATTTTCCCAAAACTCAGGTCCATTGTTTATATGATTTAATGCGAACAAAAGCCTGGCTTGCTCCTTTCTTCACTAACCTGAATTTTTTTTGGCTGCAACACGCGACCTTATGTCGCTATCTCTCCTATTCTCCTGCTTGCAGTTCTACGTGAACCAGGAAAAATGGTCTCCGCAACTGCTACTTTCACTGAATCGAAAGGATGTTCTCGGAGATGTTGAACTAGATTATGGTTCTGTTGTTCAGTCGAAATTCTTTTTTAAGCCCATTACCCGGCTTTCTGTCTATGCTGTCATCAGTCTCTTATCTTTTCTTAATCTTCATCACGGTGGTTTTATTTAACTGCATTTGCTGCGCAATTTCCGTAATACTATACCCTTCTTGTAATTTAATTAATATACGAACTTTATCAGTTGCGGTTAGCTTTCGTGCCATCGTAAAAATATGTTTGACGTTTAATAAAATTTAAAATGATTTGACATAATTGTCAAAATACTAACTTACACCATAAAAATTTATTAAGAAAAGCTTGTACTACATTTATCTGGCCACGACTGTATATTAGAAGGCAGTGCTGCTTCAATGTGAAAATTGTTTATATCATCTAAATATTAGCCAAAATTTTTATATAGATTGCAAAAATAAATCACAAATTTAGATCTTTTAGTCTAAAACACTGCCAATATACAAATTTATGTACATTTTTGTTGGATTTATATTTATTAGGATATTTATATGATAATATTATATGTTGAGTTGTTACACATTTTGCAGTAAATATTTTAATATGTTTGGTTTATCTATTAGAAAATTACTCTTTTTTATAATTGTCAATAGCTATAAGTACATCACAAAACGCCAAAGATATGTAACAAATATAGATGCACAAAGGACCAAAGTTGCTCACATTGAAACGGTGTAGATTAAAATTTATTATTCAGCGGATAATATACAATAGGAACTTAAAGTTATCATAATATTGCTGCAGCAACAAAAATAATGTTGATCGAAAAAAAATTATATAACATCTTTTATATAAACAAATGGGACATACAATTCATATAATAAACATTTTGATTTATATAAATTCTAGTAGAATATGACTAAATATTAAATTTTAATTTAATGTAAGTGTCTAATTAAACATGTGACCGCCAAGATCGACATGTCTACAGTAATATACCGATAGGTCCAGCTCGGAACGGGCCATAGTCAGCAATGAGTGGCAACAGCGAATCCCCTCTACGCGCAGCAGCTTCAATTGCAGCACATTGCAGTTAAGAATTTAGTAAGACTTAAACCGCGCAAGGATATAGTCGTTTGCATATTCGTTCTGTATACGTAATTTGCCCATTTGTTTCAGACATAAGGTCCAATTTATTATTATCATTGTATTCTTAGCTGCTACGGAAAAGTGATTTTAAGTAATAAAAAAACAATAACGTTTTCTAAAAGATAAAAGTAAAAAAATTAATAATTCTGCAAAATAAATTTAAATTTTAATAAAGTCACTCAATATAGGATTCGAAAATACCGCCCTCTCTTCCCAAACAATAGCCCAGCCTATTGTAAAACTCCCGCCTCACTCCCTTGAGATTTCTAGGGGTTATTGTCTCGAAAATTCTAAACAGTTTAACTTGCAACTGTTGCAAGTTCCGTATTGTTAGAAGACCGTAAAGATTTTCTTTGACATAAACCCACAGAAAAAAATCGCAGGGCTTGAGGTCGGGTGATCGAGGTGGCCATATTATCGTACCCCTCCCGGAAATAACACGATTAGGAAAAGTGTTTTCTAAAAACCCTCTTACTAATCTGCTGTTATGCGCGGGACAACCGTCTTGCATAAACCAAATTGCATCAAAATCAACGTTTAGTTGACGGACAGCAGGAATAATTCGTGTTCGCAGCAAATCTAAATATTTTACTGCATTCAAATTGCCGTCGATAACAAATGGCCCTATAATGTTATCACCCAAGATACCCGCCCAAACGTTAAGTTTTTCGGGGTATTGAGTTTTAACATTACGAGCTAGATGTTTATTTCCTCGAGACCAATATCGCACGACTGAGGGATTATGCTTGCCATGACGTGGAAAAGAAGACTCGTCGGTAAACAGAATATTTTTTATAAAATATTCGTCCCTGTTAACCTTTTCCATCACGGACTCACAAAACTCCATTCTTGCAAAATTGTCCTCGGGAAAAATCTCCTGGCACTTTCGAACTTTGTAACTTTTATATTTGTTGCGTTTTAGAATCCGCTTTACTGTACTTCTACTAACACCGATTTCGTCTGCAATTTGCCGTGTACACTTAAGGTCGCCCATTTCAACTAACGAACAAACTCTCACGTCTCTCTCCTCCCGATCGGCAGGTATTAGAGGGATATGAGGCTGTTCGTCAATTTGTTGGCATTAGCGGCAATTTCCTAAACGCATGTACGATCCTTTCAATCGTCGAATGCGAAGGAATAGGCCGATTTACGTACTCTACAGCAAATAAATCAGCGGTTGTTCGACAGGAATTGCCGGCAAGATACCACGAAACTATTTGTACCTTCTCTGCGGTTGTATACACTGACATGATAACTACCTTTACGTATGCACAGCTAAATACGAATGACGGGCAATCTGTTGCGCTCGACCATCGTATTTATGTTGCGCACGCGGAGTGGCATCGTACACACATTGCCACATCGCATTATGTTCCATACGTATATTGTTGCCTATGGCCCGTAGCGGGCTGGACCTATCGGTATATAAATCTAAATAAAACATCGAAGGTGGTTCACGTTACTCCGAGGCGTGCTGGAATAGTTTCGTGCATTACCGTCAGCATACACGCAACATTGAACTACATCAAGACCCATCGTTTATAATAAATACAGCAAAAACTAATTACTTTGTCGAATATGAATCGAAAATGCAGACAGATTCAACTTAAACAAAGTGAAAATTTAAAGGTGAGTTTAGAACACAAAAAAAGAAATAGAAATAACAAAGGTAATTTTTATTGTTATTTTAGTACATCGACGGGGTGGACGAAGAAATTCATGAAACTCTCGACACTGAGAGATGGCTGAGGTTCGCGGTCTATCTACTCTAGTGTAAATGAGATTTTTGCGAAGTGCGCCATTCAAACATAGTTTGGATTCTGTATGGTGTAACGTGAACTATACAATATACAAAAAGTTTTTAATATTTATAACTGTAAACAAAATTATTTATGAATTGTGTGATCCTTTCAGAGGTGATACGCAAATAAAAAGGCTAGATGTCATAATCGAACAATTTATTCAGGTGTACGTTTTAATCTGTGATGAATGTAGAGGCAATTTTTCGTTATTCTCGTAAGATTCTATTACTACATTGTTTTTAAGCCATTTAAATAGGCTCTCTATTACAAACTGAATAATTTATATTTTTTCATTATTCAGTGCAATCATATTTCACCGCCAAATAAAAATACATCGACATTCGACAAATTTTTTATGTATTTGTTTATTAACACATATTTTGTATATAAGTTATAAGATATATTGTTTTTATATATGTATGTATTTTATTATTTATCGATGTTATTTGCATGAATATGTAATTAATATAAACACATTCAATTAACAAACATTTTTTATTTATAATATACAGTGAAACTGGCCCATATCAGACTAATCTAATATAATTTTTGTCCTATTTTTGTAATTGATGCATCTTATGAAAAGATGACGAAACAGCGATATTTGACATCATTATCAAAACAAATATCTAATACGTACAACCTGTACTGTTTATTGGTACACAACATAAAGCATAAATCGCCAATCTTGACCTGATGCGTCATTATTAGGGACCGAACACGAGAGGCCGAAATTACGATGGACCATATAAATAGTCTATAACATCGCTAAGTACAACACGCAGTTATTGAATAGCACTATTCATTCGGTTAACCGCATATCTGTTTTTGTCGTTGAATTGTGACGCAATTACTACAACAATGTTACAGTTAAATTCCTTTCTTCATGGGCGTCGATAGAAGCGTGAGGAGTTCTTATAATTTATTTTATTTATTAGTTGGTATTTCGGAAGATAAATAAAGCACGGTGAGTTAGTTTCGTTTTTTGATTGTTTTAACTGTTAATTATATACTTCGCAATTATGGTAGAACGTCGAGAATGGCATCGTGAAACAATGGCCAGTTGGATTAAGGATCAAACTAATTGTATGTCCATTGCCAGTAATTCCGAAATTTATTGCAAAGTCTGTAAAATATCGTTAAAAATTCCTAGAAATCGCACGTAAAACGTCACTTAGCATCACAAACAGAAATTAGACCCGTTGAAATCTCACAATTTTAACGAAGAACTCTGTGAAACTGTAATGGCGGTAAATATTCCATTAAATAAACTTAGCAATTCCACCTTCAAAACATTTCTCCAAAAATGTACTGCTCGAGATATTCCTGATGAATCGACCTTACCTAAATATATGTTCCAAAGTGCTACACGAAAGCAGTAGAACGCATCTTTCAAATAAGTATAGCAAGCGCCAATTAAGTTGGCGCGAGGAGGGGAGGCGCAGAAGCCTTTTTTAAAAACGTCCACTCCCACTACTCAAGTAATGGTCAGAATACATTTGTCATTGACGTTTGACGGAACATAATGTCTTTGCTAGGGGATCATAAAGTGATACACGCTCAGAGGTTGGAATTATCTGACATTTGATGTAAAACCAAATACAGATCTCCCCACTACTTCTAATCCTGCGCGAACTTACCCCTCCTCGCGCCAACTTAATTGGCGTTTGCTATACCTATGGATAAGTGCCGACGAAACTGTCGATATATTAGGAAGCTGTGTAGTAAATGTTGTAGCTGGTGTACTACATCCAACTATTCCATATAACGCATATGTAATAGCAACAAAAGATATAAATACAGTTGATGCGGATACAGTAGCTAAAACCATTTAAGAGAATATACACCAAATGCTTCATTCGGACGACAGGTACAAAGAAAAAATACATTTATTTATCAGTGGCAGTGCTGGATATATGTTAAAAACAGGCAGACTATTAAAGTAAACATATCCTAATATGCTGCATATTACTTGTGTAGCACATGCTCTCGACAGAATCTGTGAATATATCAGACACCTTTCCGGAAGTTTATAGACTTGTTTCGGCTTTTAAAAAAGTTTTCAGAGAAGCAGTATTGAGAGTAGCTGTTTACAGGGAAAAACTTCCATCTTTGTCACTACCTGCCTCTCCCGTAATAACTAGATAGGGAACATGGTTTGAAGCCACTAGTTTTTATCCAGAGAATTTCGAAAGTTAACAAAATTTCGTTACATGTTTAAATGACAATGCTCGAAGTCAGGCGCGGCTCGTGATGACGTATTTTGGTTTGCAGTACAATGATCCGAGTGCTTCGTGTATTCTCGAGTACTAACTGTAACGTTTGCTTAGTAAACACCGAAAACACACGAGGCCCTCGTATCATTGTACTGCAAACCAAAATACGTCATCACGAGCCGCGCCTGCTCGAAGTATTTCTGAGTGCAAGGAACCAATACAAGTTCCAAATTTAAAAATACATATTAAGTTGTACTTTCTACAGGACCACTGAAAATTTGTCAAAACTAATCACTTATTTTGAAAATTAAAATCTCTAATTAAATGATGGATTAACCACATTAAATGTGGCTATTAATAATTTGAAAAATATTCCAAGTGACTTCGGATATGGCCTTCGGCAAAAGTTAGACGCAGTTTTTAATATAAATCCAGATTTAATAACATTGCGGCAATTGTGTATGGGGACAATGCCTCAAAATCTAACTGCTAAATACACTGAAATAAAAGAATATTTCCAGTATGCACCTATAACCAGTTGCGATGTAGAAAGGACGTTCTCTATCTACAAGGATGTATTTCATTCAAAAAGAACAAATTTGGCAGAAGAGAACCTTGAGAAAGTGTTGCTGGTTGATATTAATACTCCTTTACTCAACCTGAACTACAAAATGAACAAATAATGTTTTTCGTATTTTATAGATTATATAAATAAAATTAAAAATACTTTAAAAATAAAAATTTTCAATAGTCCGCCTATAGGCGACGAGTCGTGGACAAGCGAGAGGTTCGGGAGACTCACTTTACCAGCGCTTCGCGTGCTATATGTATGTGGTACATGAACATCTATGATACTATGTTTATAGACGTATTTATGAATGCGCGTATGTGTAATTCGGACGGAAAGCATTTTTCTAAATAACGCGTGCTTTTGTTTCAGTAAAGCCAACTCAATGACGCCGCTGCTACTTGCTGCTGCTGCCTACCTAAGTGGCGGTGTTTAGTCATATTCCAATATGAATCAAACTGATACTGCAAAGTCAAATTACCTACCTTCCACAACGTTATATAAATATAATCTATTTACGAGGCACGTCATAACTAGGCACACAGCGTTGCTAAGTTTTGCTTATATTTTTCCACTGAATGTTTTTTAGGTAATGATTAATGAATTTAAATGACATGAAACAACATGAAAAAAAGCAACATTAATAATGACAGTTGTGATAGATAATACTCTGACAATGCTGTCCCAATGCTATATCTTAAATGCTGCGATAACAGGGCCCCTATCTTAGTAACTTGTTACATTTATGTTACTCTGTCTGATATTATTGACTATGACGTAGCTCGCCCAGAATCGTAAATAGATTATATGAACTAAAGATATAGTATATAGATCAGTGACGTCATAATCAGTAATATTAGGTATAAAACCCTAAGAGCCTCCGCACACGGGTCGATTGGTATTCGAAGTGGACGCGTCTCGAAGTCGAAGCGTTACACGCGTCAGGCGCGAACTGCACTATGCAAATTCTGTCCATCCGCACACGGCTCGATTTTTCTCGTCTGCTTTCTTCATCTATACACAAACTATATTACCCGCCCTCTTTAGTATTATTTACGTTAAAAAGTTTTATTAGGCGTAGTCATTTTTGTAACCATTCTACCGTAACTTTGTGCTGTAAGCTAGTTCACAGAATATTTATATTTGTATAGTGATTGATTTTATCTTTATAATAAAAGTTTTTAAATTCCTCCTGTGATTTTAATATTTGTCTCAACTCCGTTGTAATGAGTGATTCAAGTGACGAGGAAGATGCTGTTATGTTTTATTATTACCGTCGGATAAAAAGAAGAAAACGGAGAGGTTGGATGCATCCGTACATAGAACGGAATTTCCATTGCCGTTTATTTGTTGCGGCAAAAGAATTGCAAGTGAATGATGCAAAATTTTTAGCATTCTATAGAATAGAATTATATGAAACAAAAAAATAATTTGTCAGTTCAAACATCAATTCACAACAGTTTACTTCAGTTGCTATTTTCTTGCTTCATGGCACTCTTATTATTGCAATAACAAACAATTATCTACTGATAGCATAAAAATGTAGAAGAATTTAAAAATGAAAATTTTTCCGCGAAATTTGGTATTAGGGGTTCTTGAGTTATTTGTAAAAACTTTTACTAATACTTTTTGCTCTATCTTAATCGCTAGCATGACTTTACTTGAAACAGTGCTTTTTATTTTAATTATAGTTGGCTAGATATTGGCTTTATAAAAACTCAAATCACACAAAAAGGTGCATTGTTATGGCTTGCACAACTGATAAAAATTTTATATTGATCGCTTTCAAAATAAAAAAGTTATTTAGGTGTCCCCATGAAAAGTGAAACACACTGTATGTAGATCATATATGGGGAAATAAAAGTACAATATTATACATAGATTATGAAATTATGAAAAATACAAAAAAAATCCAAATCCACCGTACGATATGCTCGTCACTCTCGAGATTTCCCGTTCGCTGCAGGTCGCACGCTTCGAGCGACGATCGATACGCAATCGCACCGATTACGAATCGACCACACTTCGATCCGTTGGTGGATCCTCATTTACTTACGTACGAAGTTGAAAGGTGGGAGAATCGCTTCGACTTCGAGACGCGTCCACTTCGAATACCAATCGACCCGTGTGCGGAGGCTCTAAGTGATTCAATTTACTATCTTAGAAGATACAATTTTTCCAACATTTTAGTAAATTTGCATGTTCAGTGTTGCCTACTCCGGGCATTGTTGTCACGTATAATATCTGTCTGTCCACGTTACATAGGTATTACTATTGCTATCTAGCAATCATTTACATTAATAGTGTGCTGAACTTCCGTATCCAGCCAATTCGATCTAGATTGCAGTCAGGTCCTGGGAATGCTTTTCATATCATCGGGTATGGGAAGATCAATATTGTTAGTAATCTTAGGCCACTCATTCTGTACTGCAACGAGGCGTCTGATATCCGGCGAGGCCATGTTAGAAATAATCGATAACCAGAGACTAGATGTGGATCTAACAGTACCGGTGGCGATCCTCATTGTATCGTTAAGTTGAATATCTACTAGCTTGGTGTGAGCTTCAATACCAGACAGCAGCACAGTATTCAGGAGGAGAGTAAGCTAGTGCAGTGGTTGCCGCTGGCAAGGTCTCCCCATGAATGCGCTAGCAAGTTTATGTAATATATTTAACGTTACACCCAGATATTTAGGGGGTTGTGATTGATCCAACTTCCACCAAATTCAACATTCAGCTCTCTGTTGGCTTCTTTGATACACAAATGAAAGGTTTCAAATTTAAATTTTTTATAATTAAATGTCAACGTGACAATTTTGTTCTTTTTTCTCCTTTGTGATCTGTTTTAATTGCTAGTGAGTGTAAGTGTGGTTACCTCTTTCTAGTACATCCTGGGCAACGTTGAGCTAGCTGAACGGCAAAAACTACACAGAGAATTGATATTGTGATAATTTACATTATATAACAGTTTGCAGCTATCCATATCGGGAAAGTGGAGATTATTTATACAGTGTTCTGCAAATAACGTATTTTTTACCCCTTGAATAATTGACTTTCTATGTTCTAATTTAATATTTATATTTCTGTCACTCTGTCCGCTACAGATAGCATTACAGTTTTTGCATCTAATTTAGTATACGCCGGATTTTCTAAATTAGTAATTTTGTCTTTGCTATGCCTAATATGGCACAGTCGAAAGCAAGAAAACGTAGACAAAAATACAGATTTCTGTCATACACTTTCTAAAAATGATTAGTGTAAGAGCGGCTTCAAAGTTACTTGTCAATATTTGGTTATCTATCAAAATTGACAACTTTACAGTTGATATTAAACTATTATAAAGATGTCTTCCATAAATGAATATATTAAACTCAATGTTATTGCAGATTTTAGTAAAGATTTTAACGTGAACGTTACGTGAAATTGTGGAAAGAAATAATATAAATGCGTATATATCTCATGATGTTTCTTTAATTTAATTTTTCTTCATATTAATCAGATAGATGTTTTGATAATTATTTGATATTCCACAGAATAATGACTGGACACTAATGACAAGTAAATAAAACCAGGTTTACAAAGCACGAGATCTCTTGTCTACTTTTTTTGCTTTCAACTGTAGGTACCTAAATTATTTTTATTGCCACTGATTATTTTTAAGCCTGATTTTCTCAAGATTTTGTTAATTCCTTTATGAACTGTGGGTTTACTATTAAATATTTAATGCTAAAATTTAGCAAGCTGGTTTAGAACAGAAAAGTCTGTGAGGTTCGTAGATATTAGATAAGATTATTTAGTTTTGAAACTGCCAGATGTCATTTTATGACATCTGTCAGTTTCGAAACCTACACCGTGTCAGATATTTTCGGTAAATAATAAAAAAAGAAATCACTCATATTTTATTGCACTGTTTCGCTGTGTTTCAAGAATGTGTGTATAGTTTTAAACGGAGTTTGTAGAGGCGGAAGACTAACTTCACATATTTGGATTTTTGTTCGAAGCAATTATTAAAGACATGTCATATAATTCATGGAGCTGTTAATTTGGTTGAAAATTTATGACACCATGCGATCCTTAAAGCTACAGCTGCAGAATATTAGTGCATTTAGGAAGGATATTGCGGTTCCTAGAAAAGGAACGGTTCGGAATAGTGCAGGAATAGCATTTATCGTTAATTATTGCATACTTGAAATTGTAACCTTTATTTTAGAAATCGTTAAAAATGAATAACAAGAAATTGCTATGCAATATCATATTTGATATCAGCATCAGCTTCAGTTGTTACAGAATTACATAAAAGAAGAAATAAACGCAAAAAAAGACGTGGGAATTCGTTCGATTTTTCGAAAACGACTGAGTGGGTGATTACAATAATTTATTTAATGAGATTGAATTAACTGATCTCGAAATGTTCAATTACACGAAAATTAGTGTAGAGATGTTTAATTATTTGTTATCTTTTTTATTATTATTGGTTATTATCGATATAAGTTATGCTGACAAGTGACAGTGACAAGTATGAACATCGTTCATAATCGGAGAATGTCGGAAACTACATCAATTTCCATTGGTCTGCAGTCTTAGTTAATTGTAACAATAGCGGAAAAGTTTAAACTTTGGGAGCTTCTGCACTAATTCTCGTCCGCCATTATACACTAAGTGAATTCTGTACCCACTCAGTAAAATACTTAGGTCAAATCTTTATTCTTTCAAGTTACCATCCCATTCTACACTAAGTTGATTCCGAATGATACTTAATGCAAATTCTACAGGCATATAGCGACATCTCCCGAAGTATATTCATACATAACCACAATAATTAGTCTTATTTAATTTAATTTAAATTAATTTATTTCAATATAAAATTACACATGCATTCATAAAATCATTTACTTATATCACAATATTTAAACACACATAAACATCTCCTTCAGATAGTGTCAATTAAAAAGCAGCGGCATTGGCACGCAGTCACGGGACATTCAGAATGTTGCCTAAAAGATATTCATGTTATAAACACATTGTATAACTCCTTAACTACTTACTTAAACCAATGAATCATGTGAGATGCATGACCTCCATGTCTGCATGTTTGACACCATGTGAACCAATGGGAAAAGTCTACTAATTTCGTACCATTGGCGTCGCTATTACATTGATCGCCTGTTGTCGTACCCATATGCATTAAACAAATTGCACATCTTGGTAGAGGTTTTCGACAATTTGGACAGGACGACATCTACAATTATTAATGTTATTAAAAATAACAGTTCTTAACCTATGGCCACTTCAACCGCAGATACATGCGTTTGGATCTTAATTAATCTCATCAATTCGAGTTTCTAAAGTGACGTCTTATGGTTCATTTCCGCAAGTAATCACAAACTTATTCTGTCAGGTAACAAGAGATATCTCCTGACATCTGGCGGACAAGAGAGACTCGCAGGTATAAGCATTTTCTCTCGTATAGCTATGCCATTACAAGAGAGAGAAAAACACGTATAATAGTGTAGTCCATTAATTCGTGGCTAGATGTCTCAATATACCACAAAAAATAACACATCGATGTCTTGTCAGATGTCCGGAGATATTTCTTGTCACCTGATAGGATAAGTTTGTGATTACTTGCGGAAGCGAATCATAAGACGTCGCCTCGGAAATTCTGATGAGATTAATTAAGATCGAAACGCACATGTCTGAGGTTGAAGTCATCACTGGTTAAAGACGTTGCGTATGTTCGTGTACAGACACAGATATGTTTTATACATATTTGTATTAATTTGAACCATAAAATACGTTTAATTGAAGTACAGGTAAAGCTAGTAATAAAGACAAGTGTTACTTAAAATTGAATTTTATATTTACTCACTTTTAATTTATTAGCTCCGCCCATGCGAGGAAATGTACCTCTACCCCTGGTTAGACCTTGCATAAAAGCAGAGATGCTTTTTCCACAAAAATTACATGATATGTAAACTTGTTGTGGATGTTTATCACTTGGTCTTTGTGTACTTAACATAATATCAAACATTGCTCTTTCGTGCCACAGCTGCCAGGAATCAAGTAAATTCCTATAACTATTTAAAGAACCAGAGATTATGCCAAACTTAATTACAAAAACTGTGTTACCTTATTATCCAATCTTTACCAAGATCCTGTAATAATTCTGCGCTAAAGGATCGAACTGCAATTAATGCTGTTGATTGTATATCTCCTGTAGTATCTAAATACCTTTGTAAAATCTTAACACCGTCTAAAGTATTACCTATAACAGGAATAAATTAAAAATTTTTAAGACAATGTAATAACATTGGCAATACCTAATTAAAGGTGGCTTTACACAATCAAATAAATTCATGAATTTTGTGATCTTGAATTTAATCATACATGTAATACACAAAATTGTCCTGAATTTATTGACAACAATAAATTCATGAAGAAATTTCCGAATTAGAACCAGCTCTACCTTTACATCTAGTTTTTGGGAAATTCTGGTTACATTTTGGTTTAAAAGTTATTGCCAACTTTGTTATCAAGCGATGTCAATACGAAACTCATTATTAGAGGTTATCGTTCTCATAGATCAAGTAAAATAGTTATAATAAATATAAAAAGGTAAGTAAAATGAATCTAATTTGTGAACAAATATGCTTAAAACACTACAAAATATCAACATACATTTGACATAATTTACTAAATTTATTAGTATAAATACAAATAGGTTGGTAGTACGTAAAAGTCACTATTTTATGGTTGGCAATATTTGATTGTGTTATACCAGGATGAATTTTCAATAAACTGAAGAATTTATTTGACCTAGGGATGCGCCGATTTAAATAAAAAGAACGATATTTGAATCGATTCAAGATCGAACTGGAAAATATAGATGCATAAAAAAAAAACGATTTTTGGAAATTCGAAGATCGATTCTGTTTAGAATAAGAAAGTGTTTAAAAATCGAGCGCTTTGATGTATAAGTTGTAATATAAAAATCGAATGCCATGCATGTTAGCAATCAAATCATAAGATTTTGTTTTTAAACATTTTACTTGATATGACATATTATATATTCTAACAAAAACAAAACTTATCGGAGATCGCGTTACGAAAGAATCGAACTCGGGAAAGATCGATTCAGATCGCGCATCCCTACTTTGACCGTGTAAAGTCACCTTAAGGAAGAAAATATACCGTTTGTTCTTCATTGATATGCGAATATTTAAGGGTGTGAGTTTACATGAAAAATAAATGACAGTTTGCTTTATAAACTATAGTCCATAAATGTTCCGTTACGAAAATACTTGTCACTTACTTTTTACATCTGACATTTGTTATGGTCTATTTTTAAACTAAGAGGAGCATTTTAAATTAATCGCGCCAAAATTACTATGCGTGATTGGTTGCTTCAGAGGTAGGATTACGTTATGCAAAAATTGCGTGTTGACCTATCGATGTCAAACGCTTGTCAAATTTCGTTTTCTGTTGTGTTCCCGTTGTTCTATTCAGTTGTATAGTTGTATTAACGTAAATAAATCCGTTCTTTTTAGAATTTGCGAAACCTTTAAGATACCCTTCTGTAGTTATCGATAATTATTCAATATTCATATAAATATGGATACTGTTGCAACAAGTTCAGCATCATTTTCACCTCCGAAAAAACGCAAACGTTTAGATATAGGGCATTTATCTGTTGCTGAAAAGCAATGTGTTTTAAATATGTATAAACAGCTGCGAACTGATGAACCGAATCTTAAAATAAATGTTATTGTTTCTAAAATTAGTAACACCGTGGGTAAGTTTTCATGGATTGAATAATGTAACCAATTTGATAATGTTCTGCTTTTAGGCGTTGCACAATCGATTGAATTCAGAGAAGAGATGGTACGAGCTGAACTTTTGAATTTAATCAAAATAAATAAAGAACAATATAATTTGTATGTGATTGATGAAATGGCAAAACGTAATAATACAGTTCTATTAAGGTTGCCACCGTACCATTGTGAACTCAATCCAATAGAGTTGATATGGGCAAAAATAAAGAATGAAGTAGCATCGAAGAACATCACATTTAAATTGATAGAAGTGAGGGGGCTGTTATTGCAAGCTATCGAAAATGTTCAAAATGTTAATTGGAAAAGTTGTGTTGAGCATATAATTAAGGAAGAAATAAAAATGGCCACACTTGATGGCATCGTAGATGATCTAATCGAACCGTTTATTATTTCTATTGGTGCTGATAGTGACAGTGATACTTTCTCAGACAGTTCAGATTTAGAATAGATTATTTTGTTTAATTTTTGCAAGTAACAAGTAGTTAACGGAGCCTTTGATTTCTTTAAATCCTTTATTTATGTTATTTTTGTGTTTAATGTAAATAATTTTTAATAAATGTTTAATTACGTTTTGACTTTATTGATGTAGAGTTTATATTCAAAATTAAGCGGGAAATAACGCTAAATTAAATGTTGCCTTTGAGCTCAATGAATAAAGAAAAACTAATAAAATACGAAAATTTAAAAAAACATTCAGAATGTCATTAATTTGGTAACTTTTACAGTGTAAATGGGGCTTTTCCATTTACTCCTCTTAGTTTAAAAATAGACCATAGTAAGTCTCTATCATGCAAATGTTTGATGTAGAAATGGCGGAAATGCGTACGTGTATGGCCTTGCCGATGGTAATTGCGAGCTAGCCAGGCGTATTTATCACCAGAGATATTCCAATCGTGCTTTGCCAGATAGTCGAACCTTTTCTAATACTCATCGTCGTCTTGTTGAAACTGGTAGTGTCCGAAGAGGTACATCCTAACGTAGATCTTAGTTTAAGAACATCTGACAGCGAGAAAGCGGTGCTACACGAAGTCGAAGAATATCCTGAAACGAGTACGAGGAAGATTGCTAGAAACTTGAATATTTGCCATCAAATTGTTTGGAGAATTTTAGTGGACTTTTTGTTATATTCGTACCATATTTCAAGAGTACAGGAATTACTTCCCAGAGATTTTGACCTTTTGTCAGTGGTATCTTCATAATATTTCACAAAATCCGCAATTTGAAACACACATTCCGTTCACGGACGAAGATAATTTTTCAAGAAATGCCATTCAAAATTTCCATAACAATCATTTGTGGGCGGAAGCAAATCCTGATGCCGTAACCGCTACCCATTTCCAACACCAATTTTCGCTTAACCTATGGGTAGGAAATATGGAGTTGAATTGTTGGAAGCAAGACGACAGCTAATTTGTTCAAATTTTATCAAAAATGTAATTCTTTATAAGATCGATTCAGCTGATTTGTTTGTAGAAGTGAATTTTTGAGTACCTCGTCAAAACTCAACAGTGAATGAAGTGCTTCTACTTTCAACGGCTAGAACAAATATATTGCTGAAGGCTCTCATGGTGTATTCTGCCAAGAACTGCAACAGTAATAATTTTTCTGCAGACATGTTTCGTTAATTTGTTTCTTCGTTGAATGTTTTTTTCTCTCTTTTCTTTCACTATTCTTGTATATTTAGGCAGTTTAATTATATTATTGAATTATACTTTGTTTTTAATTCTTTTTCACTTATGCATTATATTTATTATTTGTTTATGTTGTCTGTATTGGGCTGACCTGTTGGACAATTAATAAATATTATTATTATTAATATTATATGTTGTCAGTTGTTGTTCATTAAACGCTGATACCAAGCTATAATGTGTTTAATTATTTCTATTAAATTAATAATAATTTTGAAAGTCCTTCATAACTCGAAAATGATGCATTACAACACAAGAGAGCTTTTATGTGTCAAATTGAACGGAGAATTCAAAAATAATTTATATTTTGGAAAAAAAACCATAGGCCTACCATTTAACAACAGCCTGAATTTTCATAACGGAACATTTTTAGACCATAATTTATAAAGCAAATTATCTTTTATTTTTCATGTAGATTCACACCCATAAATATTTGCATATCAATAAGGAACACTTTGTATATATATATATATATGTACATATAATTACCTGTGAGAAGTATCCCATCTAAATTACCTTCTTCTATTAATGTGGCTGTTAATGTTTTTAAATACTCGTTTAATTTAGAATCAGGTAAGAATATACATGCAAAGGCTACCCTATCATCAACTGTCATACCATTTTCATACTAAAGTAAATCACAGATTTAAATAAAGCAAACGAGGATATATAATCTATAAAATACTAACCAAAATGTTATCGTAATTATTTTCAGCTGTCAGAAATGAAAACATTGCTCTTAAATAAGGGTCGTTCAGTTTAGTTTTTGGAGATGAACAAAACTGTCTCCACATACTATTTTTATCATCAGTAAACCCCGCTAATGCCATTGCAACTACATTTAAGCTCGGAATGGTATCTTCTGAACCTCTAGTTAATATTTCAATGGCCATCTTTATTTTTAAATTAAAAACTGCAATCGCTGCAGCTCTTGTATATGCTTGTTCGTTTTCCAGGACTTCTAGAAATTTTGAAAGTGATGATGTATCCTTATCAAAATACCAACCACATAAATGAAGTGCCTTGTCTCGATCTTCATGTCTAGAAATGAAATAAAATTACCATTCGACAGAAAGAAAAAGAATAGTGTATGACTACAAACTTGTACATTCTTGTTGCCCCGCAAGAATTTATATTTCCCATTTCAGACCAAGATACAGAAAGCGAATCTGACTTGGAAGTATTACCGTCAATCTTTAAAACAGATCTAACACCTGGATGCTTAGAATTACTTCCTTTCAATGTACCATCTTCTACTAACTTATTACTCAAGTGTAAGCGATTCCAAACGTTACGTAGCATATTATCATCAACCATTTCCCCATTTTTCCATAATTCATCCTAAACAAAATACTCTATGATAAATTAATTTCCGTGAATTAATGTTTGAAGAATTTTTAAATAATAAAAACAGATCGACAAATACACTTATGACAACTATTCTACATTCAGAAATATTAGTTTTAATTTTACCTTTAAACCATAGCCCTTGCAAGCTCTTAACTTGATCTTTTGTGATATATCTTGCAGACAATCATAAATACTACTGGTTTCTGTGACATATTTTAGAGTTTTTCGACCACAAGTCCATACTAAATTTGCATTTGTTGTCCAATTTAAGGTTATTCGATCAAGTACAGTATAATCAACAATATTTCCTTAAAGAGATTATTTTAGTTAAGCAGTGTACATTAAAAAAACCCTTACCTGTTAAGGAAATTGCTAAAAATCTATTTTCATCACTGGGATGCCAGGAAAATGATGTTATATTATGTAATCCTGGTGTTACTATCCGTTCTATTACAGCTGGTTCAACTTCTTCATTTCCAACTATAGTCTGTTGTATGTCATAGAGATTTAAAATTGGTAAATCTCTTTGTAGAATTCCTAATAGATTTTGTCTAGAATAATTACAGCACAAAAATATTAAAATTCCAAAACTTTGACAAAAAATATTAGTAGCCCATTAAAGCTTATTAAAAGAAAGCAACAAATGTGATAAAAATTTTCTTTGATAGAGAAGCATTGTTTTGTTGCATTTTGTTTTTGGATATCTGACCAAAGGAGTTGATACCCTACTAGAGAATTAGGTAACAAGTGTTCATTTGAAAAGTCAATCTAGTAGCATGTGATTTACTGAGCACATTTTGAAGTATGTCGTAAAGTAAAATTTACTACTTAACCTATGAAGTCGTATATTTTGACAGTTTCATATATACAAATAAATATAGGTATTTATTGAAAACTATAACAAATGTTGAAAATGTTGTCCTTCAAGATCAATGCACTTTAAAATCCTCCGTTCAAAATTTCTGATGATATTCTGCAGCATTTTTTGTGATTGACATTATCAAATGTCATTTGGATTTACGTTTACGGAACAACAAACACATACTAATATATTTGCGTCTTATTCTATCAAAATTTCAAAGTAACCTAGATTGTCTTTTCGAATGAACACACGTTACAGATAATAAATGTAATTATTCAAAAAATTACAGCTTGTGATAAGATTGTTTTCTAGATACTTCAACAATTACTTACTTTGTTGAACACCATGATATTTTGCTTAAATGTTTTGTGTGGGGTAAAACTAACATAGGTTTTTCAAAGTTTCTTGTATCCCATATGCAGACTTGATGATCGACAAATGAAGCCAAGTATTTTTCATTATGGGGATTCACATTTATACCATGAACTGCTTTTGTTATGGTGTGATTTATTTGCTTTGCAGAATCTAAAATGTTTAATAAATAATTTAAGTGGATTAAAACATTACACTCAGACACCTCTAAAGTCCAGTATTCTAATTTGTTTATTATTATTTCCAGTTGCTAATACCTTGTTATTTATCCAGGCTAAACTATGTGTAGTATCTGATAAACCATATTCTGATATAGGTCTTATTGGGCTATTTTCCCCATGAGACGGTGTCTTGTTAATATCCCATAATAAAACAGAATAATCAGATCTATTTTTTTCAAAGCCTGCGACAATCTTATTACATTCTACTGTATTCCATGACACAGCATTACATTGTCGTTGATGCCTAGGAACTAATAACAATTTTAATATTTAGTTAACATGATAAGATTATTGTAGGTACTCAATTCTTTTCCTGGTAAAAACTGTGAATCATAAATAGTTGCTCCGAAAGTTGACAAAACAATTTTCCCATTTGCTTGTCCTATAGCTAGTAATAAATCTTTGTCAGACTTTGGATAAATATCTATACATTTGACATAATGATAGTTATTATTTGTAGCTAATAAATGTGCTCCTGTTGTAGGGGATAATTTAGTCACTGCAAATATATAAACAAAAAATAATCTATAGCTAGTGTTTTGTTTCTTGGACATACATGGTGCAGTTTGTTCTTTTAAATGTTCAATTTCATACAAACACACTTCTGAACCCCATGTAATAAATTTATTTTTATTTGGAGACCATTGAATTTCCAGTTTACCAGCCATTCTTTTTTAAATTAATGTAACAAAATATTATTCATAAAGTCATCTATACACAAATAATCCAAAATTTTAACTAAGAATTATTGGACTATTTTTTATAATTTTTTATGCATATCTCATATTATGTTCAAAGTGAAGTCGGCAAAACAACCTAAAATTTCAGATTATTTATCTTTATGTAAATTTACTAGCAAAACATTTTACAAGCATTTAATTCTTATATATTTTAAAATTTTTATGAATGATAACTAAAACATTGTTTAATCAATTATAATTATCAATGCGAAACGAGTATGACTAATTTCATTAGATACTTGAAAAGTGCCATTCTGTAAGAATGATAAAAGAGCATTCAAGTGATAATAATTTTTCCTATGCTAGAAAAGGATACTATTTTTATTGTTAAAGAGAAATAATATAGATACTAACAGTAAAACCTACAATAGTTTATACATTTTGTGGTGGGGAGTTGCAATTTTGTCGTAAATTGTGAGTAATAAACTGAATAAATCTATGGGTGTTGAATTGTGAAGTGCTTAGAATATTTTCTATGAATTAATGATATTTATTACTTGAGGGACCTTTAAATTTACTGAGAATACGTCGGGCATTGGTACTTTAGTTCGTTGTATGTGTTACATATAAAATTTACTTATTAGGTCAAGTTTAAAGTTTATGTTAAATTACAGGAAAACAATTTTTCATCATGTCTAAGAAACCAACAGCACAGCCTGCTTTACATAAAGTAATTATGGTTGGCAGTGGAGGTGTAGGTAAATCAGCATTAACTTTACAATTTATGTATGATGAGTTTGTTGAAGACTACGAACCTACAAAAGCAGATTCATATAGAAAGAAAATATTACTTGATGGCGAAGATGTACAAATTGATATATTAGATACTGCAGGTCAAGAAGATTATGCTGCTATTAGGGATCATTATTTTAGGAGTGGTGAAGGTTTTCTTTGTATATTTTCAATTACAGAAGACGAGAGCTTTCAAGCGACTCAAGAATTCAGGTTAGGATGAATATAGTGTAATTTGTAACAGTTAGTATTAAAGAAAACAAATGTATTATAATGCAGGGAGCAAATACTTCGAGTCAAAAATGATGAGAACATTCCATTTCTATTAGTTGGAAATAAATGTGATCTAGAAGATAAACGAAAAGTTTCTTTCCAAGAAGCAAGTGAACGTGCGAGGCAGTGGGGTGTTCCATATGTGGAAACATCAGCTAAAACTAGGGAACATGTAGATAAGGTTAGTAATAATAAGATTTATTGATTATAATCTAACTGTAGTAAATACAATAATATAACAATATATAATAATAAGTACAATAATTCTCTATATAAGAAAAAAACAATTTATTATCAATTACGAGTATGTTGCAAAAGTATAATGTCATGTCTTTAGTAGCCTTCTAGTCTTAAATATATAGGGTCAGGTGAGGTAATTGTAAAATCGGGGTAAATGTAAACGTCGTAACCAAGTAGCAGTTATGCAGAATTGTGACGTGTGGTATGGCTGATTCGATTCTGTGATATGTTTACTTTAATGCAATGTATAATTCCCGCCAGTTTTGCAACGCTTATTGAACGGTTAGCACATGTTTTGTAGAGCGGTAGAAAAAAAGTGAATTACAGTTCGGTAGTGTTTTTTATTTAAGTTGTTGGAATCTCAAAACACTTAAGGTAAGTGAACAAATTTTATACGGAGTTAACATTATCGTCAGTTATTGAAGAATCTGTTGTTAATGAAATAATTTCGTACATGTAGAAATATGTCTAACGCCATTTACATTTACCCCATGAAATTGACTGATTGGGTAAATGTAAACGACGTATTGGGGTAATTGTGAATTTATTCTTGTTAATATTGTTCCCGTTTTTTATTGCTATCAGCTCGAATTACATTGTTTGTAATATTTACAGATGCCTCGAAAATATGTAAGGAAGAGGAATGGACCACCTTATACTCAAAACGATTTACAAAAAGCTGTAGATGATGTTTTAAATAAAAATCATACGTATCAAGAAGCGGAAACCATTTATGGGGTACCCAAATCAGTAATTTTCCATAGAATAAATGGAAGAAAAGTGCCATTGGATAAAATGGGAGCAGGCAGATCTACTGTTTTGTCACAAAATGTTGAGTTAGAATTGGAAAATTGCATCAAAGCGAAAGCCCGAATGGGATATCCTTGCAATAAAGAAGACATCAAAACCATTGTGGCAGAGTACGTCAAATGCAACAATTTAAAAACACCATTTACTGAAGGGAAACCGGGAAATGAGTGGTATTATGGATTTATGAAGCGCCACCCGAGTCTCTCATTTAAGAAACCAGAACTGCTTCAAAAAGCACGACGAGATGCTCGAGATCCAGAAGTCATCTTTGAATTTTACGATGAACTGAAAAAACTTGTTACAGAAAGTAATTTGGACCAGAAACTACAACTAATATTTAACTGTGATGAAAGCGGTTTTTGCACTGATCCACAACGCCTGAGGGCTATCGGGGAGAAAGGAAAGGCTTTGGTTCGTATAAGTGGCGGATCCGGTAGGGAATCAATCACCGTTTTGGCAACTGTTTCGGCAAATGGTTCTTACATGCCACCTCTAATTGTCTTTAAAGGCGCTGCCGTACAGGCGCGTTGGACATCCACCGCAGCATATCCAGGAACTAGGTACACTACCTCCAGTAATGGTTGGATGGAAGAACCCCTTTTCTTCCAATGGTTTACTACATCATTTATTCCTCACATAGAAGCCGTAAGACAATCTAACAATATCCCTGATCAAGCAGCAATCTTAATGTTTGACGGTCATAACAGCCACATCAGCTACAGGGTTATAAAATCGGCGCTTGATAATAAAATTCATTTGATAAAATTTCCTAGTCATTTGACCGATAAAATCCAACCTTTGGATAAATGCGTATTTGGCCCAGTGAAAACAAATTGGGAAAAAAAACTAATCGCGTTTGGGAAGCAACAACTGTCAAGAAAAGATAGTGGACGGCTTTCTAAAAGCAAATTTGTTGAATTGTTGGGCCAAGTTTGGACAGAATCAATGAAACCCGAAAATATCATTAAAGGCTTCAGTTCGACAGGTACTTATCCTGTAGACTTCTCGAAATTCCCAGAACATGAATTTCATCCAGAAGCTCTTAAAAAGTATAAACTTAAGCAGCAACAGACAAACAATCAAGAAACTACTGCTATGGATATGAAGTTGAATACAACTTCTGTTACTGACGTAGGTACAGTGGAACCACTGCTATGCCCTGAAAGTACAAGTTATCCACGAAATGAAGAACCTGGAATTGTTTCTACATCCTCAACAATAAATGAAGTTGATCCTAGGATTCCTCGATGTACAAAACAACAATACATGACGCCCACAAAAATTATTGACATCTTCACTAATGTCATCACTAAATCTATTGAAATTGATTCCCAAACTACGCAAGTAAAACGAAGGATCGTTCCAAGGTTAAAGCCTGCGAAATACGGCGAAATTCTTACCACTGAAGACATACTAAAGAAACTGGAAGAAAATGAAACATTGAAAAAACAGAAAGAGGCAAATAAAGGATTGAAAAAAAGAAATAAAAAACAAAAAATAGCAATAAGTAAGGATAAGGAAAAAGAGTGGGAGCAAATCAATAAAGAAATGGATAGGTGCGAAGAATCTGACGATGAAAACTGGCAAGAATCACATATTGCCGACTCGATTCCAGAAATTTCTTACCAAAAACCTCACTGGGCAGACTTAAAAATCGGAAAATTTTTACTTGTTGACTTTATAGGGGGTAAACGTAAAACTGTGCACTACAAATATGTGTGTTCTGTGGAAAGCTTTGATGATGAAACCGGCGACATTACAGTTTTGGGCTATAGAAGACATGATAAATTTTCTACAGAGTTTGTGCCGAAAGAAAATGATGTGTCCACAGTTAGCGAAAACATGATTGAAGCCCTTTTACCCGACCCAGTTTTTTCCGAAAAAGATCGACACATTGTTTATATTTTCCCAGGTAGTGTCAATGTTTTTGAACAATAGACATTTTGTTTAATTTTTTCTTTATGTAATAGATAGGTATTTAGTTTACAATAAGTAATGTATTTGTACAATAAATGTTTTGTTCCTTTTACAGTACTTTAGCTTTAATTATATGGTTAGGTAGCTTTATTTTTCAGTGAGGGGTAATTGGAAACACCGAAAATTTCAGTTATTCTTCTATAAAGATTATTTCATCTATTTATTAAAGATGAAGTTTATTTACAAATCCACAAAATTTGAGCCCAAAGCCTCACACAGCCGTCACAATAATCATTTACCATTACCCCGCAGTGCTGAGGTAATTGTAAAATTTCTGGGGTAAATGTAAACTTCAATTCACTTTCACCTCCTTATCCATTTTTACTGGATAGAAATAGAAAAGTGATTTCAAAAGACGTTAAAATACAGGACATTTCAGGAACTCAAGATCGTTTCCCGATTACATGAGCAAATTGAATATTTTTTGCAAACATGCAAAAATCATTTACAATTACCTCACCTGACCCTAAACAAAAAACTTGAATAGATTTATTTTAGATTTCATAAAATACAAGAAGTGCTCTTTTATTCGAGTATTTTATATAGTGCACTATCATTTACAAACAAAATACATAGTATTTGTGATCACTGGACATTATTTTATTTCCAATGGAGCAATCTCACGAACCAAAAAGAAAACAGTTTCATCTCCAGTAGTAAATGCTATTTTTTCTATGATGGATATAGAGAAAAGTTCAGTATAATTATAAATGAATTGTCACAATATAGATTGACGCACCGATATCAGATACCAACAGCTTCCTATGTCAAAATTTTTCAGACCGAGTGACGTTCGTTTGCCGCTTCAACTATGCTCGGTGGTTAGATTAACTGTCATACTCATTAGTGACAAAAATCCCTCATGGTTATACATACAACGCATGATGTATATTCATTTGTTTTATTTTTATCTCTAGAGTAAAAAAGTATGACTTTTTACTGTGGAAAAATTATCATTTGCATAAGCATCAGTAGAAAAATTAAATTTTACTTAAATTACAAAAGCTGAAGTTGATAAGTTCTAATCAACTTTAAACTGAATGTTAATAATTTGTATGCCTTCTTCGAGCCTGAATTACACTGTTCTCTCCTCTTGGATAAATTTGTTAAGCAAATTTGAGGAATTGCTTCGAATTCTCCTTAAAGGGCTAATCGTAGCAAAGCTCTTGCAAAGTTTCTGGCATTGCTGGACGACGACGAATACGCCTCAGGAGTTCATCCCAAAGGTGTTCTATCGGATTAAGATCTGGACTGCGTGCTAGCCAATTAAGTCTACAAATTTCATTAAGGTACTTAGTAACGACTCGCACCATGTGTGGTCTGGCGTTATCGTGCGTCAAAGCAAAGCCATCTCAAATAAAATTAGAAAATGAGACAACAGCTTCTTGCAAAATATCTTCCACGTACCTGTGAGCGTTTAAAGCGCCATTTTCTACAAATACGAGCTCTGTACGTGCTTCTGTGGAAACAACTGCCCATACCATTACAGAACCACCATGGAAGACACACGTTCAAGATGGTGCAGCCGGCATGTCTCTCATTTCGTCTTCTCTACACTCTTTCTCGACCATCGCGTGATACGTAAAGAGAATTTTAGCCCATTGTTGAAGATTCCAATTTGCATGTCCACTCAACTCTGCGCCTAATTGTCCTTTGACTTATTTCAACCCGTTGCAAGCGATGTTGAAGTTGAACTGCTGTTATTCTGCGATTCCTTAATGTATTCAACACAATAAACGATCATCAACTGCACTCAGATCCTGCTTGTTTTTCGAATGTACCAGTCTCGAGAAATCGATCGCATCTTGAACGGTAGTGCGTAGAGTATTCCTAATGTACGGGACACATACCGCTAACTACGACTATATTCAATTAATGCAGTAACTTGTCCAACGTTTGCACTAGTTAGGCCCAGTTTTTCAATCGGAGGTAAATCTGAAGGTTAAGTTTACCTCCAACTGTTGGTTAACTTACAGTTAATCTTCGCAAGTGTATTTCAATCTTTATGTAACCGTCAGTAAGTTAACTGGTAGCTTCTCCCTTGCTATGTACGGTTGGCTAACCTGTGCGAGATGCATTAAACATACTGTTCATAGTTTTATGGAAAGTGACCGCTGCTGTCGCCGTTAGCTGTCAAGTGTCCCCCGGCAAAGTCACCTGCTACGCTTAGGAATGAGCCTGTTGCGTAAAATCGCAACGCTAACAACAACTGATTTTCAGCAGACAAACAGTCATTTCTGGAAAAAAAAATCAAGAAGTTAAGTTTTCACTTCAGATTAAAATACGTTATAATCACCTTTGTGTAGGATAGGATATAGGTGTAGTATCTTCAATTTCCATTACTATATTTTCTACAGTTCGTTTTGTGAGACGAAATCGTGAAAAAAATCTTCTTCGTCCCATTCTTCGAAATGGTTTGGCCGATGTCTAATTATTTTCGGTCGGCGAACTTCATCATCACTGCTAAATGCATTTACGTTGTATAAATCCATGTTAGAATACTAAAGACGTGAAGACACTCTCATTACACATTTAAAACATAAACATAACCTATCAATTCAGGAATTTAACCAGCAGTTACAGTAGTTTACAAACTGTTCTCTGAGTTTACCGGAAGATGGTTTGGCGGTAAGCAAAACTACTAGTTAACCAACAGATGTGGCGGTTACCACCGATTGAAAGACGCATTTCTGCAATTAACTTCCAGTTTTCTTTTAACTGTCGGTTTACCTCCGATTGAAAAACTGGGCCTTAATGTCATTGTCAATGCGTGAAAATTTTTTACTGCCAAACTGGCGTCCATAAACAACGGCGTATTAAGCGTACTTGGATTTTTCATAAATAAAATCGTAAGAAACGCCGACCAATTTATTAATGTGAATTCACCAACAATGTTTTGGTGAATTTTATAAAAAAGGTCAATAAGTTAAAATGTGGGAATTATTTTGCATTAGATAATAAATTTTTTAAAATAGAAATAAAACTAATGGATATATCTTTACTTTTTTTTCACTAAACATTAAAAAAGTGAAGATTTTAACCATTAGTTTTATTTCTATTTTAAATTGTGGATCTTCATCAAGTAAAATCCGAATTAATTGAATTAATCAATTCTTGTTTAGACAAAAAAAAAACGATAATTTGTGGGACTCTAAAAAATATTTCAGGGTAGCCGGTTTTTTTTTTGCCGGTCAGTGTATATAAAAATATAGGAGCGTGGATCATAAGATGTATCTATATATCCATATATTTTTTTGCATATTTTTCTTTTATATTGCCGCATGTTAAGAGATGAATCGCCGCATATTTTACAGAGAATAGGTACACCATTTCCGCATTGGCATCCTGTAGCTAATATAATCAGTGCGTACAATTGCACATAGGCGTATTTTATATTTAATGTTCCACAAGTAGCTGATGGAACAATTTTAAATATAAGAATATATAATATATATATATATAATATATATATATAATATATTATATGAAATATAAGAATTTTAAATATAAGAAAGTTGGAATTCACTTTATGGTTACGATTTGTTAAGTTTCATATAGTTTATAAGTTACTTAGCTCATAAAGCTGTAGCTAGTTACTGTATTAAAACTTGTATAATATTTTTGAACACGTTTGGAATAATAGGTGAATCATAATGAGTTGACGCATCATTGATATACCGCAAATATGTATTTTAGAGAAATAATATTATTTTAGTTAGCCACAATTGTGACTAATTTATCTTACTACATAATATCTGTAATCAACATCAAAGTACCTCCATTTCGAGTGATGATACTCAAAATGTTTATTTAAACATTAATTTATAATGTAAAGACAAATTTCTAATACATATTATTAAACTAAATCAAATAAGCATTATTATAGTATGATAATAGAATATTATGATTAAGCATATTTGACCTTTTTGTAAAAACATAGTTCGACAAATTTATTTCAGCCGGTGAGCCTAGGATCGCAATGAATTTATTGTAATATAATATCAGTATACATTGCACTTACACGTGGAAAATAATATCGGACAAATGTTCGCCCAAGCTTCGTTCACAAACTCTTATTTTACAAAATTATGACATTTACGCACATTTCTGGATCGATTTCCATAATAACGCGCTCGAATTGATTCTTTAACTCATGGATTGACCTCGGATTATTCATGTAAACACGTGATTTGAGGTATCCCCAGAGAAAAAATCACACGGTATCATGTCGCATGATCTTGGCGGCCAATTCTGATCGCCCTGGCGTGAATTGACACGCTCCGGAAATCTCTCCATCATTAACGCACGAGTCTTGCGCGCAGTATGGCAGGTGGCGCCATCTTGTTGGAACCACTTATTTTGGATGTCTATGCCGTCCAATGCGGGCCAAAGAAACTCACGTAACATGTTCCGATAACGTTCGCCATTCACCGTATCTGCATTACATGCAGCATTTTGAAAAAAGTAGGGCCCAATCATACCACCTGCATAAAAGCCACACCATACAGTTGCTCGTTGTGAATGCATCGGCTGTTGTTATGCGATGATTCTCGTCGCCCCATATCCGACAGTTATGCCTGCTGACAAAGCCGCCCAGGTGAAAATGCGCCTCATCAGTAAAGATAATCTTTTGTGTGAAATCCTCATCCAGATTTAGATTTTCCAACACCCAATCAGCGAAGTTACGCCGTTATAAATGATCGTCTGGCAATAGCTGTTGCGTCAGCTGGACCCTGTAGGGGTGAAGATGAAGGGCCGTTGTCAGAATTCGTTGCATGGTGCTCTTCGAAATATTCAACTGCTGTGATCGAAGTTCGGGGATTTCGGGCAACACCTTCCCTTACTGCAGCAATATTTTCAGCAGATCGGCCGGTACGATTTCTTCTTGGTGTCTTTACATCACTAACTGAACCACTTTGTTGAAATTTTTGAATTAATCGACGAATTGTCGATGAATCTGGTACGTTTCGTCGATCGCATATTGCACGCAATCTTCGAAGTGTTTCTAAGGAGCTTTCACCGTTCCTCAAGTAAGTTGTGACAATGACAACGCGTTGTTCGACAGGAAGACGATTCATTTTCACTAACCGCAATACGTCTAGTTGACAGCTAAGCAAAAGCACGAGTTGCCAACCGACCGGTACGAAAATGGAGCCCGTTTTAAATTGTGCATTCTTATTGGGACAACCTATATATAAGATCGGTCGATTGACGCTAGTAGTACAATTGGTGGTAGTTTTAAATATAAATTAAACCACTAAATTAGAACACCTTCAAAGTCAAGAACGGACGTTGACGAATATCACCTTAATCTTGTTCACTTATGTAAACAAGTGTAATATATATGTGTATAGAGATGCTCTGGAGTTTTCACTTATTTTTTGTTGGATAATAAAAATGTACTTTTAACTATAATTTTTTAATCAATCTAACGTTTGATGTATATAATTTATTTATATTAGTGTTTGAACTCCTGCTCGTTAAAGTGTTGTGGATCGAATGAATGTTTCTTACTCGTTAGGATGAGAGTTTTGTTCTTACTTTATTTCTAATATTACAAGCAGGCAAAATTTGCCATTACCCCCACAAATGATTATATGACTAATAGTGCGTGCCATATAGATTGTACGGCCAGATGATGACATAATTTGAGGAAATTTTCATGGTCTTGGTGAATAGTACCTGCTAGCAATAATATCCGGCAATATACATTTAAACTATGCTAATTACGTCCTAATCTTAAACCTAAGGACAAAGTTTAGATTAAGTTTTATTCATATTTATAAAGTTTATTGCACTTTATTTGAGAAACGTGAAATTATGAATAGATTGTGAAATTAAAAACAGGGTATTGAATGCGTTCTGTAATTGAATCATAAATAAAAGTGGAGATAGTCTCATAAAAAAGTAATAAACTTATAAATACAACGGGTATCGGTTCTTAGAATAGAGGTAAAGGTTTACAATTTAAAATAAGATAATTAAAATTTAGATACACAGTAGTACCCCCATATCCGCGGGGTTTGGTTCTGTGGTCTTCCGCGGATACTGAAAACCGCGGATAGTAGCGAACGCTTTATTTTCGAGTACAATATGAAATATGAAGCAAAGTTAAAACAATGAAACAAGAAAAAATAAGTTATATAATACATATTTATTTAAAATAAATAAACAAAAAATAAATAAATATTCTTGTGCTGTGGCACAAATAGAATTTAAGTTTAATAAATATATAAGTTCATACATATGTACATATAGTACATATTTACATACACAACAAGAAAATATGTATACAACAAGAAAAACTTTATCATCGTGAGCTACATATTCATTCATCTTCCTCCAAGTCCAAGTTAGCAGTCGATTGTTTACTTAGATCCGAAGCAAACGATGTTGATGGCTATGCATTATCGATAGTTTTGTCGACTTTTTCAAAGAACATTGTTATTGGTAGTTGTCGTTTTTGTCTTTTCATTTCAATAAACAAATCCTCCAAACGTTTCAAGGCTTCTGTTATAGTGCGAGTAATTTTTATACTGCGTTCCATTATTGGATCATATTCTATCTGTTCTTTTAATGTTTGAGCAGTTCGAAATATCGCTGAAAATTTTTCAAGCGTCCATGCTGGCGGTTCTTATTGACCCTCATCCTCATCGTCACTCGCTTCTGGTGAAAATTTCACAAGGTCTTCCAATTCCTCGTTGGTGAATACTTGATCCTCTTCGTTTATGTAATCACTGAGTTCCTCTTGGGTTATATCGTTAAATCCTTCTCCATCTATTTTCTGCGCTATGTTAAATATCGTTGTTAGATGTGAATTAATATCATGTGTGTCTTCAGAACTAATAACGACGTCATTCCACAGATTTTTCCAACATGCTATTATCGTTTCTGACTTTAATTCCTCCATCGCTCCTTTGATAAATAGAATTGCGTCAGCAATTGTAAATGACTTCCAGCATTCCATGAGCCCGATATCAGAGCATTCGTTAGCCATTGTATACAGCATTTCGAAAACCTGTCGAATATATATGGCTTTAAAGCATCTAATGACACCTTGATCAAGGGGCTGAAGCAATGAGGTCGTGTTAGGTGGTAAAAAAGCACTTCAACATTTTTATCTTCTGTGCCTAGTGACACAGGATGCCCAGGAGCATTGTCTAGTATCAGCAGCACTTTAAATGGTAATTCTTTCTTTTCCAAATATCTTTTCACTTCCGCAATAAAGCATTGATGAAACCATTGTGTAAATAGAACAGCCGTAACCCACGCCTTTCGATTTGATTGCCAAAACACAGGCAGGCAAGCTTTATCTTTGTATTTAAGAGCACGTGGATTCTGTGATCGGTAAACAAGTCCGGGTTTAATCATATGACCAGCTGCATTTGTACAAAATATCAAGGTAAGTCTATCCTTAATTGATTTAAAGCCTGGTGCACTCTTTGCAGTCTTATGAATATAAGTCCGTTGAGGCATTTTTTTCCACATAAGACCAGTCTCATCGCAGTTAAAAACTTGCTTAGGATGATAATTCTTTTCTGCAATAATTTGTTTAAATTTTTCTGGAAACAGAGCAGCAGCTACATGATCAGCCGACGCAGATTCCCCTGTCATTTTTATATTTTTTAGATTAAACCGAGTTTTAAATCTATGCAGCCACCCCCTACTTGCTGTGAATGATTTTCCTTCCTCTTCAGTATAATCTTGGGTCTGCATATCTTCATATAAAACCAACGTCTTTTGTTGTAGCACTTTGCCATCGATAGGAATATGTTTTCTTGTCAGATCTTCCACCCATAAATTTAAGGCATTTTCTATCTTAAGTAACATTTTATTACGTATTGTGGTTGCAACTTTTGCAGTTTGGGGTGCACTAGAAAAACTAGCTCGAATCTTATCTTTGTTTTTTAACACTTCTCGTATCGAAGATTCGTTTTTATTGTATATTTTAGCAACAGTTGCAATAGATTTTTTTTCTATTTCAATCATATTAATGATTTTTATTTTTTCACTAATAGTGAGCATTTCACGTTTTCTTTTTGGTTTAGAAGCCATTTTAAGATGATTTTCAAATTTACTTGCTTTATTTAAAAACTATTGCAAGCACTGTCTTGTCCGTCAATTCGAATAGTACTAAACTCATAGTTAACAGGAGCGTTTATATGTACAAGTAAAAGCGAGTGGCACCTTAAGCACGTTCCAACTTGTTTAACTTATCATAAGACAGCGCCGAATTCAGGGGATGACTCATATATACGACGATATATCGACAAATGCTCCTATAACTTTTATATTTATTGATATAAGGCGTTTTCTGCTCATCATAGGTAAATCGCGGATGACTGAAACCGCGGATACGGAGTCAGCGGATAACGGGGTACTACTGTACAGGTGTCAATTTGAAACGAGCATTATTTAATGATAAAAAATTAAACTATACATATCTTTAAGGAAAATAAACAAAAACAGACAAAAATTATTGTTCTCGTGAAGAAGACTGTACAAACGTTGGGGCACCGAAATTTGGCGTCTTCGAGGTGTCCACAGTTTTTCGCGAATATCTCGAAAACTAAAAGAGACCGGCGGGCGCGGTTGTGTTTATCGTAATCAGCAGCTCAAAATACATAAAATAAAAATATCGGCACACCGAAAATCGACACTTTTTTATTTTTTTAAATTTTTCAGATTTCTATCGTCTGAGGTTAACAAAAATTGCGAAATTTTCAAAATGCCGTAACTCTTTCATTGAACTATGCGGCGAATTAAAGTATTCGTCCAAACGATTAAAACGAGCCCAAACACGTCCACATAGGGCGATCCGTTTGGTCGCCACAGCTGCCAGAACTTTCGCAAAATTTCCAAATTTTTTTTAGGGAAAATTTCCGTTTTTCAGATATAATTCCGAAACTGGACGCCGTATTATATAGTCGCCGTATATACGAGTACAGTATATTCATTAACTTCCGTCCTTAACTTTGAATGTGAAATGTGTAACCTAATTTTAATGTGTAATTTTAAAAACTCACATTCTAATGTAATATTTAATATACAGTGCAACAAGTCAACAGTATAATATTACTCTTGAGAAAGGTTTTACACATAGGACTGAAACATCACTCTAAATTAAATATTGTTTTAATTAGCTGACCGCTACTCCCAAATAAATACTTTTACGTTTTATCTTGTATTATAATTACGGTCAAGAAAACTAATAAATTCCTTCTAATTTTATGTATACAATGCTAGTTATGTATAGCGCCAAAGAAAAAAAAAGGGGTGGTAGGTATATGTGAATAACGTCTTCATACAAAAGATCGCGGTTCAATGTTCGCATAGTAACGAGAAAATATTTTTTCTTTATTCGAGTCCGCCCTGTCGCAGTTAGATATACGGGCGGCAATACGGGCTTACAGCTCTAATTCATCAATAATTCTCTTTACCGACTCAGTATATTGTTCTATCGGTATTTGTCAGTACCACACCCAAATTTAATGAAAAAGAAATATATGTAAATAATTTCATATAAATTATTTAAAACCAGGTATCTATCCCATTGGACACGCCACATAAAGCTTTTTGTTTGATGACGATTTTTGTTTCATTATAAACAATAATTTTAGTTTTAAAAGAAGTTAACGTTCAAAGTATTTAAATTGAATCACATTTAAATTATTGCGGCATAGGTTTGTCGACATATTCGACGTAAAGGCTATTATTGATATCCCAAAAAAAACATCGCCATATGTGCGACAGAATATGTTTATGTTTTGGTAAGAAAACAATAACATTTACTATCTATAAATAGGAATTTATGTTAAAAGTATCGTCTGAAAATTATTGATTCTTTTGCAGGTCAATGAACTTGAATTATAGCTGTGTCTTTGGTAAATATAGAAAAACAAAGATATGGACCTACTTTAACTACATTTCGGCCCTAAAAATTTGCAAATTGTTGATGAATTACAAAGAAATTTCTTTTTTATTTTCATTTAGACATTTACACGTATTCTTCAGATTCGCATAGCTTGGGCGCTATTCTGAAGTAACCCTATATATATATATATATATATATATATATATAATTTTAGAAAATTTCTTGACCGTACTTAATATAAATTTACAATTATTTGGGTTATCGGTCACACATAATTGTCACTAGCAACTCACAAATAAGACATGGACATTATAAACTTAAACAAACAACTGTAAAATTTTAACTTAACCTTTTTCACCCTCATGTCTTTATATGCAAGTGACAAAACGCTTCTGTGTTTTGTCACATGCCCATGTGTCCATGTATTATTTGTGAGTTGCTAGTGACAATTATGTGTGAATTATTTAATAAGATCGCCAACCGCTGTTACTACTCTAGCTCTACTCTAGATGAAGTCAAAAAATATATTGACGAAATATTGAGTTTTAATTAAAACAGACCGATAACCCAAATAGTTGTGAATTTAGATATATATATATATATATATATATATATATATATATATACGAGGCGTGGCTATAAAATATCGAGATAGATGCTACTACAGACGAACTGGCATGCGCCAAAGTCGTACGACCGACAGCTATGTAGCGTGAACTCTTCTTTTTCTTGCCGTGGCCTTCGTTTGTATAAGATAATTTTTTTTGTTTTGCCGGAAAATGTGTTTTAATAGAACAACGAATTATCGTGAAATTTCATATGAAACGGCTACTGGGATTTATCTAATAGTAGATGGCAGAAACACGTGTCTTAAGCAGAAGTAATTGCTGTAAAATACGAGGTGTATTGTCCATGTGTACAGTTACAGATGTGTATATTGCATGTCTGTTTCATTTGTAACAAATGCGTAATACGTGCTTAACGTATTGATATACTTAAACCTTTTTGTTCATTTGTAATTTATCTTTTATTAAAATTAATATATGGCAATGAATGCTTATCACGCGCGCGGGTCTTTAAGTGGTTTAAGCGTTTCCAAGATGGCAGAGAAGACTTTAAAGACGACGCACGCCCGGGACGCATTTCCACGTCGAAAACGGATGAAAATATTTTAAAAATCGGCAGGTAGATCTGATCTGACCGTCGGTTAACTATTCATGCGGTTGCTGAAACTGTAGGAATTGACAAAAAATGCGTAAGACAAATTTTACATAGAATTTAAACACGCAAAAAGTGTGTGCGAATGTGGTGTCGAAAATACTCACAATCCAACAAAAAGAAGTTCGTCAAAATATTTGTACTGACACTTTAAGCCCCATAGAAAATGACCCAAACTTTTTGGAAAGAGTAATATCATGTGCTAATATGTCAAGTGCTGATATGTGTATGTTTAGAGATATAAATATGTTTTATGCAGATTTATATCATTTGTAACAACCGTTGATGCGAGCTCTCGCATCGATATGCTAATCTATGTTTTGTATATGACGCCACCTGGCGACGAGTTAATGGACTTACAGTAATATGCGTATTTTTGCTTCTTTTGAAATAGCTTAGCTATTCGAGAAGAAATCGCTTTCACCGGCATAGTCTGTTTTGTCCGTCTGATGTCACGAGGTTATCTGGTGTCATTTGATAGGACAAAATTCATTACTAGCCCAGCAAGCGAACTACAGTCGTTACTTACTTCGTAAATCCGCATTGACAAAGTCGTTAGACAGAAACGCATGCGTCTGTGGTTGAAGTTAACGCGTGCTGATATGTCCATGTTTACAGATACAGATTTGTTTTATGCAGATTTGTATCATTTGTAACAATTCTTTTCTTTATTGTTATTATTATTAATCTTTTATTTCTTTTCTGTATGGAAGGTTACTTCTATAATTTAATTTAGATTTTTATAATTTTATATTTGACGACGGATTCAAACATTTATTACTTTAAATTTGTATCAGTAAACCTTTTTATTTTTATTTGGGTGTTTTTTCACCTCCTGATCCCGTACATAAAATAACGTCGAGTTCTATTTTTTTTTTTTTATTTATAAAAGGAATTAATTTTATTTTCGATTATATGTTTTTATTTACATATTTAGTTTTTAATATGATTTTCTGTTATCTGTCCTAGGAATTTTACTTTTATTGTCTTGTCAATTATCAGTATAACAATGAAATTTTTCTAAACAAACATAATGAGTCACCATTGTAATACATCGTCCGAACTTACATTATCGTATGCTAGTCAAACGCACGGCATGAAAAGTCTAGTTCGTGTAGAATCATACATCTCTCGGATCATTGTATGTATCGTCCTAATATCCAATATGCACGTTTGCATGTATTGACCATATGGAAATTCAAGAGAATTCAAACCCATTTTTGTTACTCTTGATAACTGCTATTTGTGGGTTCAAGCTATATTTTTATCTTCGAACGTACCAACTTTAAGCGAGTCTTAGTTTCCTCAATTTTTCCCTCTTCTATTGCCTTGAAATCTTTCTTCGCGTCATACATTTCATTCTCGACTTTTTTATACTTTCTTTCTACTGATGTCGTGTGCGGCTTTTGGTGCTCGATTCACATTATGTCCAGTCCAACATTCATTCTAATGCGCGGCTTTCTATGAAATTAAGTACTGATACTTAAGTATTTTTAGTAACAGAGCAGTGTCATTGTAGTTAAAAAAAGTATAAAACGGATTTGGCAACTGCATTGTTTAAAAAAAAAATTGTATTTTACTTAAACAAATGCGATAGGAGAATAAGAATTCAGTATTTTTTAAATTAAAACTTGTCCAGTACCATATATATCTGATTTTATTTTTCTAAAAAAAAGAAATTCTTACGATTTTAAAATAAATCGCATCACAAAGCAAATCCTAATACTCTTCGTAAACTTTTACAGATGTAACTAATACAGCGTAAACTTATATTTACGAATTAGCAAAGGTCGGATTGTATGAAAAATTATATGCAGATGTTTTAGCCTAAATATGCACTTCCTTATGAAAAATATGCAGGTAAAAAAATACAAGGAACGTTAGAAAATGGAATACTGTTGAAAAAATATTCTATGTTTACTACAAGTTTATTTAGAACCTTTTACAATATAATTAACTATGAAAACAATTTACAATCACATATTTCTCAAAATTTTCAACAGAAAAATCGTGACACTTGTCTGAAAACATGTATTTATATATTGAAAAGGTCGTTCTACGTCGATGCTTGTTATAGGAGCATATTTCAAATTAGAAATATCATCATCATTTACAAAAAAGGGATATTTATCAATACGTTTTGCACGTATTACGCGGTTGTTATATAATGAAACAGATATGCAAAATACATATCCGTGTTTGTCCATGTTTACAGTTACGGATATGTATTTTGCATATCTGTTTCATTATATATCATCATCATTGTCAACTCAATATTTTCTACTGAATCACCACACAAGATTTTAGCAATGTTTTTTAGCTTTTTAAAACCCTCATTTTTTCCTATTACACTTAAAAATTTTTCATACACGGACTGTCCCACTCCTTTAACATCAAAACAAGACTTTTCAAATTTGTTTATTATTTCAATACTCTCGATTAGCGACATAAATTGCTTTACCAACAGCAATGTAGAAGTGGAAATAAAACTGTAATTGGCTTTAATAAACGCCAACTGTTGAGGTATATCTTTACTCAAATACATCTTTTGGGCGTCTATCACAGATTGTGCATCCCTATCAAGATTCATAATAATTGTCATTATTCATGATTTGCATGAAAAATAGCAGCCTCCAACCACGTTCCCCATCATGTGATTACTGGTTGAGGAGGAAGCGGAACACCGGGTAGATGTTTGTAAAACTGAGCTCGTAATGGGGCCTTTAAAAATACTTTCTTAACACTACTAATTAAAGTATTTACTAAGGGTAAATGGTTTCTGACTTCTTCTGCAACACGGTTTAGTCCGTGCGCCAAGCAAGTTGTGTGAATTAAATTTAGGTAAAAGATTTTCAAGTTGAAAGCTGCCTTCACCATGTATGGTGCAGCATCCGTCAAAAACAATAGAATTTTCTCTGTTGGAATCGATTCCGGCAAGAAGAAAGTTGCCAGTTCTTCCTGTATACACCTTGTTATTGTCAAATTATTTGCCTTTTATAACTGTTTGGATGAAATTAAATAAGATTTTGCTGGAAACGATGTGTTAAGGCTACCAATCATTAAATGAACTATGTATCCGGCCCACACTATCAGTAGTTTCATCCACGCATATATAAAGATAATTGTTTTCAACAACCTTATTAATGCTATTCAATGTTTCTGCATAGATACAGCGGAAGTTGGAAGTTGATGGCAAACATTGTGGTAATGATCATCTTTGTTAGTTTTGCAGCATGAGATGGAGTCTTCATATGTTGATCGACTTGCAACTTACTCTCACTTGTAATTTGCAAAAAAAATATTACATGATCGGTTGTTTTCTTATAAAATAAATGTTAGTAAAAGATAAAGGAATAATTACAAACTTAATTAATTAATTAATAAGAGGAAATAAACTTAAAATTTTACTTACAATCTTGCAGCATGCTACGCAAAACACTTTTTCTCCATCCTGAATACGCAATTCTGAATAAGGTGCAATCCATCCAGGTACAGTCGCTATTTTCGACATTTTTGCTATTATATATCACAACTCACAAGTTTACCAGCCAACGTAAAATGGCGTTTAAAATAAAATTACTTTCGAATATGGGAATAAATTTCTCCGAATAGCAAAGAAACACATATACTCCTAATTTTCTTGTAAAATGAATTTTTGTATTTATTTAGAAGTTTTAAGGCATTAGCTTTTCCTGGAATTTTGTCTCGCCTTGGATGTATGGGAAGGGCATTAATAAATTCTTGGAGACGCTTATCGGAAAAGTAACGGAAAGAGGCATAATAAAATGCTATTTTTAATTTAAAGCGGGCTGTTTAATTTTTGTTTATTTGTTACATTTCAATTTACTTTCTTAAGTACAATAATAGTCGTATTGTTGTGTCTTAACCCGCTCACGGGACATAACGTTTTTTGGTGGCAGTTACATTGAAACTTAGCTATGTTTTTGGTATTTTATTTATTTAACAAAAACACTTTACAAATATCACATTATGTTAAAATGAGACTGGTATCTCTCGATACTAAGATGATACTTTGTCTCTTGATGCTAATATGAGACTCTACTGTTGGTGTTCAGAATACTGGTAGTAAGCAAAATTTATCATTACTCCAATAAACTACATTACTCTAACAAACTATTGCATATTTAATAAAAGTGCGCCGCATCAGCTGTACTGCTAGATGATGATATAAGTCGAGAATCTTCCAAACCGATTCCTGGGAAATTGTGCCTACGGCAATAATAAACGGTTCGCATGTTTATCAACCTATATTAATTCTAAACTCGTAAAACTGAGTATAAAGTTTATAATTGTTCTTCTTCTTCTTCTTTCGATAGGCGTATCGCCTGTTTAGTTCCGGTTTCTTTGTGGCGGCAGTTCTTGTGAATTTGATTGCCAACTGTCTCGCCAGCGTTTTGGTGGTCGTCCTATGGGTCTTCTTCCGTGAGGTATGTTGTTTCGTACTATTCTGGCCATTCTGTCGGGAGTCATTCGGCTGACATGGTGGTTCCATTCTCTTCTTCTTTTCCGTATCCATCTGACTTCGTCATCCGTTTGACACTTCTCCCTTATAATTGTTGTATTGTTCAAAATGGGATATTGTACTGTCCAATGAAAGTGTATTTTAGGAAAAGATATGAAGCTTACAAACTGTGTATTTAACACGTTTACTAATAAAGCAAGGTAGACTACAAACTGTCTAATGAAAAGACCATAAAACTTCCAAATATTAAAAGTGCCGCTTCTTAAAATACGGATAAAATTTTAGATAATAACATTGTACTAAACTCATTCTTGTTTGCAGATCTATTTTTCTAAGTTCAACTCGTTTGAATTTACGTTAAGATGAGTTTTATTTTCAGTAAATTTAAATCGCTAAATTTCAATCGCTTTGTTTTGGCGCTTGTGACAGCAGTTGTCATGATGAAACTTTTGTTTTACGTATTCCCATTATTGTAATTGTAGCAACTAGGATCCAATTCCTACAGGCATTTGTTTCAATTTCCTAAAACTGTATAAGATTTTGAAGTATATCCCTTACTTTGTGACAACCCAACATTTGTTTTTCTATTTTGCGTTCGTAATGAACTCATTATAATGGCCAAAATGGTATCGAAACGAGCTTCATTTCGATACGCTTTTTTTAATTTTTCAATGTTGGCGTTGTTCGAACACACGTATAATATCTTATATTATCATTAGATTTGAAGAATTTAAGTACACTTGACAGAATAATATTCGTGGAAAAGAAAAATGCTACCCAAACAACGTATATTTAATGCAATTGACAACGAGATAAATTAGTTTCTATGTCACTCATGTTTATATTTTTAAATAAAATATAAACTAATGTTAACGAAAATTAATAAATAATATTTCGCGGATAGCAACAATTAAATTTGAAAATGTCAAGTATCAATGTGACCAACTGATACTTTATATAAAAATAAAACTGAACTTTCCGAATCTCTGAATTTCAATTTATTAATGTAAAAAAATGCAAAATAGAAAAAACAGTATAAAAACTCGTTTCATAAGGCCTTTTGTCGCACTCGTTCTTTAGAAAACTCGTGCTACAAAATGGTGCCTTATGAAACTTGTGTTTTAATATACTATTATGATAATTCTAATTACTACGCAAGTACGCAAGCAATTTAATTAATGCGAAATATGAAAAATCTATTGATGTTTATTTTGCACATTCAAAATAGCAGATTTTAAAATTATTGAATAAAAAATTTCAATACTCATAAAATAATTGACTTTATATGTATTTAATGTCATTTTAACCTGTATATGTAGTTTGAGGATCGTTAGGTCAATAGTCGCATAAATCGGTAATAGCTATACATATATGTATGTACATAAAAACTATGTTGTATACCTAATTGTGAAGAACAGTTCATAGTAGCGCTGCTAATTCTATTATTAGAAGCGTTTATGTTAACTTCCTGTATTATATTTGTAATTAGTATCGTATTTTTTGTTTTTATTTAGAATTTCTTTCTAAAAAAAAATTAAAAATGTATTGTTTATAGTTTTGATACGGTAGAATATGGATGTCAGGACATAGTACACGTTAATTAAATTTCACATTGAATTATACAATAAATCGTTATGATACATTGTGGTTTCAATTTACGCTCCTCATTGATTGTGAAAGTACATTTTTCATTTAAAAATTCGAGTATATAATCAAATATAGAAGATCAAATTTCGTGTTATTTTGTGTCTATCTCTTCTCTGTTTTTCTTGCTTTGCCCTTGATTGTATCTATATTAATTTTAATATGTGTAATCAATAGAGCAGACCAATTTCAGTGCGCGCCATGTGCGCCGATGTGAGGATGATTGTATTGCATCAGAACTAATAAAAAGCATTCAGTATGTGTTTGGTACTTGCTTAGACTGCATGTAAGTGTAAGCATACGTAACAAAATGTCGTCGACACATAAATCGAGAAAACGATCGTTGTCAGACGAAGTGAATAAGTTTATTATGGATTTCCCGGACTTAATATACGATGGTTCAAAAATTAAATGTTTAGTGTGCAATACATATCTAATGTGTAGGTCAAAAACACATTGTAAAGAACACGTAAGCTGTTCGAAGCACAATAATAACAAAATTAATCGACAACAGCTTATACATGCACTATGTGTAACTATGATTAAAACGGTAAGTGTTTTTTTAAATCTTCTGTCCTGCACACAATCACTGATTTCATACATTTTCCATTATTTATAGGTACATACAACGCTGCTATAATATGTACTATTCTTATTTTTCGTGTGTTTATGTATATTACTTTAATAGCAGAAAACCAAATGTATATTTAATTATTTCTGATAGAATAAATGTGTCTACTTCTATACTTATATCGGTAACAAGCTCATGTTGCGTCCCTATTCTATCGCATATTCTAATATATTACGAATTACACTCCCATACCGGCGCTCATGGCGCTCACGGAAATTGGTCTGCTCTAGTAATCAATCAATTTTAAAGTGATAGTATCGGAAGTGGATCCGCCTTTTGAGCTTAGTAATTTAAATAATTATTAACGTTTAAACGGCAATATTTTGATTATTAGTTAAGTTCCATGTACAGAATAGTATATCCATGTTTACTAACATCAAGTGTGTAAATACGATAATACATACAGTGTTATTCTGAATAAGTCTCAGAGAATTGAATTTTAGATTAAACATGTTCATTAATATTTAATTTTAAAAAAATATCTAAAATGTCCGCGGTGTAATTTTATTTTTAATTTTAAATTATTTAATAAAAGCGTTTTGGGATCGCACGAAATACTCTGATGTTGTATCGAGAGTACTATGAACCTTACTAAATTGTAGATATCGCATATTCATTACTTATGTATAAATCCATTCATTGTAAACAAACAGTATAGAGCAAACAAATACGTCTACATATATGCAAGCGACATGGAATATACGGACGGCACATATCGGGTAAGTCAGGACAGAGCGTTACTGAAAATCTATCTGTTTAAATTAATTTTTTTAATATAAAAAATAAATAAAAGCACAATTAGCATATATTTTAGTAGTATAATTTAATAATTAAATCAATGACATATTTATAATAAACCTGTATATGTCAAAACAAATTACACACAAATGGATACATAATGCCTACCAACGTACTAATTCCAAAATTGCTGCCCACGATACCTGAAAAGGAAATTGCTACGGGGAATGCCAAGGCAAAGAAAAAGAACTTATGAACAAATAATTCGTATATTCACGATCAAAGGAAAATAAATTATTATAATGTCATTAAGTAAGTGGATGTATTATATTTAAGCATTGACTAAAATCAAATAAAGAAATATTAATCAATTGAAATTTTCACCCTCTATAATTATACCGACTGTATGTTAAGGTAAAAAAATATATATATAACTATACAAAATGCAAAACTAGATATCGCAAAAAGGTGAACACAGTACGGAAAACATAATATTTCAAAAGTTGAACGTAATAATACTGTTTAAAGTAAATGGAAAATAATTACATAAATTAATTACATAGTTTATTCCCGCAGATTTTTTTCTAAAGATACCATTAGAGATAAATTCACAATAATTTGATAAACAGAAATAGTGATAGTCAAAATATCCCACTCAAATACAAATGATTTAAATTCTAAATTCAAAATTATGAAATTACATAAATGCGTCGTCATTTATCGACACCTACATGTATGAAAAAAAAAGAACATCTGTGGTCACGTACGACGCGGCGAAAACAATTGTGACCGCAGAAGAAATTACTATAAAATATATCGATATCGGAATATGCTGCAAAATTTAGATTTTAATTTCCAGTATACGAAAGAATAATTGGGCCTTAAGTGCAAGTAAGAAAAATACTTTAATTCACAAGAATGAATTCTTTTAAGTTATACTATACAAGATATATTGAATTTTAAATGAGTTGAGCTTTAAGCCGATTAATATGGCATTACAAAAATGCTAATAACTATATTAATATTACAAAAATGAATTTAAGTTATACTAAAAGGAGTCAAATTGATTTCGGCAAAATATAAAAGAAGTATATGTAAAAAATTATAAGACGAAATTTTAATTACACAAAAGCTTTATTAATACGAATTACTTGATATCCTGTCCCTGTCCGTCGAAGGTGGTAATTAATTCCTTGGGTTGATCGCTGTTCAGGGAATTAGACGACCATAAATCTTGAAGTATAGGCTGCAGTGCTTGTGAACTCTTTAGCAGGAAGCTATTTTTTTTCGTTTACGAAGACGAAATGGAACGCCACCCAAAAACCAAGGTTGGGTTATATTTTCCACGATGAATTAACTAAAGGTCAATGCGTGAATTAACTTCCATTAAGAAGATGTACACTCGTAATTTTTTTTAAACGACTTTACACTACCAAAGTCTGTCTGCTAATCCTTGAATCTCACCCGCGCGTCTCCGGAAGGGGTGATATAGTTACCAAGGTTAATCACAGACGTTTGCCTATCTCTTACTTTCGTAGTCTCGACAGTAAAGCAATAGACCTCATTAATAGTACGTCTATACCCTATTATAAATATATACCTAAATCAATTCTTAAAAACCAACGTTACAAACTCTATTGGGATATCATAATACATAGAGAGACAAATTTTCACCTAATAGACCAGACATTGTACTTCAAAATAAAGTGGAACACATCACATTTCTAATAGACATATCAGTACCAGTATAACGTTAACCCTTAAACAAAATTGAAAAATATGAGTTAGCGAAATTACACTCCATTCAGATCACCGGACGGACAATCACACGCAGCCAGGCACAAAGAAACCACGCGCGCTTTACAGCACAGGTACAACTATCGTCATTTACGCTGACTGAATGCATTTTCATTAGAACACGCTCTAGAAAAAGATAAAGGTGAGCTCATCGAAACGTCAAGGCAACGGTTCGTTATATTGTAGATATCATACAACATTTCTGGAAGCGTTTCCTTCTTTATGACTACACACAAGTCCATAATTTAGTACCAAAAATCTCAAACTTTGCCTGACTTCTCATAACATACAAGTTAACAGATTAATTTTTTTGTTCTTTTGCGCATGTCAGCCATTTTGCTGCTTAGCCTTTTGCGATACCTTAAAGATATTGTGATAAATCTTCAGTTCTGACTTGATTAATAAAATATACGTTAATTAAGAATAACAGTATTAATAAAAAGCACGCTAAATAAGTAAAAGTATTTATATACACATTTATGTCGACGATATTAAGTTCACGATGATCACTGCTTGAATAAATTATCTTTCCTCTCTTGAGTGTTTATATAGTCGTCGAATTTTCTGGATTCTTCCGTGACTAGACTATTCTGGAAAGTCCCATGATGTGTCGCATAACGCACACCACAATATTAAATAACTAAGTTTGTTAATTTTCAAATAAAAACAACGCGTAACAATGACTTATTATATTCGCAAGTTATGTAATTATTATCTCTGTCAAAATATTTTATATTAGTTCTAGAAATTTAATTATCAACAACAATATTTGAATATTAATGAATTTTCGCATTATCAGTTATAATACGATGAGTAGTCAATGTTATGCCGATTATTTTTATGGTGGTTCTAGGAATGTCAACGGCGCTGATTTGACATGAGTGACACCACCGCAAAAATGATTTGCATAACATTGATTACGAATCGTATTCCGAGGACTATTTAATGAATCAAATATTTCGAACCCGTTTAACGCAAATTATATAATTTATCGATCAAACCATTCATTATTGCGTTACTGTAACAACAATTAATACTATTCTCTCAATAAGTTTGTCAGAACTATTAAAAATCGTTTTAAATTACGATGGAAAGTGAGATGAGGAGGCTTGGCCAGACAGATGATGGGGAAATTGAGATCACAAAAAATGTACCCGAAACACAACAAGATCTCGTGACTCAGTTTATATAAAGTTTAAATAAAGATTTTCATTTGTTTAAAATATTTATTTCCATAATTAGTACAATATTCGATGCAACTTTTACTAGCCCAATAATCGCTGCAATTTTTTTGTAATCATGGAAATTACTAAAATTAAGTTTTTTCATTGGTTAATGAACATTACATGACAGATGAATTAAATAGTCAAGGTAAATGTGTAAAAAATATTGCGTAGATAAAATAAAATGTATATTTGTTTTAATGATTAACGTCTGAAATATGAAATGTGTTGCTTGTTCGATAATAATCCTAAAATTGATAGTAATCAAAATTATTAGGTATTACATAATATGTCAATAACAAATAACAATTAAGGTATTTTGAGATATATCTATAGCAAATTATGTATCCTTTACTACGAGGGTATATCAGATATAAACGAGACTGATTTTTTAATGACTCGTACAAAAGTTTTTTGAATCGGCGAAGTAGGTGGCTATGTAGACAAAGCACTTAGGGTGGGGAGAGCAACATCTGAAATTCCGTCGAGACCTTTCAGTAGTGCAGTGACCATGAGTGAGCAAGCAGTGCACGTTTCCGTGGAGCAGCGGATAATTATTAAGTTTTTGACCAATGAGGGGGTGAATCCAACAGACATTTTACGCAGATTGCACGCACAGTTCGGGGAGAACACCCTTTCACGACCTCGCGTATTTGCATGGCATAAACAATTTTCTGGAGGCCGGGAGAAAGTTGAAAACCAGAGCCACGTTCGACGCCCACGGACGAGCGTTACCGAAGCCAACATTGAGGCTTGATTTTCTTCATGATCGCCGCACAATTAATGCCCAATATTATTGCGACGTTTTGGATGCCGCAAAATTGTCTTTACGACAAAAAAGAAAGACGCAATCCGTTAAAAATGTAATTCTCCTTCACGACAACGCCAGACCACATTCGGCAAACATTACGAGGCAAAACGTGGAACAATTCGGCTGGGAAATCTTGGAACATCCTGCTTACAGTCCAGACTTGTCACCCTGTGACTACCATTTGTTTGGACCTCTAAAAGAAGCTCTTGGAGGCCTGCGTTTCGACAGCGACCAAGCGGTAGAGATATTTGTGCTCCAGTGGGGAGGCCAGCGTTTCGACAGCGACCAAGCGGTAGAGACATTTGTGCTCCAGTGGCTGTGTGACCGGCCTAAAAGTTTTTACGATAACGGGATTAAAAAGCTTCCAATCCGTTGGGAAAAATGTATTGCGCGGGCGGGAGATTATGTAGAAAAACCTTGTCCAATAAAGCATTAATAGTTTAAAAAAATCAGTCTCGTTTATATCTGATATACCCTCGTATTACATTTATATTTTACTGATAAAAAAATTAGTCGAATATTTTTTTAATTTATTATTTTACAAATTCAAATATTACTTAAAATAAGAGGTGCTTTAATTAGGTAATTCATACAATAGTAAAACTAAGTAAACGTAAATGTTATTCATTTATTTGTATTTAAATCTTAAAATTACAACTTTAAATATTATTTATTTACTTAATCCTGGGGACTATGTACTCTTTCGATGTCGAGTAACCATTTAACCCTAAATATTACTTAAACAAAATATGTGAATTATTTTAGTTTATGTTTTCTATCTCGTATATCCATCCACAACAATATCTTCTATTTTTCAAGTAAGAGTTTTTAAAATCGTTTTAAATTGAAATTGTGCATTCTTTACCGAATTTAGAGATTTCGCCAAACATTTAGGGTCAAATCCGCAGCGAATAAATAAACTCAACTAAAGGTTTACTCGAAATGTTCTTTTATTATATTGACTAACTACATCTTATCTATCAGTTTTTACGTGTCATATTTTAATATTTGTTTAAAATTTTCAGTTTGACGATCAGCTTGGATTGAATGTCATTAAAGTAAGTTAGACACAATCATTCAGATTAGCGATCATAGTTTGCAGTTTTATTCATACCAGTGTATATTTTTCAGATTGAAAGTATATGTTTTAATTTGAAAGTATATCTTGTAATGTTCAGGATGTGAAAGGTTTTTGAAGTCATACAACTGTCTACGTTTTTCGTTGTTGCACAAGAAGATGCTTCCATTTGTAACCTGTTATCTAAATTTTTTCTGCGACCCGAGTAAACGTTTATTAACATATTCCTGTGATAAAGGTTTAGCCATTACACTTTGCAACTTAATATTATTTTCGTGTAACCGAGGATGAGTGGTCAACACAAGCCTTGCTATTTATGTATTTGGAATGATAAACAAAAACAAATATATACATATATACAAGTGTCGCGTATCGTTATGGAAAAATGGATATACAGGTGTCCAGAAACTCTCCTGACAAACGAAGACCGGAGATTCCTCTGATAATTTTAAGACAATTAAACCCAAATTCACCTAGTCCGAAAATGCTTCCTAAGGGAGCTAGGGTTCTTTGAAGATGGCGCCTTGTATTTATTTTTTTTTAAATTCCTCCAGAACGCTTCTATTTAGAAAAACAAAAACTGGTATGCTTATTTATCTTCCAGAGATGAATCGATTCCATCAATTGCGAATTTCTAGTACCGGTCATAGGCGTCCGTTTTGGGTAGGTCAACGGTTATTTTAAGGCATAACTTTTTTGTCTTTAACTTTTAAGCATTTGTGACACTAGATTATTAAATTTTCAGGTATTCCAGTACTAAAATGTACTCTTACTTTAAGTCGGTAGGATACACCGTTTTCTAGAAAAATCGATTTGTAAATTTTTCGTTTTTTCTTCATTAAAGTTCAATTTATTATGTACCTACTTATTTTTAGCGACGAAGTTGGCTTGGACTATCAAGGCATGGATGAAAATTAATTTAATAAATTACAAAACAAATTATTTATTACAATGGAACGAAACTAACAAAAAAAGAACAAGTATCAAAGGTAGATTGTTACAAAAGTTGCTCGATGTGATGACCATTAGTCTCTATGCATAAGTTTACCCTTTTGCTTAGAGAACGAATTCTTGCATAAATTCCAAAGTTATTTCTAAATTCGTTGCAAGCATCTTGTATCCTTAGCCAGAGTTGTGCGCGGTTTTGTATCGGAACGGAATAAACAAATGCTTTTATGTATCCCCAAACACAATAATCGCAAGGATTCAAATCCGGCGACCTTGCTGGCCAAGCAACTGGACCGCCTCTTCCAATCCAATGGTCTTCGTAGTTATTATCTAGAAAGTCTCGTACATTCCTGCTAAAGTGGGCCGGACAGCCGTCCTGTAGAAACCATAAGTTTTGCCGAATATTTAAACGCACCTCATCTAACAAATCAGGTAAAATATTTTGCAGGAAATGTAAGTAATCAGCACCATTTAAACGAGCGGGTACTTCCACAGGTCCAAGTAGATAGTCGTCAACTACTCCTATCCAGACGTTTATGCTAAACCTATGCTGATGCTTAAATTCTTGAACAACATGGGGATTGTCACCAACGTACGAATAATAATGTGCACTATGTACATTAAAAATTCCATTTTTTGAGAATGTAGCTTCGTCACCAAACAAAATGTTCCTGAAGAAATCTTCATCTTGATTTTTATGATTTTGTAACCATGTAGCGAATTCTACGCGAGGAGGAAAATCTCCTTCTAGCAGTGCTTGCACCTTTGTAAAATGAAAAGGATATAAATTTTCTTTGTGTAAGATATTTCCTACGGAAGATTTTTAAATTGTGGGGTACATGGCAGATAGTCTTCGAACGCTAATTTCTGGATTTTCCTCAACTTCCATTAAAATAACATCTTCATGTTCTGCTGTTACATCATTATGTCTCCCTGTTTCATTATTTTTTGGGACCACTGAACCTGTTTCTCTTAATCGTTGATGAAGAGCTGTAAATGTTGAGTGAGTGGGATGCTGACGATTGGGAAATTTTTCAGCGTATCTACGTTGCGCCGCTCGAGCGTTACACCTCATTTCGCCATAAACTAAAGGCATATCGGCGTATTCCTCATTAGTAAAAACCATTTTTTTTTAAATTGAAATCGTTGTGTTTGAATAACACAAAGTAAAAAATGAAAAGATAAACTTCGCGAACTGACAACAATTTGACAATGAAAAACGTAGGTTTTACTTCTGTTGGCAGTTCATAGCTAACTATTGCAAAAAATAAAAAATTGAACTTTAATGAAGAAAAAACGAAAAATTTACAAATCGATTTTTCTAGAAAACGGTGTATCCTACTGACTTAAAGTAAGAGTACCTTTTAGTACTGGAATACCTGAAAATTTAATAATCTAGTGTCACAAATGCTTAAAAGTTAAAGACAAAAAAGTTATGCCTTAAAATAACCGTTGACCTACCCAAAACGGACGCCTATGACCGGTACTAGAAATTCGCAATTGATGGAATCGATGCATCTCTGGAGGATAAATAAGCATACCAGTTTTTGTTTTTCTAAATAGAAGCGTTCTGGAGGAATTAAAAAAAAATAAATATAAGGCGCCATCTTCAAAGAACTCTAGCTCCCTTAGGAAGCATTTTCGGACTAGGTGATTTTGGGTTTAATTGTCTTAAAATTATCTGAGGAAACTCCGGTCTTCGTTTGTCAGGAGAGTTTCTGGACACCCTGTATATACAAGTTTTGCGTTTTTGTTACTTGAAATGAAGTCTGCTTTACACTCCTAAAATTTGAGCATAACGATACGGGACATAATTGAACGGGATATAATTGAAAATGGTTTTATTAATTTTCAAAATATTTTTTGTGATGATCAGTGCACTTTTGCATACGTTTGAACCAATGTCCACAGTACTTTCTCCATTTGAGATACCTTAATCAGGTATCTCCAAATTATGCATGGATCATTGACGTAGTGTGTTCTTCGTGTACTGGAACAAAAAGAAATAATTATTGGTTGCCAAATCAGGTCTTTACAGCGGATGATCCATTAATCGATGTTTTGCCATGGTGAGGATTGATCCTGCGTCGCTGGCTGCTTTTTCTTGCTTCTCTAAACTTCTGGTAAACAAATGGTTGTGTACCATTCAGAATTTACTGTTCTACGACCCTGGCACTGTAGCCACATGTCCAGTTTTGCCCCCAAAAACAGGCGACTATATGCTTCGAAGGTGTTCTTGCGCGAACAACCTTTGTTTGGTTTGACTAATGTTTGCTTTCGGGCTCATACTCGTAGATTCGAGATTCGCTACCTGTGTTGATGTTATTCATTACTTTTGACGTACGACGATTGTATTTGTTGAGCATTTCTATGCACTTTTCGAGCGAATAAATCTTTTTCATGGCTTAATATACGAGGGTTGTTCGTAAATTAAGGTTTCCAACGAGCTCCCGTTGCGGCGGAGCGAGCTAGCTTAAATCTGACAACGGCACCGTGTTCATTGCTCCCACACGACTATTCTGGCCGGTCCCTACCTCGCTGCGACGCTCAGTCTTAGCTTAGCAGCCGTTAACGATGGAAGGGAAAATCGACGCTGGCGTCAAGTGTGAATTGCGCTCAGTGACTAGATTTCTATGGTTTAAGGGGTCACCCCCTATTGAAATCTATCGCCAGTTGACCGATGTGTATGGAGAAAAGTGCATGAACATAAAAAATGTGCGGAAGTGGTGTAGGGTGTTCGCAGAAAGTCGTACAAACGTGCACGACGAGGCCGGCCGCGGGCGTCCATCAGTTTCGGACGAGACAGTGACGAAATTTGAGGAAGTTCAAGCAAATGCTGTCAGCGGGGAAGGTGATGGCTTCGGTATTCTTGGACAGAAAAGGCGTTCTGCTGGTCGAAGAGCTGAAGGCAGCTGTCGATTTCTTCCTGCGCGAGTCGGCGGGAGAGTAGTACGACGCGGGTATGAAAAAGCTCCTGGAGCGACTGCAAAAGTGCATCGATCGTGACGGGGACTACGTAGAAAAATAGTTAAAAGTCCAATCTTTCAGAATCTGTACTTGTTTTGGCAATAAAATGATGTTTACTATGTGAAAAAAAATTGGAGACCTTAATTTACGGATAACCCTCGTATTATGTATGGTTGTCGTAGTAATGCCCAAGGATACCTCAATCTCTCGGTATGTCACATGACGATTTTGCATTACCAGTTTACGCATAGTATCGATGTTTTCTGGAAAAACAACCAATTTGACTACCTTTTTAATTCGTTCGTGAGCGAACGACGCCCACAATTGAATTCACTAAACCAGTGATGTGCGGTGGTGTTATATGATCTTTCCTCGCCAATAGCCGAAATGAATTGATTCATGCATATTTGTTGAAATAATCCACATCGAAAGTTGTAATAAATTATCGCACGAAAATTTTCACGAGTTACTTCCATTTTTTTGACTGAGATGAAATTTATGTCATTATAAACAACGGATAGCGTCCGTATGACAAAACGTTCTGAGTTCGTAGACAGTCAAAAATGTAAAATTTTCCGGTGTATATGGTCAGATGGCCACTCAAAACAATAGTGTTTCTGAATATATAAATAGCTACCATCATATATTTAATTTATATTTCCCTTATTAATGGTTGCGCTTGTATTAACGTTAATGTTAGTTTCTTCTGCAATAAACTGATAATCACTTCATCTTGCCAACACTGAGTTGCGCGCTTTGTACCTTGCTCCAACAAATCAACATTATTATACAGGGTGGCCCAAAATGACCGAAGGGGTTTTAATTCCTTATAACTTTTTTATTATAATTTTTTGTTTTTGTTTTCAGTATTTTGTAAAGAAGGCTTGGGGAATTTAAAATGGAACAGTACACAATTGAACAACGTGCCAAAATCGTTGAACTTTATTTCTCAAATCAGATCCATTGCTTTGACTCAGCGTGCATATCGTCGTTATTTTAATGTGCGGGTTGGACCCTCAGAGTCAACAATAAACCGTCTGGTTGCAAATTTTCGAGAACAAGGGGCAGTAAGGAACCTTCCTGGTGCCGGCAGACGACGAACGGTGCACACGGATGACAATATTGAACGGGTACAGGAGAATATTCGGGAAAATGTAGAAACATCAACCAGGAGACGTTCGACACAACTTGGCCTCTCAAGAGGGTCGCTGCAGAGAATTTTGCATACAATAAGAATGTTTCCATACAAAATTCAGCTTGTCCAACAATTGAAACCGACAGATTACCAGCAACGACTTGATTATGCAATTTATTTTCGTCAAAAAGCAGAAGAAAATCATGATTTTATTCATAATTTAATTATGAGCGACGAAGCCCATTTCCAATTAAATGGGTTCGTTAATAGGCAAAACTGCAGGATATGGGCTACGGAAAATCCGAGAGTAGTTCAACAGCGAGAATTACACCCACTTAAGTGTACCGTTTGGTGCGGTGTTTCGTTGGAAAGGATAATTGGCCCATATTTTTTTGAAAATGAACACGGTGTCGCCGTTTCCATCACTGGTGTTAGATATCGGACAATGTTGGAAAATTTTTTAAGGCCAGCCGTGGAAAACCATCCGCAAGTATGGTTCCAACAGGATGGAGCCACAGCGCACACTGCGAGGGACACAATGGCTCTTTTACGCGACATCTTTGGTGAGCGAATTATTTCCCGTACAAGCGATTTTAATTGGCCTCCGCGTTCACCGGATTTAACCGCTTCAGGCTGTTTCCTTTGGGGTTATTTGAAAGGAAAAGTCTATATTAATAAGCCTCGAAACATACAGCAGTTAAAAAATAATATACGCGACGAAATCAACAACATAACACCTGAAGTTTTGCGAAAGGTTATGGAAAATGTTTTGGAAAGAGCACGAATATGCAAAGCAGAAAATGGCCACCGAGATATAATTTTTCATAATTAAATTAAAAATATTCTCCATCAATATACTGTATTTAAAATTTAAAAAAATTAATAATTATGTCTTAAATAAGAAGTTATAATGAACTCAAACCCCTTCGGCCATTTTGGGCCACCTGTATGTTTCAGATCTTGAAACCCATACATTCTAAAGACCTTGGGTCGATATAGGATTTTTTCTGCTGATTTGTACGTTCTTTTAATTTAAATTTTAATTTACTTTACGTACGTTCTTATCATCACGAAGTCGCAATCGAAATTAACTTGGAAATATTATTTGGAATTAAACAGAGCATGGGAACTTAAGAAACGTAGATGCTATTCCAAGAAGGGCTAGATAAATAGAATTAATAGTGGCACGCTTGTGCTAACTGCTGTAATTGTTATAGGATTTTTTTTCGTGGAAACTAACAAGTAACATAATGTCGTAATGTTATAAGAAGATTCATTTAGATTAGTAATGTTGTTTTTTTGTTAAAGTTCGCAAAATAATAAAATACAAAACAATAAAATAGCTTACGCAATTGGAAATTTTAATTCCATTAATTTAGAATGATATTATAATTTCTACAGTTGTGCATGTACATACGCATTAAAAGAATATTTCTTTTACGGATTTCAACCGCTAAATATAGTTATTACAAGTTGTATGAAATTATGACTCACGCCGATTTAATCTCATATATTAGTAATTATGTAGTATTATTTCATTTAATAAGTTGATTACGAGTGTACGTTGGAAAGGTTACATTCTTTTACGCATAACTTTAACTAGTTTTTGTGTAATAGAAAGTTAATGAAAAGAAACGAAGTAATTACAACTAATAACGTAATGAAATTTAACGCCAATTAATAACTCCAAACAGGGATGCTTTATACTCGTATTAAATTTAAATATTTATTAAAAACTAAATTAAAATTGTATTGATCAATTTTATGTGTTGTTTTATGAAAAGGATCGTACATTAAAGGGTGTTTATAATTTTGAGTTATTTCATCTTGAAGAATGGCAAATTTTTACTAAAAAATCCATCTTTTTAACCAGTAACACATAAAAGGGTTCTAAAATGTTTTGAGCCTAACATAGAAGCAAGTATTTTTTGGTCAAATGTAGTTTTATTTTTCAACATAGTCTTCTTTTAAGTCCGTACACTTTTCCCAGCGATGCTCTAACCTCTTTAACCTATCCAAATAGTATTTGGCATCTTGCTCCACAAAATAGGTGTTTACGTATGCGATGATCTCCGTCCGATAAAAATCTTTGTCCTCTTAGCAAAACCTTAACCTTAGGAAAGGAAAAAGTCATTTGGGGGGGGGGGGGGGGAGATCTGGTGAATACGGTGGGTGGTCAATCAATTCGTGAATTTTGACCGTGGCAACCGCCGAAGTGTGGGCTGATGTGTTGTCTTGATGGAACAGTAGTTTCTTCTTCGAATGCAGCCGTTTATTTGCTATTTCTGCCTTCAGCTTATCACGTAATACACTCCGGTTCTTGTTTTACCTTTTTTAAAGATAGTCGACGAATATAATTCCGTGATTATTCCAAAAAAACAGTCGCTGTCACCTTTCCGGCCGATTGAACTGTAGTCGCTTTTTTTCCGAGCAGGTTCACCCTTTGCAGTCCACTGTTTGACTGCTTTTTCGTCTCAGGAGTGTAATGGTGGATCCAAGTTTCATCTAAAGTCATGAATTGACGCAAAAAACCGGGCTCGGTTCGCTTAAACTGCTCCAACAGGGCTTCGGAAATGTTCATTCGAATGCGATTTTGATTCCAAAGTGGACAAGCGTGGTACCTAAGCTTTTGCATATGCAATGTAATGGTGGATTCATCTATTTTATCTAAGTTATGAATCGATGCAAAAACCTGACTCATTTCGCTTAAATCGCTCCCAAAGGGCTTCGGAAATGTTCATGTTGGTTCAAAAGTAGACAAGCGCGGTACCCAGGCTTTAGCATGCGCAATTCTTAAGTTAATATATGACGAACGCGTTCATTAGAAATGTGCATAGCCTCTGCAATTTCTCTAACCTTTATTCGACGGTCATCCAGTACCATCTGGTGAACATTAGCAATGTTATCGGTGGTCGCAATTTTTGGTGTCCTGAACGCTTATCATCAGCCAAGCTGGCACGACTACGCTTAAATTTAACTGCCCATCTTTTCACACTGACGAATGACGGGGCAGAGTCTTAGCGAACAGCGTACAACTCAGTTTTAATTTGCGCAGTCGTATTGTCACAATATTCTATTTTTTTCCATTTTGACAAAGCCACTGACAAAAAGACTGTCAAATAACAACTGAGCGTCCAAAATGATTGAAATTTTCACAGGCATCTTACATATCTTACATCTTACAAAACATATACTATGGTAGTACCAGAATGGTGTTGACGAGTAGCGCCATCTTCATGTTGAGACTCAAACAATTTTGGAAGTTTTTTGGCTTTTTCGAATTTATTCCCATCAAGGTACTTACAAACATGCTTCGTAATATATAAGTCTGGATTTTGTGGGGATTACATCAAGACTGTCAAGATTCGTTCTTCCGTAAGATCTTGCAGATACTGTTTAAAATTTAGTGACGAATATTTGTGGTCGTTAATCATGTTGAAACATAAAATGCAATTAATGCAATTAATAGCCGTAGAGAAGGTATACCATAGTCTCTTAAATTATAGTCATCATGATTTGTGTCATGATACGATGCACTTGCCGAAATGCAACCCCCAGACCAACACAGATCCATTACAATATTTTATTTTGGTTGTAAATATTAACAATTTAACCCTAACTTGAGAATAGTGTACAAAAATATTTACGAAATGGTATTGCAACAATATTTATTTACTATCGTTATTCTTCGAACCGATTTTCGAATTTCGTACGACATCGGTACCCTACGAAAGTTACAGAATACACTTGTTCGATCGTAATGATTTTTAGGCAGAATGCGTTCGAAATTGTGTAAAGGAAAACGATATAGAATAGGGGTTTTTATAGTCAATTCGCCCTTGCAATTGCAGTCGTGAATTGAAAGGTTCGGTGAAATAAAATAAAGTTTTCACAAACTCACAAACGAAATCTTGTTATTTCACATGTAGTGCACATCATTAGTTGTAAACAATAACTTCGGTTTGTGAAAATTAAGGTTATTTTATTTTACTTCGCCGAAGCCAAAACATTAATAGTTTAGGAAATGATTCATGAAGATCTCGCTATTGATGTATCTATGTAAGATGACGCATCTATTATGTTAAAAGTCATAAGATAGCAAAAATTGTCGCCAGAATGGAGAAGATAAGATTTATGTAACCGATAAAAAAACTAATCTCTCGCAGCTATACCAAGGCTACCACAACAAACCCTAGATTAAAACATTAAAATTATTGTATATAGATATGTACTTACTTATTGACAAAATACATGGACAACCAAAGAAGTTAATTGGTGATGAAATTGGTGTTAATTCTAAGTGATGTAATCCAGTTACATTGTTTGGAATTAACATCAATATAAATCTTGACTGTAAAGAATTAACCTTCTTAGTCATTTTGAAAACGTATACATTTACTTAAATATTGGGTTATGTATTCACTAACGCATTATGAACACTATTAATTAATAATATATTGTCCCTCCAAAGTTGTTGCCTTAATTTTATTGCAGTACGATCTTTTAATGAAGTTTATTCTGTTAATCAAATATTGACTTCAGCGAAAGGAATCTAAATCGCTAAGTAAATATTTACTGATAAAATTACATTTAAATTAAAATATTTGACTTTTAAGATGATTTAGTCGTCCACGTTAAATATTCAATATATGAACATATAACATACATACATACTATGTGTATTGTTTTCATTACACATTTTCGAACACCTAAAAATTATTACGATCGAAAAGCGGTGTTTTGTCATAAAACGAAATTTTTTATATTGTATACATATATTAACATTTGGAACTTACTGCAAGTGAGAATTAATGAATATTAAATCTCATTCTTACATGTAAATGTCGACTTATGTGATGCGTTCATAACGTACGTTTCCCGTTGATTGACTTGTTTTTTTTCAGCAATTCTGTATACATATATGTTAAATATAAGTAAATCTAGGATATAGAATTCAAATATAACATTAACAATTTTGTCAATATTCATTGTTAATTTTCAATTTTAAACCGCTACATAAACTGGATTTTATTATATTAAAATTATAAAACTTTCTCTACATTCTAAGAAGTGGTATCTTTTATATTTGCAAATTTTATGTATTAGACCGCTTACATTATTACCTAGTTTTATAAGGGAACGAATTCAATTATACAGTGTTTAATCTGACCATCTATTCTTAAGCTCACGTTTCTTAAATAGGTATCAATAACCTCCAATTTTAAACAATGGAATTTCTTCTCATCTGTACACTTAGATTTACAACTAATATTTAATTAGTAATAATATTCAAGATTAGATTGCTAAAACCCTATTGTAAACCCTAGTATTGTTGCCAGTAAGTACGATTACTAAGATTTGAACACATGGAAATTTTCCGAATTATGTCGTCAATCAATACGGTCTGCATTTGATTATGTAATAGTTTGTTGGGGTAGTGGTGGATTTTTACTTACTTGCAATACAGTACAGAACAGTATCATATTAATAATAAGAGACACTAGTCTCAACAACAGTACAGTACTTATCATCAAGAGATATACAGTCCCATTCTGAAAAGTTAATTCAACAATATATTAATTGACAGTAAATAATTTAATTTCAAATTTAACATTAAGTATTTCGTTTGCGAGATTTACTTTAATAAATTAGGTTTAATAATTTTTTGTCAAATAAAATAAAATACTCAGAAAACACAGCTAAGTTTCAATATAACTGCCACCAACCAAAATAAAGAGAGCTTATATGAAAGTTGAGTCAAGATACAAAATATACAAGCGGTATTCTGTAACTTTCGAAGTGTAATCATGTCATATGAAATTCACAAATCGTTCGTATCGACGTTTGGAGAAAAACGAAAGTAAATAAGATATTATTGTAGCACCATTTCGTAAATATTCTTGTAGACTTTTTTACCAGAAAAAATGTAAAATCCAAATATCTAGATGGATATTAAATAAATATAAAGTTAAGACTTTAGTAATGCGTTATCCATTTCGTAGTTTCAAAACCGCAGGGCTGTCATTTGACAGCTTTGGCAGCTGTCAAATATTTATGCCACCCGAAGCGTCAATTTTTTGGTTGAATGTTTGCCATTTACGAAAATGCATCAAATAATAACAGAAAAACGCGTTAAAATTGTTAAAACCTACTACAAAAGTGGAGATTCAAACGTAGCCACGTTTCGCGCAATTAGAAACGATTATTGGCCTTCATAATCGTCCTACTGTATAAGCAATTGGCAAGGTAGTGAAAAAATTTGATGAAACTTGGACCATGTTAGATATTCAGATGCATGTGAATCATCGTAATGTATGCTCTGCTGAAAATATCACCGCCGTGAGTGAAAGTGTGGCCGAAGAGCCGAATTTGTCGATTCCACGGCGTTCTCAACAGTTGGTCCGTCTTACAGCTCATTATGGCGAATTATGCATCTGAATTGACACCTACATCCGTATAAAGTCCAGCTCACGCAACAATTAAAGCCTGCTGACCATCAGCAACGCAGGAGATACGTCAAATGGGTCATTGAGCAACAGGCCATAAATGATGATTTTTCGAACAAAATTCTGAGTGATGAGGCACATTTTTCACTCAGTGAATACGTAAATAAGCAAAATTGTCGCATTTGGGCCTCTGAAATTCCTCAAATTGAAGAGAGGTCGTTATATGGTCGCATTATAGTCTGGAGGCGTCGTAGGGTCGTATTTTTTCGAAGACGACGAGGGAAGAGCTTCTACTGTCAATTCGAAGCGATATGGTCGAATGATAATAGACTTTTTTTGGGACTGCGATTGAAGATATGGACTTGGACACGATATGTGGTTCCAGCAAAACGGTGCAACAAGCCACACAACACGACCGATTTTGGCTCTATTGCGCGAGAAGTTTGCTGGCCGTCCAATTTTATGTTTTGGCGACGTCAATTGGCCATGGAGATCATGCGATTTGGCGCCGTTAGACTTTTTTTGTGAGTCTACGCAAAAGACCGTGTTTATGCGAACAATCCTCTAATTTTAGAGCATTTGAAAGACAACATTCGTCAACTGATGGCCGAGATACCGGTCGAAATGTGCCGAAAAGTAGTCCAAAATTGTGTTGTGTTGCCATATCAAGGCGGCCATTTGAATGATATTGTATTTCACACATAATGGAATGGTCCAAACTTTATAACAAAAAAATTTCATCAAAAATTAAATTTTAGATTTTTTTGAAACCTAAAACTGGATAACCATGTGTAATTATTTTTGTCCTTCAATAAGCAACTATTTTAAATTTTACAAATAAGAAATTTAAATGAAATTTGAATGTTGCAAATTTGAATTATTAGAAACATTTACATACATCTAAATATACTAATAAATAATAAAAATATATTTCTTTTTGATATTAAGTAAAGCGCATACTAAACATTATAATTTCGAATTTAATGTTTTTGTCAATAAGGAAATATAAATTGCTTTTATTCATAAGCACTTACAAGAAAAAGGAAATTATACAACACAACCATAAATAAAAGATTATTATTCACTATTTGTTAAATCAGTATCAACAACTTCATGTTTCTTTTGTAATATCTTTAACTTACTACTATAATACTTCTTTAAATAAATGAATGATTAAGACTTAATCATAATTAATAAGTAGGTTAAATATAAAATTTAAAGGATGTTCTAGAAAACGTAACTATTTAACAAGAATGTTTGCGGTTGGCACGGGTTTCTCTGAATAGGTTATTTCGTTTGTGATCAGCTAGATGGTTTATGCAAAAGAAACTTTCTCTTTCAATATATCTGTAAAGTATTTTATGAATTTTTATAATCTTAAAATTGATTTAAACATAAATTTAAAAAAATTAAAAGCGTGACATCTTAACATAATTAGCGTGTTTAACAAACGTATCCTGCGATGGACTAGTAAATATTTTCGTATTCTTAACCCTGAAACTGCACAGTTGGGTCTCAGACACCCAGAGCGTCATTAATATAATGTAACATGCGCATGAGTGATTTGTTTGTGTCGCCAATTTATGTAAATTCAGTTTGCAGTTTGCCGAGTTGAGGTGTGGGGTCAATTGTTGCATTTTAGTGAAATAGAGAGGTAAGATATTCGATAGAATAGTAGCATGGGTACGTCAGACCCAAGTGTGATGTTCATGTTAATTATTTTGTGTCAACTTATGGTTGATTGTTTTAGTATAATGGCTTCAACGAGTAGAGAAAATCGTCGTCCGTTAACTGAGGTGGAATTACAGATAGAGGCAGACAATCTGTGGGCAAATGAGACTGAAAACGACATCGTCGAAGATATTTATGGAGAAGATTCTGATGAGGATTAATATAGAAGAACGACTCTCAGATACCGACAGAGAACAAAGGGAAAATGAAGACGAAGTAGTAAACGAACTAGTGAGAAATATTTACAGATTACAGGGTAAAAATGGTCATTGTTGGAGTACTCAAGCACCACCAAGACAAGGTCGTACAAGACGAGAAAACATTGTTTTACATTTACCTGGTCCCAAAGGAGAAGCCAGAACAGTTCAATCTCCTGAACAAGCTTGGAATTTATTGTTCAACGAACAAATGTTAGATATTATTGTCTTACATACAAATGAAGAAATTGCTCGTAAATGCAATAATATTAGACAACAGAGTTACACACGGCCAATAAATAACACAGAAGTGAAGGCTTTTATTGGGTTGTTGTTTTTAGCAGGTGCATTACGGGTATCAAACTGTAACTTAGATGAACTTTGGTCAGTAAACATTTGGAAATGGAATATTTCGTGCAACAATGTCACAGCAGCGTTTTCAATTCATAGCTTCATGTCTGAGGTTTGATACTAAAGAAACTAGAGCTGAAAGAAGGTTAGTTGATAAATTCGCACCTATTCGTGAATTATGGGACATTTTTGTTAACAACTGTAAATCCTACTATACACCATATGAATACTGCACTATTGACGAGCAGCTCGTCAGTTACAGAGGAAAATGTCCATTTCGAATCTACATGGCTAGTAAGCCTGATAAGTATGGCATTAAAATAATGATGATGAACGATTCAAAAACATTTTACATGCTCAATGCAATACCATACGTTGAAAGAGTAACAACGCAAAACAGTGAGTCAGTACTGGCTTAGTATGTTCGAAAATTGTCCGAACCAATACGCGGAACTAATCGAAACCTTACAGTAGACAATTGGTTTAAATCAATTCCGCTGGCTGAACAAATGCTAGAACAGTATCAATTAACTCTTCTTGGGACCCTAAGAAAAAACAAGACAGAAATACCTCCTGCTTTTCTCAAGAAAAAAGAAGTGGGCACATCGCTATTTGCTTTTGATAGAAATAAGACACTTGTTTCTTACACTCCTAAACAAAACAAAATTGTACTTTTGCTGTCAACATTGCATTCGGATGCTTCCCTAAATGCCGTTACTGGGAAGAACAATATTATACATTCATATAACGAGACCAAGGGACGAACAGATACGTTTGACCAGCTTTGCCATTCGTACACTACTTCGCGGAAAACCAGACGTTGGCCCCTACGAATTTTCTTCAATATTCTTGATGCTACTGGTATAAACGCAATGGTTTTATTTTCTCTCTCAAATCCGCAATGGAAGGAACATAGAAAAAATAATCGAAAAACGTTTCTAAAGCAGTTAGGAATGGTTCTAAATTGAACCACATTTACGAGAACGTTTCACCGTTGCTAATTTACAAAGAAATTTCAAGAATTTCTGAAATTCTTGAAATTGAAGTTACCCCGTCGCAAGATGAAGTCAATTTGACAAAAAAAGCTAGATGTTCTTTTTGTGCAAAAGGGAAAGATAGAAAAACAAGTTTTGCATGTTCTGTTTGTCGCAGACCATATTGCATGGCGCATAGAGCTAAGTTGTGCTGCGAATGCGAATATCAAAATCTAGAAAACTGAGGACCTGGCTAAGAATAATTAAGACTGATAGTGCCAAACGAGGTTATTTTTTGTTACAAGTATTATCATCGAGTTACATTTACAGCAGTTAGTTTGAATTTTATGTTTATTTGTTTTGATAAAAATGTTTTTGTTTAACGGTAGAAAAATTGTAATTTTTTACTTTCAAGAATTATATCTCGTTTTAAAGTAAAACACTATGACTGAATTTTTTTGTACGCTTTCTATTAAGATAGATAATATCCCAAAATCATAAAATATTTACATTTTGTATTTTTTTTGCTAAAAAAGGTTTTGGGCTTCTGAGACTCGAGTGTGAAGTTTATGTCTCAAGCCCGTTTTACATCTGTCAAGATATTGATCAATTTCTAGATCGTGAAATAGATCAAGTTCTAGTTCTTAACTTGAAACTTCTTGTCGTATTACACTTGTCAATAAATTTGTCTTACATTTCAAGATCTAGTTCTTGAACAAGTTCTAGTTCTAAAATAAGAACTTCTTCCTGCTTTAGATCTGACAATAAATTGCTGGGGAAAGTTGAAATGAAAGTGAATTTATTTTTGCAAAGTTTTCGTACTAGGGAAATTTGGTGACATATATGGAAATTAAACACAAACATACACTCTACATACAATAAACTAAATCCCCCAATAAATTACTAGAAAATTGAGGGAAAAATAGAACATGTTCGTCTTGGTCAATTTCTAGAACTTGACCAAGTTCTAGAAATTGATCAATTTATTGATAAATGTAAAGTAGTGAGCTTAAAGCTGAAAATTGAAGACAACTTGAACTAGAAATTGAACTTAAAATTGAACTAGAAATTGATAGATGTAAAATCCCAACTTGACAACCAAGAGCCCAAGTTCTAGAAATTGATCAATAAATTGACAGATGTAAAACGGGCTTCAGAAAATAACTGATGTTCCAGGGTTAAAGAAAAACTTTAATTTCAAAAAACTTGCATCAATATTTAATCAAAAGATACTTCAATATTTATGAGAGAAATACTTAAAGATATTAGCGCCTTATGCGGTAAAAGTAATTAAAAATGCAGTAATTATCCACAAGGTACCAAAACAATAATAATAATATTAAATATTTTCTATCATTTAGTCTTTTTATGTCAAAATTATATGAATCTTTATTACTGATAAAGATCGTTGTTACGATGCAATTTACTTTACAAAAACACAGGAATATAAGTTTCTTTACTTAACTTTTGATGTGTTATTTGTCTAATTAAAAGTTACAGCAAATAACATGCATCGCATTTGTTAATTACATTTGCATAATTGCATAAATAAGTTTAGGTATATTTGAATTATATATCACGCACAAGGCATTCAAGTTATGGTCAGTAGAAATGTTTCCCTGAAAATGAAATTGCTTTACAGATGTTAATTATTATTATTGTTGTATAATCTGTTGTGTAATCTATTTATGTAAATACAGTAGACTGTATTTTATTAATATTACATGGTGAACTACTTTTTAAATTATTTTAGGCTCTACTACACCTAATTACTAAACTTGTTGAGAAAAGCAAGGCAAGTTTATCTGTAAAATTAATGTGTTTGTTATATAGAAAATGCAGTTACATTTTGTTAAAGGCCATGAAATTACATGAAATTTTTGTCATTGTTAGAAATTTCGTTGTCTTCTACAGATGAAATCGGCTGTAGAGGATACACGAAATTTCTTATGTAATTTTCTGATTGCTGATACAAATTTTAAACTGTATATTCTGGCACATTGATTATTTAACATCATACAAACTTATGGACTATTGACCAGGCTGTGTCTATTATCTAATGAATATTTAATTTTATGTATAATGCGTGCGTGTCCGTACGACAGTCCGTTCACTCCCTTGTAAAATTATAGAATCAAATTATGTGTTGCATTTGGACGAGTTTAGTAAAAAGTGTAACCTTGATACAATTCTTGAATATTATGTTATTATTTGTGATATAATAATGCAAAGTTTATAGAATAATTTACAATTCTAGAAAATAAAAGCTGTTATTTTCGAAAAATGCAGAATAAAACTTTCAAATTGAAATAGAAGCAGCAATGAGTGGACAAATAATGTGTTTTAGGGCCGGTTCTACAATTCAGTTTAACCCATCAATTATACCGTCAAATAACTCGGATGTGGATAAAGTTTAGCTAATCTCAAGTTAAACATTTTACAATACCTAATTTAAAAAAAAAAGTTTACTATACAGGGTGTCCAGAAACTCTCCTGACGAACGAAGACCGGAGTTTCCTCAGATAACTTTAAGACAATTAAACCCAAATTCACCTAGTCCGAAAATGCTTCCTAAGGGAGCTAGAGTTCTTTGAAGATGGCGCCTTGCATTTATTTTTTTTTAATTCCTCCAGAACGCTTCTATTTAGAAAAACAAAAACTGGTATGCTTATTTATCCTCCAGAGATGAATCGATTCCATCAATTGCGAATTTCTAGTACCGGTCATAGGCGTCCGTTTTGGGTAGGTCAACGGTTATTTTAAGGCATAACTTTTTTGTCTTTAACTTTTAAGCATTTGTGACACTAGATTATTAAATTTTCAGGTATTCCAGTACTAAAAGGTACTCTTACTTTAAGTCGGTAGGATACACCGTTTTCTAGAAAAATCGATTTGTAAATTTTTCGTTTTTTCTTCATTATAGTTCAATTTATTATGTACCTACTTATTTTTAGCGACGAAGTTGGCTTGGACTATCAAGGCATGGATGAAAATTAATTTAATAAATTAAAAACAAATTATTTATTACAATAGAACGAAACTAACAAAAAAAGAACAAGTATCAAAGGTAGATTGTTACAAAAGTTGCTCGATGTGTAAATTTTTCGTATTTTCTTCATTAAAGTTCAATTTTTTATTTTTTGCAATAGTTAGCTCTGAACTGCCAACAGAAGTAAAACCTACGTTTTTCATTGTCAAATTGTTGTCAGTTCGCGAAGTTTATCTTTTCATTTTTTACTTTGTGTTATTCAAACACAACGATTTCAATTTAAAAAAAAAATGGTTTTTACTAATGAGGAATACGCCGATATGCATTTAGTTTATGGCGAAATGAGGTGTAACGCTCGAGCGGCGCAACGTAGATACGCTGAAAAATTTCCCAATCGTCAGCATCCCACTCACTCAACATTTACAGCTCTTCATCAACGATTAAGAGAAACAGGTTCAGTGGTCCCAAAAAATAATGAAACAGGGAGACATAATGATGTAACAGCAGAACATGAAGATGTTATTTTAATGGAAGTTGAGGAAAATCCAGAAATTAGCGTTCGAAGACTATCTGCCATGTACCCCACAATTTCAAAATCTTCCGTAGGAAATATCTTTAACAAAGAAAATTTATATCCTTTTCATTTTACAAAGGTGCAAGCACTGCTAGAAGGAGATTTTCCTGCTCGCGTAGAATTCGCTAGATGGTTACAAAATCAGAAAAATCAAGATGAAGATTTCTTCAGGAACATTTTGTTTGGTGACGAAGCTACATTCTCAAAAAATGGAATTTTTAATGTACATAATGCACATTATTATTCGTACGTTGGTGACAATCCCCACGTTGTTCAAGAATTTAAGCATCAGCATAGGTTTAGCATAAACGTCTGGATAGGAGTAGTTGACGATTATCTACTTGGACCTGTGGAATTACCTGCTCGTTTAAATGGTGCTGATTACTTACATTTCCTGCAAAATATTTTACCTGATTTGTTAGATGAGGTGCGTTTAAATATTCGGCAAAACTTATGGTTTCTACAGGACGGCTGTCCGGCCCACTTTAGCAGGAATGTACGAGACTTTCTAGATAATAACTACGAAGACCATTGGATTGGAAGAGGCGGTCCAGTTGCTTGGCCAGCAAGGTCGCCGGATTTGAATCCTTGCGATTATTGTGTTTGGGGATACATAAAAGCATTTGTTTATTCCGTTCCGATACAAAATCGCGCACAACTCTGGCTAAGGATACAAGATGCTTGCAACGAATTTAGAAATAACTTTGGAATTTTTGCAAGAATTCGGCGTTCTCTAAGCAAAAGGGTAAACTTATGCATAGAGACTAATGGTCATCACATCGAGCAACTTTTGTAACAATCTACCTTTGATACTTGTTCTTTTTTTGTTAGTTTCGTTCCATTGTAATAAATAATTTGTTTTTAATTTATTAAATTAATTTTCATCCATGCCTTGATAGTCCAAGCCAACTTCGTCGCTAAAAATAAGTAGGTACATAATAAATTGAACTTTAATGAAGAAAAAACGAAAAATTTACAAATCGATTTTTCTAGAAAACGGTGTATCCTACCGACTTAAAGTAAGAGTACATTTTAGTACTGGAATACCTGAAAATTTAATAATCTAGTGTCACAAATGCTTAAAAGTTAAAGACAAAAAAGTTATGCCTTAAAATAACCGTTGACCTACCCAAAACAGACGCCTATGACCGGTACTAGAAATTCGCAATTGATGGAATCGATTCATCTCTGGAGGATAAATAAGCATACCAGTTTTTGTTTTTCTAAATAGAAGCGTTCTGGAGGAATTTAAAAAAAAATAAATACAAGGCGCCATCTTCAAAGAACTCTAGCTCCCTTAGGAAGCATTTTCGGACTAGGTGAATTTGGGTTTAATTGTCTTAAAATTATCAGAGGAATCTCCGGTCTTCGTTTGTCAGGAGAGTTTCTGGACACCCTGTATATTGCAATATAACTTAACGCTCGTGCCAAAGTGTAGATAAGTGTGTAAAGGTTGGTATAAATATTTGAAATCGCGGTACGCATGGACAGATTGTAAACACAACCTATTAAAAAAGTTTGAGTATATCAATACCTTAAGCACGTATTACGCATTTGTTACAAATGAAGCTGACATGCAAATATACACGTCTGTATCTGTATACTTCTCTTCTGTACGGGCATAGCCAGTCAAGAGAAAATTGCATAGTCTCTCTTTCGGCATAGTCTCTTTTGTCCGTCAGATGTCACTAGATATTATATGGTGCCACCTGATAAGACAAAATTTACTATACCTATGAGGCGATACATTAAGCTTTACTTCGCTAGCCTAACTGATGAAGTCTTATAGTTGTTGACAGAAACACGTGTCTTAGGCAGAAGTAAATGTTGGAAAATACGAGGTGTATGTCCATGTTGTACAGATACAGACGTGTATATTTGCATGTCTGTTTCATTTGTAACAACCTATTAATGCAAACTTATTTGTTGTGAAGTAAGTTTATTTTTTGTGTCGAAATTACAGAAAGAAATTTTGAAACATGAAATTGAGCAAGAAAAAAGTTTAGAAATTGAATTTTAAAAAATTAAGTTAGAGGATAGAAAATGTACTAGGATTTATTATAACAAACATACGAGGGTGGATCAATAAATACCCGTGTTAGGAAAGAAGACGCAAGTTTTTCACAAATTTTTTATTTATTTTTCAACGTAATCACCTTTTAGTACAATACACTTTTCCCAACGTTTCTGCCATTTCTTTAACCCCTCCAAAAAATACGATTTGTCAAACTCTGCAAAATACGCTTCTGTCTCGACGATAACCTCCTCGTTTGAGCTGAATCTTTTTCCCCCGAGCCACGTTTTCATCTTGGCTAACAGAAAGAAGTGCGGCAGCAATTCATAGTGCAGTTCTGGTGCTGGTGCATTATCGTGGTGAAACAGCACTTTTTTCTTAGCCAAATGAGGCCGTGTCTCCTTCAATTTTATATCGAATCGGTCCAATAATTCACTGTAGTACTGCCCCGTGACCGTTCTTCCTTTCTGCAAAAAGTCCATTAGGATTATTCTGTTGGAATCCCAAAAAAATCGTGGCCATGACCTTTCCGGCCGATGAGACCGTCTTTGCCTTCTTCGGAGCAGATTCACCCCGAAAAATCCATTGTTTTGACTGTCGCTTGGACTCTGGCGTATAATAATGGATCCAGGTTTCATCAACGGTGACGACTCGACGCAAAAACTCCTGCGAATTTCTCTTAAAGAGGTCCAAACACTGCTTCGACATTGACAACCGTATCCGCTTGTTGTCCACCGTAAGCAATCGCGGCACCCATCGCGCCGACGCCTTTCTCACCGATAACTTATCATGTAAAATATTAATTGCCGTTCCGTACGACACGCCTACGGCCTCTGCTACTTCGCGCACTTTCGTTCGGCGATCAGCGAGAATCATGTCGTGGACCTTTTCAACGATTTCCTCGGTAACCACGTCTGCCGGGCGGCCTGGGCGCTCCTCATCAAAAACAGATGTACAACCACGTTTAAATTCGTTGAACCAATATCTTACGGTTGTCATAGATGGTGAAGGGTCCCCATAGACAGCATCCAACTTCGCTTTTATTTCTTCGCATGTTTTTCCATCCAAAAATAAAAAGCGAATTACGGATCGATATTGCTCTTTTTCCATTTTATCGAGAAACACGAAACACGTGTGATACAACTGGCTGCCAAATAAAAACTAACCTATGAATCAGTCTGAAATTTATTATGGTGTTGTCTGACAGATGGTAGTACACGACGGTAATGCCAACTTCCCCCAACAGCGCCACCTGTCTTCAAACACGGGTACTTACTGATCTTCCCTCGTATATGGAAAAAAAATAGTTATTTTATTTATTGCCTTCACCAAAGGGTATAAATTTATTTTATATATATTAAAGAGCATGAAAAATACTACAAATTAACCTCCTTTTTTATATACTCCTAATACAACAAATATAATGCTTTACATAACAGAAGACGGACAAAAAAATAACAGAATTATAAACTTGCGAAATCCATATTTATTAAATTAACTCTATTTCTGTCATTTCCATTATTTTTATTATTGTATAACCTTCTGGCTGTTCTGCATCAGCTATTTCTTCTTTAATAATCCATTCGTGCTTTTCATCTATTGCAATGTTATGTAAAACTGTTACTGCTATATTAACAATTTTCGATAATTCAGGTTTAACCCTCGTCCTGTAAGATATCACGGGGAAGCACGTTTTCAAAATACCAAATAGTCTTTCAATAGTGTTTCGAGTTCTAACATGAGACTCGTTATTTATATAAGTGTTCAGCTGGGTTTTGCGGATTTTCCAACGGCGTCAATAAATATGTTGATATCCCATAACCACTTTCTGATCCTCATTTTTATCACTGATTCACAGTTCTTCTGGTACTTTGTTTCTTCCAAGTAAAGTGTTACTAGAATTCCCGGCAGACTTCATGATTCTGTTAATGAGTACAGCGATCTAGTTTCTATTGTCAATGCTTTTGCCACAATATTGTCTAATATTTTCTTCCAAAAATATTCAGAATCCGGCTGACACATTAAATTTACCACTTTGATGTTTACTATTTGCTTCACTGTTATCCATATTATTAAGGGGCTAAAAAGCAAAGAATACCACCATCATCAGTAGTAGATGTTGATGGTGTATTTCTGTTTTTTAGTGAAGAATTGTGCCTATATTTTTGCTGATCCCTTATGCAAGATTTTCAATTTGGCTATTCCAACGTCTTTGTTTTCTGACTCTTTGAAGATTACTGAAATACCACCAATTTTTCAAAAGGGTGTTAAATCCGATATTCGCAATTATACACCTGTTGCCGTTATCTCTAATTCGAAAGTTTTTCAAATGTTGGTTTATAAACATATCTCTTAGGGCATTATACCACATCCTTTTATTGAACACAATTTAAGTCATAAACGTCTTCTACAACCAATTTAGCATTGATATCTCAGGAAATAGCTCAGGCTATTAATGCTGGTGGGCAGCTGCGCATTATTTATACGGACTTTTCCCGTGCATTTGAGCATCGCATTTTATTGGAAAAGTTAAGTTTCTTTGGCATTGGTAGATTGTTGCTGAGTCTGTTGCAGTCTTATATTTCCAATATAATGAATTGCTTATTATAATAGGTTCAGATCTCAACTTTTCTGTTCCACTTCGGGAGTACCGCAGGGGCCAAACCTCGGTCCACTCTTATTTAATATCGACGACCTGATTCAATCTATCAACTGTTCTGTATTGGCCTATGCTGATGATATGTAAGATTGTGTTCATTTCCAAACTAATGCTGACAAAATTTATGGCTGGTGTTTATGTAGTAATTAAAAAGAAATTAACAATCTATTAACAATTAATCTAGTATCTTATTCTAGAAAGATTTCTAGAATCGAGTCACACTTCATAATTAATAATGTTAAGGTTTCTCGTCAGTTCTGGATTGAAGACGAACTATCACGAAAAATTTACATTTTTGATCTCTTGGATTCATTATTTATACATTCAGATATTTCGAATGTATTAAAACTTTTTTCTTTGCCTACATTATTTGTAAGCTCGAATATGCATGCATCCATAGCCTGATGTTCCTTCCACAGTGCTCAGATTAATCTCTTGAACGAATCTAGCGTAAATTTTTGAAATACCTTTCTTCCAAGTGTGGTGGCCGCTTATCTAGTGCGTGGTATGAATTACGATTTGTTACTTGAGCGATATGACGTAGTCCCACTCGCAGAGAGGAGAAAGACCTCTAGGGCTCTATTTATGCGGAATGTTGTTATTGGTGAAGTTGATTCATCTGACTTGCTGTCCAAAGTTGATTTTTTTGTGTCACGTTTGAAATAAAGATCAAATCAGTTGCTTCATATACTCGGAGCAGGAACGAATATATTGTTAAAGAAGATCCATAAATCTCTTTTTATATTGAATTTTGTTTGAATTTTTTAGTAGAATTCCATTAATGATAATTTATATTTAGGTGTGTATATGATTAGAAATTATATAGACGTTTTTAATTTTTTTCAGGTATTTTTCGATTTGATGAGAGAAATTCGTGCAAGGAAAATGGAAGAGAATAAGGCGAATAATGGTCGAGGGAAGGACAAGAAGACCAAAAAGAAAATAAAGTGTGTAATTTTGTAATCTGTTTGTTTAAAGTACATTGTGTGAGTGTAAACGCTTTGATTTGCTTTAAGTGTTTTTACATACAAATATAGTCTGATAAGAAAGTAATACTGGAGAATAAGTAAGACATATTACATAAGAAATTACAACTATATTTAATATTTATATTTACACGTAACGTAATGATGTCAACCCCCATGATTAGTATAAAATCATATTTTTACACAAATTTTTTTTAAGGCGATTAAATTTATAAGAAACTTTGTACTCGAAGATATAAATAAATAGTGTTTGTAAACATATTTGTCAATAAGTTTCAACACTGTTAGTCGCAGGTGTTAAATTTTTAAATTCACCCATTCCAGTTCATAAACTTCTCGAAAGTCATTTCTTATTTTCACGATTTCATTATCTTTATTATGAGCCGCAGTTTATAAATAAAATTATAATTCATGCCCGCATAGCTGCTTGTAATGTAACGAATTGCATGATTCTTTTCTGCTCGTTCATATACAGAGTTAGTTAAAAGTATGGAGACGGCGATTTATTGTCGTTAATATTCATTTTAGGGAAGTATGTTCAATATAAAAGTTTGTTGGGATATTTTGATCTACATTTGAGAATATTTGAATTTTTTTTTTCTTCAATTGTTTTTTAGTTACGCCTGTCCGCGCAGTTTTTTTAAATGGTAACTAGTAAATTTTACTCTACCACTCGATAGAGAATTTTTTTCTCTTTACAATAATATTTTTGTTTTTTTAAAATTCATTTTAATAACTTTTTTACAGGAAAAATTAAAGAAATTATTAACAAAGTAAATTAAAGTAAGTGTTCAAATTGTCGTCCATTAGTAATTTGACAATGACCCAATCGATTTACAAAACCCCGAACAGAGTTCTGTAAAAAATCTCGGGGTATTTCTTGTATCGTTCTGGTAATTCGGATTTGTAAATCTACGACGTTATCGGGCTTATCTTTGTAAACTTTGTTTTTTACGTATCCCCAAAGAAAAAAATCTAAAGGACTTAAATCTGGCGAACGGGCTGGCCATTCAATGGTTCCTCGTCTTCCAATCCATCTGTGGGGAAAAACGTTGTCCAGATATTGACGAACACCATAATGTGGCGGGGCGCCATCTTGCTGGAACCAGATACTGTCATTGGGCAGGTGTTCATTGTTTTTCTGAGGATAGAGCGTAGCACAAGCAGGTATTATTTCAATTTGCAATAATTGCAAATACAGAGCCGAAGTTAAATTGCCATTAATGAAAAAGGGACCGATAATATGACCGCCTAGAATGCCAACCCAAACATTAACCTTTTGGGGGTACTGCGTATGGTGCTCCAAAAACCAAGAGGGATTTTCCGATGACCAGTATATGCAGTTATGTCTGTTTACTTCACCGGTAAGGCAAAAAGTAGCTTCGTCAGAGAAAAGAATATTGTTGACAAAATTTTCATTATTATTGCAAATATTTAACATTTCTTCAGAAAATTGTAATCTCCTACCAAAATCATCTTCCGTTAACTCGTGTACAAGGTGTACCTTATAAGGTTTATACTTTTCACTTTTTAAAAATGACACGATAGATGACTGTGAAATATTGAAATTGGCCGCTAATTGATTGGTTGATAAATGGGGATATTCAGATACAGCCACTAAAATATCCAGTTTGTTATCATCGCTTTTTGCTGTTCTAGGTCTACCACTCCTTGACAAATCTTTAACGCTACCCGTTTGTTCAAAGCGTCTTAAAGTTTTACCAACAACGGTTTTAGAAATTGGATTTCTATTTGGATGCGTATCATTAAATAAATTGCTAAGGTCTTGTAAACTTCTGCATCTATCTCCATAACTCAACATCATAAGTATTTCAATTCGTTCATGTTCACTTAAACTCGCCATTGTTAATATTAACAGCAACAAATTGCACAAATGAATTATTTCTGTCAAAGATTTGACGTACACAATAACCACTGATAAAATTATGTCGCTCAAGTTTGTTTATCGCTACGCTTCTGTCTATCTGCGATGTACCGAAAATCTGTTAAACACATGAACCGGCCTTTTCTTATAAAAAAGTTATTAAAATGAATTAAAAAAAAACAAAAATATTACTGTAAAGAGAAAAAAATTCTCTATCGAATGGTAGAGTAAAAGTTACTAGTTCCCATTTAAAAAAACTGCACGGACAGGCGTAACTAAAAAACAATTGAAGAAAAAAAAAATTCAAATATTCTCAAATGTAGATCAAAATATCCTAACGAACTTTTATATTGAACATAATACCCTAAAATGAATATTAACGACAATAAATCGCCGTCTCCATACTTTTAACTAACCCTGTATATACACTTGGTAACGAAATATATATTCTCCACTTGCACTAATAAGAAGAGTAAATTAGACCAAACTTGATTTATTAACTTTCAATTCTAAATATATTCTAACGAGCAAATATTATACCGTCTATATACAAGATGGGGCAGTGAAACGGGCGATTTTAAAACTATAAAAATCCAAGTTCCCACTGTTTTTTACGTATTTAATTATACCACATACAAAAGTGGTTTTCATTGGGTGTCATTCTCTACGCAAGCAGTCATCAAGGCGATTCTGAAAATTCACCACGACATCCAGTAACATTTACCGAGGTATTCATGCTACATTTTGTCGAATATTATCCTTGAGTTAATTCAGTGTTGCCACTCATTGATAGTAGAGTTTCCTCTTGAGGTAACCGCACAAAAAATATTCGCAGGTCGTGACATCAGATAATAATAATCTAATAATCTTTATTGCCCAACAGATAATTCCATTTAGAGTAGAAGAAAGAAACAGATGTGTGCTAAATTATATAAAAATAAAAATGTATGAAATAAAATAAGCAAGTACACTAATAAACTAAAACAAAAACTTATTCTAAACACCTCCAGTAAAAATGTCACCATAAACATTATCCGCATATTGGTACATAAAACTAATTGGAGATCTTAGTAGCGCATTAGTTCTAGCTCTTGGTGGGTAAAAAGTCGGATTAGTTCTTGGCATTCAAGGCAAATGAAAAGCTATACAGTTTAATATTTCAGGCGAGTCAATTCGACCATCAATCAACCTATACATAAATCGCACAGCATTAACCTCTCGACGATGTTTTAAAGATTTGAAGTTATGTCTGTCTAGAAGGCGGTTGTAGTCTGAAGGAAAGGTATTTCAAAAATCTTCTTTGAACCCGTTCAAGTGAGGAGTTATGCGTCGAGTAGCAAGGAGACCATATTACCGAAGCATACTCCAATCTACTCAAAACAAAAGCTTAGTACAGCGATTTCAGAACAGTTAAATCCTGAAACTGACTGGTAGACCTCATAACGAAGCCCAACATTCTAGAAGCAGACGAGATAGTATCCGAAAGTTGCAAGTTCAAGGACATATTCGATCGACTTTGACGCCAAGATCACAAATGGAGTTCCTTTTCACTAACTTTTGGTCGTCAATTATGATGACTCCACTTTATTTAATTTTATGCGTGTAAGATACAACACAGCATTTGTTCAGATTAATCTTTATCCTGTTTTTACTAACTACGTACATCAATCCGCAAACACATTAATATTACCTTGCAAGACATCAACATCATTCTGTGATTCGACGGATAAGTATAATTTAGTGTCATCAGCGTGGGCCAGCACAGAACAAGTAAAAAATGTGAAGAGATCATCAGTGAAAAGCAGAAAAAGAAAAAGTCCAATATTAGAGCCCTGTGGCACACCAAATGTTGAAATGAATTGGTAAGAGCAATCAGAAAAATCAGATGAACGATGGGGCCATGGAATCGGTCTATTACGAGATATAATACGATCTGGGAACTCACTTTAACTATGTGGCTTGTGACCTCGTCTTGCTGAAACAAGGCTTGTTCATGCACATCATACTGGGCAAGCTGAGGCACGAAAAATGTGCCGCTTATTATCGTGTTGACTTATTGTTTATTGTATTAGACGACTTCTAAAAATATCACGCTTTTATACAAATTTTTATCTAATAAGATATTTTAACAGATGATGTTTATAACAATCGCCTTGAAATATTATCTCCAAAGTGCGCCAAAGTGATTTAGGCTGATTGCCAGTAACTTAAAACGCACCCTTTCAATAAAAATTAACGAAGTAAATAATAAGGTGTCAATTTGAGCTTTTTTTATTTTTTCTTGTTACTATTGTGTATACGAAGTATGAAATGCTTTGAGCCTCGACGTAAAGATGGCATTACTCGTCAAAACCATGTTGGTATTACAATCGTATATATTTGAAAGATGCCTGTGAACATGTCAACCATTTTGGTCGCTCGCTCAGTTGTTGTTTGGTAGTCGATGACAGTATTTTTGTAAAAATGGAGAAAATCGAATATCATTCCGTGATGAAATCTACTACTACGCAAATTAAAAAAGTTGGACGCTGTTTACTCTGCCCTATCAGCCACCGTGAAAGCGTAGTCATACTAGCTTGGCTGACGATCAGCGTTTCGGACTGTCCAAAACTGCGACCACCACCGATAACATTGAAAATGTTCACCAGATGGTACTGGACAATCATCGAATTAAGGTTAGAGAGATAGCAGAGGCTATGCACATATCGAAAGAACGCGTTTGTCGTATATTGATTAAAGAATAGCACATGCGAAAGCTACCAACAAGAGCAAGCGCGGGACTCACTGCTACGCGTTGAGTCCCGTACTTGCTCATATTGGTTCATTTATTAATGAAAATTATTTAAAATTTCTGACTAAAGTGTATAATCGAAGGATTAAATAGTTATTTATGATACAAGTGTGTGAAGTAAGGCTTTTATGCACGAATTGCGAAGTTTAAAACACGAGCCGAAGGCGAGTGTTTTAATCGCAAGGAGTGCATAAAAGCCTTTCACACACGTGTGTCATACAATATTTTATCTACGACCTAGTTAAAAAAAAATTTATTCAGTCAACTTTTTGAAATTTACATTAATTGTCAAATTTGTACAGTTATTAATGTTACTAATTATTACATTTGGAATATTTTCTTTTCTTTCTTGGTGCACTACTACTTCTCTTGTAATAGTGTGTGTTGGAGATGTCGATGGCTGAAGTTGTTGATTTCCTATTCCAAAGATTTTTCTCGATGTTTCTTTTTTATTTTCTAGGGAATTTTCAACATAACCTTCTGCAACGGCGGAGGATTTCCATCCTCCATGCCGTTTAACTGCAGAAATATTAGCACCCGAGTCTGCTAATAAGGAAGCATATGAACGTCTGAAGCTATGTCCTGTATAGCCATCAGGATCAGTTAGATTGAGAAATTTAGCAATTAGAGAGGGTATTTTGCCAAATTGATTAATACCCACGGGCTGTTTCGTACACTTATTATTTCTATAGAAGACGAAAAGTCGTTTGTGATCAGTTACTGCTGGACGCAAAGAAGCATATTTTCGATAGATTTGCAAAAAACTTGGAATTTTATCCTTGTTGTCAACAACAGTAAAAGCTCTAGGTATTTTATTTTTGCATTCCCGGATAGTTATTATTAAAGCTGTTCCAGCATCTTGAATATCATCTGTTTGAATTTCTGACAACTCTTGTCGACGACATGCTCCTGAAATTCCAAATAGTGCCACAACCTAGAAAGTTATTTTATAAATACACTTCATTAATTAAAATTTATAATTCCTTACCTTCATCAATAGAAATTGGTTATCTGGAGCTTCGTAGATAAATTTTTCAATTTCTTGTAAACTGAATATTTTTGATTTTTTCGGTTTATAATTTTCTGATGTACGTTTTAAAAAGGCAATCAGTTTTGTGTATTTGCTGATATCGATGCTCTTATTTATGTTGAAAGTCGCCTTGAGCATCGAATAGTGTGACCACAAGGTCGAAGCCTTCGAACTATTGGACTTCTCCGAAAAGAAAGCGATGAAGACGTTTTCCGTATAGTTTCTTACGTTTTTTTTGTTACACCTATCTAAGAAATCCTTGTACGTATTCGTATATAACTTTTTAGATTTAACGGGTAACAAGTTTGAAGTTATGTTATTGGCTACATGAGCGATTTCTGGAGGTGTACCTAATAATTCTTCGTGATCCGTAATAATCTCTGACATTTCTGGTAACAAGTTTGAGGTTATGTTGTTTGTGGTTTCAGTAATTTCGGCAAATTCTTCCTCATCCATAATGATCTCTCTAAATAATCAAAATGTGTGTTTAAATACCATTGAATTCGCAATAAATTAGTTGTTTCTCACCGTTAGGACTGAAAAATTGTAATTTACAGACTGCACAATAGACAAAATCACTTTTGTTTTGTTTGTTGTCGCTTGGCGTCGTTGTCAACAGAAATCATTTAATAATGATAGTCCCATTTAATTTACATTGGGTTTTTACGCATGATTTAATTCATTTACGCACGATTTATTTAATGTAGCTCTTTACACATAAAAACTTATTAAATAAATTGTTAATTATAGGATGGTCGTAGATAAAAGTACTTTATATGAAACTTTATTTAATTAAAACAAATGCAAACCTAAAAGTCATTTCTGTATGCCTCTCAGCATTCACAGTTACTTCCAAGCGTTTTCTCTTCAAAAACAATGGACCAATGCCCGACGAAAGATATCACACACCAAACCGTTAAAAGAATGCAAATGTTGCTGATGGAGTTGGCGAGGATCGATGTCACTTTACTACTTAAAATTCTTAGTGTACCCTGAATGGTAGAAGTGTGCCTCGTCATTCATCCAGAAGCTATGCACAATGTTCTCATTTTCGTCAGCCATAGCCAAAATCCGTTCGCAAAAAAGCAAGAAGAGCTGTGATATAGTTCTCATTTAGAGCTTGGATCGTAGGAGAGACGGTGAAAATGTATCCGTGTCCTAGTAGAGAATTGGATCGCGGCGCTCTGACGACGAACCGATCGCGCAGGGCTTCCTTCAACTGCGATTCTCACACGTTCAATATTCTCAGAAGTTTCCTCCTTTTGTTTGTTGAAGCAGTGTTTTAAATTGTCAACGTTAATAGCATGGAAGGTACTCGGCGATTACGATTTATGGCGAATCATTACGGAAACACTGGGCCGCTTTGATAATATTGGTTGGCTCAACCTTCTATAATATCAATTGTGTATTTGATCACTGAACCACGTACTGAAGATAGAAGGTCTTTTCAAAACAATTTAATCAATTTCTGTGCATTTAAATTCTAATTCACAAGGATTCAAATCTTCACACATTGAAACTATATGCGTTGGAACTGTATACTACTATATAGGGTATTTTATGGTGTCTTTTCGTTTGGCCTTCGATAATAAGGCGATCATAAAGGGTGGGCAAATTTGAGGTTAGGAAGTAAATTGGCTTAAAAACACACTTTTTTTTGACAAATTCAGTTTTATTGATACCAATGTAAAGTAGATATATGGGAATTAATAATGGAATATGATGTCGGGCAAATGTCCACCTCTAGCACGTCGGCAGACGTCCGCTCTTTTCACAAAATTTTGAACCACATTTTGCAACAAAGCTTCGCTTATCTCGGCAATGCAGAACCGAATTTCATCTTTCAGAGCGTCAGTTGTTTGTGGTTTGTTCACGTAAACCCGGTCTTTCAAATGGCCCCACAGAAAATAATCAAGCGGCGTTAAATCACAAGAACGAGGCGGCCAATTGACGTCGCCAAATCGAGAAATTACGCGACCGGGAAATTTCTCATGCAATAACTGAATTGTTTGGCCGGCTGTGTGGCTTGTGGCGCCGTCTTGCTGAAACCAAAGGTCATTGATGTCAACATTAAGCCAATTGTGGCCACAAAAAATCGGTTATCATGGTTTGGTATAGGAATTCACGGTGACGGCGTTTCCTTGCTCATTCTCGAAAAAATACGGGCCGATGATGCCGCCTGACCACAAACCGCACCATACGGTTACTTTCTTTGGATGTAGTGGTTTATCGAGGACTGTTTGTGGATTTTGTGAGCCCCATATGCGACAATATTGTTTGTTTACATAACCGCCTAATTGAAAATGGGCCTCATCACTAAAGATGATTTTGTTGAAAAATGCGTTGTTTTCGTTCAGTTTTTCAAACAGCCAATTCACAAACGTTCGACGCAAACAATGGTCGGCCGGCTTTAATTCTTGAACGAGTTGAACTTTATAAGCGTGAAGATGAAGATCTTTATGCAAAATGCTGCGCAAAGTGCCTCTGGTGATGCCCAATTGTTGCGAACGTCGACGAGTTGATGTTCCAGGCTCATTCTCAACACTTTGCTGTACAGCGGCTATGTTTACATCACTACGGCCACTACGAGCGTATTGTTTTGGTCTATTGTCAGCAACAGTACCGTGAACCTCGAATTTAGCGATTAAATTACGCACAGCGGTCTCAGAATGAGCCTGATTACGACGAAAAGCTGCTCGAATTTTACGAAGTGATACAGTAAAATTTTCACCGATTTGATAGTACATTTTCACAATTAAAATTCTTTGTTCAAGAGTGTAGCGTTCCATGGTTAAAATTAACTTTTTACTAAATAAATGTCAAAGGATGACAGCACAATTCTTCAAATTTCATCATTTGACAGCCAAATTAATTCGTAACCTCAAATTTGCCCACCCGTTATAAGGACTTTAATTTCTTTTTATGCTCTCGGGCATAGAAATAAGATTCATGCGTTAATACAATATCGGATTAACCTTGCCCGATCTTGTACGCCCAGTCGAATTGTTTTTGACGATGTTTCTTGGAAAATAATGCTTTTTTAATCGTGCTCTACTATGTAACGCTTCCTCCACGTAATCGCTCTCTAATGTCATTACGTTTTCATTTATATCTTTTTAGATTTTAGATAATATTGTCGACGCTTGACGCAATACTAATTAGGGTTTCTTGACAGAGACTGAAAATTGCTTTGTTCTGCCTAGATTGTTTGACACAATCTTCTTCGATTTCTAACGTTTTATCCAGCTTTATTCAAACTCTTGGGGCCTGTGTATATATCGGATAGCCTTATAGTCATCATGGATCCCTTCGGATGACGATACAATAATACAGTTTCAAATCTTTAGCATACACACTACTCATATTGGAAAACGGTTCTGTTTCTGTAGCAACTGATAGAGTAACAAATTCTAACTAATAGTGCTTATTAGTGCTAGAATTGTTCTACTGGTTGCATCCTCACCCAAACTTTATTATTTCCTAGAAATTTTTTAATTACTGAACAGACTGTAATTCGAATCCTGATTATTGTAATATTTTTGGATAATCTGGAAGTCGTTTTAAATCTTGGACGCTCTAAGTCGTTCTTAGCAATCCCATTGAATTTCTACCACGATGTATAAAATATTTGTTGTCTCCAAAATATGCTAATACTTGTAGAAAAATCTTCGATAACGGTACTTAGGAAACGACTATAAGTGAGATAATTTCAGATACTCAATTATGCTCATTTCAACTTGACATACGAGGTGTGGCAATCTAGTTCCGAGAATTTGTCAATAAAACACAAGCAAATTAAGTTACGAGCAAAATTTTATTATCGGCCTTCACAATAGTGTCCCTCTAACTCAACACGATGATTCCAACGTTGCTCCCACGATCGGAAGCATCCTTGGTAATCCTCCGAAGTTAACCCGTTCAGCACCGCGGTTACAGCTTCCTTGACCTGTACGCCGTAATGATGAGTTCCCTTGAGGTGCGACTTCATCTTGGGGAATAAGAAAAAGTCGCATGGGGCGATATTGAGGCTATAGGGTGGGTGCGGCAACGTTGGAATGCCTTTTTTCCCCCAAAACTTTTGCACAATGAACGAGGAATGAGCCGGCGCGTTGTCGTGGTTCAAGTTTCAGCTGTTCGCGGCGAGTTAGGGCCACGCGGAAATGCGCGGAATTCCGCACGCGGAAAATGCGTACCCATATCCGCTCCAGAACAACTCACGAATGGTTACGCCCCGGTCACATGTTATCAGCGCGAGCAGACGATCAACCTTCGCGTCGGTACGAGATGTGACGGGAGCTTCTTCACGCGGATCGTCATCTACAGATTCACGCCCCTTCTTGAACCGCTTCGCCCATTCATACACGCGCGTTTTCGATATGCACTTGTCTCTGTACACCACCTTCAATTTTCGAATAATTTCCGCCAGATTTCACTAAAAATTGGATCACAACACGTTGCTTGTAATGTGAGTCACTCATTTTCACGACGCCACTAAAGCAGTTTCGAAAAACACAAACCGAACGTGCTATCGACTTCAAACTTCGACTGGAACTAAAGGAAGCTCCCCTCTTTCCAGACATATGAACGGTTTAAGAACGATGTAGTGTTGCCAGTTCTCGAGTTATAACTAAATTGCCGCATCTCGTATATTTACTGCTTTCATAGTACAAAAACAAATGATGTATATAAGGTCATTGAAGCCCCGCAGAATATGAAAATTCTTATAATCGACGGAATATTTAAATTTCAATTATTGAGATTGTTTCCTCATCTTTAATGTTTATCATTAACCTTTTTCCTAAATGCGTGTTGTACACATCCTTTAGAATTTAGAAAAAATTAATACAAGCAGCACGTAGTTGATATGATGAGATGAGTTAGGAGCTTTCATCAGATATAAGGTCTAAAAAATTTAATAGTGTAAAAATCTTGTAATTTGTAATTATTGTGTTGTTGATTAGAGCTAATCTCTTACCCGAAGGGTTAATTTCACTATTCAATAAACAAATCACAGTGCTGACATCTTGGAGTACTATATTTTAGTTTTTAATTAGGTATTGCACTGCTTGTTCAAGTATATTGTGCATGAAAATTGCTTTCAATATCTTTTTCTATATTTTTCAATATCATTTTTCTAATAAAATCACACTCACAACTTGTATTGTTGTTGAAAATATTAAATATATTGTGTAAGTATATGCGCGGAGATATACTAAAGATGGATCCAATAATTTCGTAAAGCGTGCGGTATAAATTGGATGTTCTATAAATACCAGTATATTTTGTTTTTGGGTTTAATTCTTCTTAATTCTTGCTAATGTTGACAAAAGTCATATTCACAATTCGAACGTAAAGTCAAAATTTTCAAGGTAATCTCGTTTGTTTTTCATTGCACGTTAGTTTTTCTAAAATGCATTTGAAGCGTAAATGCATAATGTTTTTCACAAAAGATTATTTTTTAAGTACATGTTCCTAAAGTTAGATTTAACTCAAATTGTTTTTACATCTTATTTAAAAAAAGATAGAAATTCAATTAGTGCAAGATGTAGTACAGCAAATTGAAAATTAGGTACAAATAACTAATTCCAATATTGAAATTTAAAACTTCAGCATAGAATTGGGAATTTACATTAAGTGACGCGCCACCACGCGGTAAATTTTGGAACTAGCGTTGGAGGTATACTTGTATTGTTTATTGCAGTTTATTGGGCTCTATCGTGTGTAAAGTAAAAGTATTGTTTTCTTCTGTTTATTGGTATTTTATATTTTCACTACTGTTTTATGACGAATTTATCTTTCTAAACATCACTTATGGTTAGCATATTCTTCAGAAAGTATTTATTATCTTCGAAAAATTATTAGAAACAAAATGTCCATAGAGTGGAAAAGATAAAAGTGCTGTAAATTGCATCCATTCATGTAATTATCTGATTTCGGAAGAAAAAACACAGTGCTTAAGAAAAATCATTCATACTATGCGCAAATTCAGTTAGGAATGGCCAGATTAAATTTAAACGAGTGCGACTTCTTTATATTTGCTTTTCATATGGCTCGAATTACATCAATATTACAGTGTCTTTTTATAAAGTATATTCACGTAATTTAATTACAACTGTAAGAAATAAGTATGTAAATAAAATGGTGCATGTAATAAAGATTAAAAGAAAATTTGAAGTACTTTTCAACTTTAAAATTGTTCATGTTGTGCTGGAGATCATTAAATAATATGCAATAGAAATTTCTTGCATACAAAGTTATCCACAATAACATGAAACAGTATACCGTTCGGAAATGTGGCGAGTTAACGACGGAGACGTGAACGATACCCCATCAGTACACTAGATAAGAAAGGGAGATACCATACTAGGTGCCTGGCGTGTCTGTGCCCAGTCTGATACGATAGAAATACGAGTACATACTGCTATGAATAGTGGGTTCGTAGTTAGATGTACCACTATTCACACCAACTCTGTCCAGCTTAGAAACTCAGTCGGTTACTTTCTTTAAAATGGGACTGCTTTCCTCGCCGGGTTTCCAATGGAAAACGTGGAAAAATAAATGTATTAATACCACTATCAGGCGCCACACAAAATTTATTTGTGAATATTGTTAGTTTTACTGAAGTTATTGTTAATCACACAAGTATAAGGTAATAAAAATGATATGCACAATTTACTCAAATGAATCATATATTTTAAAAAAAGAAAAAAAATATTCTTTATAAAATATAAAGAATTTGTGTAATACAAACTTACACTTAGAGGTAAAAGAATTTGTTGAAAATGACCGCAAAACAAATCCAAACGTCCTCTGATTACTTCCGAACTAAATTAAATCTAAATAAATTCCAAAGATGTCTTTAAATTTCACCCCTAATAACAACTTCAAAAAAAGGTAAACAACCAGAACTGACAGACCCGAATCAAATCTCTAACACATGCGCAATCGCATGTAATAAAAACTCTGCCCTTGAACTCCAACGTGCAAAATTTTAACGTTATAAAAATTTTTTACAAGAAACTTTAAAAACTTTCTTTGTCATTTATATATTAACTACGATTAATATATATATATCAAAATTTCACAATTGAAAATACAATATTAAATGCATACAAATTATAATAATACAATATAAATTAGTAATAATATTTTAACTTACTTTTATATGAAAAAATATTTTTTCACGAGACACTTTAAGCAAAAAGAACGTATAAAATTAAATTACGAGATCAGCAAACTCGTATTAAAATAACGATAATGAATTCGAGCACATCAACTATTTAATAAAAATCACGAAGCTAATAAACTAAGATAAAATATAAAGATCTATATCTTATAAAAATACGTCTTGTCACTTGAGATAACAGTTAGTGGCTGAAGCGGATATCAAATCCGGCGTGCCACCACACAAATCAAAACAGATCAGGTCAAAATAACATCAGCAATCATAAACGATAAATTCCAAAAATATACACTGGCGTCGAAAATAATAGTTCAATATAAAATAAAGTTTTTCTTCAAAATGTTGCGGGGAAAATTCCATAGCAATACGCATGTGTATACCACACCTGCTTCTGACCTATCCCTATTGCTTATTCAATCAAATGCTACATTATACATTGAATAAACATATCGGGGAAGTAAAGTTGGCGGAGACGCGTCTGGCGTAGCAATGTCGTTAATGTACAACATTTCCAGACGGTATAAGTTTTATTTAGCGATTTGTGCTAAAGAATTTTTAAAATTGAAAACAATTAGATTTCGCACTTACATCGTGTATTTAACAGCTCGCGTTAAATAACTGGTTGTCAAAAAGCTTTATTATCAGTGCATGTTTGAGTACACAGATGAAGTAAAGCTTTAAAAAAAGATGTTTCTTGATGAAGAAATTAAAATCAACATAAAATAAAACCCCGAACCAACTTTGAAAACACTGGTTTACACGATACGCTATATACAAAGCTATAAAGGTATACCTCCATTTGACGCCATCTTGGCAACGATCGTGGCACCACCATCGGTAATGTTAATTCCCAATAGTAACTAAAAGTAAAGCCGCTACTTTGGATTTCTTCCTATTAACTTTGTTAGCAGCTTTCTATATTAATCCAGGTTTGCCAAGTTCTTCCCACAGAAGTTGTGTATATTATTTTACTAGAACACCATCGACATTAAAAATAATAAACTTGTTGTCAACTACCCTATTCCCAACCATGTTTCTTTTATTGCTAGGTGGATGTAGGTGATTTTGAAATTTTAACACCTTCCCTTTACATCATACTTTATTTATGATATAACTCCGTATGTTCGTCAGAGTGATCGTGGTAAATTGTCTTAAATAAGAAAGAACTTGGATGTTTTTATGCTCGTTTATCTTATAACCACATATTTATCCATAATAAACATATGTAATGTATCTCAAAATTTAGATGTTTCTTTTTTAATTAAAGTTTGTATTGTTTATACTTTTTCATTCAAGTACGTATATAATACATTCATATTTTTATTTGAGTAATCTCATATACAATTATTAAAAAAATAAAAAAATGTTAACTGGAATTGTTTTTTTTTTTTTTACTTCAGCTATTAACCCTTTCCGGTCGTAGTGCTTCCAAGTATTTAGCTGATTTTAGCGCTCAATTAGATTAGTGCCAGAGCACACCCAATTATTTATTGTTTGAAAAGCCAATAAATTCACTTAAATGAATTTATTTCTTTATTTGATAAAAAAAAGTTTGATTCTGTAATCAAAAAGTGTGGGAATTGATTAATTTAATTCACGCGAGTTAATTTACTCAATATTTTCTTTTGGTTGGTAGTATTTGTCGCGACATAAGTGCTTTTTTTGCGATTTTTCATGTCCGATTTTGTTTAGCAAAGAATTTGCATTAAATTTTATTTGCCCAATGAAATTTTGTCGATGGATTTCGTTGAAAATGTAATAAAAAATGCTTCAGTGACGTGTGCATATCAAGAACAGGAGTGAATGATACAAAATGTTTAAATAAAGTAGAAAGGACGTTGAAGACGAAGGCCATCTGGACGACTCTCATCAACTGATGAAAACCACGTCAAGAAAAGAAAAGATCTCGTTTCAAAAATCGTCGGTTCTAATTAGACTTAGTAAATACTGGGATTTCATTTTGATCGATCCAAACAGATTTGAAAGATCATTTAGACCTCCGATGTGTGCCTTTTGGATTAGTTCCACTGCTACGCGCATCAGTTAAATTTAGTTATGTTGAATGCTGCCTCTGCCAACACTAATGTCCGTATATTCTTTGCAAATTTACAAGGAATTTGTACCTTTTTTTCAAATAGTTCTCAAAGAGTTGCAATATTGGACGAAACAGTTAAAAAGCGGCTGCCTCGTTCGGCCCCAACCAGATGGAATTTTAATTCCAGAATTGTCGCCACTGTGTTTGAACACAGAGAAGAAATTATAGAAACAATGCGAAGAATTTTGAATGAAAGTAAAACTGTAAATATCACTACTATCAATCAAGCTTCAGGTTATATTACGCTTCTTACTAATAAGAGTTTTATTTTCTGGTTAAATCTATTTTACAAGATAATGCCTCAAGTAGATATATTATATGCAAAATTTCAAACTAGAGAAATTGATCCCCTTATGGCCAATAAATATATATTATCATTTGAAACTCAGTTAGCTCAAATCAGAAATAATATAACGAACACTTCGGATACAAGTGACAGTGGGCCCGGCTCATCAACTTCAAAACGACGTAAGATCGATGGAAACGAATATACACGAGAAGCAAAGGAAGTTTGTGATATTATTGTTTGTCAAGCCAAAGATAGGTTTAGCTTTACTGGACACTTAACTGCAACGTCTCTATTTTGTTCTGATAAATTTAATCAATACAGCCTCCATTTTCCTGAAAATGTCTTTCAGGAAACAATTAAGTCTTACCCATACTTTGATGAACGGAAATTCCGTACTGAACTAAGCGTAATTTATGAAACGGAAGAATTTAAATCAATCTCGGGTTTGCTTCCTCTTTATGACATCATTTCACAAAGTGAACTAAGTGCGACTTTTAGTAAAACTTTTAAAAATTCTCATTACAATTCCGATGTCATCAGCTGAAGCGGAGCGGTGTTTTTCTACTTTGAAGAGAATAAAAACTTTCTTAAGAAACAGCATGGCACAAGAGAGACTTTCTGCATTGGCGATGCTTTCTCAAGAAAAGAATTTTATCCAAAGTATTCCAGATTTTAATCAAAGGGTTATAGATAAATTTGCTACTGCGAAAGATCGTCGCATGGATTTTCTGCTTCAATAAAATCAGGATCAGAATCAGTGAGTTTTAAAAGCTTTTTTTCTTCTTTATATGTACCTTAGCAAAAATAACTTTTAATAAAACATACTTAGTTACCTACCTTGTTTACCTACTGTAAAAAGTATTAGTATTCACTAAATTTGCAACCCCCACATTTTTGATGCACGAGCCGCCGCTGATTGTTAGGGTTTTGAATAAGAAGAAAAATACTGTAAATATCATTAAAATATATTTATTTCCACATTCTACATACTTCCATCTACTTTTCTACATAATTTCCATTTTCCTTCAAACATTTGTCACACCGTCCAACAGGTTTTTGAATTCCGATGTCAAAGTAATCTGCCGCCTGTGAAGAAGCCCAATCCATGACTGCAGTTTTCACTTTTTCGTCGTCGTCGTACCGTTGACCACCAAGGAACTCCTTTAAGTACCAAAACAAGTGAAAATCACTGTTTGCAAGGTCTGGATAGTACAGTGGACGTTCTAGTTGTTCCTATTCGAAAGATTTGATTAGATCTTGTGTTTGTGCAGAAACATACGGCCTTGCATTGTCATGGAGGAAGATCACACCGGAAGACAGTAGGTCACGCCACTTGTTTTGAACGGCACGCCCGAGTTTTCTCAACGTCTCACAATACGCATTAGAATCGATTGTTGTGCCTTTCGACGTAAAATCCACTAACAAAATCCCTTTTATGTCCCAAAATACAGTTGCTATAATCTTTCATGTTGAAAGCGTCTGTTTGGCTTTCACTCTGATTGACGACGAAGTGTGTCGCCATTCCTCTAACTGTTGCTTGGACTGGGGAGTCATGTGAGATACCAGAGTCGCATCTCCTGTAACGATGTAGTCCAAAAATTGATATTCCTGATCGTATCGAGTCAAAAACGATAAAGCACAGCCAAATCTGTTTTGTGATCCTTAGGAAGCAGTGCTGAAACCTACCGACAACATAATTTTGGATATTTCAGTTTCTACGAAACAATAGTGTACAAAACTGATCTTTAAATCTGTGATAACTTTGAAACCATGAATCATCGATCCTCTAGAATTTTGTTGTCTATTTCATTAATCAAACCTTCAGAAATCAGAGAACGTCGGCCAGGGCATTGTTAGAACTTTACTGTCATTAGGTTCGTTCTAGCATAGAATCTCTGATAGTCTGATGTGCTTTTGTAGTGCGCATGTGCAAGCAAATGATTAATTTGATATTAGTTTTAAATTGCGTATGCTAGAACAAGCGAAACATTCTGTACGGCATCTACCCCAAATGTGATACTAAATAGCAAAAGTATATAAACTTTATAAACGTTCGAAGACGTGCACGTCATCAATGATGTCAAAACAATGTTGCGAAATCATTTGTAAAATCCATTGGAAAAATCGATTTGTTTACATTTTAGGTTAGGGTAGTAAACGCTTGTCAAACTTGCAATATTTAGGTTTAATTTATAAATAACCGAATTTACTAATTCTCTTACAAAGTAATCAAACAATAAAAACAGGTGAAAACTATACATATTTAAAAATAAATAGAATACTAAAAAGACATTTGTGTTACATTGAAAGAAAATGAAAAGTACCAGGTATTATAAACCAACAACTTAAAAATGAGTGACGCATTAAAAATGCAATGGTACGGTTGCAGACGGAGAACTATGTGGCCATACTGATGGGCCAGATTATCAATTTTATAGACCGGTGCAGATCTATTCCTAAAGAGCATTATAACCACAAATATGAAAAACAATGCCTCCAATATAGTACGTATGCTCTTTTTTGATCATCCTTTTTATAATGGTACCTAATATTCCGCAACACTTTCCATAAAGATGTTTTACCACCCATAAAAATATCCCTTTCAACAAGTATAGTATTTGAAGCTGTTAGGGTGATATGTTGTTCTATAATTATACCACAACTATATTATAATACAGTAAATTTTTTAAAAAACCTTACTGTTTCTGTCCATCTCGTATACAACATTCCTTATGGCACCTTCAGCGAAGTAATCAATCCCCACTATAGGTTCCTTTTTGTCATGTTTCCGTTTGGGGTTGCAAATTGCGTGCCCTTTTTGTATTTACGAGGAAATTCTGCTGACAGAAGTCACGTTTACTTCTAAAACTTTAGCTGCACGCTACAAAAAAAAGTTCAATATGAAATTATAGCAAAATACAACAAACAAATAAGGTTTTACTTCTCCCACAGCTGATAAAGGCAGCAACGGTCCATCATGATCGCGTTCTGCTTCACAGTTTGCAATTGCGGATGAAACAAGTCGCTTACATTGATAGCAAAACGCTTTCAGCATTTCAAATCAAGAGTAAACAAACACACGTAAAATGTTCTGTCATATTTTACATGTGTCAAGACTGGACATTCGCACCAACATTAATATGCATTCACAATAATGTTGATATATAAATATTATAGTTCGTTTATGATTCTGTGATGGTGATTCCGAAAATACTGTTGATGACGTGCACGTCTTTGAATCTTGAACGGCGTATAGTTCCCATTCTTGATTATTAGTTATTCTGACACCATTACCAATATGTTATATAGGTTATAAATATTATCATAATTAATTTTAAATTCTTAATTAATCCAAACCACTATGCCCGTTAAAAAGAAAGTTATATTGTTTACGAATTGACCTAAAATACACCTCACATTCTTACAGCGTTATGCGCGTTTCCTAAATTTCAAATTTTATTAAAATCTAGCTATTGTTTGGATTATCCATAATCAATCACTAAATACAATCTTCGCCTGCTAGAACAGCTTGTTATTAGCAAGAAATTAGTAATTTTACTTGCTAGAACACAATATTAGTATTACGCATGCGCTATACCTAATAGTAATAAACCTAATAGTTTCTTACTGCTGCTATGCTATATTCGCACATTAGAAGACAGTATGGGCTCTTATGGAGACTGCCCTCTATTACGCACTTGCCATATGTATATAAACACGTCTCTGTCTCTCGTAGGTGATGTAAGATTTGTTCCGTATAAGTCATAGTAATTTTTAGTATTATTGGTTGGTAGGTGGCGCATGACTAAAGTACTGTCATTCATGAATGTCATTTTGGTTTATTGTTTATGTTAACCAACATTATTAAGATTCTAATTCATATTACATATTTTAACAAATATAACTGAGTGTATACAAAACTTGTACCCAATAAAAATAAGTGAGGAAAAGCCAACAGATATGATAAATATTCATTTAACACAAAAACAACTGTTAACTTTTAGAATTCAAATTATCGACAGTTAGTGAGGTTATGTGATTATCTATCCAAACATTAATATTACCAACAATAAACACCAAGACAATTTTCATTGTTTTGTTCATAAATTATTGCATTATATTTTATTACATTGTTTGTTTCACTTACGGTTTAATGCGAAATAGAACGTAAATACAACCATATTTTATTTGCTTTTATATCTTAATTTAAAATTTTCTGCAACGAAACATGACAACGTTGCATCATATTTCCATAAGGCCTGTACTGTCTTCTAAGGTGCGCACAAATCTACTGTTAGCATTATCACTATTTATATCTCTCTTGGCTAAAAATTGTTGTATTTGTGTTACCTACATAATGCTAATGTTGATTTCTTCTTGAATAAATTGATAAGTCATTTTGTTTTGTCGGCTTAAAGTTATCCATTTTGTATCACGCTTCGGCAACTCGCTATTTTGGATTTTATACCTTTTAACACATTTCGATATTGGTACTTTATGGTCGATATGTATATTTTGGGACCTTACAAAGAAGTACCGCTCCTACATCTTAATAATAATATCAAGTTATATGTTTTCAAATTGATTAATTTATAGGTTCTACAATTCCTATATATACTTTAATTTGTTTTACTTCAATTATTGATATTTGTAACACCTAACCCTAAGTAAAAAGAAAATATTCATTTACTCGCGTGAGAAAGTTAAATAGTATTATTGGCGTCAAGTTTGATTAAAATTAAGACTTTTCCCTAACATAAGAACTATAAAGTATTCTAATTCTGTGCACACAAACCTCTTTTAGATTCATGCTGCGTCTTCTAGTAGTCTATGAAGATCTACATGGGTCGTTTTCTTAATAACGAAGTATTAATTTGTTCATTGGTCCAACATAGTTTGCCGATTTTTTCTCTGCCATATATCTATCACTTCATTGCAGAACGTACATACATACAGCTGACCGATTTTCATGTGGCCGGTGGGAGAATTTGTACGTGCGTCAAGTAAGGTCAGTGTTAGATAGAGACAGTATTCGGAAAAATGAAATGCAAACTCTTTGTGCGAGTCGTACATTGGGACGTAGTAAGGGATAATAAGGGATGCCAGAGGTTCCCCTACCAATGAATTTCGTGCGCATCTCGAGGGCGGTACTTCTAACCGGCCACATGAAAATCGGTGAGCTGTAGTTGATGTTTTGCAGATATCTAAGTTTTTAAAAAATGAAATTTGTTTTTAATTTTAAATTGAATGGTTATAGTCATGTAAGAGCGAAGGAAAATTATGGTAGATATAGATAATACATTCTGTTTATCAAAATCGTTCTTAAACAACCTGCAGTTAATCTACCCAGGTAAGATACTGACGTGATATTTACGCAAACTTTTAGTCAGATATTACGTCATATGACCAAAAAATTTGACGTGATTGTTACGTAAAAAAAACGACAATATGATACAGCCCAAGGACGTCATTTAATGATGAACTTATGACGTGTCACATACCGTATATATGACGTTGTAATGATCGCCACATGGGCCCTAATATTGACGTTAAATAGACGTACATTTTGGTAACAATACAAGTAGGGAAATAAAGCTATAAAAAAATGTATTTTAAATTTAACAACACTAATAAATAACATCTAAAACGTAAACATAAACAAACGCTATTTACAACATGGCGATATTTGATTCTGCGCATAAATTCCATGATCAGCTCTTGTCCATTCTGGTTATTCTGTGCTTCAACACAGCTTTATCGAATTGCACCTACAATTTTAAAGGTGGCCAAAATGCTTCCTTTTTTCGAGGCGTCAACCAGACACTGGTAAGAATAGCAAGTCCGCCGTTATTAGCGAACTCAACGCCTAAAAATGGCATCGTGTATGTACCCACACTAAAACCGATAGAACGAGAAAAATGCAAATGGCGGATGCCGTCAATTGAAATTGAATACATCATCGAGAATCGGGTCGGGGCCAGAGTTACGAACGATTCCGATAATACTCGAATATAATCTTTGTGTCGGCGCGAATTTATAAAATACTGGTATATTGTAAATATGTATCAATAGATATGAATAGAGTAAAATCGCTTTGGGAAGACACCAATCTGCGCGAGTGAATCGCGCAACCTGAGTATTAACGCCCTCAAAAACATAGGTCGGGCTGGGTCTAAATTAGCGCGCAATTTCAAATTCGAATTTTACGTAATACGTTTTGTATTTTTATTTCGTGTGCAGCGGAAACAACATATTTCATTTATTATGTTCGTTTGCCATGAAACATAATTTCATAAACACATTCTATTGTCTGAATGAATAATAAAGCGTTATTATTTTATTTATTTTCAAGTGGGATTTTTAACAGAGATACAACCAACAATTTCTGGTTCAATTATTTATTTTCATTATAATTTAAACATTTACATATATCACAGTTTTTCTTCTTTTACCAAGATTTTATTCATTATATTTGTAAATTTATGAATATTCATTCGGAGTAAAAATAATTTGTTGTTTACACAACTGATTTTGTAATAAAATAAACTCAAACAACTGATTTTGTAATAAAATTAACTCAAAGAACACGATTGACACCTTACGGGCGCTAGAAGACAACTGGAGAATATTACAGTCAATGTTATTCGGCCTGTCTATACATGCAAGAACTATGTCTTTCTCTCTCGTTTGGGGTAGACTTTTCTTTATAAGTTCCAAATTGGTTCCTGCGTCAGTGTCTTCCCAAATTGACACTACTCTAACATCATAATCACAATAGAGTTGTGAGTAAATACTGGAGAAGACTACGTTTCCTTTAATTAATTTAAGGCAGACAATTATTACTCTTAATATAAATACTTTTAACAAATAAAATACGTTTTATTTGTTTTACGTAAGTACGTAGCTGCGTACTTTTCTGTAAACAATTGATTTTTTACACAAATTATAATAAGCTCACATTAAAAATAAAATTTACTTTCGTTAATTTTGTAACTAATAAGTGACGTTGGAATAACGACATTACAGTCACGTCAATAATTTGGTCTCTGTCATGCCCAAAAAGGAACGTCAAAATTTAGTCAGTTAACGTCGACGGCCAAAAATCACAAGAAAATAACGTCAATATGACGTCATCATGCTAGCTGGGTAGTCATTACTAGAGAACGGATGCAATTTCCATAAAACGCAATCGGCAATTGGAATTGTGTATAACGTCGCTCAGTACATCCCGGCGTAATTCAATGAAGTATTTGTTTGACTTACTCGGCCACCTGGTCTCGCAGCGATAACAATGGACAACCCAGCTATTGTATTCGGAGAATATAGTGTTTTCAGTGGTGTCGTGTACGTAGATAAAATAAATAAGTTTATCGTATTTCGTAAGAGAAATAGCACGTACATTCCTTTTCTTTTCATTTAAGCAACATCTTCCAATTATTTTCACGTAAGTGTGCATAAAATTTCGTTATTTAATTTCGTTTATTTGGATCTAGAATATTCTTACTTCCGAAATTTATTGTGAAGTGTGTGAAACGTTATTGAAAAATTGCAATAAATCAACCGTAAAACAGTTGCTGAAACCATTAAGGAGAATATGCAAAAAATGCTTCATTCGGACGCCACGTACAAAGAAGAAATACTTTTATTTGTCAGTGATAGTGCTGCGTATATGTTAAAAACAGGCAGACTATTGAAGAAAACATATCCTAATATGCTGCATATTACTTGTGTAGCACATGTTCTCCACAGAAGCTGTGAATATATCAGAGACACTTTTCCGGAAGTTGATAGACTTGTATCAGCTTTTAAAAAAGTTTTCAGAAAAGCACCATTGAGAGTAGCTCTTTTAAGGGAAAAATTTCCATCTCTGTCACTGCCTCCCACTCCAGTAATAACTAGATGGGGAACATGGCTGGAAGCTACTAGTTATTATGCTGAGAATTTCGGTAGTCTAAAACATTTCGTAACACTGCTAAAGGAGGATGCTAGAAGTATTGGTGAGTGCAAGGAGCTCACACAAATCCCAAATTTAAAAAATCAGTTGTACTTTCTTCACGAACACTTTGGAAATTTGCCAAAACTAATCACTTATTTTGAAAATCGAAATCTCAAATTAAATGACGGATTAACCACATTAGATGTGGCTGTTAATAATTTGAAAAGTATTCCAAGTGACTTCGGATGTGGCCTTCGGCAAAAGTTTGAAGCAATTCTTAATAGAAATCCAGATTTAATTACATTGCAGCAATTATGTATGGAGACAATTCCACAAAATCTAACGGCTAAATATGAAGAAATAAAAGAATATTTCCAGTATGCACCTATAACCAGTTGCGATGTAGAAAGGACGTTTTCTATTTATAAGGATGTACTTAATTCAAAGAGAACAAAATTGACAGAAGAAAACCTTGAGAAACTATTGCTAGTCAATATTAATACTCCTTTACTCAACTTGAACGACAAAATGAACAAATAAAAATGTTCCAATTATAGAAATAAAATTAAAAACTTTAAAAATACAACTTTTCAACAAATACATATGTATTTCGTAATTTTATAGATCACCACCCGTTTGTTTTCCAATTATATAAATAAAATTAATTAATAAATATGTATTTCGTAATTTTAGATAGATAGATCACCACCCGTATGTTTTCCAATTATATAAATAAAATTAAAAACTTTATAAATACAACTTTTCAACAAATAAATATGTATTTCGTAATTTTATAGATCACCACCCGTTCGTTTTCCAATTATATAAATAAAATTAAATATTTTAGAAATACAGCCTTTCGCCAGTACTGCACTGGGCTTTGCGTCATGTGGTAAGCGTGTCCGTTCTCTAGTCATTACTCATTATGTTTAATGGTATACCGATAGGTCCAACCCGCTACGGGACATACGCAACAATATACGTATGGAACGTAATGCGATGTGGCAACATATGTACGATGCCACTCCGCGTGCGCATACATAAGTCCGATGATCGAGAGCAATAGATTGCCCGTCATTCGTATCTAGCTATGCAAACGTAAAGGTTGCAACAGTTGCAAGTTCAACTGTTTAGAATTTTCGAGACAATAACCCCTAGAAATCTCGAGGGAGTGAGGCGGGAGTTTTACAATAGGCTCGGCTATTGTTTGGGGAGAGAGGGCGGTATTTTCGAATTCTATATTTAGTGACTTTCTTAGAATTAAAATTTATTTTGCAGAATTATTGATTTTTTTACTTTTATCTTTTAGAAAACATTATTGTTTTTTTTATTACTTAAAATTACTTTTCCGTAGCAGCTAAGAATACAATAATAATAACTTTGAGATATAACGACCTTATTATATCTGAAACAAATGTGCAAATTACGTATACAGAACGAATATGCAAACGACTATATCCTTGCGCGGTTTAAGTCTTACTAAATTCATAACTCTGCAATGTATGGTAATGCAAGCTACCGCGCACAGAGGGGATACGCTGTTGCCACTTATTGCCGTGTATGGCCCGTTGAGAGCTGGTCTTATGTGTATATGCTTGATATGTTGCATAGTAACAATGTCAATATACTTTGAAAATGTGCTTTGAACTGAGATTCTATTATTTTTTAAAGATGATTTTCTTTACAAACTAATTTGAAATATACTTGAGTAGCTAAAACCTTATCAAATTTTGTATAATACAAAAATATTTTTAGTAATTTAAACATATTAAAGATCGGGTGTGGAGAACACAATATAAGTTCATATTTGTATCTGCATATCTTCCAGACATGCAGACACATGTTTCATGTTACTACAGAATCATCAGTACATTGTAGTTGCATCTGCCAGACGAGAATTTTTGGTTTAAGGTAGCTGCACAATCGAACGAGAACGAGAAAAAAGTTAAATCATACAATGTAAAGTACAATGCACAAAGCAATTCCGAGAACGAGAACAACAAGCTACCCCCTGTAACGAGAACGGAAAAGTTGGTCAAGTTTTATTTTTTTCTTTCTTGGAATCTTCTCGGAACCAATAACGTGTCTGGAAAGCTGAGCGTGCGCTGGATACGATGTGTGGCCGTGGACATTGAACACATAACCACAAATCACGGATATTAGTAGCGATCAGTATTTTATGAGCATATTGTACAAACAATACAATCGACGACGATTATTAGATTAGTGGAACAAGCGCCACATGTATACAATCGCAGTTTAAAAGAATACAAAATAGAATTAACAAAAGAAAATAGTTGGAAACCAATTGCTAGTTTCAATTCAATACGTGAGTATTTTGCAATACATAAACATGCAAATTATGAAATGCTTAAATTTTATTTGAGGTCCAATTTTATGATTTTGACAAGAGATGTAAACAACAAGCATATGTAAAATTCGCAAATACCACTAAATTAAACTAAATATCCCTATGCGTTCAAGTAATCCTTTCCGTTCTCGTTTCCGTTGCCGTTCGATTGTCCAGCCACCTTTAGTTTTGCAGTTGTTATGAAGGCAGGTTGTTTTGGCGTTAGCGATGTTTACATTAGTCAATGAGCTGTGGTTTGTGTTAATTTTAATAACTAATGTATTATAGTAATGGTGTTATTTACGGTGAAAGTATATCTCCAATGGCATGTACTGATGATTCTGTAGTAAGATTAAACACTTGTCTGCTTATCTGGACAGATACTTTCACACAAATATTGTGTTCTCCACACCAGTGTTTTAGTTTTATACAAGATTTTTTTCCTGTAGAACTTTGAACACAAGCTATGTTGATAAAATACATTCTTACAAATCGGTGCCATTGACTTTGTTTTCTTAGAGCTACACGCTTCTTAAAATAGTAAGCCCACATTGCATTACATAATATCAAATTTGTAAGTAAAATGTTTGGATGGAACTGGGATATCTTAATTTGTTTTAAATGTATTACTTCATTTCATTTATTTTTTAAGGTAAATGACCTATTTTAAATGTAAACATAAAAATTTATCTATACTCTATTTTTAAAGTAGAGAGACGAATTTCTGAACAGACCACTTTGACAGTGAAATCTCATTGGTTGAAAGCAAGGCCAAATTGTTTTCAACCAATGATATTTCACTGTCAAAGTGGTCTGTTCAGAAATTCGTCTCTCTACTTTAAAAATAGAGTATAGTAGAGTACAAACACAGCTGCATTTTTGACATGTGTTTGTACAAATTTCACAGAAACATCTACTTTCAGATACAAGTCCTAGATTAAAAATATTAGAAAAAAAAAAACAAAATAAAATACATGTAAGTATACCAATTTAATACAGTGTTTAATATTTCAGGTCCTTTCTGTTTTGTTGCAAACACTAGACACTCAACCTCACAAGAATGCAACTAATTGAGATTAAGGAAGAAGTATTCTAATTATTTATTTTTAAATATTATTTATTTAGTTAATGGATATTATAAACATATTACTCAAGAGGAGCTTGTACGTCACTTTTCTATTACACTTTAATAAATGTATACCCTTATGCAGTTATATTAATGTACGCTTGAAATATACTAAAAATAAAACTCTGATATCTAATAGGTTTGAGTTTCTCTCCACGTGAAATTTAAGTAATGTAACTTTTAAAATACGTAAAAGAAAATATAAAGTAACCGAATATGTTCTGTAGTTTATAGTTAACAACTTGCGTATTATACAGTAAGCGAGATCTTATACTGGGTGACCTTAAAATAAAAAAACCAACATATGAAAAATGGAAAAATGTAATTACATATATATAATATAAATTCAAAATATTTTCCCAAAAAATGATGATAAAAAGTTATTTAAAAAAAAATTGTCACACTGAATCTGCTCTAAAAAAGAAACCGACAGGACGACCTAGAAGTGCTCGTGCTCCATAGAATATCGAAGCTGTACGCGTTTCAGTGTTATAGAGCTCACGACATTCAGTTCATTACGCTGCCAGAGTACGACGATTTCTGGATCATCACTTTCGCGATCGTTGGATTGGTCGAAGGGTGCCTACCAGATCACCGGATCTTACACCACTTGATTTTTTTCTCTGGGGGCATCTTAAGTCTAAGATGTATGCGACGCGTTGAGCTTCCTTACAAGAGTTACGCCAAAAATTGTTGAAAATGCCAACAAAAAACTCTAGAAATGTTGCGAAATGTCAGGAGAACATTTGGACCAGGATTGTACTATTGTATGGAGGTTAATGGGTCATAATTTTGAAAATTGCTAACTACGCGAGAGGCAGGCGCAGCGATGGCGTCTGAAGATGGTCGTATACTAACAAAACAGTAGTCGTATCGCCCAATGTCTGGGAGCTTCTATTTTCGGTGTATGCCCTAAGTGGAAACGGGTGTGGGTGACAAAATAAAAGTTAGAAGGTAGCGCCACTCAGTTTTGCTTACGGAAGCTCAGTCTGAAAACTGAGAAAAGGGATTGCGCGATCTTCGGCGCAGGCGCATACAAACTACTCAAATCTCACGCTATATACTTACTACGTACTATTACCAATAAACTGCACAGGGTACCTGAAAGAGATCTCTAAAGGGAAGTGCCAAAGGCAGAGAAAAAACTTAGGAACAATTAATTCATATATTCAGGATCAAGGAAAATTAATATGTATAATTACAAAACATAAAAAAAGAAAGTAATATATCTAAGTCTTCACTAACCAAATAAAGAAAATATAGAATTATTTACTCTCTCTCTATATATATATATATATACATATAGATAGATAGATAATTATTTCGTGACCTTTGCCAACAAATTGAATTTACTATATATATATATATATATATACAGGATGTCCCAGCTGACGCGGTTTCTATGATAATTTGTTTATTTTACAGTATAGAGAAAAAAGTTTCAAATAAAAGTCGTCCCTATTTGAACGACGCATTGCTAGAAAATATTTTCAAATATACAGCGTGTCCCAATTATAGAAAAAGCGTATGTAACTTTATTATTTTAAATGGATCACCCTATATATTATATTTTTTTTAGATTCTACATGATATTTTAAGTAACTTTTATTAAGACCTACCTATACCTATGTGCTTTTGTTTTCGGGAAAATAAATATTTTATCAAAAATTTTGCAATTGCAGCGCTCTCGTTAATGAGCTGTAGGATCAAAACTAAAAAAGGTAGAAAATTTTGGTTTGCGCAAATTGATACGTCTTGAATTGCTTTACTATTTACAATATTAACATGTACGGATCCTTTAGTTGACATACAGTTACTGGCGCCAACATTTGGAAACATTTAAATGCCAGTAACTCTGTTTTTTTAAATAGGACACCCTGTATCTGTTTACAGGGTTGGATGTAAAATTAAATTCTCTTTCTTTTGATATTAGAATGTACCCATTTATCTTCAACCGTTTTAGAGAAAAATGTATATTTCTTCTGCTACTGTCGAAACAGACCACTTCAATTTGCACGAAGTAGGCTACGTAACAATAATATTATGCAGATATATATATAATCCTACTGTATATCAAAATATATCCATACGATAACCATAGACTGATATTACGTTAAAAACAGTTCGGAAAATAATAATCTTTCAACAAGGAAAAAAAAAAAACTGGTATAAAAATTTATTTAATTACATTAGTTTTAATCACCGCAGCTTTTCCTAAGGTACACCAGAATCAACTTCACAATTTAGTACAAACAGATATAACGATAATAAATATTTTATAAAATACCACAAATGATTTTATTTTAAATTCAAAATTATTATATCTCAAAATGCGTCGACATATATCGTACAACATGCAGCTGGGCATAAAAAAACATTTGGTTTCACTGCGGCAATAAAAAGTTGTCCGCAAAAGAAATAAGTTACAAAAATAAATATATGTATGAATATGACACAAAATTAGAATTTAATTTCATTAATAGGAAAAGTTAATTTGGCATTAAAATGCTAAAGAAATATATTAAACTACAAAATGATTTCTAATTTGAAGTAAATAAGATAGATTGAATTTAGTATGGGTGGAGTTCTAAAAATGCTACATAATTTAATTACAGCAGGATAAGAAAGCAAAAAAACAAATTATCAAATGAAATTAGATTACACAAAAATATTAATCATGCGAATTACTTGATTTCCTAAATTAGTCCTGTCCTTCGGGAATGGTAAATTATTATCGCCCTTTTCAGAGGAATACTCGCTACGTTTCGGTGTTTTTCTTGTCTGGCTTAGTGTGTCCAGATCATTAGGTAATTATTCACGAGATTGACCCAGATGTTCTAGGCTGTAGCGCATGCATAAAATCTTCGTCAGAGAGCCTATTTCTTTCCGTAGATCAAAACGGAACGCCATACATAAAATCAGTTTGGATTATTCTATTCAGAAAAAGCTTCGCAAGTTGCTAACGACAAAATTGTCTGTTCCTGATAAATATATTCACTATTTAGACGTGATCCGTATTAAGTCTGATATGTCGAAAGGCCGTGACTAAAGTTTTCGTTATGCTTAAGATTAGCATTACTTAAGCAAGAATCGACCTAATACCACCAAGGTAGTGCAATCATCCGCTGCCATAAAAAGCGATAGGGGAGGTGATATAGTTCGATCTCTGTTCCAGCAGTATTGTATTTGAGAGCACCGACGACGACATTCGTCAAGCGAAGCCGGAAGCAATGGCCGGACGATATATTACTAGTACCATTACCAACCTAGCGCTGAGACCCAGTTTCAGAAGAAGATGTACTTCACAACAACGTGAGGACGCTGAAATCATAATAAATCAAACCACGGAGGAAGAAGACTTTTGCACAAATCACCGCAAATATTCATGGTAGATCCCGACGAACCGACGGTAAAAATAGAAGTTTTAGAACCGCCCAAAGAAGATACAAGCAAACCGGAAGAAAATGTTCCAAACATATTCACCATCCAATTCACAAATCCGAAGAAAACAACAAAAAAACAGAAAACCGACCACGCAAGCACACCAATCGAAACAAAAAACTCCTACAGTGGGGGAAACCAACGCCGAGGAAAAGATGGAACCAGACGCAACTTAATTCACTCCACAACCGTCAACTTCAAACAGCACACCCAGGGCAAGTGACAAAACAAACACTACACAAAACACACAAAATCTACCAATTATAATCACAGAGAAAGACAAATGGGCACACATACGACAAATACTTAAGATACACAACATTAACACCGTACAAAACAAACTTGTAAAACCTGGTATACACATCGAACCTAAAACTGACGAAGACTATCCCACACTTAAACACATACTCAACACAGAACACATTCAATTTTACACGTTTCAATTACGAAGCGAAAAAACACTAAAGGTAGTTATGCGAGGCATTCCTACCTTTATCACTGACACAGACATTACAAACGACTTGACTGACCAAGGCTACCCGACATTAAAAATCAAACGAACGGTAAACACGGCATACCTGCACCACTTGTTTTAATCGAACTGACGAGACATTATAAATGAATTTATAACATACACGACTGCTGCGGACTCACAATTAAAATCGAACCATTAAACAGACGGACAGACATAATACAATGCCACAAATGTCAGACTTTCGGACACCAACAAAGACACTGTAACGTACACTACAAATGTATGAAATGCGGAGACGAACACTCAACACACTTATGTACAAAACCGAAAACAACCCCACCAAAGTGTGCAAACTGCGGTGGTCCTCACCTATCAACATTCATAAACTGTCCTAACAACCCAAACAACCCTGTAAACAAAACCACACCCAAACCCGAATACATACCAGCACCACCGCCAACAACTAACCCCTGGACACAAGAACGAAACAACACAACACCTAACACAATGGACGAACTAGCACTTGCCTTAGGCAATATGCTAATAACATTACACTCCACAAACGCAACAACACAACAGATACAATACTTCGTAACGCAAACAGAGAAAATAATCACACTTTACAACACTTTACAACAACAAACATTAAACACACACATGACTGAAACACAAAAAAGCGACAAACACCAAACACACATATGATTGAAACGCAAAAAGGCGACAAACACACAGACTACACACACTTAACACAGGACCGTACAAAAATACACAACAACACACGATTATTTTTAATCAGACACAAACACGTCACAAAGCTGGGAAATACGAAACAATGGAGTGGAAATGGAGGCAACTTCGACCACAAAACAAAATTGAACTACTCATGTCGTGATATAGTTACCAAATTTTAAACACAGATAGCTATGTAAGTACCCGTAGACGTATTTAATTGATTCGCAGATAAATTAAGATACCGGGGCTTGACAATAAATAAGAAAAACTAGAAATGGAAATTACAGCGTAACAAAATTTAATAAAATAAAATCCAAGCCATTTCACTTTAGTCGTGTTTTATGACACAAGTTGCAAATAATGCACTTTTTGTTTACTGATAAACAAAATTTGTTTTTGATACATGATACACTTTCGGCATAGTCTCTTTCGTCCGTCTGATGTCACTATATTATATGGTCCCACCTGATAAGACAAAATTTGCTATACCTTATGAGGCGATTTAAGCTTTATTTACTTCACTAGCTTAACTGATAACGCTTAATAGTAGATGGCAGAAACACGTCGCTTAAGCAGAGTAAATGCTGGAAAATACGAGGTGTATTGTCTATGTGTACAGTACTACAGTTACAGTTGTGTATATTGCATGGCGGGGACCGCTGCGTCCTCAGGAATGATTTTAAATCGTCAGGCTTGACATTAAAAGTTGTTCCCCTCGATATGAAAATTGACAGGTTTCATAATTTTATGTAAATCACAGCAGGTAAACAGTTATTCGAGGCGGCTCATTTCAATTGAAATGCCCTGTATACACTAGTTTTTAATAAAAATTTCCATTTCTAAAACTTCACGTCGGGTTCATTCGTTACAAAAATTATTTAATTTCATGAGGATGTAAATGAAAGAGACATCAAAGAAGGCAAATTAGAATAATCACGCGTCTGCTAACAACTTGAAAGAAAATTTTACTGTGACTAGCGCTAGAGGTAATAAGAGCAACGGACTCTACTCCACATGATAAACGTCGGCTTATCTTTAAGTTGGACTTTCTAATTTGCAGACTCTTTATGTTTATGGATGGAGGAGATTGCAGTTTGTATGCAGATGCATCCTAACCAAGAGGTACTTTGCATTTTAATGGAACGTCTAGTGCGGCTTTGAATGAAATGGACCGGTATTCACTATGCTTGCTAATACGACCGTGTTTGTCTTTATGCTGGTTTTCGAAGCTTTTTACTGAAATTGTTTGCGTGTTGATATGGGTTTAACATTCTCCGTACCTATTTGCATATGCTTAAAGTAGTTACATGAATTTATGGGATTAGTACAGTACATTTCATTAAATACTGGATTAATATTACAATTAAAGAAAGTAGTTTAATTCAAATTGGCTTTAGAAAGATGTAATTTGCATATATACAGTACTAACACCACAAATGTATCATACCTGCAACTTAGTTAAATTGTTTAGTTTAGATATGTAGGTAATAAAATCCATGAATTTAAAACATAAAATTTTAAAAAAGATGAAAATAATAGATACAAGGCATATTTTTGTAATGTTGAGCCTAAACAGTAACCGATAATTTGTTACTACAAATGACGTGATATTTTCATTTCATTTTATATAGGTTTAATATACGAGGGAGTATCCAAAAAAACCGAACTGATTTTGTGGTGGACGGAGTTTTCGTAGTACCGCGTTCTGCCGCTAGGGGCGCATGGAGTACTATTCATACCACTCAGTAAGCCAAGCGTCGTCGCTAAAAAAGGTTCCGTTTGATTCCTGTGGATTTTTTAGTGACAGTTTTGGGTGCTCGTTCTTTTTGCAATGGCTGATTCTCATGAATAGCGCGCGACCGTAAAGTTTTGTTTTTTGCTCGGAAAAACTGGCACAGACACTCTTGAAATGTAAAAACCGACCTGCAGGAATGATGCTATTGGAAAAACTGTATTTTCCCCATTTCGAAAGTAGCGAAGTGTCAATTGACCACCACGCTCAGGTTGTCCTTCCACGGCCCGAATCGATGAAAATGATCGAACGATTGACGACGGATCATTGAATAAGTTGAGGAGCTGTATGAAGTGACTTGGAGTTCAGCGCAGTGAAAAGGGTGCCAAATTCGTGTCTCGGCTGCTGATTGCTGACAAAAATAAACTCGCGTGAAAGCATGCTGTGCTTTGAAAGAAGAGTTTCTAAATGATCCAAACTTGTTACCAACGTCATCACAGGTGACTCATGGCGCTATGGTTACGACCTTGAAACGAAGCACAACCAAGCGAGTGGAAGACGGCAAGCCCCCCGCCCAAAGCTCGTCAAATTAAGTCAAATGTCAAAACAACGCTGATTCCTTTTTTCAATGTGAGAGGAGTCGTTCATTCAGAGTTTGTTCACTGGGTCAGACAGTTAACTAGGTTTTCTACCTGGAAGTTTTGAAAAGTTCACGCAACAGTTTGCGGCGAAAGAGGCGTGATTTTGTGAGTGATGTGACTGATTTTTCCACCACGATAACGCCGCTGCTCACACAGCCCTATATCTGCGCTAATTTATCACAAACAATGGCACGACCCCTGCTAAAAAAGGGACAGATTTTACAAGGAGGACGATTTTTACCCACTTCGAGGTAGTGCTTATAACGAGCCATCGAAAAAATTCATAATTGGAGTAGACTGTGAAATTGGGTTGGTACTTTAGCCACTTCCCCATAATGACATTTGACATTGAAACGATAAGTTTGTGTCAAATTTTTCAAAAACTCATATTAAGAGTTGGTTTGTGTTTAGATGTAAATAGACAACATTTTCAACAACTTCTGTAGCTATATGTAAATTTTGATTATGATTTCGATATTAAATAAATTATTTGTTTTCTTTTTTGTTGTAGTATCATTTCAATGCCATAACCTTTTTTTATAATGAAACCAAATGAAACTGTCAAGCATCAAGTAATGTGTCATGTGGAAGTGGCTAAAGTACCTACCCAATTTCACAGTCTACTCCAATTATGAATTTTGTCGATGGCTTGTTACTACACTATACTAACAGGCAGCTCACAACGGGGCATAAATTCAAAATCTTAATTCAACCTGGTAGGCTGCAATATAGACGTTCTAATGCTTTTAATTTTCAGTTCCTTCCTTCTTTAACTTCTAAACTTAACACCAGCCTTTTAAAAGCTTTTTTAGGACACAATTGATAACCTCAAAAATCGTGGTGATAATCTCATTGGCCGAAAGAACGGTTTCTGCCTTTTTCAGAGCATGCTTATCAGAAGGGATCATTGTTTCGATTGTGTTCTTGTCTCTGAAGTATAGTTATGTATAGTTATTATATACGTATGTTTTCCAGGTCGCTGATTACAAAATCAATGTTAAATTTTACAAAAAAAAAATTCGGCCTGAAAATTGTGGATCATTTTAAATACAAATATTTAATTACTTCAACAATTGACTCGATGAGGGTTTTTTCTGTCACTGATAACTAAAGGCATATTTGCATAATACATGCATTTTGTATATTAATTGCATATTTTGGTAGTAATTCAGCATTTTTGCATATTTTAAGTATCCGAGTTTTATTTATTTACTAAATCAAATTTATTATAGGCATTACTAAAAATATGTCCTGGATGTAACAAACAAACAAAAATTAAACAACCCTCTTTAAATTAAAAATAGCATTTTATTAAGCCTCTTCCCGTTACTTTTCCGATAAGCGTCTCCAAAAATTTATTAATGCTCTTCCCATACATCCTGGCCGAGACAAAATTCCAGGAGAAGCTAATACCTTAAAACTTCTAAATAAATACAAAAATACATTTTACCAGAAAATTAGGAGTATATGTGTTTCTTTGCTATTCGGAGAAATTTATTCGCATATTCGAAAGAAATTTAATTTTGTACGTCATTTTACGTTGACTTTTCGAAGTGTAAACTTGTGAGTTGTGCAAAATGAGCAAAAATGCCGAAAAAAGCAACTGTGTCTGGATGGATTGCACCTTATTCAGAATTACGTGTGGATGAAGAAAAACTGTTTTGCGTAGCATGCTGCAAGATTATAAGTAAAATTTTAAGTTTATTTCCTCTTATTAATTAAGTTTATAATTATTCCTTTATCTCTTACTAACATTTATTTTATAAGAAAACAACAGATGATGTGATATTATTTTTAGCAGATTACAAGTGAGAGAAAGTTCCAAATCGATCAACATATGAAAACTGAAAACTCCATCTCAAGCTCCAAAACTAACAAATATGAAATTGGCGAAGAAGAGTCAGCAAACATTACCGCAATGTTTGCCATAAACTTCCAAAAAATCAGAACAAGAACAATTTAATGAAGATTTGTGTCTAATGTTTGTGTCGGCAGATATTCCACTACATAAATTAAACAATTTAAATGTCAAGTTATTTTTGCAAAAGTACATCAGCGAATATAACATTCCCGAAGAGGGCACGTTAAGGAAAAATTATGTTCGCTGTATCTATGCAGAAACATTGAGTAGCATTAAGAAAGTTGTTGCAAACTATTATTTTTATATATGCTAGATGAAACTACAGATAGTGTGGGCCGATACATAGTTCATTTAATGATTGGTATCCTTAACGTATAGGTTCTAGCAAAATCTTATTTAATTTCATCCAAATAGTTGGAAAGGCAAATAATTTGATAATAACAAGATGTATACAGGAAAAACTGGCAACTTTCTTCTTTCCGGAATCGATTCCAACAGAGACGGAGGCTGCACCAAACATGGTGAAGACAGCTTTCAACTTGAAAATCTTTTACCTAAATTTAATTCACACAACTTGCTTGGCCTACGGACTAAATCGTGTTGCAGAAAAAATCAGAAACCATTTACCCTTAGTAAATACTTTAATTAGGAATGTTAAGAAAGTATTTTTAAAGGCCCATTACGAGTTCAGTTTTACAAACAACATCTACCCGGTGTTCCGCTTCCTGCTCAACCAGTAATCACACGATGGGGAATGTGTTTGGAGGCTGCTATTTTTCATGCAAATCATTATGAAGGAATAAAGACAATTATTATTATGATAGGGATGCACAATCTGTGATTGACTCCCAAAAGGTGTATTCGAGTAAAGAAATACCTCAACAGTTGGCGATTATTAAAGCCAATTACAGTTTTATTTCCACTTCTATATTACAGTTTGAAAAACAATTTATGTCGCTAATCGAGAGCGTTGGAATAATAAACAAATTTGAAAAGTCATGTTTTGATGTTAAAGGAGGAGTGGGACAGTCCGTGTATGGAAAATTTTTAAGCGTAATAGGAAAAAATGATGGTTTTAAAAAGCTAAACGACATTGCTAAAATCTTGTGTGGTGATTCAGTAGAAAATATTTCTAATTTGAAATATGCTCCTATAACAAGCATCGACGTAGAGCGAACCTTTTCAATATATAAATACATGTTTTAAGACAAGCGCCACAATTTTTCTGTTGAAAACTTTGAGAAATATGTGGTTGTAAATTGTTTTCATAGTTAATTATGTTGTAATAGTTATTTACGAACCAAGTGCGTGAAATCATATTTCGCGAATGAGTGACCAGTTTAAAGCGCGAGCCGTAGGCGAGCGCTTTATGGACACGAATTCGCGAAATGTTTCACGCACGAAGTTTGTACAATATTTTTTGTACGAGAACTTTAATATATAAATATTTATATAAAATATAAATATAATTTCAAAATTTTTATATTTATAAGTATTTTTAACAATATTACTAATATCTGTCAGGATGGCCGAGCGGTCTAAAGCGCCAGACTCAAGGTTTACCTTGCCCGTTATAGGGGTTCTCGAGCGTTCTGGTCCTCTCTGAGGGAGTGGGTTCGAATCCCACTTCTGACAATTTTTTTTTAGTTTTCTATAAATTTAAAAAATAATATTTGTTGCTGTTCTGACATTGAATTACATACCTTCCAAATATATCAATTTCTATTTCATTGCCTTTTATTTTCATAGAAAAACAACGAACTGGGTAGCATATTATTAAGGTTAGGGATTTATGATTTTAAAATGTCACTAAATTAATCAAGTTCCATGAAGTACCAACTTTACTTTTACGCACTCGTGTTTAAAGTGACTTTTTACGCACGCAAATCGAATCGTGAAATGACAGGTTTTGATAAGCGAGTACAAAAAATGTTTTAAATAAACTTGTAGTAGACATAATAGAATATTTTTTCTACAGTATTCCATTTTCTAACATTCCTCGTATTCTTTTACCTGCATATTTTTCAGGCTGGATGTAAATTGGGCACTAACCTACCTGAAATTTTAATCTCGTTGGTAATTCGGGCACTAGCTAAAAATGTACTCGCAGAGGGTCTATGTAAACTGGGCACCGTATAAAGCAAACAAAAACAATAATATAGAAATAGTGTATTTCAAGTTGAAGTACAGCAAAAAGATAGAAAATAAAAAATATGTATTCATATGAAAACAATAATAAAAGCAAATACTTAATTATATAAACACTATAATAAAAAAATAGTGTATTTGAAGTCATACTGATGAATAAAATGATATACACTTCACAAAGTGTAATCGTGATATTGTTCCATTATTTAGTTGTTCACACAGTTCATTTAGAGTTCTTAATTTTTGTTTTGCGCGTGTGTCTTTAACTCTTGCTGGTGTGTGTACACTTTGAATTTTAACATAAGTGTCTATTTGAAATTCCTTAAGCTTTTCGATAAAAATATAAATAGATGGATGTGTTGAATAAAATGACTCATTTAGTTTGGAATGAAACATTTCGCATGCGTTTGTGGTGTTAGTGATCGATGGAGTTGCAGTAGCCCACATATGTTGAGGAAAAGGAGCATCGTCTTCTATGTATGTCTCCAATAAATAATCGGCGTATTCGTCAGCCTGTGCATGAGCAGGTTTTTCGGCAAACAAATCTAAGGCGAAACAATCGCCTACTTCGTCAGGATTCAAATACGTTAATCCAAATGCATATCCCAGCCATTTTCCTACTTCGGAATCGGTGTTCCTAAATTCTGCTGTTAAACCCAAACTTTGGATTTTCCTGAACCACGATTGGTGCAAATGGAAACGACAACCATAGATTTGTGCTGATGGTCATATAGCGCGAACCGCTGTGTGAATGCTTTTCTCAAAATCTACAAAAACTTCAGCTGGTCGTAATATTGTAGAGTGACGTCGAAAGATTTCTTTTGTTAGCATTTCAAATAATGTTGCATACGTTTCACTGCGTTTATCAGGCAACAAACAAAACATCAATGGAATATAATGTCCATTATTAAGTCCGTGGATTGTAAATAATTGTAAAAAATATTTTGTACAATACGAAAATGTACCGTCCATGTACACTTTACGCATTCCACATAAACTTCTAACATTCGTTTCACAAGAAAACACTATGATATTGCTCACTGGACAGTTTATAAAAACGAAACTTTCATCCTTGCTTGTTTTAACATTAGCAGCTTCCACTATATCATGGACTTCTGTCTTATTTTGTGGTAACGGCCCAGGAAGAAATTTTCTCCTTGCATTGTACAAATTTCTTCGGATATAAGTGAAATCTGTTATCGTAATTGTTTCCGGCAGTTCCTTAGCTAGTTCACGACGAATAATTTTCGCTGGTTTTTCGGAAATATCATCAACGGCTTTACGTTTACACGCATTCTGTTCATGATTATGTTCTAGCTGGCTTCTGCTCACTAAATTTTCTGCACCAAGCGTAAACACTTTTCCGGGACAATTTAAGGATTTTTTTGTACAACGCCAAAACACTTCGCCACTCTTCAACACTTTCTGTTTTGAAAAGGTGTACTTGTTAACCACTAGCAAACATTTTCCGTTGTTACTGTCCACGAAAGAGACCTCCATAATTCTTAACAGTGTGCAGCAAAACTCGAGACTGAGAAGCGGATCTAATTTCTTACTTTAAGCAAACGCCGCAAACAAGATAGAAATAACTAAATACACAAACTAAATGTTTCCTTATATATAGAATATATTATAGCATAATACAATAGAGGCCCGCCCACAATAGATGTACAAATAAGAATACATTTGAAATAATCTATTTGGTCATTAGGAAATTCCTTAATTTATTAACGTCTAATTTCTTACTTTAAGCTTTAAAGCGATCATTACCCGAACGGTACTGGTGCCTAGATTACCTGTAGGATTAAGCAATCCTTTTTGCAGGGCAGGTAAATCCATATACTTGGTGCTCAGTTTACATCCGCCCATTTTTCATAATGAAGTGCATATTTAGGCTAAAACATCTGCATATTTATGCGCATATTTTTAGTTTTTTTTGCATATAATCGGGCCTTTACTGTAAACGATTCTAAAAGTAGACGTTGGAAGAAAAAGCTGTACCAAAATAGCTAACAAAATACTGCAAATGCGAAACATTTTCACATCGTAAAATGATCATTTCATTCGTTGCAAGAAACCGATCGATTATACTGCGTGACAGTCCATCTGACTTTTATTTTCGACAGCTGAGTTCGAACATTTTTTTCTTCAACTAGATCAATTATGAGGCTAGGAACGTTATTGGCTGTGGACAATTTTTTTCTTGCGATGAAACATGTAAGACTATTAAAATACACACTTTATAAGATCCGACTTTATTTAAATGTAGGTACTTATTTACTTTTATATGGAAAATATATATTAGAAAAAGTCTAGTATATTATCCATTGAATTACTTTATATTGTTGTTTTTGTAAGATAATAGAAATAAATAACATTTTTTGTTAAATGCGTATTCTTTGATTACCTTCCCCTATCATATATTTAATAAAATACAATTCCATCATCATAAAGTCGTAATGTTATTCGAACTATTACCCGAAACGATGTTTAAAATTATTTCTGACGATATCTGTCTGAATACCTGATAATTAGCGAAAGTTCTACATTACACATGTACTGTTCTGTGATTAAATAATACAATTGGTTGTAAGACAAAGGTCGATGGCGGGTTAATGTCTAATTGTAGTGAATGAATTAACTCTGCAGGCTTAACTTTAAATTCTACGAGTACATGTGAACACAGAAACGAAACCTTAGAAATAGAAATGTTTCCACAACACTGAGGTAAATTATATTACTGATTGTGAGTCTGTTCAATGAAACTATAACAAAATTATTGCGAATTTGCTTTAGTTTAACTCCCAACTAAATAAAACGAAGCCAAATTTCTTCCTCACAGAATTAGTACGTACACCTGCCTAGCTGAACGAATACACTTATTTAGTTTCATACGTATAGTTTATTTCAAATTATAAGAATATGACTTTGAACGGCTCAAATGCTTTTATTGCACCACCTTCTGTGATGATAACTCGGGCCAACACAAAATTTGACTTTGACTTTAAAGCATAAAATTTCGATATTTTAGGTCGTAGTTAGACGAAAAAAAATATATGACTTGAAAAAGTTTGCTTTTGTATTTAGGAGACCGATTGAACGATATTTTTCAAAATCTGTGGTTTTAATTTTTAATTGAAGATGAAACCATTCAAATAAATATGTTTATTATTTTGATTAAGTTTTACTATCAAAATAACTTACAAAAATGTGGAAAATAATTTAAAAGTGCACGCTTTTACTTTTTCTTTTATGTTAATACCTAAGTACTTTCTCTCAATAAACCCCACTGATCCGTGATCCGTGATATTAACATCATCAAGAAAATTCCACTGTTTTAAGCGAGAGCCTAAAAGCTCTGCTTTATTTTTTGGCAAATTTAAATCTCTTATCAAGTCAAGTTAAAATCTTCTGTAGTAATAAGATGGTGTTTTGGTTGTTCTGGTGTAAGTGAAAACTCCTAATCGGAATTACTTTTATTAGAACTAAGAGAAGAGCTACTTTTCTGCGATAATTTTTTCGGTGGCTCAGGTACTATTCGTGTCAGGTCGTGTGCAATTGGAGCAGAAGAAGATTCAAGGTCAGGATATTCGATAGGTTTTGCATTTTTACCTCTACGTCTTTTGCTCGGATTCACAATGCAAAAGTAGCAGTCATTGACGTGGTCTTTTGGTTGTCGCCAGATCCTTGGTATTGCAAATTTCATGGACCTCTTCTCACCTCGATACCAACCTAAAATGTAGAAATAAAAATTAATATGTCTATTATATTTGATTCACCGCTTAATTAAAAATTACTTACCTTCCACACATCTTTTACAATAACTACAAGCAACATGTGGAGCCCATGGCTTGTCTTGATGCCGAACAGGACAGTCAAAATATGCTTCGTAGGCTTCACAGAGAACGTCAGATGTCTTTAGTTCGTATTTTACGTCTCGAACTTTAATAAATTGACCACAAATATAACAAAATGCATCAGCATCATATTTACACTTTCGCGACGACATTTTAAGTTTTTATAGACTTGTACAAAACACCTGATCGTTGTTTATCATTCGAGTGCCATCTAGCGGCACTATGTGAACGGAAAAAGCCCACTCTGATCGCGCGGTATTTTTGAATGTATTAAAATTAATTAAAATTTATAAAAAAAATAAAAAATGAGCATTATTACTATAACTATCACAAAAGCAAACTTTATACCAAAAAAAGCTATTTTCTTTTCGTTTTTGTGCATAATTAACCGAAAAATCATAAAATAAGCTTTAGGACAAAGAACGAAAATTTTTTTGTAGAGTCGTGTAATTATTATTATTGAACGGGTACGGTTTACCTGTTTGCAACGTATGAATCTAGGGGCCGTATTGACTATAAATTATGGCCATATAATATAATAATAAAACGCTGTTAATTTCAAGTATATAATAAAACATATCTGTACGTTGGGTTTATATACAAAGAAAAAATTACAAAACGTGTGCCAACATGTGCAGTGGATACATATAGATATATAAAGCTAATTTATTTGTAATACACAATAAAATTTTTATGTGTCATCGCATTTCATAAATCATCTGTGATTGAGTCGTCTTGCAAATCGGTGTCTGTGTGTGAATCGTATTGCAAATTTATAATCAAAGGTGCTACTATTTTGTACATGCGCAAATATTCGTCCTCTTTTGCTATTGCGTGTTTAACAGCATTTTTCCAATTTACAGCTGTTATATGTTCCATAGCATTTTTTGTGTGTGTTACACTGCTTTCACTAAATTTCGGTGTTTGATTTGTTCGTTTTATGGTATTTTTCAGTTGGGCCCATATCAATTTTGGTTCTGTTATCCACATAATAATCCTTTAACTATTCTTATGTCTTCATCACCTCTATTAATTGGTTTTTTGTATAATGATCCTCAAACTATAAATCATTTGCTTCTAAAAATGTTTTAATATCTTTCTTATTATTACATTTTGTAGGAACTTTGGTTAGTTGTCGAGAATGATACGGAGCGTTGTCCATCACTATCACACTATCTTTTGGTAAATTTGGCAGCAAAGTGTCACAAAACCATTCTTCAAATAAAGATGAGGTTATATCTTCATGGTAATCTAAACTTGAGGATTTAACATTTTTAGCAGATAATAGCGGCTGTCCGATCCTGATTAGTCTCTTCCCTCTCGAAACCGGCGCGTCCAACTGACACATGCTTGAACTATTCACCCGACCTTTGCAAATTGTGTCATGGGTGTCATACCACGTCTCGTCTAAATAACATATGAATCGTCCTTCCTGTGTATACCTTCTAATTGCCATTAAGTATTCATATCGAAGTTTTTGTAACCTCGGGCTTTCCATAATTGTGCGACGTTTGTCTATAGTGCCAAACTTAAAACCAGCTTTCTTTAGCGTCCGGCACAAGGTTGCTTTAGAACACAGAATATTTATAGGCTCATCACTGATTCTTTTATGTAAGCAGTCAAATGTAGATACAACATTTACTCTGTAGAAGGAGTATACTTGCTGCCTAATAGTATCAATTTCATACTCTTCAATTTTTCTCGGTGCTCCTTTGTTACTTCTTTGCTTTCGAGGCCTTGCGTTATTCTTAATTATTTTATATATTGTTCCAAAAGGCACCTTGGTTAATTGCGACGTTCGTTGAATGTTCTGGGTTTGTAGTTCGTTATTTTCTTCCATCAGGGTATGATAGACATTGAAGAATATCTGTTTTGCACCTTCTGATATGTGCTTTCCCTGTCGTGCTCCAACAGTATTATCACTACCCACATCATAATCACTAACACTTTCAGCAAAAGGTCGCCACATGTTCGTTAAGTAAAGAGAGAAAAATCAAATATGTATACAGCAGTAAAAATCAACAATAAATGATAAATAGACTATATATTTCCACCTAAAAAATTAAACTAAGTAGTACGCTAACAATTCATATAACCTCACAAACCTAGCAAATACAGAAAATGGTCAAGCCAGATTCATACGTTTTTAAATTCAGTTGCCACATGTGCCTATATGCTTTGTGCAACATACTAATGTTAATTTGTCTTGGTCACACTGAATACTACTATTGTGAGCCAAAGAAAAGTTTTTCAAGTAGATTATGAACGTGAAAGATAACCATAGCAATCGTGGAAATTAAGCCAAGTGACAGGTAGCTCTAAGTTGAATTAACTTACACTTAAGACAAAGGTGACTTTTATTTATGGCAAACGCTGAAAAACTTTTTTGGCTTACACAATATGATATCTTTAACTTCAAAAGCCATTCTGTGTATTCTTATTCAAACTAACCTGTTCATCAGCATTCTCCTATTTTAATTTTCTTTTTATATTATTGTAGCTGTTCTTTAACTGCTGCCATGTTCTGGCTCCATTTACGGTGGCTGCATTAAATGCTTCAGCTACTTGCTCCCATGCCTGGTTTTTTGTTTTATTGTTGCGCTATCGGTTTTTTTATTTTCAATGCTATCGAAGTACTGAGCCACAACAGTCATTAATAATTCTCTGTTTGTTTCGGTAAAATTAGGACATCTATCGCGTTTTTCCATCGTTAAAAAAGAACAACTTTCCAAATTAAACAGCCAACAACAAATCTGAACAAATCTAACTAACCCGCTACTACGCGCTTCGCACTTCACAACCAATCACAGAATGCAACGTCACAAACTTTAGTGACACCATCAATATGGCGCCCTGTTAAGTAATCCGTATTAATTTTTTGTTGGTGTAACCACTACGAAGTTAACACAGATTAACTGGTAATATAGGATTTGCTAATCCAAGTTAACAAATTTAATCACGGATATTGGTGCAACCGGGCATAAGCAAATTAAGTAATCATTTATGGTATTTAACCACAGAAACAGCAGCGTTGTCTTTTTATGATCCAAAAGTTACATATGAGTCGAAGAATCATCGTACAAGCTCTGGATAACCCTACTGATTGCGAATTAAAAAAATTGATCGTAACTCCTCATACTATAAGTCAATATCTTAATAAGAACATCGAATATTTTATAACCCAAAAATCACGTAATTTTTTTAAAAGGTTTGGTATTCCAACGGACTTTTTAACAAAAGATCCAAAGGAGTAGGCAAATGAACCTAGTATTAACGTTGCCCTTAATATCGTTGGAAATATGAATGTTGTTAATGACTCACAAGGAAAAAGTGAATGTTTTATGTTTTTCTTATTTATTAACTCTGTTTTCCAAAAGTAAACCATTCTTCTATCTTTTTATTAATTTTCATTTATTTTCTTAAGAAATATGTCACCATATATGTATTTGTATGTGTAAAACCAGAGAAGCTTTAAGACGACATCGTCTCAAGTAAATTTAAAATATGTTAAAATTAAAGTCAAATATATTTTTTAGTATAAATAAATTATATTTTTTACAACCAAGAAAATTTAGTTTTTAATATTTTTGAACCAAATTTGAAGAGCGATGCGCCACGCCTTAACCTCACCCAATCGTAATAATTTCTTGCACATCGTATTTTTATACTATAACGAACATTTTCAGGGGGAGTGGCGGTCGAAACAACAAAGTTGAAAAATAGGGACCACCCTACTGTGCATATCTGTATTCAAACATAAATGTACTTACCTCAAAAGTTTTTTGTTTAGAACAGGGCACCACCTATACCGTTTTCTTAAATAATTGGAATTAGCAAATATTGGTAATAAACAGTTTGAAAAATAAGGGTATTATGTTTGATTTTATTAAACAATTTTTTTATTTACGTCAAAAGTGATTGCCGCATGGGATGCTAATGTTAATTGTTGCGGAGTGCAGTGGTACAAACTTAATCAAAACTTGTCAAAAACTGTCAGCTTCAAACAATTACGTACAGCCGATATATGTTTGAATAACGTGAATAAAAAAAAACTTTGGAGATGCTAGATATAATTGAAATAGGTCGATAATTAGTAATATAATTTCTATTGCCATGCTATGGTTCCATGGTACGGAGTTAACTTCGAAATTGTGTGACCAAGCATCATTGATATATTTTCAAGTTTGTACTAATCAATAAACTTCCCCCCTGGTTTTCTCTTTCTAACAACAATATCCATATTGCTTTAAATTGACAAATAATAATTCATTAAACGCTAATACGAAATACTTACATTTTAAGAAGATGATAGCCTCTGAATAGTGGTAAAACTTCTGTTTTTACAATGAGAAGAATGTTATAAAGAATAAAAGACGAAGTCAAAAACGAGAGCGATTCGTAAAGTAAGTTCGGCTTGGTTATTAAAAAAAAACACCAATACACGAAAAGGTTTTTATTATATACAACCTAAAGCTACTACTTTCAGCTATTTTTAAACATAATTGCCATTAAGATTGAGACATTTGTCATAGCGCTGAACCAGCTTTCTAATGCCCTGTAATTAATAACTAAAGTAGGACATCTATTTTTACATATTCAATGTAGCACTTATTTAACGAAACACGTGCTTATTAATTGCTGCATATTTCGCATTACAGTTTAAGTATGAAACTGGGTTAACATAACATTAAGTAAGTAAGTAGATTAGTAAGTAAGTATACATGATATATAAACTGAAGACAGAGGAGAACGAGTCTTGTAAAAATCTGATCTTATCGATATTATACTGTGAACATCATATACAAGAAGGTATATCAATACGTTATGCACGTATTACGCATTTGTTACAAATGAAACAGACATGCGATATACATATCTGTAACTGTACACATGGACAATACACCTCGTATTTTCAGCATTTACTTCTGCTTAAGACACGTGTTTCTGCCATCTATAGGCGTCGTCAGTCAAGCTAGTGAAGCGATGTAATACAAATGATACAAATCTTTTTAAGAACAGATTTGTATCTGTACATACATTTACGCTGAAATCGCCTACAAGATATAGCAAATTTCGTCCTATAAGGTGGCACTATTTAATTAGTGACATCTTTATAATATAAGTGACATCCTTATAGGACGAAATTTGCTATATCTTGTAAGCGATTTCAGCGTAAATGTATATACAGATACAAATCTGTTCTTAAAAAGATTTGTATCATTTGTATTACATTGCTACATTGCATTATTTGTAACAAATGCGTAATACGTGCATAACGTATTGATATACCTTCTTGTATATTTACCGCCATCTGGCTCGTGTTAATGGACTACACCTATACGTATTTTTTCGTTTATGTACCAGCATAGCCGGTCAAGCGCAAGGTCGCCTTTTTCGCCATAGTCTCTTTCGTCCGTCAGATGTCACTTATTAAATAGTGCCACCTTATACTGACGACTGACGACGCCTATAGATGGCAGAAACACGTGTCTTAAGCAGAAGTAAATGCTGAAAATACGAGGTGTATTGTCCATGTGTACAGTTACAGATATGTATATTGCATGTCTGTTTCATTTGTGAACATCATAACTTGTAATGTTATTGTTATGTATTTATTATACACTGTGTCCATAAAGTATGGACACAAGCCCGTAATAACGTTATTGTGCATTATTTGACAAAATGCAAAGATATATCGATTAATGTTTTTTATTAGCTATATTTAGATGCCACTATTTTGTTTTTTCCGTCGACCTTGAATAAGTTATGACGTCATTGATAATTTTTTTAAATGTCAACCCCATTTATTTTGGTGGATTTTGAAAGCTTTTACAATTCTTTATTCGATGATGTAAAAATTTTGGTATGTTACATTAGAAAATTTTTGAGTAATCATTTGCGTCCATAAAGTATGGACACTAGCCCGTAATAACGTTATTGTGCATTACTTGACAAAATGCAAAGATATGTCGATTAATGTTTTTTATTAGCTATATTTAGATGCTACCATTTTGTGTTTTCCGTCGACCTTGAATAAGTTATGACGTCATTGATAATTTTTTTAAATGTCAACCCCATTTTTTTTTATGGATTTTGAAAGCTTTTACAATTCTTTATTCGATGATTTAAACATTTTGGTGGTAGTGTTACATTAGAAAAGTCTATGCGACACAACCGGAAAATTTGGACGTTTTACGACAACGCATCATCTACGAAACCAGACTAATCACTCCCGAAATATTACAGAATGTGCGAAATGGAATTTATCATCGCTTAGGATTTTGTCAACAAAATGAACGAAAACATTTTGAGCATTTGTTATAAATTTGATACTGAAAATGTCAAAAACAAAACTAAGAATTACAACACAGTTTACTCAAAAATTTTCTAATGTAACAGACCAAAATTTTTACAACATCGATTAAGAATTGTAAAAGCTTTCAAAATCCACAAAGAAAAAATGGGGTTGTCATTTAAAAAAAAATATCAATGACGTCATAACTTATGCAAGGTCGACGGAAAAAATAAAATGGTAGTATCTAAATATAGCTAATAAAAAACATTAATCGACATATCTTTGCATTTTGTCAAATAATGCACAATAACGTTACTACGAGCTTGTGTCCATACTTTATGGACACAAATGATTACTGAAAAATTTTCTAATGTAATATACCAAAATTTTTACATCATCGAATAAAGAATTGTAAAGGCTTTCGAAATCCACAAAAAAGAAATGGGGTTTACATTTAAAAAAATTATCAATGACGTCATAACTTATTCAAGGTCGACGGAAAAAACAAAATGGTAGCATCTAAATATAGCTAACAAAAAACATTAATCGATATATCTTTGCATTTTGTCAAATAATGCACAATAACGTTATTACGGGCTTGTGTCCATACTTTATGGACACAGTGTACATTATTTTATATTGTTCCCAAGTGTATTATTTATTTTACCAATTAAATCGGCCTCTAATTAGTCCGCCTCGGAAACGAAGGTATAACGAGGATCAAGGGACATCACATAGCGATTCTGCCACTAGCTAAGTGGACCGACATCATAGCCATATTATTAGAACTTTGCAGCCTATGAATTAAGCCATGCTGTAATACTATTGTGCAGCTCCCTCGTTCTATAAAGTCTACAAGAAGGACATATTTCTGGTCCCAAAATACAGTGACCATATGATTTTTCTTGCAAAAGAAGTTTGACAGCACAAAGATTTCTTCGTAGGCGAATTAGAGCGACCCCACTAAATTGTCCGTCTTTACATCTCAACGTTAACATAGGCGACCCAAGTCTTATCACCTGTTACGATTTGCCTAAGGAAATCTTCACCTTCAACATCATAACGCGTCAGAAAAGTTAGCGTCGATCCCATTCTCTTTGTTTTATGGTCTTCAGTAAGGAGTTTTGGCACCCATCGTGAACAAAATTTGTGGTAACCCAAATGTTCAAAAGCAAACTCGTACAAAACGGTAAGTGAAATTAGAGGGAAAAGGCACTCAGTTCTGTGATTATGAATCGCCGATTTTTACGAATTTTTTCTTCGTTATTAACCACACATTTGTTCGTCACAACAGCTGGCCTTCCACTTCGTTCTTCATCGTATTCTAACCATATTGTTACTCATGAGATTTTCCCAATAAACAGCAGTCTTCATGTTATTTGCACATAGAAATCGGGTAATAGCTCGCAATTCATAGTCGATGGGATTTTCAATTACAGCAACCGCCTTAAATGACCAAAATAGCACAAAAGAATGCCCGAACAATTCTCTCACTAGCAACGCCAGACTCACACTGAACCAGACTACACCGCAGCGCTGCGATCGCGCTTATATTCACATTCTTCTGCTCACTAGGCGGAAACGGAACTTACTTTACGAATTGCCCTCGTATAAACAGGTAAAGGCAACTAATAATTGTTATTGCCATACTCTCAAGAAATGAGATTGACGTGTTTCAGCGTTAAAAAAATCATATTGACATATTTCTTTCATATTTTATAAAAACATAGCAAGTCTAATAGACTATGTGGAATCAGGTCGTGGGAGCTAATATCTTTTATTTGCTTCTGCATATGAAACTGAAAACAAAAGTGAAAAATAAATCGCGAATTCTGCAAAAAGAGACTTAAAAGTTAATATCCTCACAAATAGTATTATTTTTCTTTATAATGGCTGTCAGTTGTCGTTTACAAAAAGTTTTATCTCCGGGCAAATAAATTGTTTCCTTTTTCGTGGCCACGCTATCGCAAGTTCCAAGTCTTAATTGTCTAGATTTAAACAGCGAAGATAGACTTTCGCAATGTGTGTATTCAGTTTTTGAAATAGTTATACGCACAAAGTTTCTCGAACTGTTTCTTGAAATTTATGGCTGAACAATTAGAAACAATTTCCTAGAGGTCGCTCGACGACTTTATTGTTTCCGTATGTGTAAGCTCTGACAATGAGGTCATAAATAACTTTCGGCGAAGTTCCGAGAGTAATTCCAGGGCATTTTGACTTCAATAGTGAAACAAAGACATTATCGAAGTGGTAACAGACCTAGATATGTACATAAAAGGCTTCATTCTAGTCGCTATAGTCTTTGTTAAATTTTGTTATTTCTTATTCATTTGTCATAAATGTCATAATTTTGAAATAACTTCCACCATTGGTTGTCTCGCCAATGACGAAATATTTTAAGACATTAATCGGCATTCGTCTCATACAATAGACGGGAGTTATACAATACAAATACACCTCACCTCATTTATTAAACATGGGACAAAAATTAATTGAGTTATTCTTTGGGCTATTTTAAGATTTTTTTTTGTCATTGGATGAGTTTCGGAAATATGCTTTCGTTCAAAGATACAGGGCGATTATGGTTTAGATATTTTTAAAATTACACTATGCTACACCAAAGAAATTACTGATATCCCGAATGGTAATTCGTATTAGGTGTACCTAGTAAACAACAGAAAACAAAATTATATTTAGATACCACGTCCCAAAAGATAGATAACGGAAATCTTACTTTGTTTACTTTCCGCAACACTTCTTTTGAGGTTAGTTATAAAAATATGTCATTGCTGTGTCACAAAGTCATCAAAACATTTAGATTACTCATAAATCTATAAAATGCCGCGTATTTACGTTAATTCTCCTAACTTATTTTGTTATGTTTGTGGTCAACTTACTCCTAAAAGTGAAAAAAACCAATTGCTCCTTATACAGGCTGGCCCAAAATGACCGAAGGGGTTTTAATTCCTTATAACTTTTTTATTATAATTTAATTTTTTTTGTTTTCAGTATTTTGTAAAGAAGACTTCGGGAATTTAAAATGGAACAGTACACAAGTGAACAACGTGCCAAAATCGTTGAACTTTATTTCTCAAATCAACGATCCATTGTTTTGACGTGCATATCGTCGTTAGTTTAATGTGCGGGTTGGACCCTCAGAGTCAACAATAAACCGTCTGGTTGCAAATTTTCGAGAACAAGGGGCAGTAAGGAACCTTCCTGGTGCCGGCAGACGACGAACGGTGCACACGGATGACAATATTGAACGGGTACAGGAGAGTATTCGGGAAGATGAGAAACATCAACCAGGAGACGTTCGACACAACTTGGCCTCTCAAGAGGGTCGCTGCAGAGAATTTTGCATACAATAAGAATGTTTCCATACAAAATTCAGCTTGTCCAACAATTGAAACCGACAGATTACCAGCAACGACTTGATTATGCAATTTATTTTCGTCAAAAAGCAGAAGAAAATCATGATTTTATTCATAATTTAATTATGAGCGACGAAGCCCATTTCCAATTAAATGAGTTCATTAATAGGCAAAACTGCAGGATATGGGCTACGAAAAATCCAAGAGTAGTTCAACAGCGAGAATTACACCCACTTAAGTGTACCGTTTGGTGCGGTGTTTCGTCGGAAAGGATAATTGGCCCATATTTTTTGGAAAATGAACACGGTGTCGCCTTTTCCATCACTGGTGTTAGATATCGGACAATGTTGGAAAATTTTTTAAGGCCAGCCGTGAAAAACCATCCGCAAGTATGGTTCCAACAGGATGGAGCCACAGCGCACACCGCGAGGGACACAATGGCTCTTTTACGCGACATCTTTGGTGAACGAATTTTTCATAGAAAAAAATTGGCCCTTAAGTAGGAATCGAACCCACGACCTCTGGCTTGCCGGACCATTGCTCTACCACTGAGCTGTTAAAGGCGTGAATTAGAAACTTTTATGGGGATGCCTTGAGTTACATCAAAGGAAACAGATGAATATATCTTGCCCGGAGTACGGCAGTTGTACAAATTTATTGCATTTTCGCGAAGTAATGTACGAGGCTGGTTTGACAATTAACTTGGTTTGCTATGAAAGAAAACAATTTTGAGTTTTGCAACGTACTTTATTTTTCGACATAGTCCCCTCGAAGTTCAACGCACTTGCCCAACGTTTTTCCAGCTTCGCGATTCCTTCATGGAAATGAATTGCTTCGATGCTTTCAAAATACTGGTTTACTTTCTGTATGACATCTTCATTAGACTCAAACTTTCGTCCTGCCAGAAAAGTTTTTAGTTTCGGGAATAGATGGTATTCCGAAGGAGCTAGATCTGGCGAATACGCAGGATTAGGAAGCAGTTGAAATCGTACATCGGCCAATTTTTACTGAGCGACACGACTTGAATGCACGGGGGCATTGTCATGGTGAAACAACACCTTTTCCTTGACCATTCCCGGGCGTTTCGCTGTTATTGCCGCATTTAATCGGTCCAAAAGTGATGCATAATATTCTCCGGTAATGGTTCTTCCCTTTTCAAGGTAGTCAATTATGAGAATTCCCTTTGCGTCCCAAAAATCTGACGCCATGACCTTTCCAGCAGATGGAACGCATTTCGATTTTTTCGGAGCCGATTCGCCACGGGCAATCCATTGTTTCGACTGCTGTTTGTTTCCGGGATATAGTGGTGTATCCAAGTTTCGTCCATTGTCACAAAAGGGCGAAAAAACTCAACTACATTCTTTTGAAATACTTGCAAATTGTCGGCAGATATTCGCATGCGAATTCGCTTTTGCTCTTGAGTGAGTAAACGCGGCACCCATCTTGCGCACAGTTTTTGCATGTGCAATTCTTTATGCAAAACGAAGTGAACTCGCTCAGTTGAGATGCCTGTGGCTTCCGCTAACTCGCGCACTCCGCTTTCACTCGTCTATCGGCTAAAATCAAATCATGGACTTTATCGATGATTTCAGGTGTAATATTTTTTCATAATGATGACTTGGGTATGCCTTTTTTTTATGTGCGGATAATAGTTGAATAGAATTGGGGTATGCAGAATTTATTTGGTAATAATTTTGAAGGCCTTTAGCATGCGCCAATTGGGTTGGTCCAGAAATGAAAAGCTATTTGTGGGGTGTCTAAAACCAAGGGAATTTATAAAGATTTTTCCTGTTTTTTAAGGTAATTTTGTATAATTTTAGCTGATTTTCAACGGTTTTTTTCGTGTGCCCGATTTTCAGTGGTCTACAGATATTTGGGTATTTTGAGGTGAATAAAAATTCGTGATTTTTTGAAGGATTTTTGGTCTTCTTTGGTCATTTCTATTGGATTTTGACCGGTTACTATGCATTTTTTTCCATGTGCCAATTAAGTAACATTTTAAACACTACTGACACAATTTAGTTAACAGTATATTTTAATATAATAGTATGATGTATTGTTATTTACTTGCGCATTTTACATATAAACCAGAAATCGGGTATATATTAAAGTAATTGCCGCGATTGTAAATTGAAATATATTGGTCAAACAAAACGCTCAATATTAGTCCGTTATAAGGAACATGTATCGCACATTAAATTCAAGAGACCGGAAAACCGATTATTGCCCGTCATGCGTTAGAAACCAAACACAAGATTACGGAAAATTGTTTAGAACTTGTTAAAAATATAAACAATCTGAGGGAACTGAACATATATGAAACATTCATTGGATTAAAAACAAAAATAGTACCTATAACGTTGACAAGGGTCCAATTCCTTTTACCTGCTTGTATGACTTCTTAGAATATATAGAAAAAGAGGGCATGAGAATGAACACATGTATGCCATTTCTAAAGAGGTGTAAGCGACCTAATGTTAGTTATTTAAAACTTAGTGTATATGAGGATGTGTTGTAAAATGTTTCGCGATTCTTTGTGTTAGCTTAATGGGACCCATGTTTGCTACTGTGATTATTATTTTTACCTACTGAGGATGACAACTTATTTGTCGAAATGTGTATTTAGATACGAATATTAATTGTGGTAAGGGGTTTTATAACTTTTTTAAGTGTTTACTTAACCACTGCCTCCTATCTAGAAAGACTTTTTAATTTATTCTGTTGGTCTTCCACCTGGTCCGGGTATTCTTCAATATGTTTTGAGCATATTTTTGGAACTTTTTTAAAATTTGAGCTTGCACTTTATGTGTAATATTCAGCAATGATATTCTTTTGTAGTTAGAATCTTGTGAATCGGGACAATTATTGCTTTTGCCATCTCTCCAGCATCTCTCCAGATTTTTTTATTAGCCTTGTTGTGTACTTCAATAGGCATCATCGTCTTGCTTTAAGCATTTCAGCAGAGATTTAGCTTTCTCTTGCACTTTTATCATTGTTTAGATATTGTATTATTGCCTCTATTTCTTCTTCTGTTGAATCTTCCATTTCTAGTTAATTTCTCATAATTGCTTTTCTTATTATATAATTTTCTTCTTCTCCCCGTTCTTCTATTTTTAACGACTTCTCAAAATTTTGTTTCCACATTTTCAATTTATTCGTTATATTTTCTACCAATTCACCATCATCTTTCCTACAGCAAGCTGTTGTCTTATCTTTTCTTTGGTTATTTTTCCTGACTGGTAAAAATTTCTGATCTTTTTCTTATATATTTCTAGGTTTCACAGTTTCTCGTCTAGATATTGACGTTTCTTGGCTTTAGAAAATTTGATGTGCTGTTAATATTTTCTTTTTAAACTTCTTTTTTTTTTGTTCTATTTTTTTTTTGTCACCTTCTTAAAACTATTTGCAAATTTTCAAAATAAATTTAGCGCAAGGATATCAACAAGTCCTATACAGTCTAGGCGTAGTTATAATTCACAAGAAGATTAGGTAATGCTGTCTTAAAATAATGGAATGTGTCGTCGTATTTTATTCCAATAAATTACATAAATATGTATTTTCGCAAAACAAATATTTTTTCAAATCTTTCGCACTTTGCAGAGGATCTAAATTTAATTCAAGATACATACAACACGCCTTTGCTTCTTCACATTTACAAGACAAATAATTCCAGTCATTCTTGGGTTTATGTTTTCCTATCGCAAACAATGAAAGTGGAGGTAAATAACCATGATATGCTAGACATTTAATGGGTGTATCAGCTGTGGTGTACGAAACTTATTGCGCTGCAAATTAATTTAATGAACACTAATTAACTTGAATGGTCGGCGGGTAGCTCAGACATTTGAGGGTTTTAGGCTGTTCAATTTATCATGGGTAGAACGTTAGACAGCAGAATGGCAGATATAATTCTTTATTTGCAATTGTGAGCTACGATAATGTAATAACCAAGAACATTTTATTTTATATTTAGACTTCAGAATGTTAACAATTTATAAAGTGATACCATTATAAAGTGATAAACGTAATGTCCTATTTATTTCAATTTGTTTAATTTAGGACTGGTAAAAGTGTAAGTTCATATTTTCATCGAATCGTTTCTCTTTGTCTCATTTTCTGTGACATAAACAAGTAAAGGATAATAAATTAGTTAGTTGGGGGAATAAAAAATAAAATTCACGTAAAAATTAATTTTTTAATTATATTTCAAATTAAATATTAAGCCTTCTGTATATTCTATACAAGGTGTGTTCAAGAAATCTTCAAAAACTTTAAAAAAATTTAAAAAACGTTATTTCTTCTTTCAAGTCACTGTATTCAGAACTTCAAAGGTGTATTTTTATGATGTTTACTCAGCACCTTTACTTTAAACTTTTACTATTCTACGAGGGCGGGTTTACACATTCTCGTGATCGCCTATAGTAGGGTATGAAATAAAAAGAAATGCACATTTTGACAACCGATAACTTATAGTTTATTTCAAATTATAAGAATATAACTTTGAACGGCTCTAATGCTTTTATTGCACCACCTTCTGTGATGATAATTATTATACCTGGTCTCCTTATTGAACGGGTACGGTTTACCTATTTGCAACGTATGAATCTAGGGGCTGTATTGACTATAAATTAGGGCCCTATAATATAATAATAAAACGCTGTTAATTTCAAGTATATAATAAAAAATATCTGTACATTGGGTTTATATACAAAGACAAAATTACAAATCGTGTGGCAACATGTGTAGTGGATACATATAGATATATAAAGCTAATTTATTTGCAATACACAATAAAATTTTTATGTGTCACCGCATTTCATAAATCATCTGTGATTGAGTCGTCTTGCAAATCGGTGTCTGTGTCTGAATCGTATTGTAAATTTATAATCAAAGGTGCTACTATTTTGTACATGCGCATATATTCGTCACAGCAGTTATATGTTCCATAGCATTTTTTTATGTGTGTTACACTGCTTTCACTAAATTTCGGTGTTTGATTTGTTCGTCTTATGGTATTTTTCAGTTGGGCCCATATCAATTCAATGGGATTGAAAATGCAATGGTATGGTGGTAAACGCAAAATTGTATGTCCTGCTTCTTTGGCTCTGTTATCCACATAATAATCCTTTAAATAATCTTTTGTCTTCATCACCTCTATTAATTGTATTTTTTGTATAATGATCCTCAAAATATAAATCATTTGCTTCTAAAAATGTTTTAATATCTTCCAAAATGATCAGCGTTGTCCGAAGAAGATTTAAAGCTATTGGAATCCTCTATCTGACCAGTAGAAACACAGCTAGGGGCCTAATAATATAATATCAGTAGTAGCAGTATTATTATTTAAATGTAGATGGCACCACGAGACAATATTTTATTGAAGTTCGAGAGGTAGGAATGCTGTTGCGTTGAAGTAAGCTCGAGTGCTGTTAGTTTGACATTGGATTTATTTACATTCTTACTTTTATAAAGTGAATGTTAAATTTTGTGAAGTTGCATAATATGTAAATATCTAATTTTAACTAAATACTTTAATTGATATCAAACTTTCAATTGTATTCATTTAATCTATATATACTCGTGTATATTCAAATCTAGCAAAAGTAAAGCATTGCTGGGTTCAGCTAGTATTAAATAAAACAAAAATCTTATAAAAGCAGTTATATATATTCAGGTTTTATACAAGCCTTTGGTTCCATAAAATTTATATGTGCATGTACTGAACGGTTCGAATTTTCGACAAAATAATACTAAACACAAAATTTATTTATTGGAAATATTTGATAAATATACGAAAATGCATATATTCATTTTTGTAAAGTTGTTCAAAGAAAAGCTATTCGATTTTATTATTGCTTAAGAGACAAAAGGTACTAATCTCGAATCCGTTTTGTATTTTACAGGTTTAAAAACGAGTAATTCAAATAAAACACAACATAAAGATTTGCTACAACAACAACGAAAGTTCAATACGATATACAGTTCGTGTTAAATGACTGCTACAATTTCGTTAGAACTTTACCAACGTTTATGTTGTGTTTTCTTTTCCTTTCATTTCATCACAATCTTGAATAAAAGCCGTGGTGATGTGTTGAGAAGTGTTGAAAACAATACTTTGTCTAATAAGAGACTTGTTAAGTTAATAGAGATTCGTGCTTTTCAATTCCTCACTTTCTAGTTAATAACTTATAAGGATTTATACGCATGAATAGCATCGATTTTTTTTCTTTTGTATTAGATATTATTAACACGTATGTAACTAGTCTGAGTAGCGTGGTAGTTATAGAGAATAGACGTGTAATTTTGGCTCCGCAAGAATTTATCGAATACGAGGTTTTTGCGAGTGTAATAAAGTAATATTGTTAGTAAATAATTAGAAGTGATACACAAAGGTGTAAATTTGTGAAATAGTGGAAGAGATAAGTACATGATTAAAATAAATAATATATGTTAGTGTTTGCAATAACAACGGAAAAGAGATAGAGAGAGATGTGGGCGGTTACTCGCGAAAGAGGCCAGCATTCGACAATATAAACATATGGCACAATAAAAACAAGGACTAGTAAGACATAAATAAATTTGTGGCGCACGAGCGAATTTCGAATTAGTGTGAAATAAAATCAAATAAATGTGATCCGAAAATTTTAAAATAAATATTTGAAATGGTTATACAAACATGAATCAAACGTGATTTTGTCCTTACCTGCTTTTTAACTATTAATTAAATAGCAATTAGTTAAATAAATGGTTAAATATATCAATAAGGAACAGGTCCGGCTTATAAAATATTAGGAAATATTAACGAGATAACTAGCTTAGTGGTTTGGGGGCCTGGATAGACATTGTTTGCGATGGACAGTGATGGGAGTACCACGGATGAAGGAAAAAGAAAGAGAAATCAAAAAGACGTAGCCGAAATCTTCAAAAAGAGTAAAAAGCTGACCAGAACACCAGACAAAGAAGCAAGCAGTGACGAAAGTAAATTAGATAAATTAATGGAAATGATGCGAGGATTAGTTACAGAAGTGCAACACATAGAGGGAAAACAAGATAAATATATGGAAGAAATGAAAGAAATCAAATTAGAAAATGAGAAGATTAGAAAAGAAAACGAAGAACTGAAAAAAGAAATTAGAAGTGCCAAAGGAAGATTAGATAAACTCGAGGGTATGAATAGAAGAAAGAACGCAGTTATGGTAGGCTTGAAAATAGATGGGAGTGATCAAGATCAATTAAAGGTAGCGGTGGAAGATATTATCAAGAAGTACATGGAAATACAAATTGAAATTAAAGCGGTGAAACAACTGGGTCCAAAAACTTGCTTAATAGAACTGAAGAATATAGATGATAAGATAAAAATAATGAAAAATAAGGGCAAATTGAGAGGGTTTATGGCACAAAATATATACATTAACGATGACATGACAAAAGAGGAAAGAGAAATACAAGAAAAGATACGAAGAAAGGCCAAAGAAGAGAGAATGAAAGGAAAAACTGTTAAGATAGGATTCCAAAAGTTAATAGTAGAGGGAGAACAATGGAGATGGAATAGGGAAAAGGGGAATTGGAATAAGGAGGAACGAGAATTGGCACGAGAAAAGAAAATCCCAAAAATAGTGTCAAAAAACTAATAGTAAAGACTAGTGAAAATAAAGATGATGACCCGGACAAGAAAAAGGATATGATAAAGGAAAATAAACAAAATAATGATCAGTATGATAATGATGATACACAAAAAATAAAAAAGATAGAGAAAAGTAAGGATAAAGAAAGTGAAACATGGAAAATTGGTACTTGGAATATAAAGAGCATAACAGGAAAAGAAAAGGAATTAGAAAAGGAGTTTGAAGAGTTAGGAGTGGATGTATTAGCAATTACGGAAACAAAGAAAAAGGCACAGGGAATTATTAAGACGGACAATGGTCATATTATGATATATAGTGGTGTAGGAAAAGAAAAAAGAGCAGCTGCAGGAGTGGGATGCATTATACACAAGAAATTAGAAAACCAAATATATAGATGGAATGCCTGGTCAGAAAGAATATTACTAATAGAGATGAAGGAAAGAAACAGAACGAAAACAATAATAGTGGTGTACGGGCCAAACGAAGATGATACATCAGAAAATAAGAATAAATTTTGGGAAGAACTAACATTAGTGGTGGAAGACGCGAAAGGTATAATGTTTGTAGTAGGAGATTTCAACAGTAGAGTTGGCATAAGAGACGATGAATATAGTGAAGTATTGGGAACAAACGGGGAGACTGTTAGAAATAACAATGGAAAAAGAATGCTGGACTTCTGCATTATACATAACTTGGTAATAACTAACACTCTTTTCCAACACAAAGATATACACAGATACACTAGAGAAGTCAAGAGTAGGGGGGAGAGGTCCATAATTGACTACATATTAGTTGACAAAAATAACAGAAGAATTGTGAGCGACACGAAAGTAAGAAGAGGGTCGGAAATAGGAAGCGATCACTTTGTGGTTATATCAAGAATAAAAGAAAAAGTTCAAAAGAAGGAAAAGCAATATATATATACACAGAAACAAGACCAAATAGAATCACTTAGAATATACAAATTAAGAAGTGAAGTTATTGCTGAAAAATTCCAGAAAAGGATAGCCGAAAGAGTAGAAAATATAGAAATTAATGGAACTATCGAAGAAATTTGGAATAGGTTTAAAGAAATAATAATAACTACAACGAAAGAGATATGTGGCGTAAGGAAAAATAAAAAGAAAAAACAAACAAAATGGTGGACAAATGAAATAAGACATCAAATTAAGATAAAGAAAAAAGCATGGAAAACATACTTAGCAGAACAAACAGTGGAAAAATACGATATATACAAAGAAGAAAGAAAAAAAGTGAAACATTTAGTAGTACAAGCAAAAAAGGAGACATGGAAAGAATTTGGGGAAAAGATGGAAAAAAACAGTAAAGAGAACCAAAAACTATTTTTTTCTATTTTGCGTTCGAAATGAACTCATTATGAAACCCAAAACAGTATCGAAATGAGCTCCATTTCGATACGCTTTTTTTCATTTTTCAATGTTGGCGTTATTCGAATACATAAATAAATAGCATTGCTGTCATTTGATTTTAAGAATTTCTGTACATTTGACATATATGATATATGTCCGTATTTTACACAAACAACGTATGTTGTATACAATTGACAACAACATATATATGTTTCTATGTCCCTCATGTTTATATTTTTAAATGAAGTATCAAGTAATGTTAACGAAAATTAGTAAATAATATGTAATATAATATACTTCGCGGATAGCAAGATTTAAATTTGAAAATGTCAAGTATCAATGTGACCAACTGCATGCTTTATATAAAAATTAAACTCTGAACTTTCAAATTAAATAATTCCAATTTAAGCAATTTATTAATGTAAAAAACGCAAAATAGAAAAAATAGTATAAAAAACTCGTTTCATAAGGCCTTTTGCCGCACTCCCTCTTTAGAAAACTCGCCGCAAGCGGCTCGTTTTCTAAACTGATCTCGTGCGGCAAAATGGTGCCTTATGAAACTCGTTTTTTAATATACTATATAGAGTCTTGAAATCAGTAAGGAATGAAGAAAGGTCACCATCTACACATTATATACAAAATAAGAAGGGAGAGATCCTAAGCGATAGAATGAAGATTATAGAAAGGTGGAAAGAATACTTTCAGGAATTGTTAAGCGGAGGAGTGGAAAACGAGAATGCTAGTGAACAACAAATAATAGGAGAAGAAGAGACAGAAGAAATAATTACCATGGACGAACTGGAAGAAGCAATACAAAAACAGAAAAATGGAAAAGCGCCAGGCTGTGACAAAATAACAGCAGAAATGATAAAAAATATAGGACAAAGAGGAAGAGAATTAATGTTGAAAATATATAACAGAATATGGAGAGAAGAGGAAATACCAAACGATTGGAAGAAGTCATTGATAGTACCAATATACAAGAATAAAGGAAATAAGAAAGAATGCAATAATTACAGAGGAATATCCCTTCTAAGTACTGCAATGAAGATTCTCGAGCAAATAATAGATAAAAGACTAAGAACAAAACTCGAAAATACGTTACATGAGTCACAAAGTGGGTTTAGAAGAGGAAGGAGCACACAAGACCAAATATTCTCTGTGAAACAAATAATACAAAAAGCCTCTAGAGAACAGAAGAAAGTGTTCTTAGCATTTATAGACTTGGAAAAAGCCTTCGATAAAGTACCAAGAGAAAGATTGTGGAATGTATTAAGAGAAAGAGGTGTCAATGGCAAAATAAGACGATTAATACAGAAAATATATAACCACAATACTAATGCTGTAATAATTAACAATTTAGAATCGGAGATATTTAAAACAAACGAGGGACTGCGCCAAGGGGGAAGTCTGAGCCCAATGCTGTTCATTGTTTATATGGATGACATTATCAAACAGTGTGCATGTAAGAGTAAAAAGTTCAGGGTTGGACACCTTAACTTGAATGCAGTCGAAGTTTCGGAAGGGGCATTCGCAGACGACATAGTAGTTATAGCCGACAATGAGGAAGATCTGAAACGTAATTTAACAACATGGAATATGACACTAAAGGACAGTGGAATGACGATGAGTAAGAGCAAAACTAAAGTAATGGTAGTGGGAGATGAACAGGTAGATACGAAAATCGTAATAGAAGGAACTGAAATAGAACAAGTGAGAACATTCCAGTACTTGGGAGTACGAATTGATGGAAGAGGGACCCAGGACGCTGAGATTAATCAAAGAATAGAAAAAACAACAAAGTTGTACCACAGCATGAGGAATAATTTCATTAACAAAAAAGAGATATCTCGAGAAACAAAACTAAAAGTATATAAGGCAATTTACCGACCGATATTAACATATGGCTGTGAATCCTGGATATTAAATAGAAGACAAAAGAATAAATTACAGGCAGTAGAAATGAAGTATTTAAGAAGAGTTAGAGGAGTTACAAGGATGGACAGAATAAGAAGCTTGGAAATACGAAAAGATTTGAAAATGCAGTCAGTGTTAGAATACATTGAACAAAGACAGCTAGGATGGTGGGGACATTTATATAGAATGGAAAATACAAGACAAACAAGAAGGATATGGGAAGCAAGGATAATGAAAAATAAAAGAAGAGGAAGGCCAAGGACAACATGGAATGATGTCATAGCAGAAATACTGGGAAGGAAAGGCAAAACATGGACAGAAGCGAAGAACATGACAAGGAATAGAAATGAATGGAAAACGTTTATAAAAAGCTAGAAGAAGATAAACGCCCTACACCATTGTTATGGTAACAGGGATTTTTGGATTATATATATATATGTAACTAGTCTAATATATAAATGTTCTAAATACACATACCTGTGTATCCAATGCAAGGATTTTTTTTTTAATTTAATTAAATTTTTTTTAATAGTCTAATTTTTATTGAACAAGAATAGTTTATTTCAAATTATAAGAATATAACTTTGAACGGCTCTAATGCTTTTATTTCACCACCTGCGGCAATAACTACCTAGCCGCTCAATACAATTGTCTTTTACGCAAACAAACTGCTGAGGTCCGTAATGACAAAATTTAAGTAAATTGTAATTACTGCAATTTAGATGAAATAAAATTTAATAATAATATAAGTATCAACAGTTGCTAATTTGAATATATAGTTATTATATTATATATAGTTAAATAGTCATTAAATTACAATTTAGATGAAATAAGTGCTTATATTTATTAAACAAAATTTAAGTAAATATAGTTAGGAGAGTTGGTATATATTACATCTAATATTGAGTCTATTTATCATTTATTGTTAATCTTTACTGCTGCATACATATTTGATTTTTCTCTCTTTACTTAACGAACATGTGGCGACTTCCTGCTGAAAGTGTTAGTGGTTATGATGTGGATAGTGATAATACTGTTGGAGCACGACAGAGAAAGAATATATTAGAAGATGCAAAACAGATAATTTTCAATGTCTATCATACCCTGATGGAAGAAAATAACGAACTACAAACCCAGAATATTCAACGAACGTCGCAATTAACCAAGGTGCCTTTTGGAACAATATATAAAATAATTAAGAATAACGCAGGGCCTCCAAAGCAAAGAAGTGACAAAGAAGCACCGAGAAAAATTGAAGAGTATGAAATTGATACTATTAGGCAGCAAGTATACTCCTTCTACAGAAGAAATGTTGTATCTACACTTGACTGCTTACATAAAAGAATCAGTGATGAGCCTATAAATATTCAGTGTTCTAAAGCAACCTTGTGGCGGACGCTAAAGAAAGCTAGTTTTAAGTTTGGCACTAGAGACAAACGTCGCACAATTATGGAAAGCGCGAGGTTACAGAAACTTCGATATGAATACTTAACGGAAATTAGAAGGTATAGACAGGAAGGACGATTCATATGTTATTTAGACGAGACGTGGTATGACACCAATGACACAATTTACAAAGGTTGGGTGGATAGTTCAAGTATAGCAAACGCCAATTAAGTTGGCGCGAGGAGGGGTAAGTTCGCGCAGGATTAGAAGTAGTGGGGAGATTTGTATTTGGTTTTACATCAAATGTCAGATAATTCTAACCTCTGAGCATATATCACTTTATGATCCCCTAGCAAATACATTATGTTCCGTCAAACGTCAATGACAAATGTATTCTGACAATTACTTGAGTAGTGGGGGTAGACGTTTTTAAAAACGTTTTCTGTGCACCCCCTCCTCGCGCCAACTTAATTGGCGTTTGCTATATGTGTCAGTTGGACGCGCCGGTTTCGAGAGGGAAGAGAATAATCATTCTTCATGCTGGGTCAGGAAAAGGATGGATCGGACAGCCGCTATTATCTGCTAAAAATCTTAAATCCTCAAGTTTAGATTACCATGAAGATATGACCTCATATTTATTTGAAGAATGGTTTTGTGACACTTTGCTGCCAAATTTACCAAAAGATAGATAGTGTGATAGTGATAGACAAAGCTCCAAAGCTCCTACAAAATGTAATAATAAGAAAGATATTAAAACATTTTTAGAAACAAATGATTTATATTTTGAAGATCATTATACAAAAAAACAATTAATAGAGGTGATGAAGGCAAAAGAATATTTAAAGAACTATTATGTGGATAACAGAGCCAAAGAAGCAGGACATACAATTTTGCGTTTACCACCATGCCATTGCATTTTCAATCCCATTGAATTGATATGGGCCCAACTGAAAAATATGCTTTTACTTGATGAAAATCCATAGTTCAAAATGAAAGTAAAACTTTTATTAATATACGACAAATGTTTCGCCTACATAATGGCTTCGTCAGGTACTAACGTGCGACTTTTTAGTATGAACATGTATAGTTTATTTCAAATTATAAGAATATAACTTTGAACGGCTCTAATGCTTTTATTGCACCACCTTCTGTGATGATAATTATTATACCTGGTCTCCTTATTGAACGGGTACGGTTTACCTATTTGCATCGTATGAATCTAGGGGCCGTATTGACTATAAATTAGGGCCCTATAATATAATAATAAAACGCTGTTAATTTCAAATATATAATAAAAAATATCTGTACATTGGGTTTATATACAAAGAAAAAATTACAAATCGTGTGGCAACATATTGTCATGGATTTTTCCCCGAAGAAAAATTAAAGAAACATTAAAAGACTATTTATAAATATGTACATTTTATTCCAGGATAATAATTAGAGATTTTTTATATTTAATTTAAAATTTGATTATAATGTGTATTTTTGTCCACGACTGTAGGTTGTCCGAACGTTGTCTTGAACTGGGTAGTTCGGCAGTTGCGCGTTGCAGATCCACCGTAGTCGGTCTTTTGATTTATATTTTATGCATGGAGATATTTCATTTCCGAGAAGGAGATTCAGAGATTTCTCATCCTTTAGATAGATAGGTCGAGTTATTTTTTTTGAATAAGGACCTCCTCGTTATTCAAAGTATTAGAGTTAATTTCGGTTTGTGTTTTTAGTAGTGATCTTTGATGTGTTTACTGTAATTTTCGATTTATTAGGAGTTTTGGTTACTTGTAAATTTTGATTTTGTGCGACCTATCTGAAATCTCTCTTTAAGTATAATTTTTTTTGAGTGATGTACGACGACCACATTAATTAATGTACGTGTGCATTTGCAAGTATATTTATATTTATATTTATTTCTTTAAGATATTTGTATATGATATGAGCTCGTAAATTCATTAATTTTTATTTAAAAAATATATTTATAGTCAGGAAAATTTTCAACATTTTAGTTTTTTTTGCTAGTTTTTGCTTTCTTTGGTTGTAGTTGTATGAAGGTCAGGGTTCTTGGAGGGAAAGTTGATCATGTTATTCAGCGCATGATCCGGTCATTTGAGTTGCGCGCTGACAGTTATTTTTCTGTCTGACGTTTGAGGTTTAGGTTAACGTAATTAATTAAATTTGAAAGTTTTGCTAACTATTTAATGAGGTTAGGTTTATTCGCGGTCAATTGAGGTTTTTTCCTTGTATGCGAGTAAATATTCATGCAAGTTTTCCTCAGTCTATTGCATTTGTGTTGCATAAGACACTTAATACTTTGTTAAGAGAGTTTTTTTTTATTTTATTTTTTGATTAAATGTTGTGTTGTTAATGTGACTATTATTTATAATACCTTTTTATTCAACACATACCCCTTTGTGGGTAACCTGAAGATACAAGAGCTCCTGGAAGGCTGAACCGACTAGAGTTAAACCGAGCAAGCTGTTGTGTATTGTGGGCCAATTCAAATCTTTAATCGACACCACAGTTCATAGCAATATGTAGTGGATACATATAGATATATATATAGTATAAATATATATATATATATATATATACATATATATATATATATATATATATATATATATATATATATATATATATATATATATATATATGATAAACGTAATGCTACTGAGAACTCATAATTTTTGAATTCTCACATACATGCCATTGCCGCTTTAATTCGTTGCATCAATTTCTACACATGACAAAATCACCTTTGTCTAAGAATGTAGCTTTAACGTGTCACGGCGTCAACCGCCCAGGTTGTCCGGGAAAATGAAAAAATGTGTGAAAGTCGTATCCATCCGGGATGTGTAGACATCGATGTTTCATAGTTATCACTAATTGTCAATACACCTTACCCAGAAATAGATACGACTTTCATTTCCATACTGCGTGTATATATACTTATGATGATAAACGTAATGCTAATGAGAACTCATAATTATTGAATTCTCACATACATGCCATTGCCGCTTTAATTCGTTGCATCAATTTCTACATATGACAAAATCACCTTTGTCTAAGAATGTAGCTGCAACGTGTCACGGCGTCAACCGTCCAGGTTGTCCGGGAAAATGAAAAAATGTGTCTTGTATCTTGGTTCGGCGTCGGTAGAAGATTTTTCTTTAACTCGAAATATCTCGACTCCTAGAAGAAACTTTTAAAATTCGTAAATATATTATATCGATCTTTTAACCCTACTTTAATTATCGCACAACGATTACTTCCGCACAATTATACTTTTATATTACGTAGGGTCCACAAACGTGTCTACTCGGCCTGGCGATATTCGTGTAACCCCCGGATGCAAGGATTTTCATTGTGATCGTCTTTTTTTTCTTAGAGTTACGTGTTACGTGTACGCCTTGAACATAGTTTCGAACGGTTATAAATATTGAAAATAGATTTTAAGAAAATTGATAGTTGAAATATAGAAAGACTAATGTAGAAATTAATTATTTTAGAGAAAATTTTTAAATAGAAAATTATATGTGTTACTTGTAAATACGTATTCATGTTGATGCATTTTTACATATATCATACAATATCATTATACTACATTCAGGTTATAAATTTAATACACAGTATGACATTTCTTTACATAAATAAATAAATAATTACAAAAGATTGCTTGCAAAACTTGCATTTCTTATTAAATATAAATATCAAACGGAAATAATTAAAAAGATTAACTTAATAAATACTATAATAAGTGTTATTCTAAACAAAAGGATACTTACGCTGTGTATTTCTTGATTCTGTTTATTGCATGTACATTTAATTTGTTCCTGGTTACTTTTTGAAATGGCACCTTAGTGTAACTAGTGTAGTATATATTTTGATACAATAAATACAATACACTTCTTTATCATTGTATATATGTATGTAAGACAAGAATGAATAACTTAAATGACTTGATGAATTCAATTATAATTAAATGTAATGAAATAACAGCAAATGTGCTGCAGAATATTTTTGACAACATGAAACGTCGTATTGCATTATGCATTCAACAGAATGGTGACAATTTTGAACACTGGTTATAAATGATAATAATTAAAATTTCTACAAATTAGTTATTTACCTTGATTGTTTGATTAATATCCCATTTTTAAAGTATGTTATTAAATAAATTGATAACACTGGCCTACAACCATTTTGGTGCTGGAGATTTTAGACCCGATTTTAAGTATGTCTTACATGGAGATATCAAAAATTTTACTCGTTTTCTTCTGTCAGCTCTAGTTCCCGAGAAAAAAAAACACAATTCACGAAAAAATATATATTTTATTGACATTCAACATCAAGAAATTGTCTTTTGAGTGATTTTCTAGAATGAAACTGACTCGGGCAATCTCGCATGATTCCCCAGCAATAGTCAGCCATCATATGACTGTCCCACCTTCCTTGGTATCTATTCTCCATTGTTTTTAGGTCTTGGTGGAAACGTTCCCCTTGTTCTTCGCTTAGATCTCCTAAATTGTGTTGGAAATTATGTAGATGACTATTGAGATATTGTAATTTTGTACTCATATTACAGCCTAAATCTTTGAATCGCAGCAGCATTTCCTCTACTAGTTCTACATAGTTGTCAGCCTTATGATTTCCGAGAAAATTTTGTGCAACTGCTACAAAAGATTGCCAGAAAAGCCTCTCCACATCATTCATACAAGTCTCAAAATTAGTTGTGTCTTTCATCAATTTACGTATTTGAGGTCCATCAAAGATACCTGCTTTTAGTTTTTCAGTACTTAAACCAGGAAATTTGTGAGAAATAAACTGGAAACATTGACCATTTCTATCGAGAGCCTTAACAAATTGCTTCATTAGCCCTAATTTTATATGCAATGGCGGAAGAATGATTTTTTCTCTTGAAACTAAGGGTTCATAACATTTCTTTCCCCAACAACAAGAGCATCTCTCACAGGCCAATTTTTTGCAGTCCAATGACGTGATTTAGCTCGACTATCCCAGAGACAAATAAAACATGGGTATTTAGTATAACCACTCTGTTGACCCAATAAAAAATTAACCATCTTCAAGTCGACGCAGATCACCCAGTTATGTTCAATATATTTTATTTTTTGTAAAAGATTTGAAATTACCTCATATTCTTCTTTTACACATGTTGAGTGAGCAATTGGAACGGGAGCATATTTATTTCCATTATGTAGAAGAACTGCTTTTAGACTTCGTTTACTACTGTCAATAAAGAGACGCCATTCTTGGGCTGATAGATCGTTAAACCCATGAAAGCCAGCAAACCACTCACATTACCAGCAATACACAAAATTTTCATCAGATGAAAAAAATTTCAATAACTTTCCCTCTCTCGTGCGATATGTAGACACTCGAACATCTGAGGAAAAACAATTTTTTTCTTTTAATCTTGACGCTAGTAACTCAGCACGTTCCTTCGAAAGATCTAAATCTCTGATGAGGTCACTAAGCTCATTCTGCGAAAATGGCTTAGGATCTGATGTTATTCCGCAGTATTGAAAGTCATCATCTACTTGGGAAGAAATAGGTATTTCAGCTTCATCCTCCTGAGATTGCTGCACCACCTGGTGAAAAGTTGGTATTGGAACATTTTCTGAATGAGGAACAGGTCTTTGTACTGAAGAAATATTGGGATATTTCCATTTATGGCGATTGTTTTTGTTGATGCCCACTATATTAATCATACAAAAGTAACAGTCGTCATAATGATTTTTTTGTTCTCGCCATATCATAGGCACTCCAAACTTCAAAGACTTACGTTTCCCTCTCTCCCATTGTCGCAAATGTTCAACGCATATTTTACAAACACAATGAGGCACCCACACTTTATCTTGGTGTAGAATTTCAATACCGAAGTAAGCAAAGTACAAACGACGCACTGTGTTTGTAATCGATTTACGCAGATTTTTCCGTATGTATTCACCACAAACATAACAAAATATATGAGGATCGTTAACACAACGTCTGGACGTACTAGCCATAATGAAATAGTAACACAAACTTTATCGATGATATTGTAATAATGACTAGTTACGAACAAGACCATAACAAGACCGACAACAATTCACAATGAGGGTAGTAGGTAAACTAGAGCTGATGAGTTAAAATGGCGTATGTCAATATACTGTACATTACCTACTTTATCGACAATTCAAACAAACAGAGATGCACCAAAAAAAAAATTTTTTTTGTAGGCCTGTGTAATCTAATTGTAATTGTTATTAATTTCATCACCATATCTTTCGATGATAAATTTTGGCAATAGCAGATAACCTTCATACCATTTAATCTATATCCGCATTTCAAGAATGCAGAACATCATAATTTATAGGAGAAATTCATGGACAACTGGATCTTATTCTTTTTGAAACGTTATATAAGTACAATTGCGGCATTAAAATATGAGTACATACTACATTTCGCAGTATTTTAATAATGTAAATCAGTCAGTTTTGACCTTTTTAAAACGTCAAACGAAAATTCATATAATTTACCATAATCTATATTTTTAATAAAAGGGTATAGCATATATAATTTTAAAAAACTTAATATTTTTCAAGCAGCTTAATTGCTATTTATTACGCGTTGCATCCTTCTCCTATTAAATTAATTATTTGAGTTTTTTGGACACTTAATTGCGGCATATCAGTATGACTTTTATATGGCCATTAAATTGCAATTAAAAAGCAATAAATTGCTTTTGAAAAAAAAATCACAATTACACAGAAAAATTTCAAGTGTATATGCGTTTTTTAATGCCGCAATTGTACCGGGTGCGCCAAGTTTTATGTCCACCCCACTTTTTGACCTTTAATATTATAGGAAAGGAACGCAATTTATACAGTATACATAGTGGATATTAGCCTTTCGAGAGTACATATTAGTTTTTTAATATTGTTTGTAGAAGGCCGTAAAATGAAAAAAAACTGCATTTACATTAGATTTACAAATTTTATTCGCCACGTTATGATGGCCATTTCAACTTCTAGAACTTAAGATTCTAATCAGAATTGAAAAATATTATTTAGATTTCAAGTAAATCGTGGTTTTACACATTGGATACACATTTTAAAATTCAATTTTTTTATTCACATGTTCAAAATGCCTTCCTTCCTGTTCGATGCATCGTCGAAGTCTCCTTTTAAAATGTTCTAACACAGTATCAGCACGGTTTAAATGATTAATTTCCTCAAACGCCAACCTGATTCTTTCCCTCATATTTTCCATTGTTGTTGGTTCTTCTCTGAAGACCATTTGTTTTATAGTTCCCCACAAATAGAAATCAGGCGGCGTTAGATCTGGAGACCGTGCTGGCCAACTGATGGGGCCACCCCTACCTATCCACCTCTCTCCAAATTGCTGATCCAATTGCGCCCTTGCAATTTGGCTGAAATGGGGATGTGCGCCATCTTATTGGAACCACATACCTTAAATCAGCAGAAAATAAAGTAAAATATTTTTGAAATTATTTAATAGTTTGGTTACTTACGTTGTCTTACGTCCAGAGGTATTTCCTCTAACAATTGTCCCAAATTTTCTTGCAAAAAATTAGCATACGCGTTCCCATTTAGATGCCCATTAAAAAAAAAGGGACCCACTAATTTATTATTAATCACCCCTCCCCAAGCATTAATGGACCAGTAATTCTGCGTGACTCTTTCTCGCATCCAATGGGGATTTTCTACTGCCCAATAGTGCATGTTATGTCTATTAACCTGTCCATTATTCTTAAAGGTACACTCATCAGTGAAAAGGACGTAATCAAAAAAGTGTGCATTCTGTCTTAATTGCTCTTCAGCCCACTGACAAAAATTTACCCTATTTTCATAATCTTGACCGTGCAATTCTTGGTGCAGTTCTATGTGATAGGGGTGATAGGCGTATTTCTTTAAGATGCGACGCACACTTGTCGCACTAATGTTGGTTTGTTGACTTAAATCGCGAATGCTTATATGATGATTATTTTCTACCGTATTAAGAACTCATGCTTGATTTAATTCATTAGTAATAGGTAGATTGTTGTAAATTTTCTTTTTGTGCGTCACAGTTCCGGTCTCTCTTAATTGCTCAAATAGCTTGATAAAAATTTTTTGGTGTGGATGTTCCAGATCGGTAAATCTTTCCGCATACACACGTGCAGCTTCTGAAGCATTTTTCAGACACTCTCCAAATACCATGAGCATTTCAGCTTTTTCAGCGACTGAATATTGGAAAGGCATCATTAATATAGGAGGTCGAACCACTAAAGAAAAATAAGGTAGTTGTTTTAATGTATCTAATAAATGTTTCCTCAACTTACTTTCTTAAATATCTGCTCCTATAAAGCGAAAAAAACCCGTAATAACCTACAAAATTATAAAAAATTAATTAAATTTCAGGATAAGAAGCTTCATAAACATTCAATTTAGTATGTGGAATGTTGCCACCCTCACGTAATTAGAACTTTCGATTTTAGGGGTGGACATAAAACTTGGCGCCCCCGGTACATAAGACAAATATTTTTGTCACGCAGCATTTTCAATAATGCCTTTCATAATTCCAATTTTTCTAACAAAATTGCATACGAAACATGAACGTAGCCTTCATAACTTCGTAACAAATAATTAAAATATTTAATAACCCAATCGCTACTTTGAATACCTGTTTTATAAATGTAAAAATGACGCCAAATTTCAATTTAAAAATTTGTAAAGAAAACCACGGTTCTGTATACACTCTGTATATGCTTCTATTATACTTTCATAGAGAATCACTACATTGACGTAAATATTTATTCCTACAAAAGTGATACATAAATAACCAATTTTAGATATTTTTCAGTATACGGAAGTTAGATACGTCATGTATTGTAAAAGTGACAGCCTTTCTTTGCAAACGCTCTCGAAAATAGTAATAGCCCTCAATTTATCAAAAGAAGTGTGATTTATGTAGGTACAGATTTCAAAGAACGAAGGAATACGTTTTCATTCTGCATTTCGCTATATTTTATTTGATAACGATAAGATCACGTCCAAGTTTTAAGGAAGAAGAGTTTGTATCCAAGTATAAGAGACACGAAATACAGGGAACTGCTTTTAAATGTGTATACCGTCACGGAAATAGTTAATCACCTAGCAAACATGAGTTAGGAATGTATTAATTTTCATTAAAATAATTGCAATTAAATCTGGAAAATTAATTGTTTGTCCGTTCATTTAAGAATTGATTAAATTCTGTTATTGTATCTGACTTATAAACTTCCACAGTCATTATTCATACTTTTGTCTCGGTTTTCGAGCTGGAACCAAGTCCGCGGTACTGCTTTTTCCTTTACCGACGATTCGTCCATTCTTACAAAGCACATTCTCAGGACAGCAGCTGCTTTGACGTTGTACTGGAAGTAAATGTCCTTTAGTTCAGGCTAGGGTTATATAGGAATTTCGGATCACTGAAGCGTCGTGGTAATGACTGAGTTGTTTTGAAAGAAAGGTTTGCCAAAATGTCTATCATTATGGTTGAGATTGTTGGGATGCTCTAGAATTTCTATGGATTCAAGGATTTTTCGGTTATAGTAATGGTGGTTGCAAGAAAGAATGTGGATAGAGTAAAATTAAAATTAGTGTCTATAGCTTATTCCAAATAAGAAAGGAGCGTTGGGAAAGATAGGGCTTAGTGATTGATTAAAATTCAGGGCAAATCTACCCAGGTAAAACAAAAATTTTTAATTTGTTATGTCAAAAGTTTGTTTACTGTCAGTGCAGGTTTCTTCTCTGCTGTCAGTACTTCCGATTAGCATATTTTATTGGGTGTTAATATTCATTAAAAATAGTTCTTTTCACCATAGTGGAAAACAAAATTTATGATTTACATAAGATTGTTGACAATATTCAAGAAAATGTTTGGCTTTAATTATAATGTGTATTTATATAAATAAAAATAGTGAAATAAATGAATGGAAATTGTCGTTATAAATAAACCTTGATTTACTTTAGATTAGGACTCCTAAAATTGAATTTCAGTGTTTTTTTAATTAACTATTTGGTGTAATAATAATATAAAAAAGTATAGTTTTAATTCTATTCATGTTTTCTAATGTGTACCTACTATTTGTATTGTAAAATAAAAATATTTTTAAATAAATACATTTTACAAGTTTGGAATTTTTTTATCCAAAACATCTGAAATGATGGATGAATGAATTTCTTTATGGCTCTCTAAATAAATATGCTTCGTAATGTGATATATTTGTTAAGCGCGCAGTAAGGTTAAAAACTACATAAATATAATGATAATTATAACATAAATCACTGTCACTATTAATCCTTTAAATTTATTAGTTTTACAACATCTGTGTGCACAATTATTACCTGAATACAAACATATCTGCTATTTATTAAGGCACTTATTGTAAAAAATAGTGGTCATTTCTTTATGTCAAATTATCAGTTACACATATTTTCTGTGATTTTTTACAATAGTTTTGTTCGCTAGTAAGATCAACGTAAGATGTTGTTACGCTCGAAAAATTATCCTGTTACCTTTTGGGAATTTTTACTGAATTTATTTCATCATTTGCTTACGTTAAGTTATCATAGGCTTTACATAATTCAACATTTTCGTTTATTATTATTTTATTTAATTTTGTTATTAATTATCGATCAACTTAGGCTTCTTCAAACTTTGATATTTTCATATTATTTACTTATGTTCAAATATTTTGGATGTCTCTATATCCATATTCTTAACCGGCTATTCTTTTTCTTCCTTTTCCTCGACGCAGGCCGACATTTTGGAAATTTTTATTCGTTGTCATGCTTCGAATATTTTTACTATTATTTCAATTCTGTTTCTCCTTAATCAATTCTTATATTGTGGTAATTTTTATTAGAATTTTGTGAATCTATTTGGGTGCTTAATTTGATTGTTTAACGTTTTATTAACGTAATTTTGCGTACTTCATTTCTTTCGCTTGTTGCGCCATCTTCTCGACATTTTGTGTTCTTCCGATTACAGTTCGCTTGACATTTGGCAAGATATTTAATTGGTTAATTACCCTTAATTGCGGCGTATTAATTACCGAATTTTCGCTTGATGGCTTAGTCGATCACATTTAGACCTTGTTAGGGTTTTTGGTAAATTAATTCCTTTTCTTTAAAATTATCCGTCCAACGATCTTGTGTGTGACGTATATCGGACGTCGATCGTTTTATGCGATTCTTCGATCGTCCGACACTTTGTTCGAGAACCTAGTCAGATCTAGCTGTTTTGGTTTTGTGTAAGAACTTAGTTTTTGCGGTAAGCGTTACTTGTTGAAACCTTTTGTGTTATATCTAATGTATTCCTTGTATCCTTCTAGGATTATTTACTTAATAATTAATTAATTATTTTTGTTAAACTGCCGAATATATTGGGAATTATTCCTGACTTCTGCTGTTCACCGTCGACGTTGTTAATTAAACCACGTGATAGGTAGGTCAAAAGATCTCTCTTTTCCGTTGCAGTTCTTTTAATTATCGTTAAATTGGAGGAGAAAAACCACTTAACATCCTCAGAAACAGAAATTAATTTCGGCGTGGCCTACAAAAAAAGGAAGCTTCTAGAAGGTTGTAGTTGGCGTCCAAAATGGCGTTCTCTAGCTCAATGGCGCCATAATGGTGGCTGTATATCGTTAAATCTTTGGAATTGTCTATCCTGTACTACTTCTGTGAAGGCTTACTTAAGATAAGTTTGGGAACTGGTCGTTTTAGGGGGCATGCTAAAGTAGGTGCTTATATATTATTTCTTGATGTTGGATATTTCTTAACTTGTAATCTTTTTCAAAATTTTATGTAATTTACTGTTTGATTAATCATAAGAAAAGCACTAGAGAAGCTATTCACTTTAATTTTGGGCAAACGATGTAAGTTAACCCATCATAGCTTTCACCGTAACGTAGACCTAGATTGTTGATATCGGGTTTGTTTAAAGGTTTCGTCCTTCGCACGAACTTGCTTATTTAATTTAAATCTTTTATAAATTGCTGATCTTAGATTTACAGCGCTTGTTCACTTCTCTGTGCAACCTCATAATTTTTGCTCGTAATACATAGATAGCAAACAAGGCATTATCAATTAATCTTATCAGTTAGGCTTTTGAACTTCTGAATTCAAGCATTTGCTTTTAATATCATTATTAATCTGGTTGTCTAGCTTCACCAGCAGCCAGTAGTTAGTTTAGTTTAATGTACGTGGCTTAGAACCCTCAGTCGGGCCTCCGTACAGATTTATAATTAACTTGGGGTACGTTGTAGATCTAAATTAATTTGTATCATACTTTGTATGCATTTTGTAAAGAACCACCTATTACGAATACCTAATTTGCGTTCTGCTTAACTCATGTTTAGATCTTAAATCGAATTTAATTTTATTGATCACAGTTTTACTACCTGTGTATAAAGGGTGTTGATGTTTTGACAGGTGTACCTGTTTTATAGTAAACTCTGTATTGCGTATAGAGCGTTACTAATTTGATTTGGGGAATATAACTGGGAGATTTTGAACTATTTTTCATATTTAATCTAAGCCTTTATTTGCCTTGGCGCACTTAGTTTTGTTTAGGCGCTACTCTAGTTTTTTTTTGTAGTATTGCTATCTAAAACCTTGTATTATTACTACGTTAACTTTTTATGCGACTTCTGTTATTTTTGTTGTATTTACATTTTGAGCCTACTTTGACTTGATATTAAAACCTTGTTATTGTTGACGTATTGAGTTTATTTGTTACCTTTCCCACAAGTGTTTGTGAGTAGTGTTTTGATTGATTCGGTAGCAAGTAATAAAGGGGCTTTCTCTTTGGATTCTATTGAAGCTACCGGAGTCCCACCCGCTTCCGTATTCGGTGGTACTCTGCGGGTTGAATACGGTGGCGTCAAATCCACCAACTAGCGACCTAAGAACTCGCGACACTCTCCAATTCGATTGAGCTAGCCGGCAGAGTATTTTCCACGGGACGACCACCATCAGGTAGGTTCGGGCCAGAGAGGGAGGTAAGTATTTTATTAGCAAAGCTATTGTACAAACATAACGTTTCATTACATTTTACTTAATTAACTATTTTACACTGCTACAACCTAGAAATTTCATGGATCACTCAAATTTTTTTAACATATTTCTAACAGATTTCTCTTAAAGTTTTTAAAGTAATTATAATGCATTAAACAATATGAAACCAATGAGATATTTTTCTTTCCTAATATTTAACTCAAATTCAACAGTCCACACATATTCCAACTTTAAGTTCAATGTTTCCTTGAATTTAATACACCCCATTAGATAAACCAATATAACACCAGTTCTACGGTTATTTGTATTACACCCAATGGTATTGTATCCAGCGATCTTCAATTCCAAATCCTCAACAGTATCGACTACATGTGTTTCCACCAGACATAGAATTTGTGGTTGCCAATTCTTGATTAAATCTGTTATTAGATCTTTATTGTGTAAATACCCTTGGCAATTTAAACAGACAACGGATTTGTAATACTTCCTATCATCTTTTATTAATTGCTATTCATATTTCACCTTTGTTCTAATTTTATCAATTATTCTTTTGAGACATGGACAGTTTTTATCATAAGCTGTATGATTGGAATCCAAATCAATTTTTAATTTTTGAGTCGTTCTTACGCAGTTTATACATTTCTCTGTAAGATTGTTATAGCTTGCGCTTACATGATTACCACCACATTTGCTGCACGCTACTTCATTTCTGCAATCTTTGGCAAAATGGTTAAATCCCGCGCATTTAAAACATCTGATTACATCATCATATTCGTATAAAGAGCATTTTCTCCATCCTATGTTTATTTTTCTTATATCTATCAACTTCTTATATAAATTAGTCTCTACCTCCATAACAATGTTACCGTAATCTTTCTTAGCTTTTGGTTTATATTTTCTTATAATTTTTATTTTATCATCTGTATCATCATCAAACTCTCTTAATGCATTCTGCTTGAGTAAACTATCTAGAATTTCCTTATCTTCCTGATCTATTATTTCACTCTCTATTCCTACTACAATTATTTTTGGATTCTTAAGCTTTGGCTCAATAACCTCGTATTTATTACCCAATTCTTTTCTTACTATATCTTTTATTTTTTCTTTCGATTCGTTATTGCTAAAATTTATAACAATTCCTCCACTACTGGTACTTGTTACCGTTTCGACTTCGACCGCCAATTCACCTGGATTTATTTTAGTTTTTACATCTTTTTTAGTTATTTCGCTTTTTGTTTATCATTCTTAGGTTTCACAACAAGTACTTCAGAGTTTTTTTTTTGTTATGTCACTATACAGTCTATTAGTATTGCTATTTTCTCCTTTGGTTAAATATTCTAGCATTAAGTTCATTTTGTTAATAACATTGTTTTGATCATTAATCATCTCCATACAGGAATCAAATTTATTTGTTAATTCTTTTATTATATAATGAAACAGATATGCAAAATACATATCCGTCACTGTAAACATGGACAAACACCTCGTATTTTTAGCATTTACTTCTGTTCAATACATATGTTTCAGCCATCTAGGCCTCATCGGTTGAACTAGTGAAGCAATGTGTATACAAATTAATACAGATCTGTTAAACAACGGATCTGTATCTGTATCTACATTTACGCTAAAATCGTCTCCAAGCTATAACCAGTTTCGTTCTATCAGGCGACACTAATTTAATCAGTGACGTCTGACGGAAGAAAGCGACTAGGCCAGAAAAGGCGATCTTCCGCTCGAATAGCAATGCTATTACGAAAAGCGGAAAAATACGTATATTGGTGCTGTCCATTAACACGCGCCAGATGGCGGTAAATATACAAAAAAGGGATATTTATCAATACGTTTTTGCCGTATTACGCAGTTGCTATATAATGAAACAGATATGCAAAATACATATCCGTCACTGTAAACATGGACAAACACCTCGTATTTTTAGCATTTACTTCTGTTCAATACATATGTTTCAGCCATCTAGGCCTCATCGGTTGAACTAGTGAAGCAATGTGTATACAAATTAATACAGATCTGTTAAACAACGGATCTGTATCTGTATCTACATTTACGCTAAAATCGTCTCCAAGCTATAACCAGTTTCGTTCTATCAGGCGACACTAATTTAATCAGTGACGTCTGACGGTAGAAAGCGACTAGGCCAGAAAAGGCGATCTTCCGCTCGAATAGCAATGCTATTACGAAAAGCGGAAAAATACGTATATTGGTGCTGTCCATTAACACGCGCCAGATGGCGGTAAATATATAAAAAAGGGATATTTATCAATACGTTTTTGCCGTATTACGCAGTTGTTATATAATGAAACAGATATGCAAAATACATATCCGTCACTGTAAACATGGACAAACACCTCGTATTTTTAGCATTTACTTCTGTTCAATACATATGTTTCAGCCATCTAGGCCTCATCGGTTGAACTAGTGAAGCAATGTGTATACAAATTAATACAGATCTGTTAAACAACGGATCTGTATCTGTATCTACATTTACGCTAAAATCGTCTCCAAGCTATAACCAGTTTCGTTCTATCAGGCGACACTAATTTAATCAGTGACGTCTGACGGAAGAAAGCGACTAGGCCAGAAAAGGCGATCTTCCGCTCGAATAGCAATGCTATTACGAAAAGCGGAAAAATACGTATATTGGTGCTGTCCATTAACACGCGCCAGATGGCGGTAAATATACAAAAAAGGGATATTTATCAATACGTTTTTGCCGTATTACGCAGTTGTTATATAATGAAACAGATATGCAAAATACATATCCGTCACTGTAAACATGGACAAACACCTCGTATTTTTAGCATTTACTTCTGTTCAATACATATGTTTCAGCCATCTAGGCCTCATCGGTTGAACTAGTGAAGCAATGTGTATACAAATTAATACAGATCTGTTAAACAACGGATCTGTATCTGTATCTACATTTACGCTAAAATCGTCTCCAAGCTATAACCAGTTTCGTTCTATCAGACGACACTAATTTAATCAGATCCGTTGTTTAACAGATCTGTATTAATTTGTATACACATTGCTTCACTAGTTCAACCGATGAGGCCTAGATGGCTGAAACATATGTATTGAACAGAAGTAAATGCTAAAAATACGAGGTGTTTGTCCATGTTTACAGTGACGGATATGTATTTTGCACATCTGTTTCATTATATAACAACTGCGTAATACGGCAAAAACGTATTGATAAATATCCCTTTTTTGTATATTTACCGCCATCTGGCGCGTGTTAATGGACAGCACCAATATACGTATTTTTCCGCTTTTCGTAATAGCATTGCTATTCGAGCGGAAGATCGCCTTTTCTGGCCTAGTCGCTTTCTTCCGTCAGACGTCACTGATTAAATTAGTGTCGCCTGATAGAACGAAACTGGTTATAGCTTGGAGACGATTTTAGCGTAAATGTAGATACAGACACAGATCCGTTGTTTAACAGATCTGTATTAATTTGTATACACATTGCTTCACTAGTTCAACCGATGAGGCCTAGATGGCTGAAACATATGTATTGAACAGAAGTAAATGCTAAAAATACGAGGTGTTTGTCCATGTTTACAGTGACGGATATGTATTTTGCATATCTGTTTCATTATATAACAACTGCGTAATACGGCAAAAACGTATTGATAAATATCCCTTTTTTGTAAATTCTTTTATTTGTAAACGCATACTACTATTTCGACATCGAAAACACACAAGCTTAATGCTTTCTACTTGAAATATTCTTTGCAGTTTTTCTTCTGTGATTGTATTTATTCCCAAATATTTAATATGAAATTCATCTTCATATTCAAAACAGATTATAGTTTTTTCGTTTCTTTTAAAATCGTTTCTGCATGCCCTACATTTTTTACTCATTTTTCTTGCATTTATAAATAACGCACTCTAGCATTAATCGTAACCAAAACAAACGCGTGTTTTTGCGACCCACTTTTTATTCCGCTTTGTCGGCAATATCACTTATATGTACGAATATTATTATTATATATATGTAATTTTATCTGCCATTTACTCACCTCTTAGGATTCACATTTCCACAAGAGTCACATATTGTTTCTCACCAAGTTTTGGTGAATAATCAGATGCAAAACCTGGTACAGTAGGAATATTTTAATCCCCAAAAACTAGTTTAATAACAGCGCAACACTTCATGCGTGTACACACGTTTAGCGATGAAAATCAACTGTCTAACTAATCAACTGTCCTGCAGAACATCTCGCAACCCCGATATTACTTGCTAAATTTTGTTTGGTCGCAAGAGTGTAGCAATGTAAATATTTCTCCCGGAGGTAATTTTAACACATTCGTCATATTAACATACAAATTTATTGTAGATGCAATCTTCAAATAATAAATAACAAGTTGTAAGATACTGATTGAAGCATTTTATATCTGTGTAATACCTTGTCGCTTTTTGCCTGAATAAAATTATTAATGAGCGTCTAAGCTTTCTTAATAATAAAGATGTCAATAAACTAATGAAATAGTCAAAAAATATTTTTTTATATAGATATGTATAACCTCAACACATGACAGCAAACATATGTTCTACTTGTTTGAAATAACAAAATTTATATATATCCCATATATCGATAAATATAAAGGATCAATATTCCGGCCTGCTAAGGCATGGGAAACAGAAAAAAGCTTACTGGTATCGTCATTGTCATATATTTAAGTGTTGGTATCATCGGCGTAATTGACAATAAAGTCGAAATCATACCCAAGATACTCATAGCACATTAGATCATTTATGTGGAATAGAAAATGTATTGGTCCCAGCACAGACCCTTGCGTATAATTTCATTCAGAATAATTATTGTCGAAATTTCTTTGCGAACAACAAAATATTGAATGCTTTTGCCTTAAGTCACTCGCCTCCAACTCCTGCCATACCATAGCTTTCAAACTTATTACCCAAGAAATTAATAACATATTATGTTCGACTAAATCCGTTAAAGGCCATCGTTAAAAATATAAATGCTTGAACAAATGCTCGCGTAATCAGAGTGAGCATGTGAGTGCATACCATAACTTACTTGGTACAACAAAAAGTTTATATCATCTAGGATCTCAGCAATCAATAAAGCTTTTTTGATACGGTGTTTTTTAAATAATCCTCATGTATACATTATAACTGTCGCCTTCCAGCATTTTTCACGAAAATATATTAAGGCTTTGTTAGGGCACCTCCCATATGAGTGGTATAAGACCTCAAGACTTGGAACCTACTAAATCAGTCAGTTTTGAAGCTGGCGCGTCGCGCGTGATACCTCGGCGAGATATACGTGGGTATGTCTTGACTGTGGATAATTACAAACCCGTAGAAAAGGTGTTTCAAGAAAAGTGCAGAAATGGATCTTTAACTTTTTTTCAGCGATATGGATATTGGTCGAGAGCGTTCCGATTTTCATCCACGGCGGATAGCGTTGGACATATATATTTTTTTGTATTGAAAAAGCATGTGTGTAAAGAGATATATGCAAGTTTGGAAGGTAAATTTCAATACAAAGGTATTTTTAATAATATAAAATATTATTAAAAATCTGGTGTGAAGAACACAAATACAGGTTCACTATTAATATTTTTTGTGAACGTGTCCGAACATATCCCTCCCCAGAGACGTAGATACGTATTTCGCCTTTCTACAGGCTCGTCGGTACGCCCCTGCTGGAGAAATGATATTCTCAGACACATTCACAAAAAAGAACCACATCACCACATCACCGAAATTATCCAGACCGGGCATAGAAGTAAATTCAGCGCTGCCTGTTGTCAGACAGCCGAAGTACCTCGCCCCGTCCACATAACCAATGTGAAGTAACGACACCCTTCCAAAGGTGGCACAGCCATCTCTCTAGAAACTGCATTTTGTTTGTGTCTTCACTCACACTACGGACTAACCGCATGTGTAATGTATCAGAATAATTGAAACATACATGAGTAGGTAAACCCCATCAGTTTTGTATAATACAAAGGTATTTTTAATAATATAAAATATTATTAAAAATCTGGTGTGAAGAACACAAATACAGGTTCACTATTAATATTTTTTGTGAACGTGTCCGAACATATCCCTCCCCAGAGACGTAGATACGTATTTCGCCTTCCTACAGGCTCGTCGGTACGCCCCTGCTGAAGAAAGGATATTCTCAGACACTTTCACAAAAAAGAACCACATCACCATATCACCGAAATTATCCAGACCTGGCGTAGAAGTAAATTCAGAAGTAAATTCACTTCACATTGGTTATGTGGACGGGGCGAGGTACTTCGGCTGTCTGACAACAGGCAGCGCTAAATTTACTTCTACGCCCGGTCTGGATAATTTCGGTGATGTGGTGATGTGGTTCCTTTTTGTGAATGTGTCTGAGAATATCCTTTCACCAGCAGCCTGTAGAAAGGCTAAATTTGGCTGTGGACTACATGATCCTAGTTCAAGTTTATTGAGTTGCAAATTTTTTTTTTTCGTTTCATATTTTATTATGTAACGCGAGTTAGAGATTTCGAATTTTAACTTTATTTTGTTCTTCAACTAAATTTTTAGATAAAAATCAATTTAATTATCAATTTATTTGCAACCAGCAAAAGCCATAAATTAAACCCAGTAATAGCTTTTGGGTTTATCATTCCCAACCATGTATCTGCATGAATTTAAGATAATTTTGAAGCTACTAACATTTTTTTGCCAAAGTTATTCCCAAAAAAATTTATGGACTAGTTTATTGCAAAATACCCCGATGGGTCAGAAAAAAAGGTAAATATACTTCATATGTTTGAGTCTTTAAGCAAATAAGAGCGGTGGACAAGATGGTGTAGGACACTGGAGAATGGAAGATATAAAGGTTACCGAACTGATGTACGCAGATGATTTGGTGCTGATTTCTAGAAACGAAAGAAGACTAAATGAGAACATAAACTGATAAAAGTTGTGAATTCCAGTCTCCAGAATAGTCTAACAAAAATTTTATAAATGATGCCAAAAAAAATGTTTGATCTTTTCTTTTGGTCTCATTTATAAATAAGATTTTTTGGAATTTTCTTTTGGGTCTGGAATCAACAATTTTTATCAACTTGACACCTTCTTGTTCTTATTTACTTAATCCGAAAGCCGTTATACACTTACAGGTGTAAGGCTGTACGGAGCTGAGTCAAGACTTCAGTTTCTTTTTTCGTATTTCTTTCCATTCTTTTCTGTTTTGCACCCTATGTCTCACTTCACTCCATTAAACATCCCTTTCCCTAGCCGCGTTTCTAACGATATCACTCCACGTTTTTCTTGGTTTTCCTTTCGTTCCTCACTTGTATCTTCAAGCTTCTAAGACTCTTCTTACCGACTTATCTTCCCCCATTGTCAATACATGTCCCAACCATCTCAGCTGTGCATCTTCTATTAAGTTTAGTATTGGATTCTCTCCATGAGGACAACAAAAGGGTGTCCTCAAGGAGGCGTATTGTCACCACTACTATGGAGTCTAGTAATGGATAATCTCCTCAGGATATTAAATGACCAGGGAATATGGACGCAGGGCTTCACCGATGACATTGTCATAGTGTCCCAGGGGAAATTCCCGGGGACAGTGGCGAGCATCATGCGAAATGCTCTGCGAATTGTAGAAAGATGGTGCCTTGAGGAGGGATTAACTGTCAATCCTCAAAAAAACAAGTTGGTAGCCTTTACCAACATGAGAAAACTAAATGATCTGTGCAGCATAAAGCTGTTTGGACAAGAGTTAGAACTAATCAATGAAGTGAAGTATCTAGGCATAACACTTGATGCGAAACTGAATTGGAGCAGACACCTAGCCAAAGTGGCAGACAGGGCGGCGCAGCTCTTCTGGAGATGCAGAAGAGCTGTTGGCAAGACCTGGGGACTAAGACCAAATGTGGTACATTGGTTGTACACAGCAGTAATAAGACCAACGATTACCTATGGGGTAATTGTCTGGTGGAGGAGGACGGAGCGGACATCGTCGGTGGGGCTCCTCACGACTCTCCAGCGACAGGCCCTGTTGGGAATCACGGGAGCTACGAACAGCACGGGAACCGCTTCCATGGAGGCCATCGTGGGTCTCCCTCCGCTGGAACTATTTATAAAGGCGGAGGCAATGGCTGCGATACTGAGGCTGAAGGCCACTGACGTATGGTGTCCTAATAAGGTTGTAGGGAGCCATACAGATATCACAGGAACTATACTGGAACAGCCGATATTTCAAATGCCGGTCGACAGTATGTCACCTGAAATTTTGTTTACAGCTAAGCTGAACATACTTATACCGACCAGGGAACAGGCAAAAAGTCGCTCGATCGATTGTGGTGCCGGCACCTGGTACACTGATGGATCACAATCTAGTCAGGGGACAGGTGCAGGCATATACGGAATGTGCCCTGGAAGGAAGATATCGATATGTCTGGGGAAACATGCTACGGTTTTCCAGGCCGAATTGTTAGCAGTCGCAGCCTGCGCCGATGAAATTCGGGAAGCTGGCTGCGCAAGCAAAAAAATTAACATAATGACTGATAGTCAGGCGGCTATTAAAGCCATTATGAACCCATCTACCAGGTCTAAGCTGGTGAAATATTGTAAACAGGTCCTCAATAACCTGGCACAAGACAAATACAGTGTCGCTGATATGGGTGCCAGGACATGAGGGAATTAAAGGCGATGAGATAGCCGACAAACTGGCCAAAGAAGGTACTAATAGGAACTTCATAGGACCAGAACCTGTATGTGGAATCACTAAGGATTCCGCTAAAAGGGAGATCTGGTCATGGCTAGAAAAAGAACATAAAAATAAATGGAGGTTAACGGAAGGTCAACTCCATACCAAAACACTACTAAGGGGGCTGGACGGGAAGTTTTCAGCCAACCAAATTCGTAGTAGCAAAAAAGAAATTAAAATAATTACCGGGTGAATAACCGGACATTGTCCTTTAAGGAAGCATTTGTACACCATGGGCTTAGTTAGCGAGCCCAGGTGTAGGAGATGTGAAAAACAGGAGGAAACTAGCCTTCATGTAATATGCACGTGTGAGGAACTGAAGGAACTCAGACAGAAATATTTCGGGAGAGATCTATTGGATCCTTCGAGTGTACTCAAACTTCCCTTGAGGAGGATAGTGGCTTTTATCGAGGACACAAGACTAACAGACTGGAATTGAGAGATCTATTGGGGATAGTACAAAGAGCAGTGTGCTCAAGTGCCTGGACGTGGTGGCGTCCACCCCAAAACAGAGAAGAAGAAGAAGAAGTATTGGATTCGTGTTCAGATTATCTTTAGTCGGTATTTTTTATTTTATCCATTCTTGTTTTTCCATCAATTTTCCGCAAAAATCTCATTTCCGTGCTTCGGATTCCATTTTTCTGTTTTTCTGTCAACGTACATGTTTCAGAGCCAAATATCAAGATCGGGGTGGCTACTCTCTTAAATATTTCAGTTTTTATCTGTTTGGGTATTTTTTTTATGTAGAAACGAGTTCTTGATTGAACTGAATAGTTTTTCGGCTGCTCCTGTTCTTGCAGTGATTTCTTCTTCCAATCTACCATCTTGTATTACTTTCGTTCCCAAATATTTAAACTTACTAACTTGTTCTAATATTGTGCTTCCAGTATTCGATGTTTCTTTTCTTCCTGTAACCATTATTCTGGTCTTTTTAACATTTATTTTCGTATTGCTTGCTTCTAAACTGTTATTAACTATTCGTATGTTTTCATTTAGTGTTCTTTCGTTTCTGAAGATCAGCACCAAATCGTCTGCGTGCATCAGTTCGGCGACCTTTATATCTTGTCCTACACCTTCTTGGTCACCACTACTATTTGTTTAAAGACTTTACATTGACATTTTTTCTGTCTCATCGGGAAATTTTGCAACAAACTAGTAAAATATAATGTTCCACTAAGTCGAAACATTCCTTAAATAAATGAGGATGAATATTTTTTATCCAGCGCAGATACTATGACGACAAGACATAATAAATGCTCGCGTAATAAAGTATAATGTTTGCAACTGTTATATAAAGATGTAACCATTTGTAAAATAGGGGATTTAAAGTAGATCATTTAACAACAATAAATTATTTTGGAAACAATAATCAAAACGAAACATCATATAAAGAGAATCAGTTTTCATACACTGTATAATTTTCATATATATTTCTAGGCAGACGCTTCACAACCGCAATCTCTACAGTAAAATCGATGTCTGCTTAAATAACATTCGATGTCAAAAAACTGAATATGTAAATAAATCTTTTCGTGACACAGTCAGTCCAATATTTTGCTTGCCAAAGTGAACTTTAGCTATTTTAAAATATTTATAGTACAGATAAACATCTATCTTTGATATCAGCAAAAGTATAATATTTAGATTTTTAGTTATTGAGTTTGTGAGTTTTTAACATTAAACAGATGTAATAAGATCCTTTCCCAAGCGATTAATGTTTTCTATATTTAAATTTCCATAGTCGATTGTTTATTTTATTGTTCAATTTAAAGTAATCATATTTTTTCACGCCTGTATCGATAGTATACCAGAAATTAGATAAAAATAAAAAGCTATTTGACGTGAAACGAAGCTTATTTCCTTTTCGAATTTAAGTCGCCGTAAAGAAAATATTCATCTTTCTCTTTTTCCTTCAATTTCGCCGATACTCGTGGCATAAGTGTGTGTTTTTGTGGAAATTGAAATCTACATGCGTCAAGTATGAAGCATTAAAAAAGTTGTTACACAGTACAGTGTCATTATTATAAAAAAACTGTTGGGGAACAGTTTTTTATATGGGGATACATTTTTATATGTACACTACATATCAAAAGAAAATCACCCAGTAAAAGTATACATGGTTGCTTCAATATTCACTCCCTAGTTCTCGGATATATGATCTAAAATTAAAAATAAGACCAAAATAAATTCAAAGGTATTTTTAATAATATAAAATATTACTAAAAATCTGATGTGAAGAACACAAATGCAGGTTCACTATTAATATTTTCTGTGAACGTGTCCGAATATATCCTATCCCCGTAGACGTAGATTGTGTTCTTCACACCAGATTTTTAGTAATATTTTATATTATTAAAAATACCTTTGTATTATACAAAACTGGTGGGGTTTACCTACTCATGTATGTTTCAATTATTCTGATACCAGAATAAATTCGTGGTAAAATTTTGTCTGCAAAATTTTTAAATTAATTAACTCTGGTTTGTTACGAATTGATCTCACGACATTGATTAAAAATCACTCGCCTTGACGACTACTTAACAATATCGAAATTTTGTCGACCAAATTGTTATACTTTAAAAATGATCCTTACATCGTTTGGGCATTTTTAATAATTTATTTAAATTAATTGCTAATTCTAAGTCATCATAGGCTGTTTCAAAATTCAATATTATCGTTTAATATAATTTATTTACTTTAATTGCTAATTATCGAACATCTTACATTCAAACTCTAATATCTTCATGTAACGTTTGTATGTTAAAATATCTTGGATGTCACTATAATCGTTTTCCCCGGGGTCGTTTATTTAATGTGTTTTTTTTTAATCTGGAGCATTGGATCTACTCCTGCGCAAGTTTGACATCGTGAAATATTATGCGAGTCATCGTTCGTACATTTGAATTTGTATTTCATTATCGTTCCTTTTGGACAATTTTAGGTAAACAGGACATCGTTATATTTTTTATTAGAATTTTGTAAACATATTAAGGATCATTTAACTTGTCGTATAACTATTTTTCAATTAATTTAAGTCTTTACATTTTTGGTTTGTTTGGCGAGCCATCTAGGCAAGACTCTCTTAAACTCTTTGCTCTAGATTGCTGTAACGTTTGGTATAATTTCAATCGATGCTAAATCCTTAATTAATCCGAATTAATTAATTTGTTTTTGGTTGGGGCTTTCTCATTTGCTTTTTAATTATGTCCTGATATCCGAGTAATTATCAATCTGTTATTTCAATATCCCGTATGGAGGTAGTACCTTTTTGTTAATAATGACGTATTCATCTACTCTGCTTAAATTTAAGGACAATCATTCTTGGCGTTCTCTTCTTATTATTTCCGCTTTGAAGTAAGTCGACGTGTGTAAAACTGGGAAGTCAATTTGGGTTGATACAGTATTATATGAAGAGTCCCGGAAAACAATATTAATAGTAATTTTGGAGGAACGCATGGCGTTCTGAAACATGGTGTTCTTCTCGCCATTTTAATTTTTTTTTGTTCTCTTGCCTCATTATAAAATTTAACTAAGTTCATTTTCATATATTAATCGCGTAATCAGTTTACTAGTTCAAATTTTAGTAGTTTCTTATTTTTAATAGTATCAATCTCGCATATCAGATTGTTTAAAATAAAGAAATTTGAGTAAATTAAATTTAGTATTTTTTTAATCAGTAACGGATTCCGATGTAATTTTAATAGCTAAATTTTGTTTAATTAAATATCTTTTCCATTTATTTGGTAATCATTCACAACTATAGAATAACATCCTAGTTACATTTTTTTATATATATCTTAAACACATTTTTGCATATACAGGCTGAGCCTGTTTTGATTACTATTTGATTGGAGTATCCAATTATATGAATACATTGACGGTTAATTACACAGGCCTGCATAAAATTTATGAAGACGTGATTTTTGTTTGTTAAGCTCAGTTTTTATATAGCAATAACTAATTAAAATACCGTTGGTCTCTACCACCCACAGATTTTTTTTGCACAAAAAAAAAGAAAAAAATATAAAAAAAACTTATAATAGGCGTTTTAATGCATTTTAAAATAAATGTACTACTTCAAATTCTAGGTATTAACTCAAAAATGATTTTCTGTTGTGGTTTTAAAGAAATTTGTTAAATAGGCTTTCATTACCTGATGTAAATCTTTTATTACATGTATTAATTTTGGACAAGATTTCCGGGAATTTTTACCTGCTAAATCCTATTTATTATGCTTTCACTTTATTAGTACTGCGAAGGAGGATTTCAAGTTTATCACTCCAAACAAAATGTATATTTTAATGTCATTTACTTCATTATAGCTCTGAGTGTCGATAAGTAAACAAGTAAAATTAATTTGTCTTTAGTGTTGTGCGTGGTATTTGATAAATAAACATTGCTTAAAAATATGTCTAGCCGGTGTTGCAAAAACAAACCAGATGATTTCTGTTATATTTGTGGATATTTCGTCTTGAAAAAGTTTAAGAGACCAATTGGTGAATTTGTGAAAAATGCATATTATGCTTATTTCAAAATCAAATTAGGAGATCAAGATAAAGATTGGGCACCGCACGTTGTTTGTAATGTATGTGAAGAAGGTTTAAGACATTGGATCAAAGGGAATAGAAAAAGTCTTCCTTTTGGAATACCGATGGTTTGGAGAGAACTGCAAAATCATCATGAAGATTGCTACTTTTGGCTTTGTGATATTAAGGGGCATAATAGAAAAACTTTGAAACATATTTTGTACCCAAACAATATTAAATCAGCTATCAGACCAGTTCCTCACAGTGATCACGTACCTATACCTATACCCCCCAAAGTACTACAAGAAAATATTGAAACCTCTTCAACATCCGTCTCCGTATAGATGGATAGTGATTTTGAACCATCAACCTCAGGTCAAAACCAACCTCAGCTATTTTCACAAGCCGAACTGAATGATTTAGTAAGAGATTTGGGACTTTCAAAAGATCTTTCTGAAGTACTGCGGTCTAGGTTGAAACAAAAAAATTTGCTTGCCCCAGAAACTACATTCTCTTGGTATAGAAATCGTGAGGCTGGATTTGTAAAATATTTTGCACAAAACGGACCACTCGTGTACTGCCAAGCAATTGCTGATCTACTTACTTTTCTCGGAGCTCCTGAGTACACCTTCTGGCTGGAGACTTTTCATCCGACTCTTCAAAAAGGAGCCTTAAAGCTGTTCTTTTACATAATGGCAATGTTTTTGCTTCTGTTCCGGTCGGCCATTCTGTTCATTTAAAGGAAAACTATGAAAATTTACAGGAATTACTTTTAGGAATACAATATGAAAATCACAACTGGGAAGTGTGTGGAGATTTAAAAATTTTAGGCCTTCTCTTGGGCCAGCAGTCTGGATATACTAAATTTCCATGTTTCCTGTGCGAGTAGGATAGCAGAAATCGAGAACAGCGTTGGATAAAACGAGACTGGCCACAAAGGGTGACTTTAACACCTGGAACCAAAAATGTAATTCGCGAAAGTCTTATTGACCCTCAAAAAGTGTTCCGCTTCACATAAAACTTGGACTTATGAAACAATTTGTTAAGGCATTAAACAAAGAAGGAAATTGTTTTAAATATTTGTGTAAAACATTTCCGACTCTGTCAGAGGCAAAATTAAAGGAGGGAATCTTTGTAGGCCCGCAGATTAGGAGCTTGGTGAAAGATCAAGAATTTGAAAATGTGATGGAAGATAAGGAAAAACATGCATGGCATACTTTTAACGAAGTTGTACATACATTTCTAGGGAATTATAAAGACACAAACTATGTTGAGATCGTTGAAAATATGCTGGAAAAATTCAGGATTCTTGATTGCAATATGAGCATAAAAATTCACTTTTTACATTCCCATTTGGACTATTTCCCAGAAAACCTTGGGGACGTGAGTGAAGAGCAAGGAGAAAGATTTCACCAGGATATTAAAGAGATGGAAAAAAGATACCAAGGGCGCTGGGACACAAAAATGATAGCCGATTACTGTTGGACATTGAGAAGGGATCTTCCTTTAGCTGAATATGACAGAAAAAAACAACCAAACAAAGCTTTTCTGAAAAACGAAAACTTTTTTTAAGAAGCATAAAAAATAAATAACAATTTCTAATAGTTTCTATGTGTTTGTATTTTTTTAAATATAATATAAAACTAGCTTATAAATGAAATAAATCGTTTTTTTTTCTATATTTTTTGATTTTACTGGTTTGAAAAATAACCTTACGTGATACAAAAAAAATAAAAGCAGATTTGAAATCAGCGCTACCCAATTACTAGAAAACAGTTAAAATTTTTAAATCAACTTTCAAAGTGTTGAAAAATGCAGGCCTGTGTTATTTATTGAACTATTAATTTCTATTTGCGTGTACCACCTAAGTACGTATTGCATATAGTGTGTGTATCGAACCTGTGTAAGGTTGATTAAAGCTTTAATTAATCACCGATGCAATGTCATATAGTTTTAGGTACTATAATTAATTTTGTTGAATAGTATTCCAACTGTGGAATAGTTTTTTTTTTGTTTTGTTCCATACATATACCCCTCTGATATAGCCTATTTTTTTTGTTTTTTTAAAGTTAATAAATATAGTTGTTATTGTTATAAACTCTGGGTTTTTTTGAATTTTATTGTCAACTTATTTAGTACTACTAATGTATCCACTTATTGTTTCTAAGGCATTTAACTCTTCACTAATTGCTTCTTTCCATTCTGGTGCATTTTCACAAGTTACTGCTTCTTCGTAGCACTCTGGAATAGTAAGTTCAGTATAGTAAAGTTCATAACGTTTTGGTTTATGTATGTCTTCCTTGTTACGTAGGTTGTATTTCTTTGAAGTTTCAGATTCATTAAATTCATCTTCTTCAGGATCATTTTGTTTTTCTTCTTTGAACACATTTTCTGGTTCACTCTTTTCTGTACCATTTTGTATTTCTTTTTTATCTATTTCTTCCATTGGTAATACAGGAACTGTATTTATTCTTACACCTGCTACTGTATTGTCTTCTTTGAAAATCACATGTCTTGACTTTTTGATTTTCTTCGTCTCTTGATCAAATAAACGATAATTTGTTGAATCCCCATCATAACCAACAAATAATTGTTTACTTTTAGGAGAAAATTTATTTCTAAATTGTGAGTCTATAAACATGTATGCTTCACTACCAAATATTCGAACATGTCCATAATCTGCTTTCTTTCCAGTCCACATTTCATAAGGAGTCATATTAGGTGTCTGAGTGGTCGTCATGCGGTTTAGTAAATATACTGCAGTATTTACAGCTTCTGTCCACAGATATGTTGGCAAATCCTTACTGTAAATCATTGAACGAGCACTCTCAACTATTGTTCTCATATCTCTTTCTGCACGTCCGTTTTGCTCTGGAGTATATGGAGCTGTTGTTTCTAATAAAATTCCTCGACTAACGACCACCCGAATTTTTGCAAAATCGACATTTTCGATTACGAAATTTACGGTTTTCCTGGCATAACTCAAGAAGTACGCGTTCGAGAGCCTTCCGGTTGTGATCAGTCGATTCAGCCCCTAAAAGCACGTCGGGCAGTATAGGACAGGTAGTATAGAGCCAGTTGGTTTCTAGGATACAGAGGGGCTTCGAAATCGAACATAATATTTCGGCGAAATTTTCGCAATTTTGAAAAATTTTAAATCTCGAATTTCTACTCAAAATCCAACCTAAGGTTTTCATGGTCGCTAAAAAAGACTATCTGATCGATTTTCCACTGAAAATTCGCGATTCCGTTTTTTGTACTTTTGACCTGGCGACACTTTTCGTAAATATCTCCAAAAACAAGCAGACAGCGATCACTTGTTTGGTTTGTCGTAATCAGCGGGTCCTATTACATATAGGGTTGGTGTCAAAACAGGGAAAATCGACATTTGCCATTTTTGTAATTTTGAAATATAATCGCCTGAGGTTCAAAAAAATCGCGAAAATTTCTAAACACCATAACTACCTCATTTCTCATCCGATCGACGCGAATTTTGCGTAAAATTAAAGATCTCGTCATGGGGCTTAAAACGAGTATACAAGGTGCCAATCTAGGACCAAGCGTTTGACCGCTATGGCCATTTTCGATTACGAAATTTACGGTTTTCCTAGCATAACTCAAGAAGTGGGCGTCCGAGAGCCCTCCGGTTTGGACCAGTCGATTCAGCGTGTCAAAACGCGTCGGGCAGTATAGGTAAGGTCATCTAGCCAGCTGACAGCTCTAGATGACCTACCCTATACTGCCCGACGCGTTTTGACGCGCTGAATCGACTGGTCCAAACCGGAAGACCCTATACGATGGTCAAGCTGTCGTAAGCATGAGCCCTATCAAGGCAGGCGTACGTATATATAACTACATGCCGCATGTTATAGCATCCAAAATATCTGTTGTTGCATTTGGATCAGAATTGAAAATATTAAAACAGCACACGTTTTATTTTCTGGAGGAGTACTTCTCATATTTCTCACATAGATAAGTAAACATAGATAAGTATATAATTCCGCCCCCCATATTTTTGCTTTCACTATTTATACATTGTTAAAAATGAACCCACGGAATGGATTTAGCTGAAACTTTGACAGCAGTTTAATAATAAATTACGTTTACTAAATGCAAATTTTTGCATATTACTAGCGCCATCTCTTGGAGTTGTTAAGGAGTTATTGAACCACCCTCGTAATTAATAAATATTATTATTATTATTAATCTGCGTCTAGAATACTTCGGAAAGCTCCATCACGTACACAGCTGGTGATGTTATCGCTTAGGCCAACGGCTGACGCACATCACAATAATAATAATAATAATAATAATAATTTTATTAGGTCAACAAATAATACTTTATTTTCGCCGGTATATTTTTCAAATCGAGGATATACAGGCTGATTCATTTTCGGCCCTCACCATAGGGATCTCTCTTATTATTGGAGATAAATTTGGCAAAGTTGTTAAATTTTGTGTTTGTTATAAATCCGTAAAGAAAATAGACCTGTGACAAATGACATTCGTTATTTAAAAAAAAAACGCGAAAACCCCATTTTCTTCTTTTACCTGTAGCACTGACATTTGGCCTAGTAGAGAAAAAATAAAAACACATCCTTGTGGCCATTTTTAAACCTCTATCCAGTGGTGTACTCTAAATTTTATACGACGTTTCGTTTCTTTCTGGCCATCATCAACTATCTAATTTCTTATAGGCGCCATATTGGATTTAGACATCTTCAGAAAGAGTTTTTTTTTCTGATTTCAACCAAGTACCACATGCTGACAATAGTTTTTGACATTAGGTTTTATTTGAAAGAATAAATTATAAGATTAAATAAGGTAGCCTTTGGAATTTCAATATGTCAAACATTTCATTTATTGTTCATTAATAATACAAAAATGTCATACACTAACGAAGAGAAACGAGATATGATAAGTATTTTTTATTCTTCGAAACGAAATTCAACAGTAGCGAGTACAAGATAACAAAAACATTAATAAAAATACATAGAAAAGTAAACAATAAACAATTACAGTAAATGTTCAATTATCTGGCCATCTTCGGTAATGTACAATTGGGCACGCCTTCTGGCATTTTGTACTGCCCTTTGTATAGTTCTTCTAGGAACTGCATCGAAGGCATTCTGAAGTCTGTCTCGTAATTCTTCAATGTTTTGTGGCGCATCTACTTTATAAATATTATTTTTAACATATCCCCATAAAAAAAAATCTAGCGGACTTAAATCAGGTGATCTCGCAGGCCATTCAACAACTCCCCTATTTCCAATCCAACGGTTTGCAAACTCTTGATTTAAGAAATTTCTAACAACAGCTGCATTGTGTGCTGGTGCGCCATCTTGTTGCCACCATAAATATTGTAATTGATTTAATGGGATATTGTCGTCAAGATAGTCAGATACGTATGTACGTAAAATGTTTAAATATCTTTCTCCATTTAAATGTTCTTCATACATAACTGGTCCTAAGAGACCTGGTATAGAAATCGTGAGGCTGGATTTGTAAAATATTTTGCACAAAACGGACCACTCGTGTACTGCCAAGCAATTGCTGATCTACTTACTTTTCTCGGAGCTCCTGAGTACACCTTCTGGCTGGAGACTTTTCATCCGACTCTTCAAAAAGGAGCCTTAAAGCTGTTCTTTTACATAATGGCAATGTTTTTGCTTCTGTTCCGGTCGGCCATTCTGTTCATTTAAAGGAAAACTATGAAAATTTACAGGAATTACTTTTAGGAATACAATATGAAAATCACAACTGGGAAGTGTGTGGAGATTTAAAAATTTTAGGCCTTCTCTTGGGCCAGCAGTCTGGATATACTAAATTTCCATGTTTCCTGTGCGAGTAGGATAGCAGAAATCGAGAACAGCGTTGGATAAAACGAGACTGGCCACAAAGGGTGACTTTAACACCTGGAACCAAAAATGTAATTCGCGAAAGTCTTATTGACCCTCAAAAAGTGTTCCGCTTCACATAAAACTTGGACTTATGAAACAATTTGTTAAGGCATTAAACAAAGAAGGAAATTGTTTTAAATATTTGTGTAAAACATTTCCGACTCTGTCAGAGGCAAAATTAAAGGAGGGAATCTTTGTAGGCCCGCAGATTAGGAGCTTGGTGAAAGATCAAGAATTTGAAAATGTGATGGAAGATAAGGAAAAACATGCATGGCATACTTTTAACGAAGTTGTACATACATTTCTAGGGAATTATAAAGACACAAACTATGTTGAGATCGTTGAAAATATGCTGGAAAAATTCAGGATTCTTGATTGCAATATGAGCATAAAAATTCACTTTTTACATTCCCATTTGGACTATTTCCCAGAAAACCTTGGGGACGTGAGTGAAGAGCAAGGAGAAAGATTTCACCAGGATATTAAAGAGATGGAAAAAAGATACCAAGGGCGCTGGGACACAAAAATGATAGCCGATTACTGTTGGACATTGAGAAGGGATCTTCCTTTAGCTGAATATGACAGAAAAAAACAACCAAACAAAGCTTTTCTGAAAAACGAAAACTTTTTTTAAGAAGCATAAAAAATAAATAACAATTTCTAATAGTTTCTATGTGTTTGTATTTTTTTAAATATAATATAAAACTAGCTTATAAATGAAATAAATCGTTTTTTTTTCTATATTTTTTGATTTTACTGGTTTGAAAAATAACCTTACGTGATACAAAAAAAATAAAAGCAGATTTGAAATCAGCGCTACCCAATTACTAGAAAACAGTTAAAATTTTTAAATCAACTTTCAAAGTGTTGAAAAATGCAGGCCTGTGTTATTTATTGAACTATTAATTTCTATTTGCGTGTACCACCTAAGTACGTATTGCATATAGTGTGTGTATCGAACCTGTGTAAGGTTGATTAAAGCTTTAATTAATCACCGATGCAATGTCATATAGTTTTAGGTACTATAATTAATTTTGTTGAATAGTATTCCAACTGTGGAATAGTTTTTTTTTTGTTTTGTTCCATACATATACCCCTCTGATATAGCCTATTTTTTTTGTTTTTTTAAAGTTAATAAATATAGTTGTTATTGTTATAAACTCTGGGTTTTTTTGAATTTTATTGTCAACTTATTTAGTACTACTAATGTATCCACTTACTACGGCAGAGTCTGTGTTCTCTGTTGGCTAAAGGTAAACATGGTGGCGCCCTTTTTTATGTAAGAACCTCCCCTCAACTCGCCTCTATTACTGAGTTAGCCCTTTAGCCAAAAGGTCTCTGGTGCAACCATAAAGTTGAAGGTAAGTTGGATAGATTTAGGATAAAATTTGTTGGCGCAAGTCTAGTGCTCGTGGGGGCATATAGCAAAATTTTACCACTTATGATATTATATGTGAAAAAGAATTTTTTGGTGATGTTGAATTAGTGTGAATAAATGGGTTAAGTACATTTCATGTAGAAATTCTTTGTTTAACTACTAACTAGCTTAGGCTGTAAGCATTTCTATCGCAGATACATTCAATATCTTGTACGAATATTTTGATATAAAAAAGTTATCTGCAAGATGGATTTACTGTTACATCACCAAAAATGAAATCGCATCACCATTCCAACGCAATGTTTGAATATGCAATCCAAGTGAGTTTTGGGGGCGTTATGTAACTGTGGACGAAACAAGAATTCATCATTTCCTTTAGAAACGAAAAAAGAGTCGAAATGATGAACTTTGTTTGGCTAGCGAACACCAAAATAAGGCAAAAGAAGTGGTTCCACCTGCCAAAAAAGTTATAGCTATAGTATTTTGGAATTCGTACCGCATAATTTATAACGATTATTTGAAAAAAAGGAGAACTATAACATTATTATACAAATTTATTCAACCATTTCAATGCTTAATTAAAAAAAAAAACAGGAAAGCGTTATTTCACTACATGACAATGCACCAGTTAATTTGTATGCAATTGTAACCGCTAAATTGGTCGCATTCAATCATATTCCCCTGATCTGACCCCTCCTGTGATTTTGTTTACTTCCGAACCTTAAGAAATGGTTCGTATCAAACGAGGAGGTCGTAGCTGAAACAAAGGCCTACTTTACATAGTTCCAAAAATCTAAATTCTTAAAGGGCATAATATTGCTGAACTAATAGTTGCTAAACTAATAGTCACTAAATTAATAATTAACAATTCTTGTTAAATAAACTTGATATATGTTTGTTATTTTATTACAAATATGCCCTTCATTTCGGCAGCTATGAAGTAATCTAGATTTCAAAGCCTCTTTCTCATTTCTTGTATCAAATTAAACGAAGAAAAAAAAATTACCTTGAATTTCTAAGCAAAATGTAATTAATTAGAAAAAGTACCCTTACAATTACATGAAGATCTTTCGCTTACTTACTTCTTAATTTTACAGTTTTATTCAATGCGGTAAAATTAATTAGTGTAAAAGTTGAAAATATTAATACTGGTTTCATAAAGGGCAGATTATGCATCTCGCTGGTTATTACACAAAAAAAAGAAAACTTCTACGCCATATATTAAATTTTAATGAACGACTAAAAATTGCAAATAACTTTGGAGCGTTTTCTTTTCGTTATGATGTTACGTTAAATAATTTTTTTAATTCTAGGTATATTGACTTTTTATGCATAATGTTGTTTTTTCGAGGATCAAGGATAAATGCGTGCCATGAAGAAGTGGGTCCATAAACCTATCTATTTCAAATAATTTGTAACATACTCGAGTAGGTAAAACCTCACCAAATTTTGTGTAAAAAAAAAATTTTTTAATAATATAAAAATATTATTCAAAATTGTGTGTGGAAAACAAAATACAAATGTATATATTTGTGTGAAAGTACTTTTACACAAACCCTACACAGTAACACCAGATATCTTTCATATATGTTTAAATTATTGAATGAAGTTTAATTAATTCAAAAACTAATTATCCATATAATTTTTTGAAATTTCTTAATTGAGTTTTATAGACTTCAAATTATATTATATGAACTTTTTACTTACACTTACCTTTGTTCTTCGTATATATTTTCAAATTCCTCTTTATATATTTTGTATGTATATGACGTTTTCCGCAAAATATATTTCTAATATAAAATTCATAATTTTGAATAAAATAAAATTTTAATTCGTAAAATTAACAACGACATTAATTTAAAGCATGAATATTAGGGTGGGTCAAATTATATACAACGTTTTTTTTATCCATAAAGCGTATAGCAAAAAAGTAATCTATAGATAATTCTGAGTAAAATTGCTGAAAAGACCATAGCTCTAAGTCGGATTTCGAGCCCTCGAAATCTTCAAAATATATATTTTCCTTAATAAATGTGTATTATTTTCAATAAAATCATCATAAAATCCTATAGAATTATAGTAGATTATTTAGTAGAGGCTTATTGGAAAGATATTTCTTCTACCATATTAATATCTTTTTTTTCAGTGAAGATAAGAGGTATTAACACTAAAGAAAATAGCCTAAAATGGACTCTTAACTAATAAATTATCGTTTTCCTGTGATTTTTTTATAAAAACATATTTCTTCCTCACATTTATTAAAGTAGGTACATTACAGGAACTTTTGTTACGATCGATTTTTCATTTTCGTAATCGTTTTGGTAGAAAAAACGACCTGAAGAAATTATGCTTTTTTCAAGGAATATAAAATATTTTATATTCCTTATAAAAGGCATCATTTGCCGAAACATGTAGGATTGTTTTAAATATATACATTTTGAAGTAAAACCAGACCTTAAATCGCCAACGAATTGAACTTACCATAAAGGTCACGAAATAATTATCTATATATATATATATATATATATATATATATATATATATATATATATATATTTGTATATATATGTGAATATACGTATGAATGTGTATTACTGTATGCTATATGTAGAATACTTTTCTTTTGTTTTACTTTGTCCTATTATCCATTTGGATCAATAAACGTTATTATTATTATAGAGTATTAAAAGAGTATTTTATTATTAAAAACATGAATATATAATTTGAATATTTAGAAATTATCGCAAAACTTTTTTAAGTGATTACTCTCTAACCATTTGCCAGAACATTTTATTCTATTAAATGCTACTCACCGTAATCATAAATTACACACAGATAATATAAATTTCAAATAGAGTGTATAAATGGTTCATGATCTCATTAGCTATAATTATGAAGGTACTTTATGGAAAACCGATACATAATCTAATCAGCTAGTTCCCTAGTATATTCATAATCGAATTACTTAACAAACTATTCATTACACTATAAATAAGCCTGACTAATAAGCAGTTTGGTTTTGATAATTTAACTGTTCTGGTCTGTCTGATATTACACATCCGAGAGTATGGTACACAATATTTAGTTAATCATCCCTTTCTCTGAAATTTAATTGTATTATTTGAAACGACCGTTTCCGCTTTCATATGTTTGTATGTATTATTAATTTTCCACAATCTGCAATATGTAGGGTTGTTTAGTTACAAGATATATTTGCTTATGTGTACATCTGTATGTTATGTGGGGGTGTTGTAAAATCTTAATTATTACTAAAAAGTAATGGAGATAGAAATTTTATTTTGATTTGTTAATCTTAAGATTTCTCTACATACACCCCTATTCTGTGACATCATTCGTTAGGATACTGAAGTTCGTTACGCGTGTTTTCGATACACTTTTTAACGAATTTCGTTGAAAACAGTATTCTGTATCCAGTTGGTAGAAGTCGGCGGCCGTTTACTGGAGAGCCTAATGCTTTTACAACGGGCTGTTATTATAAAGCAATATTTATTGTTTTTCAGTAGACCACACTTGGCCAAATGTGACAGATTGACTGAATTTTATATTATTTTAAGGCCGCTCTATAGTTTGCAATTTTCGTTGCTTGCAATTTTTATTGCACGCTAAGTCGTGGTTTTACGCATTGCAATTTTTAGGTGTAAGTCCGTAAAATTATTTTTATCAATCAGGTTGACCAACACAAATATTTATCATATAAAAATTCATCGTTTAACATGTATATATATATATATATATATATATATATATATATATATATATATATATATATATATATATTGTTGTGAGTCAACCTACCTCTTTAATTAATTCTTTTCTTATTAGATATCTGTTTCAAGTATGTTATATCTTGAATGTTCATATTTTATAGTTAGAATTGTGTAATTTTAATAGAAGTTCATAATTGGTTTTGAATTCATGTTATCGTTTAATATTGCATGTAATATTGAATCTATTGTTATGTTTTGCTAATTATTTAAATAACTTTAACTTATTTTCGCAAGGTTTTGGATTTTTAAAACCAACTATGTTTTATTTCATTTGTGAACATATTATTGTAAGCCTTGTTATATGTATATCTTCTGTGAACTTCATTTTCATATTTTGTAATTGAGATTATGTGAGTGGATTTTCTTATAATATTATCTTTTAAATTATTTTAGTAACCTTTCTATAAATTTCGTAGAATATCTGATTTTTACTTTTACAAAATTTCTGATGGGAGTCTTGACGACGGAAACAAGATTATTGATTGATATTATTTTTTCTGACGGAGATTAAAAGATTTTTATCTGCATTTTAAAAATTCAGTTTTTTTTTCATTATTCCAATTATATACCGTATTTAAAATGTTTATGGTCATGTATTGTATATAAAGAAGTATTATAATAAGTACTCTGGATATATTATCCATATACGGAGAACATACATATGCTTGTGATTATTGAAGAATAGATTTATACGGAAGAAACGCTCTTAAAGAAGAAATCATATTACTTTTGATCTATTTTGGTAAAAGAACATCTCTTCAGGAACTTTGACTGAACATAACCTGGAGGGAGATACTGCAAAATTGTATAATCAGCATCGTAGCGACTAAGATAGTATCCAGTAGTTTGAATTAAGCAATGGACAACTAATCTAGATGTTATAATTGGAAACTTTCCTGAGACCTACATCCAAAGAGCATCAGAAATTGTGGACTACAAAATTAATTGTATTTATCAGGTATCTAAGTGAAAATTGTAATATATAAATTTGTTAAGGATATAACATTACTTGAAATCACTTTACTACATAATATTAACTCACGTCATCTCAAACGTCATTTTTATTTATTTTTAAATGTCAGATTTGATAGTTGTATTTGTATCTTGTGATAGTTGAAATTATATCATTTAAATATATTTATATACATAAATTTGAAGCTTTCGTTTTATTTCATGTATTAGTGGATGTCTGTCTGTGTATTGAGAACTCGCTTCGAGACCCTTTGAGATTAAGTAGTATCCTTGCAATCATTATTATCTATTATTTAAGATTCTGAGCTAGCTATTCTATCATTTCATTTTATTTGTCAATTCAAGCAATTAGCAATTCACTACGGCTGTTGTCCGTATTATATCATTTTACCACCAACGTGGAACTGCTGTTATTCGTATTATATCAATATATATATATATATATACTCGTATATATATATGTATATATATAATTTACACGAAATTATCGTCCGTAATATATTGATAAAATAAATTAAAATCGGGTAAGCGGTCTGTCAATTAAAAAACTCCTTTATTAAATAACCCTATATTTCGCAACAAAATTTGTTGCTTCTTCTAGGGATACTACAAGATTAATGAGAAAAATAGCATAAAATAAATAAGAGTATAAAACAGTAGTAAAAATACTTACAAAATGTAGAGTTGAAAAATTATAAAATTGACGTACAATAAAAATAAAAATGATCAGATTTAAAACATAAAGTAACTATAGACACAAGCCTTTAAAACCTTTAAAAAACATGTATATGTAAAAGTTAAAACATGAAAAATAAAAAATATAATGCAATATAAATTTAACAATATATGGACCAAATAACAAAACAATTTAAGGTCAACTTACCGTTAAACCGAGTATATTAAAATAAATTATACTTAGTCCATTAGTATCAGATCTATAATTTATGTTATTTGTGTCTCTGTTACTGTGGACCATTTCTAAAAAGGTTCTATTTTTAAGGTTATTTTCAACGTCTAAGATCTTAATGTCAACAAAATTGAAAGTATGGTCACGATCAACGGTTTAACGGTTAGTTGACCATCTTACGATAAATTGTTTTGTTTCTATGTCACTAATGTTTTTATTTTTAAATAAAATATCAAGTAATGTTAACGAAAATTAATAAATAATAAGTAATATACTTCGCGGATAGTAAGATTTAAATTTGAAAATATCTAGTATCAATGTGACCAACCGCATGCTTTATATAAAAATAAAACTCTGAACTTTCAAATTACATATTTCCAATTTATTAATGTAAAAAATGCAAAATAGAAAAAATAGTATAAAAAACTCGTTTCATAAGGCCTTTTGCCGCACTCGCTCTCAAACTGATCTCGTGAGGCAAAATAGTGCCTTATGAAACTTGTTTTTTAATATACTATTATTAATTGCCAGTTTAATCATAACCTTAAATTATCACAATGACTATTGACTTATCGACGTAGTGTGACCAACTTAAAACTGAATCTGCTAAATGTTCCATGCTTCAATGATTTATTAAAGGACTCATTTTGAATGCTTTAATAGGTCTCTTAGCAACGTTAATTGCTCTTTTAAACAACTTGTCATATTTTCTTCAGATATTTCAAGGGAGATAATTCAAATGCTTTTTTTTAACTATCACAAACCAGGACAATACACCAAATGTAGGTTATATTTATAAAAAGACAGGAATTCTCATATGTTGGCTATGATCAAATCCCTAAAAAACAGTAGAATTGCAGCTAGCTTCCGATAAAAATAGAGCATGTTCTATTACTTGCAATGCAGGAAAAAATGTAATCAGCTGACGCAAATGGTTGGATTGCGCATGGGTGCAAAAAGAAATGCATGCAATGCAAATTGTAAACTGTAAAGTGGACTTTATAGACCAAAAACAATGCAAATGAATAATTCAAGGTTTATGTATATGAATGAAATGATAAAATATCCGTTGAAAGTAAATATTGCTTTCTACACTTTAGGACGTTAATTATGCGAATTTTTTAATTGAAAAAAATTCACCCTTAAGCAGGATTAGAACCAACGTCCATGGTTTTCCGGACCATTGCTCTGCTATTAAGCTATTAAGGACTGTGTTTCTGAATACTTCGGGAAGCCTTAAGTTACATTAAGGAAACATATGTTATTATTTTTGCCTGTAAACACGAATTTTTTCAATTAAGGAATTCAAATAATTAGCGTCGTAAAATGTAGACAGTAATACATTCATATTACTTCGCGAAAATGCAATTAATTTGCAAAAAGTGTCGACAGCAAACATTTCGGACAAGGTTTGACTTCCTCACCTATCCATGTAAATTCAAAATTCATATATTCTTCTTTATAGTGACGGTTATCCTTGATCCGGGTTTTACGTTTTTCTGGTTAGTAGATGACGAAGATGACCACCATTTTTGTTCTCTTTCGAATATTAGTATGTTCATCTCCACTCTCCTCAGATGTAGATGAGTTGTCTACGTCTCAGGCTTCCTTTTTTCTTATTACAAATCTGTTCTCAGCTCATCTGCAAACAAGTTCAATATCGAAAATAATCTAGAGTACAGTAAATAAGCATGGACGATATGCTTATTTACTGTTTAGTATATAAGCAAGTTTTCTTCTATCCTGGTAATGCACATACAATAATTAGTTTATTAATATAAATTTACCATGAAATTGTTTATACTGCTTATTATATGTAATAAAATTGAATCGCATCACGACAAATAAATTCTCTACATGATATAATGTTCAATCATGCAACTTATCTATTGTTTTCGTGTTTTACACTCGATGGAACAGACTGTGAGCCTTCGTGGAGTTAATAACAAAAAATAGATAATATTAATAACAATAATTGTTGCTAAATACAGTATTCGTAAAAATCTTGAGAGTCTTTTATTTAATACCATCTAAAATATGTTGGGTTTTGGAAAAATATTGTAATTTTAATATTTTATTTTAAGCTTTAATAAATTTTATTTCAAAACAAAAACATTGAAAAAACAAGCACAATCCACAATGTTAGTGTGGATGTTTAAAAATATTCTAAAAATCTCTAATTTTTCAGCCTTCACACTAGAATACTCCCTTAAACGAATCTAGAGGGGAAACTGCAGGCAAAAAGTAATTAATAGACAATGAATGAATTCATCAGAGAAAATATTCACATTTACGCACTGATAATTTGTACTATCTAAACTACACGGATCTAATAAATTGGTCAGGGACTGTATAATATTCTGGGAAAAATAATATTCTGCCAAGTTATTTAAGGTAAAAAAATTTCGTCCGCTGAAAAACATTAGATTAGTCTTATACGATCATGAAAATGGATGACGTCAACTTCGCAACATCTCTGTTCATGACGTGGAACTTTATTAAAAAGGAACCTTTATAAGATACGCTGTATTACAGTTCATGCCAAATACAGTATAAGCTATACGTATTTGTATTTTAATGGATTTAGAAAGTTATTTTATGAAATTCAATAAATAAAATATAACCAAATTGTATCTCATTATATATATGTATATATGATGAACCCCTCGCGTATGAGATTTAATAATTATTATAATATCATCTTACATGCAATGCAATTGTCGCTTAATTCATTACATTAAAATCCGCAACCTGACAACACCACATTTGCTGAAAAATGCAGACGCAACGTCTGCTTAACAAATTAAGCGACAATTACAAATAAGGTGAAATTCTTATATGCATGAAGTTCATCATATTTTGTATATATATCTACACGCAGTATAGAAATGAAAGTCATATCTGTCTCCGGATATCGTGTACTGATGATTTGTAACAACAATGAAATACTGGTATATATGTACATGTTTCGGAATAGATGTGGCTTTAACACATTTTCTTATATATATATACAAGGTGTGTATAAATTGTCGCAAAAGCTACACGTAGCGACATTCTTCGTTCGGTTCTGAATAAAAAATCTTAATGTTAAAATGTCGTATCATGCTTCGTAAATTCGTAAATGTCAAAATTTAACAGTAAAGATTTTGATTGAACTCACTTTGAAATACAAACTTATTGTTCTACAACGTTGCCAAATGTGTTTTTCGTGAAAGTACGTTAATGAATAAATGTTTAAAACAAGCTTTTATATCAAAAAGAAAACGATTACGAAATAATACTAGTAAAAATTTTTTCTTTAAACTAAATTGCATCTATCTCTATTAACAGATATCGAAGAGCAAAGGTTAGTTACGCAGTAAAAGTCTGAATTTCAAGAACCCCGTGAAAACAAACGAAGCTTGATACGACATTTTAACATTAAGATTTTTTATTCAGAACCAAACGAAGAACGTCGCTGCGTGTAGCTTTTGCGACAATTTATAGATACATTATATATATATATATATATATATATACACATACTTTTTTCTTGACCTTTGTATATAATAGAAGATTTTCTTATTCGGCGATTTAAGGTGTGTTTTATTTACACACAACCTTTAGCACGATCACCATTTCGATTTCGAAAACACACAGATAATCGGGAGAGAACAACACACAATGAAAAGGGAAATTAAGGAAATGATTAGTATTAAACAAGAAAAAAATTCAATTAACAACAGGAGTGACATCAAAAATCTAAGTAATATATATTATAATTTAATAATGTAAAGTAGCGCAATTTACCTTCATATAAAATCTAAATTTAAATATATAAAATTCAATAACGTAATGTAATTTTTACTAATTTGATGAAAGCCGTAACAACGTAACATAGATCCCTGACGGGCTGTTCGAATAGGTTCTCGTGGTTTTCCTTCTCATTTAAGGCAAATGCCGACAGCTTAACATTTTAAGCCGCATACATAATAATAACTCATGGCTTGCCATTCCTCCGTTCTTGTTGTCTAACTGTTTGAAAATGCCAAGGCATGATTTATTATTATTGAATTTGAATGTATCATTGAATAATATCATCCATGACAACTACAGGTATATTGTATGACATTAATATACTGTCATTTATATTTCAAATTTCTTTGAAAAAGGCATCATATGCCGAAACATATAAGATTGTTTTAAATATATACATTTTGAAGTAAAACCAGACCTTAAATCGCCAACTAATTGAATCTATATTTATATATATATATATATATATATATATATATATATATATATATATATTAATTTCTTACTACACTTGCGTAGAATTAGGGTGTCCTTTTGTAGAAAAACACTATTTTGGTTTCGTTACGTTTCGGTCTTGTATTTGTCCTCAGACCTGTTTTTATTTATTAAGAAGAAAAAAAGAAATGTAACAAACTTGCCAATATGTTGTCATTGTACAATATACAAAATAATACAAATCTGTATAAAAACAAATTTGTATCTGTATATGCATGGACACACAGTACGTATTTACCAGCTTTTGCTTCAACTACCAGACGCATGCGTTTCTGTGTAACCACTTTGTCAATGATAGGTTTACGAAGACAAAAGACTGTAGGTACACTTGCGGTCATGTAGCAAGTTTTGTCCTATCCGAAGACATCAGATAACCTCATGCCATCTGACGTACAATATTAATAAACTGTATCACAAGTACTTACATAACCTAAACTATATGGGCTTAACTGGGCTATATGGGCTTATATGGGCATAACTATATAGGTTATGTAAGTACTTGTGATACAGTTTATTAATATTGTACAATGACAACATATTGGCAAGTTTGTTTCATTTCTTTTTTTCTTCTTAATAAATAAAAACAGGTCTGAGGAAGGTCTAAATACAAGACCAAAACGTCACGAAACCAAAATAGTGTTTTTCTACAAAAGGACACCCTAATTCTACACAAGGGTAGTAAGAAATTAATATATAGTGCTATTCACCATCAACATACACGTTGAATTCCACCATACATATATATATATAACAAAAGTGTCAAAAATTTTGGCTCGATTTTCCAAGTATACGAGAATAAATCGCGTTTGGTATACGGAAGAAATTGTAAATTTGCAGTCAATCCTCAATCTCTCAAATTCGTTGTAGTAAGATGGAATTTTTGTAGTCTTCCATCGTCGCCTGTATTAGAGTTTCGATTTTGAGATTATAGTAGTAGCAAACTACGGTGGATAAGAAGCTCTTTTTCTTGAAGTAACTGGCACTGACTTAGAATATATTATATTTAGTGAAGAATATAAACTGAAAGTGGCAATATTCACATCACATAACTACTTAGGAAAGTTTAATCAGTAAGCAGAAGGTCATAATATAAGTGAATCTCTCTGCGAGCGTAGGAGTCTGCAGCCATCGAAATCAGAAATTTTGGAAAACTAATTTTAAATAAAAGTTGAATGAACAAAAGTTCATCATGATATAGATCAACAGGCACAAATTGCAGTATTTCACGTTCGATTAAGATTTGACAGTCTATATTGCAAAGAATTAGGCCCAAGAAGCGATTATCACAATTACAGATATTATTAAATTGTTTTAAACTTAAAGTGTCGTAAAATGATTTGAAATTTTCGTTTTAGAACATAGTGCATCACTGCTACTAAAGTGTGGCAGATTAAAGTCGCCTACCATGAGAACTGGTTTGTTGATATCGATAATCCCAAGCGCCCCAAAGAATACCTCAAAAGCATTAGGTGCAACATCCGGTGGCATATACAGTGCCGTATTATAAAAATTATATGACCCTAATTTGTAATTGCATATTACAGCGTCAATTAAAGAAACAGATGATCTTAAAGAGCTAATATCCAAAATAGAATATTTTATTTTGTTCGTTAGTGAACAAAATAATGGCTTTTAAACAGGTATCTACATGCAATTAAATTTTTAAAAAGGTTTCTATCGAGGCGAAATATACATACGAGTAAGACCCATAGTGACACACCAACCAGAATGAAATGTAAATATTGGAGAAACAGAATAAACAGAAAAAATCCGGAAGCGTGCTCATGATATTTCAGTAAAGTTTGACGCACATTTTAAAAGTAAATATTTGTTATAATTAAAAAAAGTGTTGTTTCATGTTTGTACGTGTTTGTACAAATAAGTAGTCAAAGCATATGCTTGTAATATCTTTGTATTAACCCCAAGATGCACAGACCGGACTTATTAGGTCCGGAGTAATATTCGATTGCTTATAATTTGTATTAAATTTTCTTAAATTAATTCAGCACTCTGGTGAAGTCTAAATAGGTTTTCATTCAATTATTTCTCAGGTTAAATAATTTTTATTTATTTTTGTTTTAAATTAGAAAATAACTTTATCATCACTATCTGGCATTGACTTAAACAAGCAATTTTTTTGTGTTAACACGTCTCAGCTTGTTATTGCTGACGTGTGTTGTCAAACAATTTGAAGTGAACGAATCTGCATGTCTATGCAAGTTGAAATCTGGATTATTACAGAACGTATAAATACCCGTACAGCATAATTTGTTATTTAGTTGAATTGCAAGCTGCGTTGAGTAAAGTTGTAGTAAAAAAGCAATGTTGGCATGGAAAATGTGTGTAAAATGTGTAAAGTTTGTTGATCCGAAGTTCGGAGTGAGTGCGATGATTGACCTTCTGTAGAAAGTGATGCTTCAGAAGCAAAAAATAATGAGATCATAGACAGTAATTTCGAGGCTTATTGTGACTAGTTTTCTGGATCCAGTAGTGATGACGACGGCGATAACACTGAATTCATGAATTTTATTCATTTTGTGGATTACATATTTATGCTGGAACTGACAGAAACTGGAATGTTCTTGTAAGGCAAATTTTTCTTATGAATTTGGTAATCCCATACATCAAGTCAATATTTCGATTTGTATAAATACAAAGATTTATTAGATTTGACGATAAAAGCACTCGAAATACCCGTTTAGAAACCGACAAGTTAGCACTGGTATCTTACATTCGGGATCTGTTTATTTAAAATGCAAAACATGCATCATACCGGATACCAATGTAACGATAGATGAACAACTTGTTGGCTCAGAATCGAATACCGATTCGTTCAGTATATTCCAAATAAAAATATGGCTTGAAAATATTTTAGATGTGCGAATCCAAATCTGGCTTTCCTTTTGGTGGTTTAGTTCACGTTGGTCGCCAACGTAGGGAACCTACACATAATAATCTGGGATTTGATATAGTGCACACTTTAGTACGTAGTATCATAATTCTGAATTGAATCTGACCTTCTTATATTACAGTAATACCCCGCTTTACGCGAGGGATACTTTCCGCAAAAAATCGCGTTAAGTGAAATTCGCGTATATCGGGGTTTACGATTACACATTAATTAATACAAAAAAATACAAATCATTTGAATCAATCACTTTAATTCTAAGAACATTTTATGCAGTATTACATGTTTTTCTTTACGGAAAAATACATCTATTGACTTTTGGGTAGCGTTTCTTTTACGTTCTTGTAAAATACGTTCATAACACCCAACGCTGTTTTTAATTGTTTGACACACGCTCAAAAGACGGTCATCATCACTGTCTATGCTCTGCAATATGTCCAAAATTGAATAAATTTTTGAAAGAGCATTTTGTATTCCGCTTGAAGATAAGACTCTCTCTTCTACTTGTTCTTCCTCATCGTTGATGGGATTATTCTGTAACTCGATCAGATATTAATTGCTGAGAGGTTCGTCGTGCGTTGCTACAAGTTGTTCGATATCTTCTACCGCGACATCTTCAAGTGCAGACCCCTCAATCATTGCAGCAATGTTTTCGAACACTCTCGCATAGACTGTCTTCCTTCCCCGTCAGTTTCATGAATTAGTTGGCTAAAAGTGGGGCGATGGTAATAAGATTTTGCAAAGAAATTGGTGATACTCTAATTTGGCAAGAAGTTCGACTAACCCTAACAAGTATCGTAGCATTGTGGAGTGTATGAAAAAATTAATTGATACCTCGGATCCACCTACAGCTCAAACAAATGAAACGATCAAGAGAAAAAGATGCTCAGTGTGTTATTCAAAAATAGATCGCAAAAGCAAAATAGTATGTGGTGAATTGCAAAAATAATATATTTTATGAACACAGTATAAGAATACGTACTACTTATTAATCTAATTTTTGTTGTGTAATGATCAGAGAGCAGACTGAAGCGATTGAATGACCAATTGCCCCGATAAAACGTTGTGGCGGTATAAGATATAGTATGCATGTTATAATAGCCCCATTATTTGCTTGCTCGATTGCATTCGTCGAGCAGACGCTATTTCCGTCGTTATGAATAGTACATTGTGTGTATTCCTTCATAAATTTAATTTAACAGCCGCGTGTAAGAAGGAATATACATTTATATATTATTTGGATGACTTCGTTGAAATAATCGCTTAAAAAATTATATCCGCTAATTTCCAATGTGTATTCTCGTGTTTACATTCTGTTATACATGCATATACATACTTGTATTTATTGTTCTTGAGTTAGTATATTTTCTATTCTTTCCAGTAAGAGATTGTTTCTGGTTTCGTTTCTTTCAGTGTTATTTGGTTACAACGTTTAATATTTAAAAAAAATCGTTTTATATTGTATTGTATATTTATCGTTTAATGTTTTATAAATATTAAGTTTAAATTACTACCTTATTTTTGAAGTAGTTTTCGTTTCTTCTTTTTAGTCTATTTCTTTCTGTTCTTAGTATTTCTCTTTATTTTCATTAACTATGGAGAATTCTCTTAGGGCAACCATGGTAGGATGGATTAGAGGCCATACATATTGGTTGCGTATTCGTAATGATACCGAGATATATTGCAATGCCTTTTCATTAAGTTTAAGGCGTCTACAAAAGTGTAATGTGCATAGACATGTTTCTTCGAAAACTCATCAAGATAATATATGACCATCTGCACCTGATACTTTTAACGAATAACTTTGTGATGCTTTTATGTCGGTCAATATCCCATTCAAAAAGTTTAACAATTCAGTCCTCAAGAGGTTTCTTACAAAATATACTGATCGTCATGTACCAGATGAATCTACTTTACATTAATACCACTTACGAAAATGTTATTTGAGAACCATTTAAAAAATACGAACCAACCTATCTGGTCATTATCTTTGGGTAAGTGCAGACGAAACAACGGATGTAATGGGACGATATGTGTTAAATGTAGTTGTTGGTATTCTTCATCCGACAACTTCATACCAAAAATACTTAATTGCAACTAAAATATTGCCAGTCGTAAATGGTGAAACAGTTGCAGAAGTAATTGATCAATGTATGCATAATATTCTGTCATCGGATATCAACTATATAGACAAGATGCTATTATTTTTGACTGATGCGTTAAAAACAGGGAAGTTATTAAAGCAATCTTATCGCAATATGCTACACGTTACCTGTGCAGCACATACACTACACAGAGTATGTGAGTACATCAGGGGTCATTTTCCAAATGTAGATAAGTTAGTTTCATCATTTAAAAAGATATTTTTGAAAGCTGAGACAAAAAGTTGATGCCATATTTAGCAGAAATCTAGATTTGAATATATTATATCAATTCTGCACAGAGCCGATTGAAAAATCTATGCATTACAAGTATGGTGCACTTTTGCAACATTTTAATCACGCACCCATCACCAGTTGTGATGTGGAACGAACATTTTCTATTTTTAAAGACATTTAACATCTAAAAGAACTAATTTAACACAGGAACACCTAGAACAAACTTTAGTTGTTCATAGTAATGTTTTACACTTTCAATGTTTCACAGCAAATACATTGTTTTGAGTTTTGTTCTTTGTAAATTATTTTTATTCAAAATTCGATACGCAATTCGCTTGTCAGCATTACTTTTGTTTCAGCAGTAGTTGCCGCCGGTTACCAAACCGTTTATTACATTCGCTCTGTTGTGCATTGACACATACATATTAACTGCATATTGCAGTGAATTGTGATGTTAATTGCTTATTTACTTTCAATTCACACTGTAAAATAGATTCCCTGCTATGCTCAGTCTGGTGCGCCTTCGTAGAGCTCCTTGATCGTCAGAGTTTATCCGGATGGATATGTGTAATAAAATTAAAAGAATAGGTGTAAGATAATTAAACAAACATTTCCCCCCTTATATTTTTATTAAAAAAAAATAAAAAAAAACTCAACTTTACAAAGTGTAAAGTTATTTTGAAACATATATCAACTTGAGGAAAAACTTTGATGCTATATTAAAGCAAAAGTTGTAAAAACCTCAAAATAATTGACCGCGAGCAAAAATTTTTAAATTAAATATAAACAAAATTTATCAGATGTCAACAATTACGTTAACCCAACAAATCAAACGTCAAAATAGAAAATTATCTATTTTCGCACGCAACCAAAAATTGAATCATGCGCAACACATACATGAAGCAAATAAGTTTTCCCGCCTACTAACGTACTACAATAATTTTATATGAACAAAAACCACTCTCAAAAAAAAAGAACAATCTGACAACTTTTCTTGATATTTTCTCTGATTACAACAGTTTTACAAATCTAAAATTACTGAATTATTGAGCTCTTCTATATACTTAAATTATGTTAAGAAAAATATACATACATTAATTAATTAATGTATCCAATTCACTAAAATGAGAGATTTTTTCCTCAGATAGGTCTATTAAATTAAATAAAATTTACAAGTTTAAAGACTCGTAAACACCCGAGAATTAACTTAACACATCAAAACACCAATCAAACCACAAACCGACTTTATCCAAAATTTAAATTGAATAAAATTAAGTTTTATCCAATTGCAAATAAAACACGACCTATCTGTACAAAAACTACCAAATCTCTAAAAGCATGAAGATCCTGGAAACAGCATGATACCCCTACCTAACATAAATATAAATCAAAACAGCTACAATATATATATTTATATATTATTATAACTTTTAAATTGGCGCGAACTGCAAACATTCCACAGACCCGTACATTCTACAGTTGTGGACAAAAATACACATTACAATAAATTTTTATATAAAATATCAAATCTTTATAATTATCCTTCTGAAATAAAATGTACACAAATATATTGTCTTTTATAGTTTCTTTACTTTCTTCGGGGAAAAATCCACGACAATATGTAGGTATGTGCCAATTATGAAGCTCGCCACACGTATCAAATTGTTCGAAACTCACGGATCGCATACAGAAACAAACCTATTGCGAATAAAGGACAGACGCCTATGGGCCATGAATTATCAATCGCTCGAGTCCGCTATCTGGTAATAACTATGTTTTTTATGAAATGATCCCTTGTATGTATTTTAATAAATTTGTGTTGCAGCATTTTATAATGAGTTTTAATATGTGGGCTTGTGACGCCCGGATTATGTAAAAGTGGATGTACCAGATATACATCCTAGTGTTAACTAATGTGAGATTTAAAAATGCGAAAAACAAAATTTTCCCCGAAGTGTTGAAAACCCTATTGATACCATACAACCTTTCGTGCTTCAAATATTTCTCTTATCTTTTGGCTTTCCCGGTAAATTTTGTATTTTTAACGTAGAATAACCTCACGTTTAAAAGGACCTTTGTGCGTTCGTTCCAGGTTAATGTAACATTGCTTTCAATTCGTATTGGTAAAGGTTTTCTTGATATGCGATCGGCACTTTTATGTATTATGGACTAGACGTTCTTCTACAGTCGCCATCAATCCTCGACTTCCGTTGACAGAAAATCGGACCCACTTCTCACATCGAATTACACAGGCCGCCTACAAAAAAGACCTGGTTTTGACACAAATATTATGCCAGCGGGTCCCTTTTTTATGAACTTTATAAGAGAATAAAAAAATAAAAAGCGGTTCGTTGAAATGAGATTTTCCACGTTTAATTAAATTTTCATATTTCTAATGTCAAAGTTGTTCCTCCGAGTTCAATGAAATAAAATCTAATGAATCTATTGAGGTGAAGAGTTTGAAAGTTGACTTTACGGATATCATGAATTAGAAAAGATTGTGTGGTCAGGAGAGCTAAATAAAGAAAACTCAAATTATGTTTTCAGAGTTATGCGTTTGCTTATTATAAATTAAAAGCTAAGCGGTTTTAATGAACTTGTAAAGTAGGGGTTTTCTGCAGAATTCGTGTTACCTGCTATTATAACTTTTTCAAGAAATTTTGGAAATTAATTGAATTAATTTATTATCGATACTACCAAATACGAGGTTAAAGTTGCTAATTTACTTTAAAAACTTTTTGTTCGTTAAGAAAGCTTATATAGTTTAAATCTTTTCTATTTTGATTATGAGGTATAGTGAAAATATTTAGAGAATAGCACATACGTCATAATGTGCTATGAACATATTATGGTTGGGCGAGTCCATTATATCCCATCTCATCCAGTTTAGGGGTGTTTGTATAAGAGTTGCGTGCCGATTACGGTTAAGTTATATTTGGGTTTATGTTTCATTGTTGCTTCTTTGAATTTAGTAAATTATTGTTATTTAAATAATAATAATAAAAAATAAAATAATTTGTTACTTTTTTATACCACATATATAGAAGATGTTCCGTATTGTTATGTTCAAATTTTAGGAGTGTAAAGTAGACTCATTTCAAGTAACAAAAACGCAAAACTTGTATATCCATTTTTATTTGTTTCAAGGTTACACATCTATGAATGTGATTGTCAGATCATGAAAAAAAATGTAATCCTAAAGTCAATACAAACTCATTTTATTTAAAAAAGTTATACGATTCAATAACAGGCCTGTGATTGTTAACGTCGCATAATAAAATATTATCTTAAAATAAATAAACACGTGTCGTAGTGCATACAGTGATTTCTTGGTGATCTACAAAAAAGAGTACTGGAAATTGATTTATGACAAAGAAGGTTCTTATTTACTTCGTAAGTGCTGTACCATGAATATCATACAACAAACAAATGTTCAGATAACTGTTAACGTTGCATTTTTTAATAAAGGTTTATATTACGTTTCAGTTCATACAACAGCTTATTAGTGAGTGGACACTTTTTTTATTCAAAATGCCTTACCGATTTTCTTCTCAAGAGTATGCGGAGATGCATTTTGTTGTATATGTTGGTTGTATATGTTGTTGGTGTATGGCTACTGTAACGGTAGTGCACGTCAAGCAGTTATTGAATACCGACATCGGTTTCCCGATCGGCGCATTCCTCATTACAGAACGTTTCTGGAAGTACACAGACAATTTCGGGAATGCGGAATGCGTGATTATCTTTTCGACCGAGGAGTAAATTTGCCAGCAGACTTAGAGGAAGAAGCAGTAGCTATTGTTATGTGGTAACCAAATCGAGTCATGTATTGTACTACTTATCTTAGTCAAGGTACGACCCCGGTCTTGTTTCTATTGTATATAAAACACGACCTCGGTACGTCCTACAGCTTCGATATGTGTTATACTCTTTCACCACGTTGTTGATATTATACTAAGGCCACTAGTCTGAATGAGGGCACTCTGCAGTATATAACAAGATCCATCAGATCTCAAGGGACAGTGAGATACACAGTAAGATATGCAGTAAGACACAGTAAGTCATAGAGAGTGTAATATAGAAACCTCCTTAAGACTAGTGTCTATTTGTTAATGTACATACTGTTATTTGTTAATTCGTTATAATGTGTTAACTAATTATATGATGTTATCCAAACGTTGCCAGTCTATTATTTAATATATCGGCGAATCTGCGTACAACGCGGCGATGTGCCCCTTCAGGGACCGGGTCACATCACATGGCGATCCTGCCAGCCACTTAAGGCTGAATAAAGCAAGTGGAAACTGGAACGAATCACCCGGAAATATGGCAAACCAATAAGATAGAATGGAAACCAGGCGACGGAAAAAAGCAAGCGGCTTCCGTCCGCTCACAGGTCAGCCCCAGCCACTCTCTAACTTCATCAGAAGATTCCAGGTATTTTTTTTAGTAAAGACAATTATAGTGTGTAAAAGTGATTGAGCAATGCATAGACTCTTTATATATGTGTATATTTCAATAATTTAAAATGTTTCTTTGTATTGTAAGAAATAATATTAGTTTGCATAAAATGTGCAACAATTTCTGCTTACGCCAACGAAATGTAAAGAGCGTAGTACCGTTATTTTTTTTAAAGGTCAAGTTTGTTTAAAATTGATATACTGTATAATGCAATTATAAAACTTTGCATTATGGGCGATAAATTCACTTCAAAAACCTGTCGCAAGTTTGTTATTCAATGTACACGAGAATCTAGAATTTTATACATCTTTTTTTTTAAGGAAAGCCGCCTATGTTATATTTTCATAAATTCATTTACGTTTAATGCATACATACAATAAAATGCATACGTTTTATTTTTTAAATAGGCGCCACACAACAAGTGTAGTATTTCAAATTGTTTATCCAAGCAAGTGTATAAACAATAACATGTGTATTTAAACAGTTGAATCAATAAACATCGAAGTAAAATACGTACAAAATTAATATAGACAACGGCAAGGCCAAGTTCGTTTAAAATGCACATCATTTATTTATAAATGTTTACACTCCGTGACATTGAACGAAAGTATGTCTTAACGCATTCGTAAAGTTTGCAAAATAAAGAGAATTCCGATTAATATACGAGGAGCATGATTTAATTATTATATACAAGAATTCCAAAATTTTTGTTGCAAACGCCTTATCACTAATAGAGGTTGATTCCAATGATGTAAAGGTTAGTAACGGGACGACCGATAGCATCCTTATCACGTCAAGGGTCCAATCGACGGCAGAGACCTATCGATCGTACCATTACGAAACCGACAACAGCTACAGATTCCGCCAACTCCAGGACTGATCATCTTAGGGTTATGGAACTATCAAAAAGGAAATCAGCCGAATCACAAGAATTTCAAGTGACGAAAAAGGCAAAAACCTCAATTCGCTCCAGAGTCGTAATGAAGCAAGCATGCACTTCAAGGAAATGGTCCTATACGACGAAAACGCTCTCACAATTTTTTTTTAAAGAGAATGCAGTTTTACCAAAAATGTGTATTGTTAACTGCTCTCCAGAATTTCTGCATTGAAGATAAGGGGAATGAGTTATAAGGGAACCAGCAGAACATGCGTCCTTAACTATCCTCAAAATGGCTTCGCAGAACATGACATACACGAAATATGTGTTGTCCAGGATAATCCACGAATCAGTGATTTCCTAAAACAATTTTTTTGCCATAGAGCAAAAGAAAGAGAGAGAGTTGAATTATTTTAAAATAAATATGATAAAAAGGAGCACAAAAAATAAGACAAACAATCAAGCACAAAGAATTGAAGACAAACAATCAAGCAAACATGAAGAATTCAAGACAAAGAATCGAATGCTAAAAATTAAGGAAAGACAAAAATTGCAAACTACGAAATAAGTCAACTATTCCAAATTACTACTACATGTTATGGAGAAAAAATTTAAGCAAACAAACTTGAGACAGTGTACGACCGCCCATTTACCATTTAATGTTTTTCTTTTACGATCTACTACTTACCTTTTACTATTTAGCATTTAAAATTTACTATTTACCATTTACAAATTTAAAATTTACATTTTACGTTTTACTATTTACTTTTACAATTTACAATTTAAAAGTCACTATTTACATTTATCATGTACTATTTGTAATAATTTTAAGTAACTCTTATAAAACTCTTGTTTAAAACAACGAATAATTTGTAATGTAATGTATAATAATTTTAAGTAACTCTTATAAAACTCTTGTTTAAAACAAATAATAATTTCAGAAAGATGTCAAATATTTAGATAATAAGTAAATATATCCCATTAATGTGAATTATATCTGCACTTAATATATAAGAAAATATAATTAGATATAGAGATATTTAGCAAAAGAAAAGTAAAAACGGGTTACACCCCCCTTTTCTTTTCTTTCTCGCCGGGTGGAAGGTGTGATAACCAAATCGAGTCATGTATTGTACTACTTATCTTAGTCAAGGTACGAGCCCGGTCTTGTTTCTATTGTATATAAAACACGACCTCGGTACGTCCTACAGCCTCGATATGTGTTATACTCTTTCACCACGTTGTTGATATTATACTAAGGCCACTAGTCTGAATGAGGGCACTCTGCAGTATATAACAAGATCCATCAGATCTCAAGAGACAGTGAGATACACAGTAAGATATGCAGTAAGACACAGTAAGTCATAGAGAGTGTAATATAGAAACCTCCTTAAGACTAGTGTCTATTTGTTAATGTACATACTGTTATTTGTTAATTCGTTATAATGTGTTAACTAATTATATGATGTTATCCAAACGTTGCCAGTCTATTATTTAATATATCGGCGAATCTGCGTACAATGCGGCGATGTGCCCCTTCAGGACCGGGTCACATCACATGGCGATCCTGCAAACGTTAGACATCACGTCTGACATCATAGTTACAAGGGACCCAACTCTCAGTGTACGTCGAATCACTAGACAACTAGGAGTGCCACGAACAGCAGTTTGGCGAATTTTAAAACGTGAGGACTTATATCCATATCACTATCGCAGGGGACACAGTTTGCTTGAGGCAGACCGCTATGCTTGTCTAGTTTATTCTACTTGGATATTAAAACAGTCACGGCTTCATTTTAATTTCTGCAGAACAATCCTCTGGACAGATGAATCTACGTTCACGAAAAGTGGTGTTACAAATCTGAAAAACCTGTACAGGTGGTCATCAGAAAATCCCAAAGCTATACGCCCATCTAAATTTCAACATGCATTTTCTATTAACGTTTGGGCGGCCCTAATCGATGACTTGTTGATTGGTCCTGTCGTTCTTCCTGGAAGGTTAAATGCGGACAATTACCTTCAATTTTTTATTTATGAAATGCCAGGTCTTTTAGAGGATGTCCCACTGAATGTTCGACGAGACATGAGGTTTCACATGGATGGGGCACCACCACATTTCGGAATTGTTGCCCAAAATTGGGTTAACGTCAATTATCTAAGATGGATTGGTCGAGGTGGTCCTGTTGATCTTAATCTCCTTGACTTTTATTTATGGGGGTACATAAAAAATTTAGTCTAGGCGCAAGTTTCGAACACAAGAGAAGAGTTGTTGGATCGTATTCACCTGGCTGCCGAGCAAATCCGACAAAACAAGTATGAAATTCGGATAAGTACTTCTTCTGTTGGCTTATGGGCACAAGCCTGCATTCAGCAAGGAGGTGGACATTTCGAAAATATTATTAATTGATCTTTTTTAAATAAAATCAGTTTTTATTGACCTTAGGATTACATTTGATTAATGATCTGACAATCACATTCATATGAAACAAATAAAAATGGATATACAAGTTTTGCGTTTTTGTTACTGGAAATGAAGTCTACTTTCCACTCCTAAAATTTGAACATAACGATACGGGACACTTGTATATACTGGTATTAACATACATGTATTACACTGTTATTGTTTTTTTTTTGCATATCTATTGTAGTATTACTTGGCAAAAATAAAATTTTCTAAATAATTTTATCTTACAGATACTAACATGTATTAATTATAACAATATACTCTCTAGACAACATGAAATATTTATATGTATCTTTATTGTAGCTACGAATAAGCCAATATCTATTTCAAAATATAATAATTCTGATTTGATAAATGTAAAATAAACTTTAACTGCTACACTGAATTCAAAATAATTCTCCAAACTAAGAAGTTTTATGAAGCTAAAAATTTATTGAGTTAATTTTATTTAATTAAATTATACTAGCAGCAATATTCATAACGAGGAAATTTACAAAAGAATATAAATGAATGGAACCAAACATTGAAAAAATACAACATGAAAGTCAATACGAAGAAGACAAATGTAATGATGATATCGTCAGGAGTAGAAGAACAAATAAAGATATATATTGAAGATGAAAGAATAAAACAAATGTCACAATACAAATATCTAAGAGTAACGATTAAACGAAATGGAAATCAAGAAATTGACATTAATGAACGAATAGGAAAGGCGGCTAAACTATACCATGCCATGAGATAGACATTGATAAATAAGAAGGAAATATCTACCAAAACCAAGATGACTGTATTCAAGACAATATACAGACCTATTCTAGTTTACGGAAGTGAAACATGGGCACTCACAAACAGGCTAAGAAGTAAAGTGCAGGCTAGTGAAATGAAATATCTAAGAGGGGTTAAAGGAATAACACGCAGGGACAGGATAAGAAATGTTGATGTAAGAGCAGAATTGCAAGTAGAATCCATTTCAGAGTACATCGAAAGAAAACAGCTAAGATGGTGTGGCCATTTACACCGGATGGAAGAAAGCAGACCAGCAAGGAAGATATTGGAAGCCAGAGTTAGAATTAAACGAAGACCTGGAAGACCGAGAGAAACATACGAAAATATAGTAGCGAAAGCAATACAAAGAAGAGGACAGACGGTAGCCAATGCGAGGAATATGGCGAAGAACAGAAAACAGTGGAAAGACTTTGTAAATATAAAATAGAGTATAGTAACAACTTCCCCTACACCGCAAGGTAAAAAAGGGGTTAATGATTATATATATATATATATATATATATATATATATATATATAAATAATAATTTGCTTCCCCAATATCAATTAAATTCTGTAGTTTTATGAAAAAACATAATTTTCACAATTCTAAAGATTTTCAAAAATCAGCCCTAATACATTTGCCCTCGAAATCACCTACGCCCCTGGCACTTTTTGTTCGTGCAGCTTTGTGATGACGTATGTGCTATTGTTTTCTTCTAAATGTTTTCACTCTACAAGATGTGTAAATTAAGTAACGAGATTGATTTTTTTCAAATGTTCTTATTCGAATAGAAATACAATTCAATAATGTCTCCCTCAAGAGATAATAACGGGTGTAACGAAAGTTTTCGGACTATTTCGAATGAAAAATTTTACACCTTGGGAAAAGTCTTTCTTTGGAGACTGTGGTTAAGCAAAAACTCAAAAAAAGGTATAAAACCTCTTACCTCAATTAATAATCGTATCCTAAATGTGTATTTCAACAACTAAGTTGTCATCATCAGTAGGTAAAACAACTAATCAATGTGTCACACTTGGGGCACAGTAAAGTTAACAGATATAATAACGCAACAACTTTACACGGCGTCCACGTATACACTGACTTTAAAATAAAAATATACCTACTAAAAATTACGACAATTTACTTCACTTAAGAAAAACGGCAATCACATGTGTTTATTCTCCATTTGCACGCAAAAGAACCTTTCTAGCTCTTTTCTAAGAATGAAAAAAGACAACTGTATGTGATGGGACCGTTCTCTGCTTTAATCGTATTATATTTGTTTTTAACGATATGAGTGCTTTCATATGCGTCAAGATCTAGGCGATTATTGATGGCTTTGACAAGTTTTAACCCTTTAATCGACATATTGTGATCTGTGTTTAATGAATGATTGGCCACGTTAGATTTTTCTGGTCTATTGAATTTAATATGTGATATGTGTTATTTATCGTTTCATTTGGCATATATATTTGAAATTACAATCATCGCAATAAATTTCGTATATACCTGATTTAAAATTCAAATTAACTTTATCTTTGGTATTACCTAGGAGACTTATGATGGTATTTTCGAACCGAAAGGCAACTTGGATTCAAATCGTAGTTTTCAACATAAGACGGCTTCTTTTAATTTCTTAGTCAATCGAACAGGTGCGAGAATTGAGTTGTTTATGTCAAGGTTGAGATGAAACTTTTTCTGAAAGAAAAAAGTCATAGTCACTGTCCTTTAGGACAAGAGAGGCTACTTAATTGCAGACTTTATAGAACGAGGGGCCACAATAAACACTGATTCCTACTGCGAAACTTCAAAGCTGCTCGGAACAGCTATTCAGAACAAGCGGCGTGGATTATTAAGTTAAGGCGTCGATTTTCTTCATGACAACGCCCGCCCGCACACGGTAGGACTACTTGACAATTTTAAGTGGGATGTGTTTGAGCATCCTCCTGATAGCCCTGATTTGACATAGCATGTAGGAATGGCTTGGAAGCCAACGGTTTGAGAGCGACTAAGAGCTGCAGGACAGTGTCACAGTTTGACTTAATTCACAGGCAACAGAGTTCTATAAAGAGGGTATTAAAAAGCTGGTTAATTGCCATGACAAATATATCAATATTATTGGCCACTATGTAGATAAATAGCTGAAAGTAGTTGCTTTAAGTTGTATGTAATAAAAATCTTTTCATCTATTGGTGTCTTTTTAAATAACTAAACGAAGCTTACTTTACGAATCGCCACCGTAACTTCAATAAAATAGTAATATACACTACCACCAGCCCCCTCAAAATACTTCTTCTCGTTTCGAATACAGATATCTAATCGTTCTTGCCACTTTATAAAATAATTCTAGAAATTGTTCTTGGTGAATGACTTTAGTTGCGTTACGTAACAATTATTCCTAAGCAATTAAAAACATTTGCTTATCAAGTTTATTTTCACTTTGGAAAAGAATCAGACGTTGACGTCTGCTCGCTTTAATAAGGTGAATGATTTGTTAGAAATTTCCATACTATAGGAAATACTGAAGCACGCATATAAAAAGATACTTAAACGTTAAATGAAAAACTTAAAAATAATAATTTACGAACTGTTACAATTGTCAAGTTTTAAATTAAAAGTTACATTGCATTATAATTCTAAAAAGTAAAATTTGTGAGTACGCTCGACAACAGTGGGTGCAGGTCAGATCGAAATGACCCAGAAAAAAAATGTGCTCAATGCTTTATAGAATTTCCGGTTCTCTGACCACCGGCTTTACTATCTAGCTCTCAACAGACGTCTACAAATTGACTGAATTTGGATATGATCATTCGATACTTAAAATAAAGTGATTTTTATAAAGTTTCTAACACGATCGTACAAAACCAGCTAATAGCGTTTAATGCTTAACGGGTGTAATTTTAATTACAATTACATGTTGACGGTGTTTATTAGTTAATCAATTAATCGTTTCTCACAAGGAAAATAGAGGGGGCCTAAACTCGTCCCCGAGCAGGGACTATCTAATGTCTGCTACATTGTTTTAATCTCTTATCCTAAGAGATTAAGAAATTTATACTTTCTTGGAAATATAAATACAAAGTTGTCCTGCCTATTAAATACAAACTAAATTCAAATTTGTCTAAATTTAAAATTTACCCAAATCTGCCATATATACTATATACTTATAATTCATCAGTCTGAAATAACATTCCTGGCTAAGAAGTGCTTTTTATTTGTGAGAAAGCATCGTCAGTTTGAGTGAACGTGAAAATCAAGTGCTGATTGTAGACTCTGTAAAATTTACAAAACACAAATCCTTAAAAAGTGGTGAAATATGTTGGCGATGTTCGAATCGCTCTTGTAAGGTAAAAGTTTATACTATGGGTGCAGAAAATTTAATTGGGCCGAATGAAATAGAACATAATCATGAAAAGAATCTGAAGAAACTGAACAGACAGATTAGTAAGTGCTAGTATTAAACGTAAAGCAACCGTTGACATTTGTGAGAAGCATTCAAAAATAATACATTCAGCTCTAAAAGAAAATACTGGTCATTTCAGTACAATCACCGTTCAAGATATTAATTACATCCACAACATTCTGTATAATAACAGAAGAAAATCTCTACCGCCTTTACCGAAAAATAGGGCAGAAGTTATTAAATGTGTTACAACATTGAATATTACGTCACTGAAAAAAGAATGTTGTCTTTATCATCAACAAAGTTGAAGAAATTGTCGTATTCGCGTGCCTAACAAATGTGTCTGTTTTATGCAATGGTGAAAAAGTATATGTCGCCGGTACATTCAGTTACTGACCCGATCATTGTCTGCAGTTATTTATACTGCATATATTACAAAATAAGTATTATATCACACTAGCATTTACTTACTGCCGAATAAAAAGGAGTATTCTTACAAAACACTTTTAACCTGTTGGGAAAAGTGTCATAGTTTGGGTATAAATCTGAACCCAAAAGTCATCGTAGCGGATTTTGAAATTGCAATCAACAATGCCATAAAAGCGGAGTTTTCAGATTTCAAAGTTATAAATAGTTAATTGACGAAGGAGATACTTGTTGAAACTTCATTATAACGCTAAGAAATAAGTAATTAAACTTCTAGTTTCAAAAATTCTTTTATTGTAAATACCACTACAATATTGTTTCGCCATACAATGGCTTCAGTATTTCATTCACCTGATGAAGCCATTGTATGGCGAAACAATATTTTAGTGGTATTTACAATAAAAGAATTTTTGAAACTAGAAGTTTAATTAATACAAAGGTATTTTTAATAATATAAAATATTATTAAAAATCTGGTGTGAAGAACACAAATACAGGTTCACTATTAATATTTTTGTGAACAAAATATTAATAGTGAACCTGTATTTGTGTTCTTCACACCAGATTTTTAATAATATTTTATATTATTAAAAATACCTTTGTATTATACAAAACTGGTGGGGTTTACCTACTCATGTATGTTTCAATTATTCTGAGAAGTTTAATTACTTATTTCTTAGCGTTCAAAGTTATAGGTTGCAGATTCTATTTAGCGCAAGCATGGTTACGCAAAATTCAAAATCTTGGCCTTCTTCCTTATTATAAGAACGAAACCTGTGAAATTGGAAAGTGGCTGCGCTATATATTTGGTTTACCATTTTTAAATCCATCGGAAGTAGGCGATTATTATGCTTTTGATTTTTCGGAAATACAACCTCAAGAAGAACGTTTATCACGCTTTTCCGATTATTTGATTGACAATTATATTTCAGAAGAAGCCGTTTTTCCACCTAGTTTGTGCGATAGCATAGAAAGAAGCACAAACGCTTGCGAATCTTTCCACGCTAAATTTATTTTACGCATCCATCAATTTTTCATTTTATTGAAATTTTGAAGCAGTTTCAAACAGAGACTTCTACAAAAATTCAAAGTTTATCTGAATGTGCAATAATACGAGATCCAGTCGTGGGTAGAGGTAAGCAGTGCGTTACTAGAAAAAACGATGAGTATAAAAATGGATCTGTTTCGAGATTTGATTTTGTTAAATGTATAGCTTATTTTTATAAACTTTAAATGTAAATGTTAATTAGTGCTTATTAGTGCTTGTATAAAACACAAGCAGGCATATCTATTTCATTCTTAATTAATAAAATATGTTTTGTGGCACATACTAAGTTTTTCATTTCTTGCATAAATAAATATGTTATCTATAGATATTAAATAAGTATATTGGTGATTCATGCTACAATAAAGTCGGGGACGAATTCATGAAGCTGTTTTTGCGGACCTACTATTCTCTGGGACAAGTCTATGTATATTTTTTTAGGTACGAGTTTAACTAATTACTTAATTTTATTTCTGGGGACGAGCTTAGGTACGTCCGGGAAAATAAAACCTTTTCGTGTGATATGTAGAGGTATGACTCGGTGGCTCTTTGTGTGTTATAATTATTTTACTAGATTTTGTTATTATTTAGTTCACTTAAAATCACATTATCAAATGAATCTGTTAATCAGGCATAAGTTATTAGAACCATGAACCTCTACACAATATAGAGGTTTGTGTGTTTATTGAAAATTTTAGTAATCCGATAGGGAAAAATATGGGGCAATAAGTTGAAAAATGTAATACAATTACATCAAGCTACGGTCTGTCGTCAAAGCTGGGTCGAAGTGAATTTGTAGCTTAGTTGATAAAATAAATACGAGGTAAATATCGTTTATGAGTGCACGTCTGCAAGCTGAAGCTTCCTGACGCAAACTGACGTCGTAAAAGTTGGGGTGAAAGTTCCCACTACTACCTAATGGTTTGTTACGATATGTTGTCCGTGCATCTAGACATAGAATTTTGTTTGTTTTCAAAAACATTAAACCGGCTTAGGAGACAATTCCCACGAATTAAGCTTTATATGTTCTAGTAAAGTAAATGTTATTGTGTAACAGACATGCAAATGTATTGTTTTATTCGTTTTTATTTACATTTTTTTAAATATGTTTCTGTTAGATTGAAATAGACGCTATTTGACGAAGTCTCGTTTCGATCGATTCATATTTTGCTGTTGTTCTTGTTGGATTTAATTCATTACTATATTTTGCAAGTCAATACTTGGATGGATATTGGGTGTTGTGCTTTCATTGCACATAAAATATGTTCCATTTTGAAAATTACAAACAAACCACAGAAATTCAATAAGTGGAATTTTAATAATAGCACCTAACTATAATGAGAAAAAATATTAAGAAAAAACACGCAAAATATAATATTATTTTGCTTTTTTTTAATAAACGTATTGTAAAATTTGTCTATTCGGGCCCTTGGTTCAGAAATAAAACTAACCGTAATTTAGACACACACTATTATTAATAATAAAAACGAACAACAATTTAAAAACTAATTACAAACAATAAGAACATTTATGTATTTATATTTATGTAAGTTCACTCGTACTCAAAATTTCAAAATTTCAAAATTTCAAAATTTCAAAATTTCAAAATTTCAAAATTTCAAAATTTCAAAATTTCAAAATTTCAAAATTTCAAAATTTCAAAATTTCAAAATTTCAAAATTTCAAAATTTCAAAATTTCAAAATTTCAAAATTTCAAAATTTCAAAATTTCAAAATTTCAAAATTTCAAAATTTCAAAATTTCAAAATTTCAAAATTTCAAAATTTCAAAATTTCAAAATTTCAAAATTTCAAAATTTCAAAATTTCAAAATTTCAAAATTTCAAAATTTCAAAATTTCAAAATTTCAAAATTTCAAAATTTCAAAATTTCAAAATTTCAAAATTTCAAAATTTCAAAATTTCAAAATTTCAAAATTTCAAAATTTCAAAATTGCAAAATTGCAAAATTGCGAAATTGCAAAATTGCAAAATTTCAAAATTTTAAAATTTCAAAATTTCAAAATTTCAAAATTTAAAAATTTCAAAATTGAAAGTTGCAAGTTGCAAGTTGAAAGTTGCAAGTTGGAAGTTGGAAGTTGCAAGTTGTAGTACACCAGCTACAACGTTTACCACACAGCGTCCTAATATATCGACAGTTTCTTCGACACTTATCCATAGGTACTGATTTGTACCCGTACTTTATTCTTACGAAATATAACCTAATAAATAAAATAAATTATAAAAACTCCTCACCCTTGTATCTACGTCCTTGAAGAAAGGAATTTAACTGTAATATTGAAGTAATTTCGTCACAATTCAACGACAGAAACAGATGTGCGGTTAATCGAATGAATAGCGCAATAACTGCGTGTTGTACTTAGCGACGTTATAGACTATTTATATAGTCCATCGTAATTTCGGCCTTTTGCGTCGGGTCTCTACTAATGACTATCGCAAATACAACACACCAGTTAAATTGTTGTCTGAAAAGTATGGCGTTAGCCAAGTTATATTTTGCTTGGAAAGTTATTCAATGCATGGTTTTAAATAGACATACACTAAAAAAATCCGAAAATCCAAAAGTTAATTTCGTAACATATGAATGGTTTCGGCAAGAAAGATCTAAGTGAACTCCAATTACAGGTAAGATAACTCAAATCCAGACATTTCATGGACTTAAACTGAAATTCGCTTCTGAATTTCAGGCGAAGTGATTACTGAGAAGGCAAAAATTTACCATTCTAAGTTAAACATAAATTCCGAGTGCAAGTATTCATATGGTTGGTTAGAAAAAGTCAATGGTTATGAGTCTGCCACGATGTTTGTGGCCTACTTAGAAGAATACATTCAAAACGAACAACTTACAATTGAACAGATTTATAATGCAAACGAAGCCAGCCTATTTTGGAGGTGTTTGCCTCAGTATTCTTTGGCTAATGGTGATGAATAAAGGCCGGATTATATGCAAAAAAAAACTGAAAATATGCTCGTTAATATGCAGATGTTTTTGCCTAAATATACACTCCCATATGAAAAATATGCAGGTCAAAAATTCGAAGAATGTTAGAAAATGGAATACTGGAGAAAAAAATATTCTATTATGTTTACTACAAGTTTATTTAGAACATTTTACAACATAATTAACTATGAAAACAATTTGCAATCACATATTTCTCAAAGTTTTCAACAGAAAAATTGTGACGCTTTTCTGAAAACATGTATTTATATATTGAAAAGGTTCGTTCTACGTCGACACTTGTTATAGGAGTATATTTCAAATTAGAAATAACATCTAGTGTAAATTCAATATTTTCTACTGAACTACCTCACAAGATTTTAGCAATGTCCTTAGCTTTTTAAAACCCTCTTTTTTCCTATTACACTTAAAAATTTTCATACACGGACTGTCACACTCCTCCTTTAACATCAAAACATGACTTTTCTAATTTGTTTATTATTTTAACGCTCTCGATTAGCGCCATAAATTGTTTTTCCAACTGCAATATAGAAGTGGAAATAAAACTGTAATTGGCTTTAATAAACTCCAACTGTTGAGGTATTTCTTTACTCGAATACACCTTTTGGGCGTCTATAACAGATTGTGCATCACTATTAAGATCCATAATAATTACTTTTATTCCTTCATAATGATTTGCATGAAAAATAGCAGCCTCCAACCACGTTCCCCATCATGTGATTACTGGTTGAGGGGAAGCGGAACACCGATATTTGTAGATGTTTGTAGATGTTTGTAGATGTTTGTAAAACTGAACTCGTAATGGGGCCTTTAAAAATACTTAAATACTTCTTAACACTACTAAGTAAAGTATTTCCTAAGGGAAAATGGTTTTTGACTTCTTCTGCACACGATTTAGTCCGTAGCATCCGTCAAAAACAACAGAATTTTCTGTTGGAATCGATTCCGGTAAGAAGAGTTTTCATATGTTGGTCGACTTGGAACTTTCTCTCACTTGTAATCTGCAAAAAAGAATACCACATCAGTAGCTTACTTATAAAATAAATGTTAGTAAAAGATAAAGCAATAATTACAAACTTAATTAATTAATTAATTAATTATAAATATTCAAAATATTCAAATAATATACAAAATGCATATATTATGCAAATATGCAAATTTATGCAAACTGGATATAACACGGCCTTTATTGATGAATATTCTATTGGAGGCTACAAGGAGTCCAAAGAAAGAATCACAGTTTATGCAAATGCAGCTGCGACTCACAAATTGATGATAATAATAGGAAGAAGTGCTCATCCAAGAAGTTTAAAAAATGTTGGAGACCCTCTGATTTATAAGTATAATAAGAGAGCTTGGGTAACACAAGAGCTATTTCTGAAGTGGTTTAATAAAAAATTTACCAGAACTCACTTTTTCTCTTTAAGTTGTAAGTATCTCGAAAACGATTGGCATTAGCTGCTAAGTATCCTTAATAAAAAATATTCTAAATTGAACGTATAATAAAAAATTATACGTATATACAGGCCAATCAATTTAAAAGAATGTATATTTTTTGTCCCAGCGATTTGCGGAACATTCTGTATAAGCCTACACATTTTTAGAATATGCAGCAATAACAACCCTATGAACAACAGCATATACATTTTTTATTATATTCACCATTTATGAGCAAATGTACTTTGTTACCCAGTATATACACGTTTTATTGATTCACCCAGTATATACATGTTTACATTAATCAAGTATGGTTTTGTTTAAACGGAAATATATGTGCTAAAGCCTTTATGAAGGGAAGCGAAATGATAAATGAGTAAGAAGGGAGCCGAGTGATGGACCTCGAGTTTATCGCAAGGTGAATTTAGTACATGTTAGACATTGACTAATCGAAAAGTAAGTGAGTTTTGCAATCTACCATTCAGTCTGCAGTATTTTAATTTTCTAGAGTAATTTGTATATGGGCTGTAAAGCGAATTTTGTTTCTAAAATCGTAGAAGACTATAACTTTCTTTAATCCGAGTATTTAATTAATTATGTTGCTCAAGAAAAAGAATCAAATTGGATTGGATTTGATGTTTTAGTAATTAATAAGCAGTGAATCCCAAAATTAATTTTTTTCATGATTCTTGTTCAGTACTGTGAGCATCTATAGATCGCCGGAAATAACCTTGCTTGCAATAAACCTCGAGGCATCGTTTACTGAACACAGCATCTCTTACTCAAGGTATAGTGGTAAATATATTTTATGTAATTCATAGCGATATCTTACAAATAAACGTGTCATTGGAAACAATACATTGGATGGACAAGAAAATGGAAGAACTCATTTCAGACAACAGCATTAATTAATATACAGGTGTCCAGAAAGGGTAGGGAGTATTTGTAAGTTGAATAAAAGAAACACTACAAGTCACAAAATATATTTTTATTTTTAATCATTAGACAAAGTTTTGTAAAATGAAGTGCCAAAGATTATGTTGTCCAAATGTGCCTTTACCAGACATGGCAGCCTACACAATAATTTTTGGACTATGTAATGGTCGTTCATCTTTCTGTCTTGGATTTTCGTTGGCCCAGTAGCGGCAGTTTCTTTACGTTACTATTTAAGTGAAAGTTCGCTTCGTCATTAAATAGAATGTTTTCGAACTTCGAACGTTGAGAAACTTTGAAGTATTTCATTTGCAAAATTCCGCCGGAGAGTATAATCGGTAACGTTCAGGTTTTGAACAAGCTGAATTTTGTAGGCTACAAGTTGTAAATCTTGCTTCAGAATCTTCTCTAACTGAACACGAAAATTTGCCACCACGCGTCTACACATCTCTCTAGGAACAGCGGCCATTTCAGTGCTGATATTGTGCTTCAATTGCAGTACAGATCGTCGTTTGTTTGCATGCACTTTCTCTTTAATATATCCCCATAAGAAATAATCAAGGGGTGTAAGATTGGGGTATAACGGGAGGCAGTTGATGGTGCGTCGACGAGAGATCACTTTTTCCGGAAAAAGTTGATTGACAACCGCAAGTGATTTGTTTGAGGTACGGCAAATGGCTCCATATTGTTGAAACCATGTTTTCACATTAAAACCTCCAAATTTCTGCAGTTGCGGAACCAAAAAGTTCCCTAACATGTCGCAATACCGTTCACTGTTAACCGTAAGTGCCCGCACCGTAAGTGCTTCGCCGGTCTTCGAAAAAATAAGGCCCAATGATGTCTTTACCAGATATGGCAGCCTACACAAAAATGGAAGAACTCATTTCAGACGACAGCATTTTAATAAATATACAGGGTGTTCAAAAAGGATAGGGGGTATTTTTAAATTCAATAAAAAAACACTACAAGTCAGAAAAATATTTTTTTATTTTTAATCTTTAGACAAAGTTTTGTAAAATTGTAAAAAAACCACCCCCATATATTTTTGTGTCATTTATAAGATCTATGTAGGCCTGCAACTTTTGCAGTTTGATAATGACATTATATGTCGAAACCGCGGTCACTATTACATGTGAATAAAGTGGTATAACAAAGTTATTGTTTTATTTTATTTTATTATTGCCAAAGATTATGTTGTCCAAATGTTCCTTTACCAGACATGGCAGCCTACACAATAATTTTTGGACTATGTAATGGTCGTTCATCTTTCTGTCTTGGATTTTCGTCGATTTAAGTGAAAGTTCGCTTCGTCATTAAATAGAATGTTTTCGAACGTTGAGAAACTTTGAAGTATTTCATTTGCAAAATTCCGCCGGAGAGTATAATCGGTAACGTTCAGGTTTTGAACAAGCTGAATTTTGTAGGCTAAAAGTTGGTAAATCTTGCTTCAGAATCTTCGGGTAACGATGATTTTTTAATGTTAAGTTCTTGACTGCGTTTGCGAACTGATTGAAACGGATTTTCACGCACTGAAACTCTCATTTCTTCAATCGTTTGCTGGCTTTGAACAGAGCGCGGGCGACCTTGATTGACAATTTTTACAGTTGAACCGGTATTTTCAAAATTCGAATCTATTTTCTGATGGTACCGTCCTTCGTTGTATCCCGTACGTTAAATTCTGCACAATCTAAACGTTGAGGTATGACTATTGAATCACCATTGCGATAATAGGCGCATACGCAAAAAGCGCGATGGCTGCCGGGTACACTTGGCTACTATATCTCCGAAGAACAGTGCAACAACCAATCCTTACCGAGCCTGTCCAAACCGCGCCGTTACATGGGCGGCGCAGATACAAATACCTCCTACCCTTTCTGGGCCCCTGGTCTTAGTAATTAATAAACAACTTAGTAAATAGTAAACAGGAAAAAAGAATTGGAGTAATTCAAGACATCTCCACAATTAAGCAGAATAAAATATACCAACAATATATATATATATATATATATATATATATATATATATATATATGGTAAACCTAATCAGTAGGCGATTAAAGGTCTGTTATTACTTCAAAATATATGTATTTAAAAAACTCTACATGTTTCGGCTATATACGCCTTTTTCAAGAGAATACAAAATATGAATGACAGGATATAAATGTCAAGTAATTAAGTTGCTATGGTTTAAATTATTCAAAGATACATTCTAGTAATAATAATAAATCATGCCTTAGTATTCCAAAAAATAGATAACAAGGTGTGAAAATATGTGTTGTTCGCTGCTAGCAATTTGTGTCTCCTTCTGGGTATGAACTTGTGTGTTGGTTGCTGCTGGCAGCTTGCGTCTATCTGTGGGTGTGTGGTTTTGTGTGAGAGCGTAAGTGTAGGGTTTTGTATGTCGGTGCGTTCGTGCGTGTGTTTAGTGATCGGTCGCATGAATTTAGAGAGGTCGGATAACCAGCCGTTGCGTAGGGCCGCCAACCCTTTCCCGACAACTTCTTTACAATTCCGTGCAGTACTTCGACGGTCTGACCCCCGCCCCAACGAGGCAAGGCGCAGACAGGCGAAGCGCACCCTGTACGGGGTTGCTCATCGCAACTAAGGGAACACTCTTAGTGGCTACCTCGGTCGACGATGGTCACACTTATGCCATCTTAACGTTTTCCGCCGAAGCGGGGGCATAGCACACACGTCGAACGTGTGTGTGCTGTTAACGGCAGCCTAGCCAGGTTGTCGCCCAGGACCGGTCCTAGTGGTGTGTGCATTGCGCGGCGACGAGATAGCGCCGCGTAGCATGGTTCCTCACTCTTGCTGGAAAGGCGGAATGGCACCTGACTGCCCAACGGGCAGACCCCCCTAGAGTTTTGTAGCGCATATGCTAGGCTGCAACCCAGTAGAGGACCACATCAGCAAAAAACAGAAAACAGGGATAGGCAGGGAAAAGCAAGACATGAGTTATTATTACGTATGCGCCCGTGGAGCGACTTAAGATACAAAGTTGTCGGCATTCGCTCAAAACGAGAAGGAAAACCACGAAAACCTGCTCGGACAACTAGACAGGAATCAAAACACGGAACAGTCATCATGATAAGCAAAAGTATATGATATTTAAATGATATTTTTTTTTTGTTATATACCTTATGTTATACTACATAGCCCCGTGAACATTTTCTAAAGCCAAAATCAGTATTATTCGGAAGCATCTTAATACCGATATTAGGAAGAATTGGTAAAAATGAAAGGTATTTATTTACTTACAGCTTTAATTGTAATAAAAAAAAAATTAAAAACTAATACTATTGTTGCGAACGTTTGTCAAATCTTAGAAATAACATGACATCGACAGATACAAAATACAGTTCGAACGTCAAAATACACGTACTTAAATATTAGCGGATATGACTTGCCCGTACCTTGATCACCGATAATTACTTTTATAAACATAAATCTGAATTTCTAAATGGATAAGCTACTTACTATAAACTTCAGACATCGAAAACGGAAATTGCAGTCGAAAGGAGAAAATGACATTGGCAAAAGCATCAATAATAGAACTGAAGTTTTAAATAAGGAAGACACAAAACTTCTTAACGAAGTTACCTAACAATCTCATTAATTTCGTTAAAATAAAGGTACACGATACGAAAACACATTTAAGCATACAAACAAAAGTATTAATAAAGAAATTGAAAGAATAACTAAGAAACGAAATTTTGTTTGTTAGAGAAGGTTGGTTACGTATGATCAAGCAGAGAGAGAACGACATATTAGAATAAGAATACAAATAATGTGCGTTCAAATAAATTTTACCTCTAGTAGTCCATGACAATAAAAATGTTTCCATCAGTTGTCAATTTGACAGACTATTTATTTTGATAAAAAGTCTTTCTTTGGAGACTATGGTTAAGTAAATACTTAAAAAAAAGGTATATAACCCCTTACCACAATTATTAATCGTATCCTAAATACGTATTTCGACAACTAAATTGTCATCATCAGTAGGTAAAACCACTAATCAAGGTGTCGCACATGGGACACAGTAAAGCTAGCACAACTGATCACCTGATCAACTTTACACGGCGTCCACGTATACACTAACTTAAAAATACAAATATATCGACTAAAAATTACGACAAAATTATCTCTCTTAAGGAAACGGCACCCACATGTGTTTATACTTCTTTTGGACCGTCTACAAACTTTTTACCTCCTTTTCTAAGAATGAAAAGAGACAACTGTAGGCGATCGATCCCTTACCTCCGTTCATCGAGTTTTGTTCGTTTTTAGCGATATGAATGCTTTCGTATGCGTCAAGATGGCGAGGATTATAGATGGCTTTGACAAGAATTAACCCTTTAATCGACATGTTGTGTAGTATATTTAAAGCATGGTTAGCAACTTTAGATTTTTGAATATTCTGTTGTACCAGTATGTACGTGGTAACGTTCCTCGCTATTGTAGAGAAGTGAGTGATGGTAATATTACCCAGTCAGAAGTTATAGCTGACTAAGTATAGCCGTGTTCCATACTGTTTCGTCATAAAACAAAATTCAATATATTGTATATATGTTATATATAAGTAAATTTAAGATAAAGAATTAAACTATAACATTTCCAATTTTATAAATATTCAACGTGCATTTTCAAATTTAAGCCACTGTATAACATAATTTTATTAGCATATTCAAATTATAAAACTTTTATTAGGTTCTAAGAATCGGCATCGTCACATTTACAATTTAATTACTTTATGATGTAGACCACTCGTTTTATTACCTAGAGTTATTAGTGAACGATTTCAATAGACGATGTTTAATCTGATCATCCATTGTCAATCTCAAGTTTTCTAAATATGTGTAATAAATCCTATTACTGAAGAATGGCATTTATTCGGAAATACATGCATACTTTTAAAACACCAACTAATACTTAATTAGTAATGATATTTTATAATTTGTTTATTAGCCTGCTATTGTTGCTAGTAGGTACCATTTCTACGAATTAATCACACATAAAAATTCCCCGTTATGACGTCAAACAATACAATACGCACATTAGTTCTGTAATAGTTTGTTGTGATAGTAGTACATTTTTACCTACTTACAGTAGAAAACAGAACAGCAACACTAGCAACAAGAGACTCAACAGTATCATATTAACAACAAGAGACATACAGTCTCGTATATAAAGAATTTAAGTTGCAAGTTTACATTAAGTATTTCATTTGTGAAATTACCTTAATAAATTAGGTGTAAGTGTTTTTTGTTAAATAAATAAAATATTCAGAAAACACATCAAGTTCCAATGTAACTGCCGCCAACCAGAATAAATAACCAGCTTATACGGAAGTTACGCCCCGTGAATGGTGGGTTAAGATACAAATTTGTACATGGTCCTTCACGAGCCTAATACAATCCTAACACATACGTTTGGCGAAGTGTCGCAATTTAAGCAAAGGAGCAATAACAAACAAACAAAAAAAAAACAGACTGACTTCATCGCTTCCAGAAATTTCGTAATTCTATAGAAATTATTTTGTAAAACTAAGCTCTTTGGATCGGTCTTTAACTTTGCAAATGGTTATTCAATACATGGTAGAGAGGGTTTAATGACATTAGAAATCTATATTTGGCAACAGTACTAGACAGTCTATGGTTCGCCAGCAGGAGCTTAGCTTGCAGCTGCAGTGATGCGAGTTTTCCATCTTACTCCATTTGTAATGCTGGTACTTCTTGTTTGGCAGACTAGCATGTAAATGAACATTGTGCTATTACTGCTATTTCCCTCCTATTTGTCTTTGTTCTCTCTTCTTAAAGCGTATAGTGTGAAGGAAAATTTTCTTGAAAGAGCATTAATCTCAGCTCTCCAAGCTATTCTGGCATCTAAGAATGTTTGTAGGAGTTTTGTTTCTATTAGATGTAAAAGCCAGCTGAATGGTGTTTGCGTTGATGTGTACAAGCTTATTTGATGAAAAGGGCGAAGAAAACAGGTAATTGGGAAGCCTGCAAGGCTCTCCTCAATAAATACAATGATAAAATCAAAGGGAGCAAAAGGAAGGCCTGGAGAAAATTCTGTGAGGACATCGAAGGTGTTCCTGACATGGCCAGAATAAACAGAATTCTCAAAAAAGATCCTTCCAACGCAATTAGATCTGTACAAAAATCGGACGGGAGGTGTACCATTACCGTGGAAGAGACTTTAGAGTATCTTCTGGGGGTACACTTTCCAGGTTCGGAGCGTATGGATGATTGTGATACCAATCAAGTTGTCACCTCTTGGAGGGCGACTAGGAGTGATTGGGAGACATCAAACGAGATCTTCAAGCCCCATTTAATTAGATGGGCGATAGGATCGTTTGAACCATATAAATCCGCAGGACCAGACGGAGTGTTTCCCAAGCTCCTTCAAGAGGGAATTGGTGAAATTATGGGTCCTCTATTGGAGATATTCAGGTCCAGCCATGCTATGGATTATATCCCTAGAGCATGGAGAGAAACTAGGATAGTGTTTATTCCGAAGCCCGGAGTAGTAACATATATCCACCTTAAATCATTTAGACCAATTAGTCTTACCTCTTTTATGTTGAAGACTATGGAAAACATGATATATTTAAATATTAAAGAAGGGGCTCTGGATAGATCTCCTCTACACCCACTGCAATGGGATACCAGATGGGAAAATCAGGTGAGGGTGCCCTGCATAGCCTGGTGAGAGGGCTCGAAAGGAGCCTACACTACAAAGAAATTGCACTTGCAGTCTTCTTAGACATAGAGGAAGCTTTCGATAAAACCTCGATGTCTTCTATTATTCGATCTATAAGAGATCGAAAAATAAAAAGCACCACATGCAACTGGGCTCATAACATGCTGCGTAGCAGAGTAGTTCATGCCCAAATGCAAAACAAAACGATCTCCATGAGGACAACAAAAGGGTGCCCTCAAGGAGGCGTATTGTCACCGCTACTATGGAGTCTAGCAGTGGATAATCTCCTCAGGACATTAAATGATCAGGGAATATGGACGCAGGGGTTCGCCGATGACATTGTCATAGTGTCCCAGGGGAAATTCCCGGGGACAGTGGTGAGCATCATGCGAAATGCTCTGCGAATTGTAGAAAGATGGTGCCTTGAGGAGGGATTAACTGTCAATCCTCAAAAAACCAAGTTGGTAGCCTTTACCAACATGAGAAAACTAAATGATCTGGGCAGCGTAAAGCTGTTTGGACAAGAGTTAGAACTAACTCTGGTGGAGAAGGACGGAGCGGACATCGTCGGTGGGGCTCCTCACGACTCTCCAGCGACAGGCCTTGCTGGGAATCACGGGTGCTATGAACAGCACTGGAACCGCTTCCATGGAGGCCATCGTGGGTCTCCCTCCGCGGAACTATTTATAAAGGCGGAGGCAATGGCTGCGATACTGAGGCTGAAGGCCAATGACGTATGGTGTCCTAATAAGGTTGTATGAAGCCATACAGATATCAAAGGAACTATACTGGAAGAGCCGATATTTCAAATGCCGGTGGACAGTATGGCACCTGAAATTATGTTTACATCTAAGCTGAACATACTTATACCGACCAGGAAACAGGCAAAAAGTCGCTCGATCGATTATGGTGCCGGCACCTGGTACACTGACGGATCACAATCTAGTCAGGGGGCAGGTGCAGGCATATGCGGAATGTGCCCTAGAAGGAAGATATCGATATGTCTAGGGAAACATACTACGGTTTTCCAAGCCGAATTGTTAGCAGACGCAGCCTGCGCCGATGAAATTCGGGAAGCCGGCTGCGCAAGCAAACAAAATAACAGAATGACTGATAGTCAAGCAGCTATTAAAGCCATTATGAACCCATCTACCAGGTCTAAGCTGGTGAAATATTGTAAACAGGTCCTCAATAACCTGACACAAGACAATACAGTGTCGCTGATATGGGTGCCAGGACATGAGGGAATTAAAGGCAATGAGCCGACAAACTGGCCAAAGAAGGTACTAATAGGAACTTCATAGGACCAGAACCTGTATGTGGAATCACTAAGGATTCCGCTAAAAGGGAGATCTGGTTATGGCTAGAAAAAGAACATAAAAATAAATGGAGGTTAACGGAAGGTCAACTCCATACCAAAACACTACTAAGGGGGCTGGACGGAAAGTTTTCAGCCAACCTAATTCGTAGTAGCAAAAAAGAAATTAAAATAATTACCGGGTTAATAACCGGACAGTGTCCTTTAAGGAAGCATTTGTACACCATTGGCTTGGTTAGCGAGCCCTAGTGTAGGAGATATGAAAAACAGGAGGAAACTAGCCTTCATGTAATATGCACGTGTGAGGAACTGAAGGAACTCAGACAGAAATATTTCGGGAGGGATCTATTGGATCCTTCGAGTGTGCTGAAACTTCCCCTGAGGAGGATAGTGGCTTTTATCGAGGACACAAGACTAACAGAGTGGAATTGAGAGATCTATTGGGGATAGTACAAAGAGCAGTGTGCTCAAGTTCCTGGACGTGGTGGCATCCAACCCAAAACAGAGAAGAAGAAGAAGAAGGATGCTATCTGTGGCTTACAACAGAACTTTTTCAACTTTCAGCTCCAACAGAAATGTGGTGTCATTCGCATATTGGACCACCAGATTTGTGATACGCTTTGATATACATATTATATTTGCTATATTTATATGTTACTACTGTAACATATAAAAGAATTATTCGATGTCTTGGCTCAGCGTCTATTTACAGAGTGTATTTTTAAAATGATCGATATTTTATATATCTATATAATTATAATGTATAGCTATTTTCTTCAAATAGATTTATAAAGTCTTTCCGCAACTCGACTGGTACGATTGTACGACCGTTAAAGGATAATACCAAAATTTATAACCCTGATAAATTGTGTATATATTACATTTTTATCGTTCGGCAATAATAATAAATAATATATCTTTCTTTTTTTACTGTCTTGTGCTAAGCGGGGTATTTCCCGCGAATATCGAGTCATGGCCAGGGCACTTTTTCATCAGACGGTCACATATGAAATGGGTCGAGCTTTTAACAATCTTAAACGATCGAGCTTATCGTGATGAATGCGTATAAATGATTCTGCAGTAATAATCGTTTATAGGATACCCGTGTAGATAGGATGGAAATGCTAAAATACAAGCAGTTGAATTAAACTACATACACAAAGATATATCCTTCATAGTTTTGTTTTCTAATGAATGATTGTACCTAGGTAATTAAGTAAATAAGTAAATTTGAATAAATCGAATACTGTTTTTCTCTGTAAAACTTAACTTTAAAAAACCCTTGTTGATATTACGAAAGTTGACCACACGTTACGACGTCAAAAATATTACAAGTAATGAAATAATAGAGTTTATTTACACTATGTTGAATGTACCAAGAATATCCTAAATCACACGTTGTTGGTGCCAAAATATTATGATTTGATGATAGGTGAATAATTTGATAAAAAGATTTAAATGTATCCGGGTCGGTTGTTTTATTTTCAGAAATTGAATTTCTTAGTTTATTATTTATAATCTAGAATCGCTGACAAACGAAAGCACCCGCTACCTCTATAAAACTAGTTTACACCATCATATATCAGAAACCCATCACCAACGAAAATATCGTCGAACACAGTTGGGATAAGATCGAAACAAATATACAGAAAGCGACTGAAGAAGTTACTGGAATAAATAGAGTTAACTTGAATACAAAACAAGAAACAAAGCTGTAATTCTCACAAGAGGTAAACGAAATAACTTTCAGAAAGAGGCCTACATTGCATATCAACACAAACACCTGAAGCACGCGCAACCTATAACACTATTAGGAATCAACTGAATAGCAGAATAAGGGGAATACAAAGGGAAAACTAGAAACAATTTAGCACAGAGATGGAACACCAGTGTTATACACTGTGTATACGTGGACGCTGTGTAAAGTTGTTGTGTGAGCAGTTGTACTAGCTTTACTGTGCCCCATGTGCGACACCTTGATTAGTGGTTTTTACCTATTGATGATTACAACTTAGTTGTCGAAATACGTATTTAGGATACGATTAATAATTGTGGTAAGGGGCTATATACCTTTTTTAAGTTTTAACATAACCACGGTCTCCAAAGAAAGACTTTTAGTAAGGAATTATCTGCGATCATTCAAGCATTCAAATTATAGATTCTTCAAAATTTACTTGTAGAATATAATTAATTTGCACGAGTTTTTTACATCCTTCACTCAATCACTCAATTATTTTCTTTTTAGGAACTTTTTTTGTTAGCATTTTTAATACAGGATTTTCAAAAGGATTTGTGTGGACTTTTTAACTGCCGTAGAATATTCGGAATCAAATTCACAAATAACACCTTTGTTTTCGGCGTAGCTTTTCGTTAAAAAGGCTTTCGTTTTTAACTACGTTCCTCATTGTGTGGCAACAGACTCTGGTAGTAATAATAATACTCCGGGCAATTTTTTCTTGAACATCCGCAGTCTAAGCCGAGCTTTTACAAAAACTTTTTTAATATTGCTTACTAAATTATTAACGAGAGGAAATTGATATCTAGCAGCTTCTGTACACTAATTTATATATAAATAAATAATTATAATTCTTCTTAAAAAAGGTATATAACCCCTTACCACAATTATTAGTCGTATCCTAAATACGTATTTCGACAACTAAGTTGTCATCATCAGTAGGTAAAAACTACTAATTAAAAGTCACACATGGGGCACAGTAAAGTAAAATAAACGCTTCCGCACAACTACTATACACTGCAACCCTGTAAAGACTGGAGTCTATATGGGTAACAATACTCTAAATAAATGAAAACTAAAAATGTATGCGTAAGTTATTGAAACTTAATGAAATTCACTATGTAATTAACAGTTAAAATAATGAAAAAAAGAAAGTAACTCACCGTACTTTATTTATCTTACGAAATAAAAAGTAATAAATAAAATAATTTTTAAAAACTCCTCACGCTATCTACGCCTATGAAAAAATTTTACTGTAAATATCCTACAAAAAACGTCGCAATTCTCGATGAAAACAGATGTGCGCGCTAGCCAGATTAATAGTGCATGCAATAACTGCGTGATGTACGTACAAATGTTGTAGATTATTTATATCGTCCGTGTCATTTCAACCCGATATGTCCGGTCTCTAATAATAACACTGGTCACAAATTTTAATCTTTTTATTTTTCTTTAGAAACTATTCGCAAATGTCGTTTCCTTTATAATTCTAACAATAGTAATAACTACAAATTTATTCTGGCATATCTGGTTTTGAAAAAAAATATTTAAAAATAAATGAAATAATATTATTACAAACGACGGCTTTGCTGGCTATTGGGATGTAGTGTGCCGTGCTAATAATAATAAAATTATTTGATAATGAAATATTTAGCGGTGCTGGTGAAGTTTCATCAAAGTGCCAGGACGTGCGTGGTATTGGTTAATTTAAATAAATATACTACAACTTACTAACTAAATAAAACACAGGAGCGTTGTCCTTAAAGTTTGTATTTATATTTACATAAGAAGAAATTGAAATTGATATATATTAAAAGTAATTAATCAAAGTAATATATACACGAGGAGCAGTAAATACGTAATTGAAAATTAACACAAAATACACTGAAAACGAACGTTAACTTGAGTAGTAAATTAAATGTTAATTAATTAGGATTAATATAATATAATCTCTGTATCGAACAATACAGAGTTACCTTTGATTTGCGGAGATGGTCGGCCACGTGGTGCTTATATACTTGGACAGATATGTAGAGCGATGTTTGACCGGAGGAATAAGAAATTAATTAGTTAAATTAATATGGATTCGCTTAAAAGAATAATATATATTGAACAATACAAAATTACCTTAGAAGCGAAAGAGGCCGGACGGCGTGGTGAGTTGCATCGTGAACTTGAACAGCACGAGGAGTTGTTTAACTCACGAAGGTTCTAAAGAGAAGATCGGACTGATAGTTTTGTATCGATAGAACACTGGTTTAGAAAACGGTCTGTTTTATGACCTAAGTCGAAGAGAGGGTCGATATCTTGAATAATAATTAATAAGAAGCGCGACCTGAAGAGATGTTCTATCGATGGCATAAATATTATTAAATTAACGCTTGTGACTTAAGCTTTCTAATGATATGAAACACAACATATAAAAGAAGATGTATATAATTCAATTAAAACAATTTAAAATGAAATGTATATAGAAATTCCACAGTAACGTTAGGTCAGGTAGAAAACTAAGGGTTAAGGATATAACAAAAGAAATGCTATCTCTTTGTAAACGAATATACAGAAAATGTCTTAAGTTTAAATATTTTAAATCGAGATATTTAAAGACGAAATATATTATTAAAAAATACATTAAAATATTCTTATATGCGGAGCGTAACAATATTAATAGGGTATGTACATTATAAGGGGCTATATGGTATCGTCCTGTTTAAAATGTTTTTCTTTTTAATAGCACGGGGTACGCAGCAAATGCATGTTCAGACATGTCCACTCAATGTTCGACAGAACAATATTTTTAGTACTATATTTCTTATATAAAACTAACTTTGAAATTTTGTAAAATTTAATGCGTTTTATGAAAAAAACTATTTGAGAAAGTATTTCAAAATCCTGAGGTGAAGGAGCAAATTTTAAATTAGATTCAGAATCCTTATGACATAACATATAAACGAGACGTATTGGTGTATAAGAAAACAAGCCGTGTTGACCAGTGCAATTGAAGATTGTAAAATTCCCTAACATTACTATAAATTCTACTTGAGGATATAATATACACCTCACAATAGAAAACAAATATATTTTTATAAATAAATCTTATAAGTAGAGTGGACCAATCCGGAGCGATATTGGTAAATATTTCATATAAAATCCGAAAAACTCCAATAATTTATCAATTAATATATATATATATATATATATATATATATATATACACATATATATATACATATATATATTGTAATAGGGCTAACCATGTATATGGAAGGTTTGGAACAAAAATATAGTGTTATATTTTAAATTGTTATTATAGAATAAGATTTTCATAGAACTGCATTTTTCACATGCCATATCAATTAAGTTAATACCACGTGTTTAATTTATCAAATTTGTAACACTCCTTAATTTAATTTCTTGTAATCATTAACTTCAGTCATTTTCTTTTACTTTTTATTCTCACCGAAGATATTTAACTTGATTGATTGGATTTATATGTCATCTATTATGATCATAATTTATTTGTAATGTTAAACGTTAGGGTGTAGTGATGTATTATAATCTGAGGAGAGGGTTGCCAAGACAAAATGGATAGATAAACAACATTGAATTTAAGGTGCCTGGAGTTTGAAAAAAAAAGAGGATTTATTGATATTTTTTTGGCAGGACACGTCGTTTTTTTTTGAAAAATTTATAAAAGTGTGTTCCTGAAATCAAGAGATAAATAGAAAACGAACTAGCTTATTCTCACTGAAGCATGTTACATAAGTTTTTAAACCTACATACATTATTTTAGGAAAATTATCTGACCACAGACCTGCCGAAGCCATTGTTAACGAATTACTTTATCTGAAGGAACGCTAAACCCACCTGGAACGATCCCAGTTCACCTATCCTACTTGTGCCGATATCCTGTATACCGAAGACCAACTTCCAAAGAACATCCAGAATTCTCCGCATCAACCCATTTGAGTACTCATTGATTTATTTCTTTTAAAAAAACATTTGAAACTTCAACTACTTCCATTCAAAAAGATAACGTTAATATTTTATATTAATACTTATAATATTAGTTTTTAAATTTATATAATGTTTTAAGTGGAAAAATACAGTTCTTTTCAACTTGAATTTGTCACACATGTTATAAAGATTTTGTTTTTAATAATCTATGTTATTGTAATTATCCTTTCATATAAAATTCATATCAAATTAAACGGGTGATATCTAATATTTATCCACTTGTTTTATTCTCTATCAGATACCGAACTCGCATTTACTTTTCACTCAGCACTTCTAAATTGAGTTAGCCGGTATAACAATTAAAGAACCTACCATAAATTTTGTACTTAGATTAGCCTTTGGTAATAATATCCTTTTATTTTTTTAATAAAAAAATTACAAAGTATCACTTGTGACAACTGTCATCTTTGACATCTGCTTTGATTGATATTAATACTTTAAATTTTCTAGGTCTGGTATTTATTATTAGACTATTATACGTTTTATATTATTTGATTATTATCTCTTTTGGTTTATATTAATATATATATATATATATATATATACATATATATACATATATATATATATATATATCAATTTATATATATATATATATATATAAATTGATAAATTATTGGAGTTTTTCGGCTTTTATATGAAATATTTACCAATATCGCTCCGGATTGGTCCACTTTACTTATAAGCTTTAATATTTGTGTACCATTTTTGATATTTTCCACACGATTATTGATTATTCTATACAACAATTTAATAATATTTAAAATTTTACTCAACAAAATATTCTCTGAGGATTTAAAAATATATGTATATTTGTGTAAATGCATTGTAATTATTAATTTTTCATTTGCCCAAACTAACACAACACACAGCAATATGTTTTCAACTTTATAATGTATGTATGTGGTGAATTTGTTTTACTTTGAAATGGGAAAATCGTCAACTAATAAATTGTTGTTATTTGCTATTGATTTTTATGTAATAACTGTATGCAATTTAATTTGGTGGCGTGCTGACAAATACATTTATCTATACAATTTTGTCATTTCTCTCGTTTGTGTTTTATATTTTGATATTGAATAATGGCGAGAACAAAGTGTTTAAACATACTTGTGACTTCGATTTTAGGTAGATATGTCAATCAGATGCGTCAATCGCAAACTGAATTATATCAATTTTAATTATTTTTTTCTATCGTAAACAAAAATGTAATAAGCAGAGATAGGATTTATTTCGTTAAAAACTAAATTTCGTTATTACTGTTAATACAAATTAAGGGAAAATGATTTGATAAAGTAATTTACCAGCACTGTCACAAGTAGGTACTTCAAATATAAATGAAATGAAAAAATTAACACAAAATTGTTACTATATAAAAAGATTAAAATGGTGAATGTGTTTATCAAATTTTCTTGATATGTTGAAATGCCTATTTACTCTCAAATTTGCTGTCTTTCTAATAATAAATTAGACTTGATTCGAAAACTCAATGAAACGTTAAAAGGAAGTCTTTCATGTTACGAGTTCTTAATTCTTATTTTAGCGGCAATTTTTATAATTAGATATCAATTTAATTGAAAGTATGATTCATTACAATTATACGTGGAACAGAATATCATTCAAATTTCTACCACCATTGCGTTTGCAGGCATCAGTTCGAATATCGAAATTTTCAATAACTTTTCGACATGTTGGTGGAGTTATTTCACGAATTGCCACTTCAACGTTGTTTTTGAATATATTAATTGTTTGTGGCTTATTAGCATATACTCGACTTTTCAAAAAACCTCACAAAAGAATATAATGGTGTTAGATCAAATGATCTTGGAGGCCAAAATCTGCATTTTGTGAAATTACATGTTCAGGAAATTTCGATGGCAAAAATATAATGTATTTCGAGGTGTGTGACATGTACCATCAATATGATTCATTTGTGGCCATAAAAGTCATTCAACATTGACTTGTACGAGGGACTCCCTTTATATTTTTACAATCGACCACTAGATGGTGCTTTTGACATATGTAATCACTATATTCTTTAAGTTTGACATTTTTCAATGAAAAATCCGTGATAGCTTAAAAATTGAGTCAGTGGTTTGTTGACAGTGACAGTTTTAAGACAGTGAGTTTGTAAAATAATGGAGATTACTCGTGAAGGATTTCGTTGGATGATTTTTACGATTATAAAAAAGGCCTAACTCCACAAGAATGCATTATATTGCTTCGGTCAACTTTTGATAATGACGCACCATCAGAGAAGACAGTTTACAATTGGTTTGCAGAATTTCGTCATGGTCGTGCCTTAGTGAATGATGAATCACGTAAAGATTGACCAAAAACTGTTGTGATTCCAAAAAAAATCGATGCTGTGCCGAAAATGATAGAACACGATCGACATGTGACTTACAGTGAGATAGAGGCATCTCTTGGCATATCGCAGACTGCAATTCATTCGATTTTACATGAACATTTATTTGTAAAAAAAATATGTTCCAGATGGATTCCACATAACTTGACCGAAGAACAGAAAGCAGCTCGTGTCAATTGATGTAAAGAGATGCACAACAAATTCGACGTAGGAACTGCAAAATCCGTATACAACATCGTCACAGGTGACGAAACATGGATATATGCGTATGAGCCGGGAACCAAGCAACAATCTACTGTATGGGTGTTCGAAGACGAACCGAATCCCACAAAAGTTGTTCGTGTAAGGAGCACTTCCAAGAAAATTATCGCTTGTTTCTTCGGCTATACAGGACACATCGCAACAAGTCCTTTAGAGGATCGAAAAACTGTTAACGCTGAATGGTATACAGTAATTTGTTTGCCAAAAGTTATAGACGAAATCAGGTAGAATAACCGAAACCGTCGCATTATTCTTCAATACGACAATGCGACTTCTCATACAGAACGTCTAACAGTTGACTATTTAAAGGAGAAAAGTGTTGAAATAATGTCTCATAGTCCATATTCACTTGACTTGTCACCGAATGATTTCTTTTTGGGAACAAAAAGAAATCATTCTTTAAAAATCATTCCAACTGTGAAACAAATAATGAGTGGACAGCGATTTTCAACAGCTCAAGAAGCAGTCGAGGCCTTTGAAAATCATGTTTCTGAGATACAACCTTCAGAGTGGAAAAAATGTTTTGAGAACTGGTTCGTAGGCATGCAAAAGTATATAGACCATAAAGGCGAATATTTTGAAAAACAGTTAAATAGTTTATTCCCAAAGATTTTGTTTCCTTCCCAGATTTTGTAAAAATATAAAAGGTGACCCTCGTAGAATTTCCAGCACCATCTTCGAAGAAGAATTATCCAATTCTGGTTATGCGTCAACGCATAACCACAGCTGTTTGTCTTATTCTACATTTTTGATTCTATATTCGATTTTTTCGCGCAAAGATAGTAGGCAGTTATGCCATGCTGTTCAGGATTGTCGCTTCCACTTGGAATTCCATTTGGTATTTATACCAGAAAGATCGAAAGTGTTGTTTATTGAGTAAGTTTAGCAGCAAACTGCATTTTGTCATCATTAAAAGTAATTATTATTATTATTATTATGAATCCTTTACCACGCATTTTATTTTGGGAACAATCTTGCATAGAAATCATAATGTGACAAATTAAGAGAATACATGCAATGACTTATTAATTTACCTTTCAACTGTCCAAACATCAACGGTTTGGCATGCCGAGCGAGAGCTGGCACTGTTATGATGAAAAATAATTCGCCGATTCCGACTGTTCTTTTTATTTCATCGATAACTTCTAGCAAACAAATTGCAGTAAAACAATCAGCTTTAACGATTTTACAATTCTCTGAATTTACAATTTCCACTGCTAACTAAAGCTGAGGAAGCAAGCGCTAATTTACATTAGAGTATTGCATGAACGAACAGCTTTTATAGGTTTTGTCTGTCTTCGACAAGCCCTGTTACACTTCGCATCCATCAATAATTTTGCTTGCGTTTTAAATTGTATTATTCGCAAATAAATCTAATTTTAAAATATTAAAAATTCCTAATATACTTTGTGGCATATTATTAATATTTTTAAAACAAAACCTTTCTGCTGTAATATTGACTAGGCGAAAATGACACCCATATTTGGAGAATCTGTCGACTGGTCAGCTCAAGCATTTAATAATTCTGGAAATTTCGTTTCGAATATATATTGTACCTTTTAATTTAGTTATTAATTATGTACAGCCTCTAGTCTAATTTTATCTTAACTAGTAAATTTATTTATGATTGAGCTATTGTTTCGATATGTCAAAATAATATCGACCGCGTTTTAAAATTGACACAATTTTATAGCCACGTTTAATTCGCTAGTGTAAAAGCTATCTGAATGTGGCGAATCATTTTAATGTATTTTTACAATGAATATTTCAATGCTATTAATATAATTGACGTCACAACCCGTTAGCTCGCTTCTTTAATTTAGTGATTGATTATTCCTAAATTACATTATCATCCCCCCTACCGTAGGCTGTCTCTAGACAAGTTCTCTCAGTCCCTCTCTTCAAGAGGTCAACATCTCCACCGACGAGGATTTCAGTTCATGTCGTGCATCACGCTATCCAGCGTTTCTTCGCACGGCTTTATTTATCCGTCCTGGATAAACATAACATACTAGACATGTTCTGGACTTTTATTTAATCATAATCACATTATAATTGACCCATTCTTCTTATTGTTACTACACTTGGTCGAGTAGCATTTTTGATATAACAATCCAAACGGTTGATTGTTGTTTACTTTAAGAAGGCCCTTTGACAATGCGTTGTTTTTGAGCTTGCATCGAATTGTGTGGGATCTCAACAACTACAAAGCGATTTTGAACTGTGTTCAAATATTCAAGCCAAAGTCTCTGTATTACTTTCATACAAATGCCCGAGAATGCTTCAATTTCACGGTGTGTGCATCCTGACCTCGTTCATCAATTTCATGCACTGCATCAATATTAGCGACAACAGACGTCGGTGGATGTCCTTCATGACTTTCGCCCCTGCGAGTGGTGCGTTCACACTGAAATTCGGCAATGCAATTAAACACTACTTTTGGACGGTGCTTCGTTTACAAAAATCAAGTGAAGTCGATCGATGGTTTATTTTGGCGTTAAATCACGTTTGAATTATAAAAAATCACGGTTCACGTGAAAGTTCTTTCTCTCTTGCTTTGTAAATACGACACCGCGTAATCTACTAGGTCCCAAAAATTTTCTCAGTAGTCCTCGTATGTTTAAAATACTATTTACTAATAGGAACAAAACCGTTATAAATAAAATTTGCAATTATGTACTCCTACACGTAGCAACCTGTTATTGAAGGATCATTCAACATTTCAACTTAGAAAAGGCGGTAAAATATGTCTTTGTTAAAGAGTAGAATACAATTGAAGTACATATAATGCCGTCACACGCAGTCGAAACTCTAACTTGTAGTAACGAATGAAGAGGAGAGAGAATTTCCAACCGTTTTTCATTGCATCGGATGATGATCGTTGGATTGAACATGTTTTTATTGTTTCCTTTTACTCAGGTGGATGTTGAAAAAGTACTCTGCGGAGGCGTAGTCGTTAAGGTCTGGTTAATGTTGTATTTTTCTGTCTCGAGCAGCAATGAAATATAGTGGTACATTAAAATTGCATGAAGCCAAAAACAAATTAAAACAAACTCTATATGTTAAAATAAATTGTATATAAACTAGTTTATTGCAGAATGTCCCCCCCCCCCAGAATGTACAGAAAAAAGGTAAATATATTTCACATGCTTGTCTTTAAGTAAATAAGCAGGCTGTCAAGCTGATAAAAGTTAGAGATTCCAGACCCCAAAGAAGTCCCAAAAAAATCTTATAAATGATACCAAAAAAATATATTTCACAGTTAAACTGAGCAACAACATAAATTCAGTATACGCAATTATAAATAAATAGCTGAAATTAAAATCAGCGCAACTTATAGTGGTACAAAATTGGTTACAGAGAGAATTTCTTACAGGACACATCGTTTCCCATCGGTGTCCCCTGCAAGAAATTCATCAGACGCATGTGTTTCTGTCTAACGACTTTGTCAATGGAGGGTAGCAAAGCTTGATGCGTGCTCTCGTATCGATATGCTAATTTGTTTTTGGTATATTAAGCCACCTGGCGACGAGTTAATGGACTAACAGTAATATGCGTATTTTTTCTTTTCCTGTAATAGCGTAGCGAGAAGAAACACTTTGCATCGGCGTAGTCGGTTTTGTCCGTCAGATGTCATGAGGATATCTGGTGTCATCTGATAGAACAAAATTTGCTACATGACCGCGAAGTGTACTACAGTCGTTTGTCTTCGTAAATCCTCCAATTATGAAGTCGTTACACCGAAACGCATGCGTTTGGTGGTTGAAGCAATCTCTGTTAAATACGTACTGTGTATCCATGTATATGCAGATACTAATTTGTTTTTATACAGATTTGTTGTTTGACGAAGTAGTTCGAGGTTTTTGTATAGTTATTCCTTGGTCAAAAATAAGAAAGAAACTTCTAATAAACATGGATCGAATTCTCAACTGTTATAGAGATATGCGTAGTCGAAGTTGCGCTATATACCTATGGTACTTTTCCAGTTTACTTACAGAAAACGTGCAAAATTCTTAGCTTCTAGAGTAATTTACAAGATCGGAGATCTTCGGTTGAGATGTTAACTCAGTTAAGAGGCGAACTAGGGAGAGGTTCTTTTTAAATATAAGCACCACCGTGTTTATAATCTTAAACCAGTATAGCGAACACAGACGCTGGCGAAAGTAAGCTAAATAATACGTAGGTAATGCGTGGACAAAAATACTAACAAAACAATAAAACGACAAATAAGATAATAATAACAAGATATAATTTATTATAACGACAAACAATATGAATCAACAATCCTCTATGTTGACAACAGCAGTAGACATAAGAAATATAAGATTGAGAAATAACAAAAATATTTCAAGTTCTGAATAAGCTTTACGAGCCACAATTAATAATTAATAAAAAGTAAGTAATAAAAGATATCAGTGACCAACTTGCTTAATGAATACAAAAGTTATATAAATAAAGTTGAAAGAAAAGGTAATAAATGGCAATTGAGGAGGAATTGAATAAATTCGATCTACACAGGATTCGAACCTATGGTCGTCCATGGTTTGTCAGACCATTGCTGCCACTTGAGCTATCAAGGACTGTGGGTTCGAATCTTGCTTAAGGGCTAATTTCTTCAATTACAAAATTCGAATAATTAGCGTCGTAAAATGTAGAAATCAATATTTACATTCACATTACTTCGCGAAAATGTAATTGATTTAAAACGAATTCCGACTACAGGCAAAATATTAACATCTGTTACTTATTGTAACTTAGGGCTTCCCGATGTATTCGGAACCACAGTCCTTAATAGCTCAAGTGGCAGAGCAATGGTCCGGCAAACCATGGACGTGGGTTCGAATCCTGCTTAAGGGCGAATTTTTTCAATTAAAAAAATCGAATAATTAGCGTCGTAAAATGTAGAAAGCAATATTTACATACTTTAATATTCTTAATATATTATTTCCCGATCTCTTCATTGAAATGTGTTAAAATTAAGAATTGTTAAAAATGCTAAAATTTTACATTTTTTGCGTGTAGAGCCCATAATATTGAGTGTTTCTTTTATTTTATTTTATTTATTTATTATTTATTTATTATTAAATAAGTTGGCCTTGATATTAACTACATTTTTTTCATTTGACCAACTCTCCTCTCTGTCTCTGCTCCTTTAGGCGAACCTAATGGCGAGCAAGTACACACTGTATATAATACGCGGATATTGTGTTGTACATCTTATTTATCATTCTCTGTTTCGTCATACTCTGTCGAACTAAAAGCACAGATACCGCTTTATCATAAGGAATTAACAAACTTTTTATAAGTAACTGCCTAAACAAAATGGCAGTGGAAAAGGTAGAGTTATTAGGTTTATTAATATTTATTACACCAAACCCCTTTGCATTAATATACATAGAGCGCGAGGTACGGTTTTTACATACTGTTTGTTCCTTTGCTATATTTTTCCTTGTTAAAATGTAACACGTGGAGGATTATAATTACAGAGAATTAGTAACGGGTGTTCAGAAACATTCGAAGTCAAGTGGGCTCTGAACAAAAAATCGTATATCTTTACTTAAGTATCTGATTTGTAATAATTATTAAATGTCAACTGTTGTCTGTCAAAAATTGTCAGAATCTAATATCGAAGATACTAATTTATATTTTTTAATTTTGAAAATGGTATTTACTAACGTACACAAAGCATTCATGGTTGAAGCATATTTTCGAAATGGTCAAAAGATCGATGGCCATTGGAAGTATTTAATTCAAGCTTGTTTGGAAGAATTTCGAGATGAATTTCCTAACCTTGCTTTTGATTATAATACTTTTCAGTGTACACTAATCAGAATTGTTCCAGTTTTTCGACAAACTGGTAGTGTGGGACGCCAAGAGGGTGGTGGGCGACCAAAAGTCCGGACAGAAGAAGTGATTGGGAATGTTAGAGAAATAATGACTGATGCCCCTAAAACTTCAGTAAGAACTCTTGTTCAACAAACCGGGTTGTCAGTTGGTTCTTGCCATAAAGTTTTAAAAGAAGATTTACAGTTATTCTCATATCGTATAACTTGTTTGCAAGAAATCCTCGATATTGATTATCCGCGACGAGTAGTATTTTGCGAATGGTTTACAAATAATTTTAATGATGATGTCCTAGACAACAATTTCTTTTCAGACGAAGCATGGTTTCATGTTAGTGGATATGTTAACTCGCAAAACATGAGAATGTGGAGTGATACAAAGCCCAATAATTTTTATGTTGAAGCTCCTTTACATCCTCAGAAAGTTGGTGTTTGGTGCGCTATAAGTAAAAGAAGGATTATTGGTCCAATTTTTTTTAATGGTACCTTGACTGCAGAAAGATATCGACAGGAAATACTATTGCCTTTCTTTAATCAACTTCGCGATGATGAACTAGCTTTGGGATACTTTCAACAAGATGGTGCTAGAGCTCACACAGCGGGGGAAACAATGAATATGTTACAAAAAGTGTTTGGAAATCGTTTAATTAGTTTGAACAGCTATCATGAATTTCCTCCAAGATGTTGTGATCTTACACCGTGTGATTACTATTTATGGCCTTTTTTTAAAAATTCAATTTATCAAGTAACAGTGCAGATTATATAGATCTCCAAGACAGAATTATAAATAAAACTAGTGAAATTAGAAATAGTCCCATACTGCAAAATGTATTTAGTAGCATTCGGAGGAGGTGCGTAAAATGCTTGGAAGAAGGTGGTGGACATTTTCAACATCTTTTATAATTATGGTCATTATTGTTGGTAATTTATACAACTACAATTTATGATATTTATTATAAGGTTGTAATCTAAGGACTCTACAAACAATTTATTTGTTTCAAATTTATTTTAAGCCATTTCTTACAATAATTTGTTGAATGTTAATATATTAAACTAGTACGATAACTAGATACCATTGTCACTATAAGATGAATAAAACCTTTACTTGTAAAGTTATTTCCTCTTAATTCTGCATTGTCTTTTTACATGTTACTACAGATTAGATGAGCTTTATTACACAAGAACGAAAAGCATATTAATTGGATTATGTAATTTTTTCCAGTTGTCGCATGAAGAGGTGCTATTGTTCAGCAAGAATTCCCTAAAATATCAAAATACTTAATTTGAAATTTGCAAATTAATTACTGTTACCTTCTAAAATCATTACTTGACTAGTTTATATTAATTAATATGGCATATTAAAGTAATATATTTCGACATAAACTGACATTTGCGTGTATGATAACCTATAAAATTGTATTAAGTAAATGTATCAATCTATATCAGACATGACTTCATATTTTCAAGGACTACTTTGACTTCGAATGTTTCTGAACACCCATTATAATATCTTATTAGTAGTTTGACAAAGCCCAAATTTAAATATTACTGACAAACATGAATTTATTATGCATAACGTACTTAATGAGATGAATAATCCTCAAGATATTGTTAATTTCTTTGCTCAGTCTTTCTGTAGCGTATATACTACCCCTGTAAATACATATCTAAAAAAAAAGTAAAATTCAAAATATTTTAAAATAACTGCAATTAACACTAAGCGGATTATAAAAGAGTACCTGCTGTGAATTCACCTGGGAAGCATGAAACATTTAGAAATAGTATTTGTCTATCAGGAGTGTATTCCAAAAAATTGTAAAGCCGCAACAGGTGCTGTTTTAAATAATCAATATTGAAAATATTAATGATCGAAATTTATGAATATACGAACATTTTATTGGGAGAATTATGATGCAAGTATCAAGTATATCTTCTGTAAAATATTCAAAAGTCCATTTCACTCACACTTGCTTCACAATGGCCCATGGCCGCCAAATTATCATTGGCACTATGTATTATATGAATACGAATAATTAATATGCCTTACACCAGTTACCTATAATAAGTAGTGTATAGGTCTCTTGCTGATAAAGTAATATTAAAATATTTAACCCAAGGACTACCGAGCGGGTCCAATGGACCCGAAACGATTTCTAACCATTGTTTTATCGTACTTATGGTTGGGATAATTTACTGGTATTGATAGACTTTTTAAGTACGAGTTATAGCTTTAAAATTTTGACAAAAAAATTATTTTATGAAGAATGGTTTTGGCAGTATAAACATACTTTCGCGATTTACCAACCGGTTGCCTTGGACCCATATGTCGTTTACTGTATAAATGTAGGTAAAGCGAGTGTGTTTTACAATGATAGTGGTTCGCTTATAAATTCCGGACTTCCTCGCTGCTGATAAACCTTTCTTAGCATTCCCCGATGTATACAGAAAGAGTAAATCTCCCTTTATCATGCGGATTATAGGGACTTTATGTGTTTCAGCATATTTATAGCCGCACGTCGTGAACAACGCATTAGTGCTTGCCGAATCTGTGTAGTGTTACTGTGAATAAGACAAACTTTATATTTTGTTCAGTTGTGATGTGCGATTTGATATTTTAGCATCATTTTTTATCAATTGTCAGATAGTTATTTCTGAATATTTTGTTGCGGCTATTTTCTACTTTGCGTTTTACTCATTACGGAAAATGGATCGTAGAGATAAGGAATACCTTACACAACAACAACTAGAGGCGATAAGTAGCCGAAATGAGTGACGTTGAATACAATAGCGGATATGAAGCTTCAGACGACGATAGAGAGGTAGATGGAGTCGAAGGCCTCATCGATGGAGGTATACAAGCACAGCAGAAGAATGAGATCGCGAAGAATCTGTTGGGAGCAGCGATGATGACCACAACAGAAATCCGTCTGGAGCTAATTCTTTTATATCAAAGAACAAACAAGTTGTTTGATGCCAAGATCCTATTTTACCTTATCACGGAAGACAACCACGACACAATATTTTACGAGAACGTTCAGCCCAACACGTTTTGGAAATCGCGAGATCGATACACCAGCTTCTTCTTTTTTGATTTATTATTATCTTAAATTATTAAATTATCCTAAAGTGGACGAATGAAGAAGATGAGATTGTTTTCGGCAAAAATTGGATAAAAATGGATGTCCAAGAATTTAAGAAATTTATTGGAGTTATGATACTAATAGGTATATACAAATCTTATAGCGAGGACATAACACAACTTTGGAACTCGAAAAATCTTTGGTAATAACAATCAAAATATACTTCGTGTACTTAGAAAATAAAAAGGAGTGGCGACAAAATAGCACCAATACGGGAATGCTTTGAGTTATGGAGTACTTATTTGCGATATGCGTATGTACCAAATTGGTGTATGACGGTTGATGAACAGCTTGTAACTTTCAGAGGCAGATGTCCCTTTAGACAATATATTCCATCAAAACCTTGACGATATGGCATAAAATTTTGGGCCATTTGCGATAGTGTAACAACCTATGCATGGAAACTGGAAATGTATCCTGGAAAGCAGGGAGAGGAAATAGACAAGAATTATGGCGAAAAGGTTGTAAAACGTTTACTAGAAGAAATTGAAAACTCTGGAAGGAATGTCACCTGCGACAATTTATTTACTTCGTACAATCTTGCATAGTATTTGCTATCAAAAAACCTAATATTAGTTGGTACGATCCGTAAAAATAAGCGTGAATTGCCATCTTTATTTGTTAATCCAAAAAATCGTCAAATGTTTTCCACACAGTTTGGTTTTACAGACGATGCGATGATTATTTCGTATTGCAAGCTTGTAACGTTGTTAAGCACTCTGCACAGTGAAAAAAAATTTGATAATGGCCAAAAAAAGAAACCTCAGGTAATTCTGAACTACAATAAAACAAAAGGTAGCGTAGACAACATGGACAAAATGACACGATCACACACCGTGAAAAGGTTGACGAATGGCCTCTTGTAGTTTTTTATAACATGATAGACATCAGCACCATGAACGCATACATACTATGGAAGCTCTTGAAATCTAATTCAGCTTTTGACTTGAAATAGAGAAGAAACTTTCTAATTGAGCTAGGAAAGGAGCTAGCAGAATAAAAGGACCATGAAAAACCAGAAGCAGTAGAAGAAGAAGCTGAAGCATCTACTCGTTCTGAGATTTCAAGAAAGAAGAAGAGATGTGATGTTTATCCATCTTTAAAAGACAGAGAAACAAGAACAACTTGTGCACGTTGTAAAACCAATGTGTGCGGTGAACAATCAGTAGTTATATATAAGAAACGTGTTTAACCAACTTTTACTTTTATGTAAGTCATTTATATATTTTATTTTACAATATTTATGTATTATTATTACTGCTTCGGTTTATTCTAATGGTCTTTTCTTATGTTGAATAAAATAAAAGTTAATTATAATAATGCTTACGCTATATTGAATTCGAAATAATCGCCGAATATTAACTCAAACTCAAACCTAGCGTATAGTAATACGGGTCCAATGGACCCACGCGGTAAGTAGCGATAGGCCGTTTTCCTGGTAGTCCTAGGGTTAATACTTAGAGATTTTTAAGTATATATAAAGAGGTAATTAAAATTTCATCCATAAATACCTACAAAAGCTTTTCAATTAACTATTTAGAAAGTTAAACGCCAAATTCATAATAAAGGTAAGCAGTACGTCGCCAATTTTTGGCATAAAACTCCAGCGGTCATACATTTTCTCAATTGCTGGCTATCCACAAATATTACGTTGATATTTACGAGTTTTGGGTGCTGGTAAATCTCTGCTACTATTACTAGCGAGCACGAAATACATATTCATATGTCCCGGAATGCCTAGATTTATTCCTAATTGAGCAGGATCAAAATTGTTAGTGCCATAATGTTTGCATAAACATATTTCTGCGTTGAAGTCATTAACACCGGTGGGCTTCATTGGTGATGACGCCTCACTGTTATATGAACCACGACGACTATATTCCAATTCCAGAACAGCCAATAGAAACATGTTCGGATGTAGCTGTACCTGTCAACATAGTACCAAAATCTCTTTTTCTGTTTTGGGTTGGACGCCAGCACGTCAGGCACTTGAGCACACTGCTCTTTGTACTAGATAGATCCAATAGATCTCTCACTTCCACTCTGTTGGTATTGTGCCCTCGATGAAAGCCAAATTCTCCTCAGGGAAAGTTGGAGTACACTCGAAGGATCCAATAGATCTCTCCCGAAATATTTCTGTCCGAGTTCCTTCAGTTCCTCACACGTGCATATTACATGAAGGCTAGTTTCTTCCTGTTTTTGACATCTCTTACACCAGGGCTCGCTAACCAAGCCCATGCTGTACAAATGCTTCCTTAAAGGACAATGTCCGGTTATTAACCCGGTAATTATTTTAATTTCTTTTTTGTTACTACGAATTAGGTTGGCTGAAAACTTTCCCTCCAGCCCCCTTAGTAGTGTTTTGGTATGGAGTTGACCTTCCGTTAGCCTCCATTTATTTTTATGTTCTTTTTCTAGCCATAACCAGATCTCCCTTTTAGCGGAATTCATAGTGATTTCACATACAGGTTCTGGTCCTATGAAGTTCCTATTAGTACCTTCTTTGGCCAGTTTGTCGGCGCCTTTAATTCCCTCGTGTCCTGGCATCCATATCAGCGACACTGTATTGTCTTGTGCCAGTTTATTGAGGACCTGTTTACAATATTTCACCAGCTTAGACCTGGTAGATGGGTTCATAATGGCTCTAATAGCCGTCGAACTATCAGTCATTATGATAATTTTTTTGTTTGCCCAGCCGGCTTCCCGAATTTCCTCGGCGCAGGCTGCGACTGCAAACAATTGGGCCTGGAAAACTGTAGTATGTTTCCCCAGACATATCGATATCTTCCTTCTAGGGCACATTCCACATATGCCTGCACCTGCCCCCTGACTAGATTGTGATCCGTCAGTGCACCAGGTGCCGGCACCACAATCAATCGAGCGACTTTTTGCCTGTTTCCTGGTCGGTATAAGTATGTTCAGCTTAGTTGTAAACATAATTTCAGGTGCCATACTGTCCACCGGCATTTGAAATATCGGCTCTTCCAGTATAGTTCCTGTGATATCTGTATGGCTCACTACAACCTTATTAGGACACCATACGTCATTGGCCTTCAGCCTCAGTATCCCAGCCATTGCCTCCGCCTTTACAAATAGTTCCAGCGAAGGGAGACCCATGATGTCCTCCATGGAAGCGGTTCCCGTGCTGTTCATAGCTCCCGTGATTCCCAAAAGAGCCTGTCGCTGGAGCCCCACCGACGATGTCCTCCTCCACCAGACAACTGCTCCATAGGTAATCGTTGGTCTTATTACTACTGTGTACAACCAGTGTACCACATTTGGTTTTAGTCACCAGGTCTACGCAATCCTTGGGGCACCACTGTGACATTAGCATTTAAAACTTTCACAGCACCATTTAAAATTTTAGACTCTGAAAGATTAATATAAAAATCCAACATATCAGCCTATTTTGCGACTTTGTTTTTGTATTTTAATCAATGAAATTAATAAAAAATGTACCATGTGACACGTGAATTATATTCTCAATTTTATAAAGAGGGTAAATAATATACTTTCATAATAGTATAAAATGTATTATGAAGAAGGTTGGCTGACATTCAAAATGCAAAAATTGTTGTAGTTTAGAAAGTTGCAATTTAACTTTTTATAACTCAAATATATCTTAATTCGCTAAAGCCCAAATAAAGAGGTTAGTCCTTGTATAAATAGAGTAAATAAATATGCCTCCTAATCAAGAAATGGTGTTTTGTCATGTACACCGTTTGTTATAAACTTAAACATTTCTACCGAGTGGACATAGGATTTCGCCTCTTCTGATACAAAGCGTTTAGAGATAAACAAGAACGTTGTGTATTACCATCGGAGGGTCGAATGAGTACATGAGATGAAGCCTCAGGATTTGTGATTGATGTTGTGATTAGTGGAGCGTACACTTACAGAGCCTCTAGGACGTCGTTTCCGTTTTGTACAAAACTGGATCGTCGAACGGCACCGGAATTAAGACCGCTACCGTTTATTGAAATTTATGTTTTGCGTGGAGGAAATTTACTGTTCTGCACATGACTGCTGCCTAAAATTATGTTAAATTGTGCGTTAGTTCTATCAGCGTAGGCATCTTTATACACGCTGTTCAAAACCAATTATTTTTTTTTTTAATTGCTTTGCGCACAAAGTAAAGGGAACTGTTATTTATTTTCGAAATGTCGTGTCTTTGTACATTACAATTTTTCATATTTTGTTAAATAAATTTTATTCATACAGTGTGTTTCACTTTTCATTGGGACACCTAAATAACTTCTTTATTATGAAAGCAATCAATATAAAATTTTTATCAGTTGTGGCCACGACAATGCACCTTTTTGTATGACTAGAGTTTTTGTAAAGTCAATATCTAACCAACTATAACTAAAATTAAATAATGTTTCAAGTAATGTCATACTAGTGATTAAGATAGACCAAAAAAGTATTAGGAAAAATTTTTACAATCACTCAAGAACCCCTAATACCAAATTTTGCTGAATATTTTTCATTTTTAAATTCTTCTACATTTTTATGCTATCTGTAGATAATATTTTGTTATTACAATGATAAGAGTGCCACTCGAAGAAGAAGCAAAATTGTCGTAAGCTACACTATGAAACTACAAGCAGCGCAATTTAAGGTTAAGTATGTTCAAATTACCACTTGGGTACTTTTACAAACATAGATAACACAGGTCTACAAAATTAAACTTTTTGACAGATGTTTTTATTTTGAAAACTGATTTTATATAATTTTGGTAGGCTGATTTCAAAAATTCTATGCATTTATTTCTACCACGTAAGGTTTTTTTGCAAATATTAAATAAAAAAAAAACGATATTTCTAAAAAAATTTATTTGTTTATTGAGTAAAAAGGTCGAATACAAGTTAAAAATGTGGAAAAAAATACTTTACTCAGTCTTTTTTAAGAGAAATCTTTGTCTTTTTGCCAGAAAGCTGCGTTGTCCGGACATTCGGTTGTATGTTTTTAAGGGCATATCCCGTTTTAACATCCAGCAGTAGTCCGCCATCATCGTTATGCTCCATCTGCCTTGGTATCGCCGTTCCATTTCCTTAATGTCTTGGTGAAACCTCTCTCCCTGTTCTTCGCTAACTGCTCCAAGATTTTCAGGAAAATAGTTCAAGTGTGAAAAAGGAAATGCACTTTCAAACTCATATTACAACCTAGACGATGAAAGTGTTGTAACATATTTTGAACAATATTTTCGTAGTTTTCGTCCTTAGAGTTCCCAAGAAACTTATCAATTACTTCTTTAAATGAAACCCAGGCGTTTTCTCGACATTGGTCATTGTGTTTTGAAAATCCTTGTCTTTGCATAATGTTCTTATCTGCGGCCCAACAAAAATACCTTCTTTTAATTTGGCACCGGATAAGGCTGGAAATGTCTCGCACAAATATTTAAAACACTGTCCATTTTTGTCTAGGGCTTTAACAAACTGCTTCATCAAGCCAAGTTTGATATGGAGAGGAAGCAGTAAAACTTTTTTGGGGCCAACCAAGCTATCTCTTAATAGATTTTTGCTACCAGGTGTAAGGCTTGTTCTAGAGGGCCATTCTATTTGAGTCCAATGTCTATCCCTTGCTCGACTATCCCACTCACAAATAAAGCATGGAAATTTTATATAGGTAACCTCCTTGTTGTCCTAGTAGCATGCACAGCACTTTAAGGTTACCACAAAGCATCCACTGATGTTCTTGGTAGTTTATTTTCTTTAAAAGAAGTTCAAAATTTGCATACGTTTCCATTAAATGTACCGAATGGGCAACGGGAACCGAGGTCAGCTCGTTACCATTGTGCAATAAAACGCCTTTTAAACTACGCTTACTTGAGTCAATAAACAGGCGCCATTCTTCTTTTACAAACGGCACATTTCCTAATTTTGAGATTAAGTCAGGAATATTGTTGCAATACACTAACGGTCCGTCTTGAGTAAAATATTGACATAACTCTTTTTCGCGATCCCGGTAAAAGCTTGATGTGACGCCAGGTGTCAGTAAATGTTTCTCACGAAGTCGGGAGGCTAACAATTCGGATGCATCCTTTGGAAGGTGCAAATCTCTAATTAAATCATTTAGTTCGCTCTGGTTAAACACGGCTCTCTGAAATCTGGTGTGAAATCTGAGTCATCTGGGTCGCAATTAGATTCCTCTGATTCTGACGATATGACGTTTTCTAGTGCTTTTGGGGCGGTAGGTATCGGTACATCTGGTCCATGAGAAACTGGTCGAATAGCAGAGTCAAGATTGGGATACACAATTTGTTACTTATTTTTTCTGTTGAATCCTTGAACATTACACGAACAAAAATAACAATCATCACTGTGATTTCTAGGCTCTCGCCATACCATAGGAACACCAAAGCTTAAACATTTCTTCCTACCTTTTTGCCAGTTTCTTAATGCTTCAACGCAAACGGAACAAACAGTATGAGGAGCCTAGGACTTGTCTTGGTCGTCAATTTTTACACCAAAATAAGCGTGGTATACATCTTTCACAAACGAAGTTATAGTTTGCCTCTGCTTTACTACGACATAACTACCCCAGATATAACAAAAGTTATTGGGATTGTTCACACAATGTCTTCTTTCCATATTTATACGTTCTAGAACACTTAAAATACGCAACAACGAAGACAACAAGCGCGCGGACACAGTAGCACGACGACTAACACAACCAAACTGCACATAAGCAGGTTTCAACGTTGTATTGACGCTTCTGCGCCGACTCTGTTGCTTTGCTGAGAAATCTAATATTAACCAGTGTTGCCAAATCACAATTAATTTCATAAAAATCAATACATTTAAAAATCATGCCTAACATAGAACAAACATATTCTTGTCATAGGTATGTATATTAATAAATTAACATTTTTAAAATATAGAGCGCTATAAAAAATATTAACGTGATAGAGCAAAAATATGGCGTTTTTTTGGAATAAGGGCCCCCAAACATATACAAATTAGCAAACAGCTTTCAAACATCAAAATCACTGTAGACCTGTGTAATTTTTCCACTCAAATGTGAGAACTATGCATACTTATTAACGACAACATTTGACACTTAGGCGTTTCTGATGGCAAATTTACAAAGACAGAATTGTAGTTTTTGAAATTCTCTAACACATGGTATAACCATCGCAGTTCCTTTTTTGGTCTTTCTTCAGTTACTTTTTGCACTCAGCGGTTCCAATAGTTTATTGAATATTCTTTATGATTGGTTCTCTGGAAATCAATTGTCGTTGAGCTTCGACAACCTAAAATATCTATATTTCCACACTAGCCACAAATATGTTTGTGATTGTGCTCTTCAATTGGACGGTCACACGTTAGACCAGAGTGACAGTACGAAGTTTCTGGGAGTTACTATCCAGAATACCCTAATCTGGTGTAACCACTGCATGTAGCTGTCGACAAAAATTTTCACCAGAATCTATTTTATTCGCAGCATTAGAAAATATGTCCAAATACAAGTGCTGCTGTCATTATACTATGTAGAGATAGATTAACTTTACGCTACAGTATGCTGTGACATTATGGGGCGCTTCGCCTTCTGCACGACATGTGTTTTTGAACACTTAGGTATATATATACCTCTTCGTGCGTCTACATTCTAGAAGTATGCTGTTACATTCACGAAAACTCTAATAAAGTTGAGACAAAGGCTGACAGCCACTCTCACAGTCCGAGAACCTTCTATTAGAATCTTAGCAGAGTTTTAATATGTTTTTACCGGTACTGTGTGTAAAATAAAACGTTTTGTAACTTATCTAATATCTGTTTATTCAACATGTACACCATTCGTACATCAAGTATATCTATTTACTACCAACTACAACAACTGAACTGCGTTTTCTTTTGGTTGGCACACTGCCAGTAAGGAATGAGCGCGTAATTACAAAAATATTTTAACACTCCCACGAATTACATGATCATTCCTTAATTCCCTAAACTTAAGATATAACACATACATCTTTAATTTAAAAACTTATAAATGTAGTATACATGGCTTAATGCCCATCATATCTCTAAACTTATTAAATTTGAGACTTGTTAATGGTTTCGTAAATATATCGGCAATTTGATTATTTGTTTGAACATTTTCAATATTTACCAAACCATCTGCAAATTTCTCTCGCACAAAGTGATAATGAATGTCAATGTGCTTAGTACGCCTGTGATACACTGGATTTTTAATTAATTTAATAGCACTCTGATTATCAACTTTTAAAACGATTTTATCACTCGCGTTCACATCCACATCTCTTAGTAGTTGTTTTAACAACATCATTTCTCTCGCTGCTACGTATTCGGCTTCGGTTGTACTGAGCGATACCATATTTTGTTTTCTGGATGACCAGGTAATCGCACCGCCACACAACATGAACACATAACCACTGGTAGAACGTCTAGTATCTGGATCTCCAGCGTATTCTGCATCCGAGTAGCCTTCCAAATCCGAGTGTTCATTCTCTGATGAATATTCAATTCCATAGTTCTTGGTTGACTTTAAGTATTGAAATATTTTCCTCACAGCATTCCAATGAACCCGTTTTGGATCATTTTGGAAACGACACACTAGGTTCACAGCAAATGCAATGTCAGGGCGAGCTGTAATTGCAGCAAACATAAGCGACCCAACTGCCTCTCTATATGGCGCACTAAGTGTTTCATTTGTAGTATCGGTTGAACTTAATACAGTATGCACATCAGTTGGCAAATTTAGTGGCTTAACGTCCATAAGATTGAACTGATTTAAAATTCTGTCAATGTAAGAATTCATGTGAATAAAGATAGACTTGACCTTTCTTTGTTCTATTTGAATTCCTGCAACACGATTAACCTCTGTCACTGTAATGTCAAATTTTCTTTTAAAATCGTCAAGAAAATTGTCCAAGCTGGCACGCACTTTAGTCATTATTAATCCATCATCAACATATAATGCTAATATTATTTTTGAATTATTCAAAGTTCCTATGTAAACACAACTGTCCACACTGCATTGTGTAAAACCATATGTTTTTAGAAAACTGTCAAACCTTTTATTCCAGCATCTGGGCGATTGTTTAAGTCCATACAAAGATTTTCTTAATTTGCACACTAAATTTTCTTTTACACTTACTCCTTGAGGTATATCCATACATATCTCTTCTTCCAAGTCACCGTACAAAAATGCTGTTTTGACATCGAATTGGAGTATTTCCAAGCCATACTTAGCGGATAGGGCTAGTAGCACTCTTATTGTGTCAAATCTAATTGTTGGCGAATAGATTTCATTATAATCTACTCCTTCTGACTGACTAAATCCTTTTGCACAAAAAACGAGCTTTGAATCGTTCAACACTTCCATCTGTTTTGTACTTACCTTTAAAAACCCATTTGCAACCTATTTTCTTCTTTCCTGGGGGTTGTGGCATCAGCTCCCACGTTTTGTTTGTTTCTAAGGCATCTAACTCTTCACTAATTGCTTCTTTCCATCCTGGTGCATTTTCACAAGTTACTGCTTCTTCGTAGCACTCTGGAATAGTAAGTTCAGTATATTAAAGTTCATAACGTTTTGGTTTATGTATGTCTTCCTTGTTACGTAGGTTGTATTTCTTTGAAGTTTCAGATTCATTAAATTCATCTTCTTCAGGATCATTTTGTTTTTCTTCTTTGAACACATTTTCTGGTTCACTCTTTTCTGTACCATTTTGTATTTCTTTTTGATCTATTTCTTCCATTGGTAATACAGGAACTGTATTTATTCTTACACCTGCTACTGTATTGTCTTCTTTGAAAATCACATGTCTTGACTTTTTGATTTTCTTCGTCTCTTGATCAAATAAACGATAATTTGTTGAATCCCCATCATAACCAACAAATAATAATTGTTTACTTTTAGGAGAAAATTTATTTCTAAGTTGTGAGTCTATAAACATGTATGCTTCACCACCAAATATTCGAACATGTCCAAAAATTTTCGTCATTTTCTATCCTTCCCATTAACCAATTACAATATTCTAGCCTTCTCAAATTATATCCAGGCAGTAAAGAGTGACTAACATGGATCCTGTATGGTTTAAACCTACTTTTATGTAAAGTTCTATAAAAAATCTGGACTGGCACAAATTTAATTCTGACGCTACTTCGGGTGTAGAAATTGATGAATTATTATTTATCTATAAAAATACAAGATTAACATGAAATTTGAAAACACGCTTTTAATTTACAATTTGTAAAATATCTTGTCGATTTTCATTTAAATTCCTGTTGTCTTGACCATTACGCGGCTTAGTAAACGATCCATTCTCGACCAAATAGATATCTTGTACTCGCTACTGTTGAATTTCGGTTCGAAGAATAAAAAATACTTATCATATCTCGTTTCTCCTCGTTAGTGTATGACATTTTTGTATTATTAATGAACAATAAATGAAATGTTTGACAGATTGAAATTCCATGGCTACCTTATTTAATCTCGTAATTTATTCTTTCAAATAAAACCTAATGTCAAAAACTTTAGTCAGCATGTGGTACATGGTTGAAATCAGAAAAAAAATTTATTTCTAAGTTGTGAGTCTATAAACATGTATGCTTCACCACCAAATATTCGAACATGTCCATAATCTGCTTTCTTTCCAGTCCACATTTCATAAGGAGTCATATTAGGCGTCTGAGTGGTCGTCATGCGGTTTAGTAAATATACTGCAGTATTTACAGCTTCTGCCCACAGATATGTTGGCAAATCCTTACTGTAAATCATTGAACGAGCACTCTCAACTATTGTTCTCATATCTCGTTCTGCACGTCCGTTTTGCTCTGGAGTCTATGGAGCTGTTGTTTCTAATAAAATTCCTCGACTAACGACCACCCGAATTTTTGCAAAATCGATATTTTCGATTACGAAATTTACGGTTTTCCTGGCATAACTCAAGAAGTACGCGTTCGAGAGCCTTCCGGTTGTGATCAGTCGATTCAGCGCGTAAAAGCACGTCGGGCAGTATAGGACAGGTAATATAGAGCCAGTTGGTTTCTAAGATACAGAGGGGCGTCGAAATCGAACATAATATTTCGGCGAAATTCTCGCAATTTTGAAAAATTTTAAATCTCGAATTTCTACTCAAAATCCACCCTAAGGTTTTCAGGGTCGCTAAAAAAGACTATCTGTTCGATTTTCCACTGAAAATTCGATTCCGTTTTTTGTACTTTTGACCTGGCGACACTTTTCGTAAATATCTCGAAAAACAAGCAGACAGCGATCACTTGTTTGGTTTGTCGTAATCAGCGGGTCCTATTACATATAGGGTTGGTGTCAAAACAGGGAAAATCGACATTTGCCATTTTTGTAATTTTGAAATATAATCGCCTGAGGTTCAAAAAAATCGCGAAAATTTCTAAACACCATAACTCCCTCATTTCTCATCCGATCGACGCGAATTTTGCGTAAAATTAAAGATCTCGTCATGGGGCTTAAAACGAGTATACAAGGTGCCAATCTAGGACCAAGCGTTTGACCGCTATGGCCATTTTCGATTACGAAATTTACGGTTTTCCTAGCATAACTCAAGAAGTGGGCGTCCGAGAGCCTTCCGGTTTGGACCAGTCGATTCAGCGTGTCAAAACGCGTCGGGCAGTATAGGTAAGGTCATCTAGCCAGCTGACAGCTCTAGATGACCTACCCTATACTGCCCGACGCGTTTTGACGCGCTGAATCGACTGGTCCAAACCGGAAGACCCTATACGATGGTCAAGCTGTCGTAAGAATGAGCCCTATCAAGGCAGGCGTACGTATATATAACTACATGCCGCATGTTATAGCATCCAAAATATCTGTTTTTGCATTTGGATCAGAATTGAAAATAGTAAAACAGCACACGTTTTATTCTCTGGAGGAGTACTTCTCATATTTCTCACATAGATAAGTAAACATAGATAAGTATATAATTCCGCCCCCCATATTTTTGCTTTCACTATTTATACATTGTTAAGAATGAACCCACGGAATGGATTTAGCTGAAACTTTGACAGCAGTTTAATAATAAATTACGTTTACTAAATGCAAATTTTTGCATATTACTAGCGCCATCTCTTGGAGTTGTTAAGGAGTTATTGAACCACCCTCGTAATTAATAAATATTATTATTATTATTAATATGCGTCTAGAATACTTCGGAAAGCTCCATCACGTACACAGCTGGTGATGTTATCGCTTAGGCCAACGGCTGACGCACATCACAATAATAATAATAATAATAATTTTATTAGGTCAACAAATAATACTTTATTTTCGCTGGTATATTTTTCAAATCGAGGATATACAGGCTGATTCATTTTCGGCCCTCACCATAGGGATCTCTCTTATTATTGGAGATAAATTTGGCAAAGTTGTTAAATTTTGTGTTTGTTATAAATCCGTAAAGAAAATAGACCTGTGACAAATGACCTTCGTTATTTAAAAAAAAAAACGCGAAAACCCCATTTTCTTCTTTTACCTGTAGCACTGACATTTGGCCTAGTAGAGAAAAAATAAAAACACATCCTTGTGGCCATTTTTAAACCTCTATCCAGTGGTGTACTCTAAATTTTATACGACGTTTCGTTTCTTTCTGGCCATCATCAACTATCTAATTTCTTATAGGCGCCATATTGGATTTAGACATCTTCAGAAAGAGTTTTTTTTTTCTGATTTCAACCATGTACCACATGCTGACAATAGTTTTTGACATTAGGTTTTATTTGAAAGAATAAATTATAAGATTAAATAAGGTAGCCTTTGGAATTTCAATATGTCAAACATTTCATTTATTGTTCATTAATAATACAAAAATGTCATACACTAACGAAGAGAAACGAGATATGATAAGTATTTTTTATTCTTCGAAACGAAATTCAACAGTAGCGAGTACAAGATAACAAAAACATTAATAAAAATACATAGAAAAGTAAACAATAAACAATTACAGTAAATGTTCAATTATCTGGCCATCTTCGGTAATGCACAATTGGGCACGCCTTCTGGCATTTTGTACTGCCCTTTGTATAGTTCTTCTAGGAACTGCATCGAAGGCATTCTGAAGTCTGTCTCGTAATTCTTCAATGTTTTGTGGCGCATCTACTTTATAAATATTATTTTTAACATATCCCCATAAAAAAAAATCTAGCGGACTTAAATCAGGTGATCTCGCAGGCCATTCAACAACTCCCCTATTTCCAATCCAACGGTTTGCAAACTCTTGATTTAAGAAATTTCTAACAACAGCTGCATTGTGTGCTGGTGCGCCATCTTGTTGCCACCATAAATATTGTAATTGATTTAATGGGATATTGTCGTCAAGATAGTCAGATACGTATGTACGTAAAATGTTTAAATATCTTTCTCCATTTAAATGTTCTTCATACATAACTGGTCCTAAGAGACGATTTGCCAAAATACCCATCCAAACGTTTATTCCAAAACGATATTGTGGTCTTCTAGCCCTGTTTTGTCGGGGATTTTGTACTGCCCAATAGTGCTCCGTATTTCTGTTGAACATTCCGGAATTTGTAAATTTTGTTTCATCTGACCAGATGATTTTGCTTAAAAAATTTTCGTCATTTTCTATCCTTCCCATTAACCAATTACAATATTCTAGCCTTCTCAAATTATATCCAGGCAGTAAAGAGTGACTAACATGGATCCTGTATGGTTTAAACCTACTTTTATGTAAAGTTCTATAAAAAATCTGGACTGGCACAAATTTAATTCTGACGCTACTTCGGGTGTAGAAATTGATGAATTATTATTTATCTATAAAAATACAAGATTAACATGAAATTTGAAAACACGCTTTTAATTTACAATTTGTAAAATATCTTGTCGATTTTCATTTAAATTCCTGTTGTCTTGACCATTACGCGGCTTAGTAAACGATCCATTCTCGACCAAATAGATATCTTGTACTCGCTACTGTTGAATTTCGGTTCGAAGAATAAAAAATACTTATCATATCTCGTTTCTCCTCGTTAGTGTATGACATTTTTGTATTATTAATGAACAATAAATGAAATGTTTGACAGATTGAAATTCCATGGCTACCTTATTTAATCTCGTAATTTATTCTTTCAAATAAAACCTAATGTCAAAAACTTTAGTCAGCATGTGGTACATGGTTGAAATCAGAAAAAAAACTCTTTCTGAAGAAATCTCAATCCAATATGGCGCCTATAAGAAATTAGATAGTTGATGATGGCCAGAAAGAAACGAAACGTCGTATAAAAATTTAGAGTACACCACTGGATAGAGGTTTAGAAATGGCCACAGGGATGTGTTTTTATATTTTCTATACAAGGCCAAATGTCGGTGCTACAGGTAAAGGAAGAAAATGGGGTTTTCGCGTTTTTTTTTAAATAACGAAGGTCATTTGTCACAGGTCAATTTTCTTTACGGATTTATAACAAACATAAAATTTAACAACTTTGCCAAATTTAAACCTATACTCTATCTCCAATAATAAGCGAGATCCCCATGGTGAAGGCAGAAAATGAATCAGCCTGTATAGCAGCAAAGCTTAGAAAAAGTGAGATGTAATGTTACACTATTAATTCTGAAAGTCCAAGTAGATAGTAATGTCCTGTAAGATGTACTATTATCACCCTCCTAATGTAACAGATGCGATCATGTTTCATGTTATCGGTTTTAATGCCAATTTGCGCCTTATTATGTTAAGGTATTGAATATCAATTACTTAGTCTAGATGGTACTTCTCGTCTAGTTTTTTTTTAAATGTTTATCGACTATCTATTCTCTTATTTCTCTGCAAAAAATACTGCAACAATAATGTTAGCATTAAATTCGTATGTGCATTTATTCGCATATATATTCTTTTGTTTGCATGTTCGTGTCTGCGGACTATTAAGAATTTAATACAGCTTAGAGCATATAACAAACGTTTCAAATATAATTTAATGAAACTGAAATAATCAAAAATAGAACTATGAAAAAGAACGCTGAGACAGTCTAAATCATTTCAGTTTTCGATGAAAATGTATCTACGTTACCGCAGGCAATAGTATACTTTCCATTAGGGTCCATCGGTATCTTGTGTATATACTGTTTTGTTCTTATTGTAAGCCGGGTCGGAGATTTATATTTTTGCTGATGTGTATGCTATTTTGCGTTTCTGTTAGAGAATAAAAGAATACATTGAAGTTATTTGGAGATTGACGTAGCAAAACAATGTTGCGCATAAAAGTAAATAATATATGTACTGGGATGCGAAGTCATTATATTAATTAAAGTAATAGATAATGTTTGTAAATATATCGTTAAAATTACTTTTTTTTTGGAAATAATACTGGTCACGTTTCATGATATAGGAGTTATGTTTATGTTTTTATAAATTTAAATCTTTGTCATGTTAGTATTTACGCACCCTATATATATATATATATATATATATATATATATATATATATATAATAACTTCGTGACCTTGGTATGATATGGTAAACCTAATCAGTAGGCGATTAAAGGTCTGTATATTACTTCAAAATATATGTATTTAAAAAACTCTACATGTTTCGGCTGTATACGCCTTTTTCAAGAGAATACGGTATTCTCTTGAAAAGGCGTATACAGCCGAAACATGTAGAGTTTTTTAAATACATATATTTTGAAGTAATATACAGACCTTTAATCGCCTACTGATTAGGTTTACCATATATATATATATATATATATATATATATATATAATCTTTTTCTTAGTCGTACATATATATATATATATATATATATATATATATATATATATATATATATATGTATTAATTGTACGACTACTCAAGTAAAAGAGCAGAATGGAAGAAGATTGCAGAAGAAGCAAAGAAAAGCAACAACCTGTAAAGACAAAATGATAAAATGGGGACGGAGAGACCATCTGTATCCATTATCAACAAACAGGTCAAATGAGCTCGTTAGAGCGGCTCCAATTCCACGAGGAATGTATAGGCTTATATATATATTGCTTTATCACTTAAGCCACGATAGACCTTGATTCAAGCTATTTGGAGGTTCATGTATGGAATAACGGTGTTAATGATTCAGATGTCAGTTGTTGAGTGTGTGTGTCGGGTTTGAAAGCAGAAGTCAGTTTTGATAGCAGATAGCAGTTTTGATAGCATCTGCTTTGAATGCATTTCTAAATAGCTTGAACCAAGGTCTATCGTGGCTTAAGTGGTAAAGCAACGGTCCGGCAAACCGTAGACTTGGGTTCAAGTCCTAACGTAGACAATATTTTTCAATTAAAAATTTCGTATGATTTGCTTTGTAATTTGTAGACAGCAATGTTTACATCCCCTCTTACCTTGCAATTACATACTAATTTGATATTTCATATAAAAGCCGAAAAACTCCAAGAATTTATCAATTGATATATATATATATATATATATATATATATATATAAATTGAAATCTTGGAAATTCGGCTGTACTAACTATTTTAAATTAAATGTTATTTCGCGAAGTAATGTGAAATGTAAATATTGCTACCTACAATTACAATGCTAATTTTACGAAATTTTTATTTAAAAATTTCGTACTAAGGTATTAAATAGCTAATGGATGAAATATTTAGCAAAATTCCACCGACGACCGAATATGATTATGTGCTCCTTAATAAGTAACTTAAGGCATTTCTAATAACTCGAATCCATGTCCTATGTAGCGCAGTGTATAGAGCGTTAGCCTAGAGAACTAAAGGTCGTGGGCTCGAGTCACTTAGGACATACAGGATATATATATATATATATATATATATATATATATATATATATATATATGGAAGGGATGGTCGTTTTTTTGGGGAATCCAGCAAAATTAATATTGCTGGAATGGACTCCTGGTCTAATTATATATATATATATATATATATATATATATATATATATGTTAAAAATAATAGATTTTTATTGGTTTTAGCGACCTTTTATTGAATTTAGATGTTTGTTTGCGACGTTTCGTTGCGACGACAGGAACGAAATCGATGGGCTTTCAAAACTTTATTACCCTCTCATAAAACAATAGAAAAATTAAAAAAAACCACCCTGCACGCACAAGACAAAAAACGGGGAAAAAATAGCTCCCATTAGAAATAACAATGTTAACTTATACCCCTAAATACGGTCCTGACTACCATGCTCATTCCAAAAAACAGAAATTAAACCCCCGCAAACTAAAGCATTAGTTCACTTACAAAATCCGCACAAGCATGTTCGTTCTAAGAAAATTGGTCCCGGATGTACAAACACATGTGGCACATGAATGCGTACCCGTGTAGAACAAACAACAAATGTGAGTTTTATTTGACTTTTCTTTGTTCTCTTTACGTATTGTATTGTAATTCAACTTTCCAATCAGTCATACAGTTGTTAATCACCTAAATGTCTCCCTACCTGTTCATTTTAGCCATTCTTATTTTTATTTTATGTAAGTTTCAACGTTAAATGTTAACTCAATTTGTAATTATCTTTAATCCAATTTTAAACTTAAAAATTGTTAATATTTGTTAAGTCTCCAATTAATTCATACAGATATTAATCACATAAATGTCCCCCTACCATTCTAAGCTATTTTAACTTAATGTTATTTAATTTTCAACGTAAAACACTAACCTAATTCGTAATTCATTTCTTAATATAATGTTAAATTTAAAATTGTTAATTCAATTGTTATATCACACAAAACAAACACAGTTCTCATGTTCATTGTAATGATTCTTGTTTCCAGATGCTTGAAAAAGACTGAATTGATAAAAGTCGAAACGTCGCAAACAAACATCTAAATTCAATAAAAGGTCGCTAAAACCAATAAAAATCTATTATTTTTAATATTAAAACACGGCCAATAAAATAAAAAAGAAAAACAAAATTCTTTAAACACTAAATATTTATATATGTATATATGTATACATATATATATATATATATATATATATATATATATATATAAATATAATATTTTCGTGACCTTGGTATGATAAGGTAAACTTAATAAGTCGGCGATTAAAGGTCTGGTTCATTACTTCAAAGTATATATATTTAAATCAACCCTACATGTTTCGGCAATGATGCCTTTTTTATTCCCTTGACAAAGGCATCATTGCCGAAACATGTAGGGTTGTTTTAAATATATATACTTTGAAGTAATGAACCAGACCTTTAATCGCCGACTTATTAAGTTTACCTTATATATATATATATATATATATATATATATATATATATATATATATATATATATATATATATATATACAGATTGTCTCACTAAGTTGGAACCATGTGGAAAACTTTTTTATTATTAATTCTGGGAAAAATTTGTTCTAAAATCTAAAATACAATCGTTAAATATTAAATTTTTTTAGTCGTATACGCAGTTTGTCAAAAAATATGAATATTGCTCAAGAGTAAAGTACATTTATATTTGACAATGTCGAAAATTGTTATAAAGAAAAGTTGATCAGAACTAAAAACTACGTTTAAATATGCAATTACATCTATTTACATTGAAAAATTAGGTTTCGTTATTTTTTTACATCTTTTTATTTTGAATGAACATTTATCTCTTGTGATTATGAAACTCATGATAACCTTTTCGTGTCTAAATGTTTTCTAACAATTTTGCAATTTAAACACGTAATTAATGAATGTGCATTTATTTTGCAAATAATAAAATACTAGAAATAAATAGAAATTTATTTTTCACTCATTCCACTAATGCCTCGAAATATCCACCCTCTCGTTCAATACATTTAATCATTCTATTACTAAATTCACGTAATACATTCCTTGTCATTTGTGGAGAAATTTCCTGGCATGTTTCGAAAATTATCCTCTCCAAATGGTTAACATCCTGAAACGGCCCTTTCTGGTAAACTTTTTGTTTCAAGTAACCTCATAAGAAGTAATCAAGGGGGGTTAAGTCAGGGGATCTAGCAGGCCAAAAAAGATAAGAATATCTGTGAATAACTTTTCCATGGAACATATGTTCAAGATATTCCCTAACATTCAATGTACTGTGGCATGTGGCACCGTCTTGTTGGAACCAAATACATTGACGTTCTTGTATGGGTAGTCGGTCCATGAAGTCATTGATGTGAGTTTGTAAAAACTGTAAATAACGTTCGACATTCATAGATTGTCGAAAAAAAGGTCCTATTAATCTGTTCTTATAAATGCCACACCACACGTTCGTCTTAAATGAATATTGGTCATGAGACTTTATTGTAAAATTTGGATTATTGTCAGACCACCAGCGACAATGTTGTGACGAGGCAGTTCCATTTGATGAAAACGTTGCCTCATCGGAAAAAACTATATGCCTCGTAAAAAAAGGGTCCTCTTCTAACTCGCCTTGGTTGAGATAGCAAAAATCAAAGCGACTATCATAATCCCTTTCTTTTAATGTGTGAATGATTTTTGGTTTAAATGGTTGCTATTTATTTAGTTTTAAAATTCTTGCCACTGTATTTTTACTTACATTTTGTTGCATCAACGATTTCCTTTTGCGCAATGACAGTTTTGGATTTTCTACCACAGGCAGCATTACTTTAAACTGCGTATTCTCATCGGCAACCAGCTTTTGGCGTTCTCCATTAAAATTATTTTTACTACTTCCAGTACTCTTAAATTTATTTACTATTTTCTTAACAGTTGAATGATTAGTATTTTTATTGGGATGTCTACTATTAAAAATAACAGCTGCTTCTCTATGTGTTTTATAATTTTCTGCTACAATCAAATCAAATTCTATTTTCTCTTCACAATTTAATAACGCTACCATTTTTATGTGTTTTAAATTCTAACGCGTTTTGAAACTCACTGTCAAACATTTCTTGCTATCAACAAATCATTTGTATGTCAATGAATCGTAGATTACATGTAACTACATTTAAATTTGCAATGATATTGTACACAAAAAAGAAAAAATAATTTTTTCAATGTAAATGGATGTAGTTACATATTTGAACGTAGTTTTTAGTTCGGATCAACTTTTCTTTAGAACAATTTTCGATATTGTTAAATATAAAATAAGAGAGCTGAGGTGTTCTTACATCCGCAAAATAACAAATTATCGTACCCAAGGACGTCCAATAATATATACAGGTATAAAAAGCATTTAGAAAGTCTATTTAGTAAATATTTTAAGTACATAAGTAATTTTTAGATGAAACTTACATACATGCAGGGCATACATCTCCTTTTGGATGGGTCGATCAATCTAATGAAGGATTAAAGTGTCCAATTTCAAAAGGGAAGCGTTTAATAATTGTTCATGCTGGTTCTGCAGAGGGTTTTGTTAATGATGCGTTATTAATTTTCAAATCAGGTCAAAAAAGTGGCGACTACCATGACGACATGAACTTCATAAATTATAAAAAATGGTTAGAAACATCTTTAATTCCTAATTTTCCTGATAATTCTGTGATTGTTGTGGATAATGCCAGCTACCATAATGTTATGTCATATAAACATCCAACATCAGCCAGTAGAAAGTGTGATATGATACAGTGGCTAAACGAAAGGGGCATAACTTACGATGCAAATTGTACTAAACCGGAGTTGTACAATTTAGTAAAACTTCACAAGCCAAAACATATACAGTACAGCATAGATGGTATATTTGCAAAAAAAGGCCACACCGTCCTGAAATTGCCACCATACCACTCAGAACTAAACCTAAACCAAAACTGAAAAAATCTGGGGCATTGTAAAGAATCGGGTTGCATCAAGAAATGTTACATTTCATATAAATGATGTTGAAAAATTGGCGAGAGAAGAATTTTCAAACATCAAGGTAGAGGAATTGTCAGAAACTTGTCGACATGTGGAAGGTGTAGAAAAAGATTACACTATCAAGGAGCACATAATGGATGATTTTTGTGAAGAATTTATTATTAATGTCAATAATGACTCTGAAGATGATTTCTACGATTTTTCGAGCGATGAAGACTGAAGATTTTAAATGTTTCAAAATATATTATATTAATTTTGTCATCAGCGAAAATAAATATTTGATTATACATTGTATGTATGTATATTTGTTTTAATAAATACAAAAATTTTTCTAGGCACATGCTTGTGTATTTATCTTCTTTTAATGTCTCTAAAGTGAGATTTTGGTTAGGAGTAAAATTATAATGAGAAAAAACAAAATTAAGGTTAATGAAAACCAAATTACAAAATATGGATTAATATAATAATAATTTGTAAATACAAAGACTTAAATGTGAAAGCATTATAAAAAGAAATATTTCATTGTAAAATACAATTTATAAAAAATTTGTTACATAATACCAATTAATTTAATAATTATTTTATTCTTCGCGAAGTAATAAGTTTATTTAAAATCGACAATAAAACATATTTATTTTATAAAAATTATTATGGTTTAATATAACTAAATATTATTTAAATTTAAAACTGCCGCCTATATTGTCAAGACTGCTCAATGTTTTTAAGGTGTTCATTATTTTTGTAACGTCATCGCTCGCGCATCCTCAGTCTCATCCGAAAGTAATTTTACTCTATTTACGTCGAGCATTGTTGCTATTAAGATTATTAAATCTAAAATGCGAATCGTAAAGTCATATAAAATAATAGACAACAGCTATATATCGCAAACTCGTTCGCAACTAGAAACATTCCGAGTTAATAAACAAGCGAGACTTTCAGAAGTACTAGTTACGTCTCGACATACTGCGCTTTTGTATACCACACCAATTCATAAATGAACTTCAAACAAAATTCAAAAGGGTTAGCATTTCTATAGTCGCTTTGTACATTTATAGCATAAGAGAGTTTGAACATATATCTCATAAATTTGACGATTTTAAACCGCTAAATATAGTAAGTAGACGCCAGATTGAAATTTCCACTTTCTTTCCTTCGCTAAGATTAGATATGAGAATGCTGTCATGCTTTTATAATACAATACGTTTCTGTTCGAATGTTTACAATATAAGTATTGGATTTCACCGACATATATAACCTCAAATTTTAAGATTTATTCGTGTTTATATCCGTTTTTTTATTTATTATCAATACGAGGGTGGATCCAAACATAAACCAGTGTTTTTTACCACTGACTAGACGAATTTGGTGCCATGGTGTTTAAATGTGTGTTGACTGGGGATGCCAACAGGAGGAGAGGAGTCACGTCATGTCAAAGTAAGGTGATATCATTAACTAAAAATAAAGCACTATCGAAGTTTTACGTGGAGTAAATGCAGAATTCATTGAAAATATCCTTTTCAAGACCTATGTGTACGGCTGGCTAATGGGAAGCGCAGGTCATGCAGGTCGCCTCCGGCCAAGCATCACTGAATCGAACATTTGTGTAATTGAAAGTGACTGGTGCCTTATGGTATGGAAAACTGTTATGAACGCCGAGATATCGCACAAGAGTGCTCAGTAAATCCTTTACATGACTTGCCTTTCTGAAAATTGTCGGCGAGGTGGGCTTCTCACCCTCTGATGAAAAATTATAAAGCAAACCGTTTTCCGCGTGTAAAAGGCTTTTGAAACAATATAGAGATGTCATATTGTCACCTGTGATAAGATGTGGGTACATCATTACGGCCTGTAGGCAAAGAAGGATAATCTGATGTGGCGACAGCCAAGTGTGGCTTTGTTTCTCAGACACAACCAAATTCAATCTTCGACACCGAGATTAAAAAACTTTCAAGGTTTATTCTTATTTTCTAATAACTCTAAATATTTTATTTGTATGGTGGCCTAATTCATCGTAAACGTATTTATTTACACTTTCCTATAGGCTTTGTTCGTGGACGAATTTTCTTCACTCTAGACCGAATTTTAACGTGGTCTAAGTACTATTTTGGAACCGCTCTTTGGGCTGGTTTACTGCTTATTTTGGAAACGCCTTTGTGGCTGTTTCGTCGCTGTGTATTGGCTCACTTGGCTGGTTCTACGCTGAATTTTGGACCGCTCTTTAGGTTATCCCGCCGCCGTCTATAGGACCGCTAACTACTCTGCCCGCACATAGTCGCTAAAGGGAATCCTCTAAGTCGATTCAGTGCTCTAGATGTGGAATTCATAAAAGCAGTTTTCTACATATAGATAATGATCCGGGTATATGCAGAATATATAAAAATCCCATATATATCAAAACTAAGCCATATATACACAATGACAGCATTCTGTCCATTATGTATAATCAAATTAAAATATACGATGTTAGTAAAGTAAATGTACCACCTGGAGCATGGAAAATTGAACAAATATTGTATTTGGTACTAACATGACTGAAGGATATCATTACTAATTGTAAGCAACTTGGTCGCAAGGTATGACTTTTCGTAAAGAATAAACTTCTACACAATAAAGCTATCCTAAAGCCTGTCGACGCTCCATATAACTTACCAAATGAAGCCCTTCAGGGTGACATCCCATCTTGACTATAATAGTTATTCTTTCTTAATTTTCGCTTTTTATTAAGCATTTAACATGGATGCGTGTCTATTGTAATGTTTTGTTGCTTCTGCCTAGCATAATTTAATATCAACGGCAGTTATGTACATTGCCTCTTCACTTTTACAGGCTGATACAATTTAGAAATGTTTACAGATGGTGCTGCAGATAATTAATGTTATTATTATGAATTTTCCAAGCTTTCAGCTAAAGTAATTTTAAAAAATTTACGCAATTTTAAAGTAAAATTTCAAATTTTCCTCATTATCTTAATTTAAGTCAATTACCACAATTTATGTACAAATATGTGTTTCTGGAATTCATGATAAACCAAAGTGGAAGTGTATATGATACTGCATATAGGTTACAAATTACTGTATAATACTGGCTTGCTGGTGCATCTCGCTCGCGCGAAGGGCTTATTAACTTGTTATAGCGTGCATAAATTAATCTGCAAATACAAACGTCAGATACAGATTTCGCGAGACTCCATTTAATTCTAAACACAATAATTAGAGTAACAGAAAGATCCTTCGCGGTGTAATGATGTACAATTCCTAACAATTTATTGAAATTTGTCGAGAATAAATTATTAACAACATAATTTGAAACATACTTGAGTAGGTAAAACCTACCAATTTTGTATAATACAATAGTATATTAAAAAACGAGTTTCATAAGGCACCATTTTGCCGCACGAGATCAGTTTAGAAAACGAGCCGCTTGCGGCGAGTTTTCTAAAGAGCGAGTGCGGCAAAAGGCCTTATGAAACGAGTTTTTTATACTATTTTTTCTATTTTGCGTTTTTTACATTAATAAATTGCTTAAATTGGAATTATTTAATTTGAAAGTTCAGAGTTTAATTTTTATATAAAGCATGCAGTTGGTCACATTGATACTTGACATTTTCAAATTTAAATCTTGCTATCCGCGAAGTATATTATATTACAAATTATTTACTAATTTTCGCTAACATTACTTGATACTTCATTTAAAAATATAAACATGAGGGACATAGAAACATATATATGTTGTTGTCAATTGTATACAACATACGTTGTTTGTGTAAAATACGGATATATATCATATATGTCAAATGTACATAAATTCTTAAAATCAAATGACAGCAATGATATTTATTTCTGTATTCGAACAACGCCAACATTGAAAAATGAAAAAAAGCGTATCGAAATGAAGCTCATTTCGATACTGTTTTGGGTTTCATAATGAGTTCATTTCGAACGCAAAATAGAAAAAAGTATTTTTAATAATATATAATATTATTAAAAATGGGATGTGAAGAACACAATACAAGTTCATTTATGTATTTTTGAATGTATCTTCTCCAAAGACGTAGATACGTTCTTCACACCCTATTTTTAATAATATTATATATTATTAAAAATACTTTTGTATTATACAAAATTGGTAGGTTTTACCTACTCAAGTATGTTTCAAATTATGTTGTTATATACGTATTCGGTTCACACCGACAAGTAGTGAAGACACTATAATACAGTTTTTTATAGATACGGTGGTTACCGACTATAAAAAACACCCGGCTAGTTCGGCGATTATTATATAGACAGCGCTGAATATTCCTTCACGCTCTGTCTTAATAATATCTGCGAGATAGCAAGGTAGTTATGTTTTGTTGAATGTGTCTCTTCTCCAACAGGGGCGTATTGATAATCATGTGGAAATGTGAAATACGTATCTACGTCTTTGGAGAAGATACATTCAAAAATACATATGAACTTGTATTGTGTTCTTCACACCCCATTTTTAATAATATTATATATTATTAAAAATACTTTTGTATTATAAATTATTAACATTTTAAGGGAATAGTTGAGTACAAATTATTCGGGTTTATTATAAACTTAGGGATAGATTTTAAAGCACTATAAAGTATTTTCTTGTATACAATTCGAAAAAGCATTTCTTTTTGCCATAAGCGGAAGATGCTTGTGATACCAAATAGGTATTAAACAATTGGCAGCGTTTGGCTAGAATCCATGAAATGAATCGAATAAATAAATGCTTGACAGTTGTATATACATTAAAGATATTTTTGCATTTATAATTTATATATTCATATACAGGTGCCAATGAAATAAAGAGACAAAAGAAAAAATGTAAAGATGTAATTTTATACAGTATAAAGCCAAAATATTTCCCAAAATTCCCTCCCATAAGAGAGAGAAAAAAAATAAAATTTTTGTCACGCCACTGTGTGGCCGACTATATCATAAAGAGTATCAGACGATATCTTAAAGTTGAACAACAATAACAAAAAAAAAAGTTGTTTTTGTTTTGTTAGTGTCGAATGGAATACAAGAAAATTAAGAAGAATTTGTCATATTGTTCTTTCAGTTTTACCGTGCTATAACCATTCAAAATATAATTTTCTTGTATGAATATCTCAAATATTTGAATATATATATATATATATATATATAGGGTGATTCTAAATATATGCGACAAGTCTTATGAGTTGATTCCTAGAGTTATTATGATCACAAAAGTTCATATGAATATATGTCCTAAACGTCTTAGTTTTAAAGTTACGGGAGGCTTAATAGTAAATTAAAAGTTCATATAATAAAATATACTAATACAACAAAATTAACTTGTAAAAATTGTTGGAGATGACCACTTTCAAGTGCAATGCAAGCTTATATCCTCCGTTGCATTGATTGGTGAATGAAGAATACCGGGGGTGTTTCGAATTGTCGTCTGTTTCAACTCTACATTATTTTTTACTGAAGAAGCGACAAACTCGTTGTGAAATATAGAAATGAGTTTAATTGACACACCGTTTGCCAGTTTTTATTTTAATTTATTATTAATCAATATAGTACGGTCGATCATTTTTGTAGGTTATATATATATATATATATATATATATATATATATATATATATATATAATAACTTCGTGAAAACTCAGTTTTTTAAATACATATATTTTGAAGTAATATACAGACCTTTAATCGCCTACTGATTAGGTTTACCATATATATATATATATATATATGTTTTCTTTCAGGTTTCCGCGGGTAGTAGTATGTGTTGTAACTGGATTCCGGGTTTTCTTCCGCGTTTCCATTGTTTGGTCTTTGTAAAGACCGGTGCTGGTTTCTGGACGACGTTTCGGCAAAATCACATTTGCCATCTTCAGGTCTGCGATAACTGTCTGCTTCTGCTTCTGGTTACTCGTAAACTGTTTAGTTTACGAGTAACCAGAAGCAGAAGCAGACAGTTATCGCAGACCTGAAGATGGCAAATGTGATTTTGCCGAAACGTCGTCCAGAAACCAGCACCGGTCTTTACAAAGACCAAACAATGGAAACGCGGAAGAAAACCCGGAATCCAGTTACAACATATATATATATATATATATATATATATATATATATATAGTTATTTCTTTCTTTCTTGGCCTTTGTATATTATAGGAGATTTTCTTTATTCGGCGATTTAAGGTGTATTTTAATTAAATATTTATTTATTTAAAACTAATTCCACTCTTACATGTTTCTGCATATGATCCCTTTATCAATATAAATGACAGTATATTAATATCACACTTATACAATTTGTTTGTAGTTGTCATGGATAAAATTATTCAAAGATACATTCCAGTTTAATAATAATAAGTCATGCCTTAATATTCTAAAAATAGTTAGACAACTAAAACGGGGAATGGCAAGGCATGAGTTATTATTATGTATGCGCGCGTGTAGCGCCTTAAGATGTTAAGCTGTCGGCATTCGCCTTAAACGAGAAGGAAAACCACGAAAACCTACTCGGACAGCTAGTCAGGGATCTAAACTCGGAACTGTCAGCATGATAAGCAAATGTACAAATATTTAAATAATATAAGATATATATTTATACAGGCTGTCATTTTGAAAACGTACCACCCTCTATATTTCGGCCCCTATAGAAATTCCAAAAATATGCAAAAACACGTCAAACTTATTTTTAAGGGGGACATTTTGTAGGCTGGTTTTCAATTAAATTACATCAACCCTCTAGCGGGGGTGAACATAACCTCTAAAAATTTAAATGGAAATTGGGGTTGAGTGATACGTCATTTTAAATGTCGTTTAACCCGCTTTTCAAAAATGCTAAATTCTTGACTTTTCTTTTTAGCAGTTCGCGAGATATTTGGTGAAAACTGTAAAGAAGTTTAGGTATCAAAAACACTTTGTGATATTGCTTTAACGAATTAAAATAAATGAAATTGAGGTATTACATAACGGTAAATTTTTAAACTATTTTTGCTTCTAATATCCAACGAAATAATAAAGACGCATACTATTCAGTTAAACATTATTATTGGAAAGAATGTGATTTACTTAAACTAGTACTTGTGATAGTCGTACAGGTAGTTTAACGTAGAAAAAAAAGAGCCCTGGTTTAAGCATTCTTGACATTCTTGTCAAATTTTTCTTTATTTGTCACTCCATTTATTTTAGCCAAAATTACTTTATTGTAAAATTAGTTTTGCGAGGTAAAAGTTGCGATTTTATTACATTATTTTTAAAAATGGTGTTTACACTTCAACAAAGAATTGAAATTATTCTTATTTATGGGGAATGTGGAAGATGCGAAAGAAGAACGTCAAGAATGTTTAATGAAAGGTATCCGACTAGTAATTTAAATCATAAGTATGTTCTACAATTAGTCGCTAAGTTTAGTGAAACTGGTTCCGTTGCTAACAAAAAAAGAAATATTAGCCGTGTCTTGGATGAAGCAGCACAAATAGAAGTATTAGGCACCTTTACTGCAGAACCCTCCACATCACTTCGCATTGTGGCACGCCAAGTAGGAATGTCTCACGAAACAGTAAGGAAAGCACTAAAGTTAAATAAGTTTCACCCCTATAAAATGCAAATTCTACAACAGCTTTTTGACGACGATTTCGACAGAAGGATTGAATTTTGTGAAACATTGACGGATTTTATAAATGAAAACCAAAATATCTTGCACAATATTTGCTTTACTGATGAGTGTACTTTTTTTCTTAATGGGCATGTTAACAAGCAAAATTGTCGCTACTGGAGCGATGAAAATCCGCGACTTTTTAGGGAAGGTCACACACAGTATCCAGAAAAAGTGAACGTTTGGGCTGGTATCCTTGGGAATACTATTATTGGACCTTCATTCATTGAAGGAAATCTAACTGGTGAGCTCTACTTAAATTTGCTTGAAGAAATAATAGACCCCTTAATAACAACTAGTTTGGAAAATCAAATTGACGCGGCTGGTAACATGGTTTTGCAAGAAGATCTTCTACACTTCCAACAAGATGGAGCTCCACCACACTACTATCATCCAGTTAGACAGTGGCTAAATGATAGATTTCCTGGCAGATGGATTGGTGGAAGAGGAGCAATAGAATGGCCACCACGATCACCCGACTTATCGCCTCTAGATTTCTTCCTATGGGGGCATCTAAAATCGATTGTTTATAAAACACCGCCTCGAGATTTGCAAGATTTAAAGAGAATAAAAACAGCTACATGTAGAGAACTTCAGGCAGAAGTGTCTCGAAATGTTAGAGAGGAGTTTGAGAGTAGACTTTATCACTGTTTAGACAATAATGGACTACATTTCGAAAATTTTATAAAATAAGTTACTTTTTATTAGTTTTTTAATGTTTTATTGCAAAACACTTGATACTTGTATGTTCATGGTTTGACTTGATTTCTTCAAAAGTATTAAAAATAAAGGACAAGAATTTAGCATTTTTGAAAAACCCCCATTACCATTTAAATTTTTAGAGGTTATGTCCACCCCCGCTGGAGGGTTGATGTAATTTAATTGAAAACCAGCCTACAAAATGTCCACCTTAAAAATAAGTTTGACCTGTTTTTGCATATTTTTGGAATTTCTATAGGGGCCGAAATATAGAGGGTGGTACGTTTTCAAAATGACACCCTGTATAACAGCAACATATATTATGATGGTAAATTGCAGATCGTTACATAATTAGGTTATAGTATATACTGGTTACATTTTTTATATCACTTCTGTTGTTAATTGAATTTTTTTCCTGTTTAATACTAATCATTTCTTTAATTTCCTTTTTCAATGTGTGTTGTTCTTTATCAATTATCTGTGTGTTTCAAAAATCGAAATGGTGATCGCGTTGTAGTTTGTGTGTATGTAAAGCAGTTTTGTATGTTTTAGAGTATTTGTGGCTTGTATTCTTTTATATAAATATTATTTAGTTTGTCATATGTAGTAACTATCGCAATTGCGACATGTTATTTTATAGATAACATGTGTCTTTGATTTTTTTTTTATTTTAGATTTTATTTTTGAGAATAGATGTTGATTGATATTACTAAGTTTATATGTTGTAGTTATATCATATTTTTTTAAAGTGTATTTCATTTTTTCTGGTAATTGTGGAACATATGGAATCGTGATATAGGTTGTGTCATTATTTAAATTGTTATTGGTGTCTGCAGTGTTGTATATTTGGTGGATTCTTTTTTTAATTGTTTGGTCTATAAGTTGTGGTGAATAATTATTATCTGTTAAGATTGTTTTATGTTTCTTGATGTTATCTTCTCTGTATTGAGTATGTGATAGTTTTACTGCTCTATCAGTCAGATTATTTATAATCATTTTATTGAATACTGTTGGTGCATTTGAGTGAAAATTCACATATCGAAAAGAAGTTGTGGGTTTATTATCCCAATTTGTATAAATAGTACCCTGTCTATCATAGCTTAAAGAAATATCAAGAAAATTAATACTGTTATTAATACAAAAGTCACGAAATAATTATCTATATATATATACATAACGTTATATATATATATATATATATATATATATATAATTGAAAAGAAATTATCGACCGTGATATATTATCAAAAATTAATTAAAATTCGGGTAAGCGGTCAATTAAAAAACTCCTTTATTAAATTACCCTATATTTCGCAACACTTTGTCGCTTCTTCTGGGGTAAAAATGTATATATATATATATATAATAACTTCGTGACCTTGGTATGATATGGTAAACCTAATCAGTAGGCGATTAAAGGTCTGTACATTACTTCAAAATATATGTATTTAAAAAACTCTACATGTTTCGGCTGTATACGCCTTTTTCAAGAGAATACAAAATATGAATGACAGGATATAAATGTCAAGTAATTGTCAATTACTGCGTGCATATCGTCGTTATTTTAATGTGCCGTTATTTTAATGTGTGGGTTGGACCCACAGAGTCAACAATAAACCGTCTGGTTGCAAATTTTCGAGAACAAGGGGCAGTAAGGAACCTTCCTGGTGCCGGCAGACGACGAACGGTGCACACGGATGACAATATTGAACGGGTACAGGAGAGTATTCGGGAAGATGAAGAAACATCAACCAGGAGACGTTCGACACAACTTGGCCTCTCAAGAGGGTCGCTGCAGAGAATTTTGCATACAATAAGAATGTTTCCATACAAAATTCAGCTTGTCCAACAATTGAAACCGACAGATTACCAGCAACGACTTGATTATGCAATTTATTTTCGTCAAAAAGCAGAAGAAAATCATGATTTTATTCATAATTTAATTATGAGCGACGAAGCCCATTTCCAATTAAATGGGTTCGATAATAGGCAAAACTACAGGATATGGGCTTCGGAAAATCCAACAGTAGTTCAACAGCAAGAATTACACCCACATAAGTGTACCGTTTAGTGCGGTGTTTCGTCGGAAAGGATAATTGGCCCATATTTTATGGAAAATGAACACGGTGTCGCCGTTTCCATCACTGGTGTTAGATATCGGACAATGTTGGAAAATTTTTTAAGGCCAGCCGTGAAAAACCATCCGCAAGTATGGTTCCAACAGGATGAAGCCACAGCGCACACTGCGAGGGACACAATGGCTCTTTTACGCGACATCTTTGGTGAACGAATTATTTCCCGTACAAGCGATTTTAATTGGCCTCCGCGTTCACCGGATTTAACCGCTTCAGACTGTTTCTTTTTGGGTTATTTGAAAGGAAAAGTCTATATTAATAAGTAGAGTGGACCAATTCGGAGCGAAAGCAGAGGCGTGACTAACGAATTGGTTCTTGCATGCGAAACATCATTAATATCTAGAGATATACTATCACGAACGGTGCTGTTATTATGTTTGATACAAAAAAAATGTAAGACGGTTTTTCTAGATTATGAAATGTTCTCGATGATACGTATAAAAAATAAAATCTAAAATGTATGTAATTAGATGATTAAAAAAAAACTTACCGTCTTATGCGTTTTCCGTGACTTGAAAATCTGTAGAAGCGCGATGAATTATTGTTAACATAAGGTGCGTCTCCAAAGTTATTTCTCATCATTGTACACAAATCAAATAAGAACACTTCGTATTTTGTATCGGCACAAGTGTCTCTATCTTTATGTCTTGCGCTATGCACGTGGCGTTGCAAATTTGATTTTGTTAAATGGTTTATATATATATTGCACACTACATTTGACATTTACCCCATTGTAAGATAAACTAGGATGGTTCTCAATAAAAAAAATTGACAAACTTTGATGATAGCGGTTTTTTTACTGTACGCTCCTTCAACATTATTAAATACACAGAATACACTTTCCTGCTGCTATTATACGTGTACACACGATGACCGTGAACAACATACTAAGTAGTCGTATGTGCGATGGGGCACGCGGGAATTAATTCGCTAGTCATGCCTCTGCTTTCGCTCCGAATTGGTCCACTCTATTAATAACCCTCGAACCATACAGCAATTAAAAAATAATATACGTTACGAAATCAACAACATAACACCTGAAGTTTTGCGAAAGGTTATGGAAAATGTTTTGGAAAGAGCACGAATATGCGAAGCAGAAAATGGCCACCACTTGCGAGATATAATTTTTCATAATTAAATTAAAAATATTCTCCATTAATATACTGCATGTAAAATTAAAAAAATTTAATAATTATGTATGTCTTAAATAAGAAGTTATAATGAACTCAAACCCCTTCGGTCATTTTGGCCACCCATTTTGTAGTTAATGTAGTTATATAAATCTGAATTTTGCAGCTAATATTTTGTAACGCCAGAAATGTTCACGTGATTTGGTCGTGTTTAGTCTATATACTGGTAGTACAGAGTATAATATGCTAAAGTGCTAAGATAGTTTCATAAATCCTTTAATCGATACCTATTCTTTTCAATATGACTTTTAGTTGCTTCCATAAAAACTTAAGATTAATTAAAACTTTTCAAAGTTAATGCAATAACAGTGGTTTTTCATGTAATTTAATTTTTTCCTTTTATATTTTTATATTTATTAAAAACAATTTACTCCGGGAATTCATTAGTTTACTTCCAATTTTCCTGGCGATCGTGTGCTAAAACAACATTAAACGGAGCGCATCACGTCATAAAAAGAAACACGACACTAAAATGTCATCGGCAAAGAAAAATAGCTGCACAGGAAGAATATCTTCCCTTTCCTCAGCTCCACCTACGAAGTAATTTTATTACAAGTTATTTACTTTAATGGAAATTTAACTTGAAGAACTCGGGTACTTATCAGCGCTTTCCACGGTAAAAGTCCACCCTCTCGATGGAGAAGAAGTGGAGCGTTGCGGTAAATGACAGCGAAGCGCATGCTTTTCACTTCGTGTGGGAAAAACGTCGCGACGGCATGGACGCCTGATGTTAGAGCACGCCAGTCGCAACGCTATTATCACGGTGATCTGATCTTTAACACTATACTCTCTATTTTTTCCCCTAAAGATCGAACGCGGTGCGCGATCTCGTAATTTTTTAACTGTTCATTCACCTCTTTTTTACTATGTTAGCATTAATTGATGTCCGTGAAATATCTTTAATTCACTTATAACATCCCTGAGGACTTTTAAATTAATTTGTAGTAGTTTTATTATTATTTGGTTCGTCCTTTTAGTTTAGGAAGTGTTAATAAAGTAATTTAACTAAACCTTATTTACAAATATTACTTATTTTCTTCGACTTACGACATAAAAAGTTGGGTAAAAAATGTTAGCCGAACGCAACTCAAATATCCTTGAAGTAAAGACATTAAAGGATGATGACCCTATTCTAAAAAATTGAATAAGTGGCGGCGGGAACGACGACCAAACGAGCAACAGAATCTGTAAGTTTTCTTTGCTACTTTTTCACTTTTTCTTATAACAGAAGAAAAAGTACGTAAACAATAACAGTATATTGCAATAAAATGTTTTGGAAGCAGTTTTATATATTGTGATTCGTAAACTCATTTTAACCAAAACAAGAAGAAATAGTAATATAAATATATATAACTCACAGGCTTATTTTTATTAAACTTATTACAATTTAGACATGTTTTTGAAATATATGATTAAGGTGAATTGAAAATTGAAAAAAAAAGTATTTAAAATTCTTCAATTATTGTGCACAAATTCAGTATTATTTATTTAATTATATTTACAAATTATGTACATAATATACGTACCTTTTATAGTGGCATATATGCCACTTTAGTCATTATATTAAGGGACCAAACAAGAAAATTCCAAACTTTAGTCATTATATTAAGGGACCAAACAAGAAAATTCCAATATCTGAACCTTGAAAACTTTTTTAACCTAATTGTAATTTATGCAAGGTCTATTATATTTTATTAATGTGGAAGAAAAAGTATTTAAAATAGTTTAATCATTTTGCTTATACATTCAGTACAAATTTATTTAATTTTATTTAAAAACCATATACATAATGTACGTAGTTTGTACATTATTTATTTTAAGCAACCAACCACATTTTCACGTACTTTTTAACCAAATTATAATTTGGACAAATTTGTTTTTATATATTATTAATGTGAATTACCTCCAAAATTGGAAGAGAAAGAATTTAAAATTTTTCAATCACTTTGCACAAATCTAGTAGAGACTTATTCCATTTCATCTACAAACTGTACATATATTATATGGAACTTTGTACACATGGGACACTAGATAATATATTTAGACAACAAAAAGAAAAAACTCGGTTATATGGAACTTATAAAACTTTTTCAAATACTTTCGCGTACTTTTTAACCTAATTATTATTTGGATAAATTTGTTTTGTTTGGATGACGTCCCTAATAAGTGCAGTAATTTAAAACCACCGTAATTTAAAATAAAAGTTGACGTGTTTAAGCGTTTTACAAAAATATCGTTCATTTTGAAATTATCGAATTGATTCCATAAGTAGTTTCCACACAGTATATTATATACTTGACTATACTTTTACAGTTAATCAAAGGATGTTAAAACCTTTTCTTATTGTAAATAGTTTACTGAACGCGCTGATACTTGTTGAAACTCCACTTTAAAGTAAGAAACTAACGGCCGGTATTATCAACTGTTATTAAAAGTAGTTTTAGTTAAATGATAATTCAATTAAGTGTCACTTAAATTAGGGGTTCCGTATTATGAAATGAATTTAAGCAGCATTTACTTAAATGTGGTATCTAGGAAGGATGGCATTACTTTTAGAACAAATGAACGATTTTAGCACATTTAAACAGTCTGTGGCTATATTTGCTTTTATTTGTGTTGCTGCTTTTAATACCAAACACGCGTCAGTCTCCAGATTCTTCAAGATAATTTTTGTGAAACAATATTTAGTGTTAACATGAATAATAAGAAAGGTCGTGGAAAAAATTTTAGTGAACAAGAGGCTATAGATCTCTTGTTCCTGGTGGTCAATTATATAGACATTCTAGAAAATAAACAAACAAATGCAGTGACTAATCAACAGAAGGTAATTCTTCCGTAATTCGTCTTTTATCATTTAATCACTGAAGATTCAATTTACAGGCTCGTACATGGAAAAACATTACAGAGGAGTTCAATATTTCCCATCCGTTAACAACACGTACCCTTGAACAGCTGAGTGCAAAATATGAAAATTTAAAACATCGTAGTAGAAAATATGCTGCACAAAAGAAGCAAGCGCTATATTCTACAGGTGGTGGCCCTTCGCAGACAGTCATCGATGTAGTTCTGGATACCGTATTAAGCATACTCCCAAGCTAGACTGTCGAAGGTGAAATAAATTTATAAGACTGCGACAGTGAATCACTGGCTGTATTCAGCTGCACTGGTGTCGAAAAAAAGCTTGGAAACACAGATAATCTGATAACGGTACGTGTACCAGTAGAAATTACAAATGAACCATCTGAACTAGTTTGTGTTACAATGAAGACAAGTAATGCAGATACAATGGTCCAAACAAGTGGATAAAATTGTACACCGGCACCAACACCAAGCAAAATGTCGAAAAAACATAAGAGAAAGCGCGATTCAGATGATATCGAAAAAATATTAGAGGCAAAAGCCAAATTTTACGAAACTAAAACAAAATTGTTGGAAGTAGAATATAATTTAAAATTAGAAGAAGTGAAAAACAAAGTTCTCCAAAATCAAGTTCTGGAGCAAGAACTATCGGAAAAGCAGGAAACACAGTCGGTGAGATTTACTCTCCTGAAAGAGGAATTGGAAGGAAAGAGGTTACATAATATGAAATTAAGAGCAGATCTCTAATGTTATGTATTTCTTTAAAATTAAATTTCAGTTGTAAAATGAAATGTACTTTTTTTTTTGTATACTGTTCAGATAAAAAGATATATTAATAAAACGTTTGTTCCTAGTTCTTTTGTATTTGTGTTGTGCATAAGGTTATAGACTTGTTGGCTAATAAATAAAAAAGTAGAAAGAAATATTGAATGGTTACATCAATTTATTCGAAATATTTACTAGTAAACAATCATACGACATATGCTCTTTCAATTAGAATAAATTTTGGAAATAATTTTGTATCAGTCTCTGGCGAGTATTGTTATTAACCTCATAATTAGCTTCATTAAACACTTCCTCTGCTTCAACCAAAATGTTTTCCTGAACTGGTAGAGGCTCAATTTTCTATTAATTGCAATGTTATGCAACACTGCTGTAGCAAGGATTATAATTTTTGCCGTTTTATTATTCACCCTCATCCCCAGAGACAAAATTGGAAATCTTCTTTTCCATACACCATATTGGCGTTCAACAGTATTTCTGGTCATAATGTGGCATGAATTATACTTTTCTTCAGCTGCTGTATGTGGTTGCAATAATGGTGTCAATAGGTAATTATTATTCCCATACCCTTTATCACCAAGAAGAAAACAATCGTTATACATCCCAGTATCAAATTTAGTTTTTAGCCTGCTGTTATTAAATACAGTCTGATCGTGGCTGGAACCAGGCCATCTTGCAACTATGTTTGTGATTTTTAAATTGTAGTCACATGTTGTTTGTACATTGTACGAAAAATAACCTTTTCGGTTACGATATATTTCTCCATCATGACCACCTGTAATATTAAACATAATCAAAAATAACTTTATAGATTTATGCTAGAAATTTTACCTGGAGATTGTATTTTGATGTGAGTACAATCAATTGCACCAATTTCTTTTGGGAATCTTGCTATTGCATAAAACCCAGCCTGAATGTTTCTTATTTGGTCAGGTGTCTCAGGCATTTTAATAAATACTTTTCGGAGCTGGCCAATTGCAGTTGAAACTTTTTTTATTATTCTACTGGCTGTATCTTTAGTAACACCAATAAAATCTCCCACAGAAATCAGCATACAACCAGACGCATAAAATCTTAAAGTTAGCAATAATTGGTTCATTGGCGATACACACTGATTTCTTGCGGTATGAAATTTTATATCATTTTCAATATAGCCTAGAATTTCAGTAACACCTTCTTTCGTAAATCGAAATCTTTCGAAACATTCATCATTAGATAACTCGTCGAATGGCTGTCTTCTCTGTTTGAATACTTTCGGTTGTCTTCTCCGACGTACTATTTCTATTAACTCTTCATCTGACGACGATGTGAAATCACTCGAAGAAGAGTACATTTTGTTATATTGGTAGATAAATTCAAATTAATATTAAATAGAAAATATTATAACCTATATGGATGTAAGTATACAGACTTTCCGAGGTTATGTATCACAAACATAGAAGTGTACACAAGTCCCAAGTATACATGAACACGCATGCGTTAATTCTCCGTTTAATTCTTGAGTCGTCGAATTTGGACATTTAAGTATAAATGCGTGTTTAGAGCTAAATCTTCGTTCAAACATGTTGATAATACGTTTGCGTTACTTTTAAATGCCATTTAAAATAAATGTCCTTTTAATTACGTTGATAACGCTGGCCGTAAATCAGAGTAGTTTAAAGGTTTTTTATTATTCACTGCAATATTGTTTCGCTAAACTTTGGCTTCATCAGGTGATGATAAACCTGATGAAGCCAAACTTTGGCTAAACAATAAAAAACTTTGAAGCTACTCTGGTTTATTTTATTACTTTTCTTATTGTGCTGAACATTACTAATACGAGGGCTATTCTCTTTCCGCTGAGCCTATCTAGTAGGAGATGATATTTTACGACAATAGCATGAAGTTCATTTTCAAATTCTAAAATTAATTTTAGAATTTGATCAATACAATGTGTTTTTTAACCCATAATGTTTATTAAAATTAAGTTCTGTTAATTTAAATTTCAATCTTTGTCCAAAAAAGTTTAAGTATATCAATACGTTAAGCATGTATTACGCATTTGTTACAAATGAAACAGACATGCAATATACACATCTGTAACTGTACACTTTTCATGAGTCGTTGGATTTTGTTTTGTGGTCGGAGTTGCCTCCATTTCCACTCCATTGTTTCGTATTTCCCAGGGTTGTGACGTGTTTGTGTCTGATTAATAAATAATCGTGTGTTGTTGTGTGTTTTTGTGCGGTCCTGTGTTGCGTGTGTGTTGTCTGTGTGTTTGTCGCTTTTTTGCGTTTAAGTCACTGGTCATCTGTTTTTTGCGTTTCAGTCATGCGTGTGTTTAATGTTTGTTGTTGTAAAGTGTGATTAATTTCTGTGTTTGCGTTAAGAAGTATTGCATCTGTTGTGTTGTTGCGTTTGTGGAGTGTAATGTTATTAGCATATTGCCTAAGGCAAGTGCTAGTTCGTCAATTGTGTTAGGTGTTGTGTTTTTTTGTTTTTGTGTCCAGGGGTTAGTTGTTGGGGGTGGTATTATGTATTTAGATTTGGGTGTGGTTTTGTTTGTAGGGTTGTTTGGGTTGTTAGGACAGTTTATGAATGTTGATATGTGGGGACCACCGTAGTTTGCTCACTTTGGTGGGGTTGTTTTCGTTTTTGTACATAAGTGTGTTGAGTGTTCGTCTCCGCATTTCATACATTTGTAGTGTACGTTACAGTCTTTTTGATGGTGTCCAAAGGTCTGGCATTTGTGGCATTGTATTATGTCTGTCCGTTTGTTTAGTGATTCGATTTTAATTGTGAGTCCGCAGCAGTCGTGTATGTTATAGATTGATTTGTATTGTCTCGTCAGTTCGATTAATACAAGTGGTGCAGGTATGCCGTGTTTACCGTTCATACGTTTGATTTTTAATGTCGGGTAGCCATGGTCAGTCAAGTCGTTTGTAATGTCTATGTCAGTGATAAAGGTAGGAATGCCTCGCATAACTACCTTTAGTGTCTTTTCGCTTCGCAATTGAAACGTGTAATATTGTATGTGTTCTATGTCGAGTATTTGTTTAAGTGTACGGTAGTCTTCGTCAGTTTTCGGTTCGATGTGTATACCAGGTTTCACAAGTTTGTTTTGTACGGTGTTAATGTTGTGTGTTTTAAGTATTTGTCGTATGTGTGCCCATTTATTTTTTCTGTTATTATTATTGGTGCGATTTTGTGTGGTTTGCGTGTTTCAGTTTTTGTGTTTTGTGTAGTGTTTGTTTAATCACTTACCCTGGGTGTGCTGTTTGAAGTTGACGGTTGTGGAGTGAATTCTGTTGCGTCTTGTTCCATCTTTTCCTCGGCGTTAGTTTTTTCGAGGACATTGTAGGAGTTTTTTGTTTCGATTGGTCTGCGTGTGTGGCCGGTTTTCTGTTTTTTTGTTGTTTTCTTCGGGTTTGTAAATTGGATGTTGCTTAAGTTTGGATTATTCTCTTCCGGTTGTTTTTTGAGCGGTTTTACTGGGCTTATACCATCTTTGGGCAGTTCGTAATCTTGTAAGTCTATATCTTGCAATTCTATAGTCGGTTCGTCGGGATTTACCATGAATATTTGCGGTGATTTGTGCAAAAGATCTTGAATATCTTCTTCGAGCCCGGTTTGAAAAATTATGGTTTCCGCGTCCTCAAGTTGTTGTGGAGTACATTTTCTTTTGAAACTGGGTGTCAGCGTCAGGTTAGCAATAATAGTAGTATGTCGTCCGGCCATTGCTTCCGGGTCGCTTGACGATGTATCGTCGTCGGTGCTCTCAAATACAATACTGCTGGAACAGAGATCGCAGTGAGAATGTGTAACTGAACACATGGACATAAGGTATAGATAGCAAATTTTGTCTTATCAGGTGGCACCATATAATCTAGTGACGTCTGATGGACAAAAGAGACTATGCCGAAAGTGGCAATTTTCTCTTGACCGGCTGCGCCGGAGAAAAAATACGTATATAGATGTAAGTCCATTAACACGATGCCAGACGGCAGCAAATATACCAAAAAAGTGTAAGTGTATCAATACATTAAGCACGCATTACGCATTTGTTACAATGTCAGTTTCATTTGTAACAAATATCTGTTCCATTCGTAACAAATGCGTAATACGTGCTTAACGTATTGATATACTTAAACTTTTTTGGTATATTTGCTGACATCTGGCATCGTGTTAATGGACTTACACCTATATACGTATTTTTTCTCTTCTGTTCCGGCATAGCCGGTCAAGAAAAAATTGTCACTTTCAGCATAGCCTCTTTTGTCCGTCAGATGTCACTAGATTATATGGTGCCACCTGATAAGACAAAATTTGCTATACCTTATTAGACGATTCTTTAAGCTTTATTTCACTAGCCTAACTGATGGAGTCTGATAGTAAATAATAATAATAATAATAATAATAATAATAATAATAATATTTATTTATTTGCCCAACAGGTAATCCCAATTACAGAGCAATAAGTACACAAATTAGATGTATGAATACACATACATACTATGTTAAACTATTACATAACTAAAATAATTTTGATATATAACAAATAAGTAATACCGATAATTATGATGTCAAGGTTCACATATCCTTAGTGTCCACCTTTCCAATGAATATGTCACTATAATATGCCTCAGCATTCCTCATCATGTGGAATATCGGTGATCTCATCAGTAGATTCGTCCTTGGAGTCGACAGCAAGAAAGTAACAGGGTTACGGGTACTCACACTAGGCACATTGAATCTGACCCTAGACAACAGCGCGGCACAATCAATTTTATTGTGGAGAAGATTATGAAGAAACCTTGCGCTGTAGTTAACTCGACGAACAGTCAAAGACTGAACCCCATAGAGTCGAAGCAGTTCTTCATAGGAAGTGTTCCAGTCAGGATATACACGATTAGATTTGAAGAAGAGGTATTTTACAAATCGGCGCTGTATACGTTCAACTGGAAACTGTTGCGAGATGTAGAAGGGATACCAAACATGGGATAAATGACAGAAACACGTGTTTTAGGCAGAAGTAGATGTTGGAAAATACGAGGTGTATGTCCATGTATACAGTTACAGACGTATATATTGCATGTCTGTTTCATTTGTTCACTCTTTGCATTAATTTATATCTATACACAAGTTTCACTCCCTAAACTCACTAAACTGTCTTCACATTACGAATACTAATATTATTTTCATCACGCGTCTATCTGCCATTATTATTATAATTTTTATTAAAAAGAAAAAATAGGCAATATTTTTCGGTATATGTAAGGACATAAGTACATACATATAAGGATATATATCCTCAGGAATTAAATATATAGATGACATTCCTAACATTTGAATACAGTACAAGTAAAATATTGCTTTATGAAATTTAAAGTATCGCCACTATAATTTTGGGCCGCAACTGTATATATAAATACTCAGTTTATTCCGTTAAATAAATTTTTAACTGAATAATGAATTCTTTATTTGTTTCGACCTTTGCTTGATGTAAATAGTTTTTTTTTTTTAAAAAGCAAAATATAAATGTAATAGTTCCTAGAATTTTAACTTGGGTCAACTACCTGATAAACGCTGTATCTTGTATGTATCTTTAGTCTTAAGTTGAATTTGAAGAAGCTACTGTGTTAGCGAAACAGCTGTCGTTATTTTATTAATAAAGTGTAAATCTAAAACATCTTATGTGTGTTTTATTTATTAGTGAATAATGAAGTAATAGTTAAGTGGTTCATGAATTTAATACACTAAGTAAGTGTCTATTTGTCAAAAATTGTATTTTAAATAAAGTATTTTAAAATTTTTAAGTCATATTTCAAACTCACTAGAGGGCCATAGTGGGATAGTTGGTAATAATCTACAAAATTGGAAGAAAAGGATTTAAAATTGTTCAAACATTTTGCATAAATTCAGTAGAGATTTATTTAATTTGATTTACAAACAGCATACGTAATATATGTAACTTGTATGCTATATGTCATCATTTCTAACTTGGGGCGTCGCAACACCCAAGGGGGTCGCGGTAATATTAAGAGGGGATCGCTAAATAGCCTAAACAATAATGAAAAATCATTTTATGAGTAAAAATTATTTCTTATAGACATTTTACTTACAATAAGTACGCATGTAAACAAAAGAAATTAATGTGATGGTTGCATTTGTTTTTCATTTAAGTTTCTCCATACGTGGGTCTATGTTAGAAACACACAAATGCAAATTGTTTTCGAATGGTGAGAGACGATTCTTGTATTTAGTTATTGACGCAACTATAGATGAAAACCCCTTTTCACAGATATTATAAAACGTGGCGAAAGTGATTAATATCTTCAATGCTTCTATGACTAAATTTCCATATTAATTTCGACGAGCAAACCAAAACCTATTTAAATTTTCAGATGTAAATTGCAGTTGTAGCGTTTTGTCGGCAGACATTTCGATGAGCTGGTCGTGAATCTCAAATGGTTTTTAGCTCACGTAAATACTTCTTCATGCAATCCAAACTGTCGTTCATAATAGTGTTCTGTTCATTCAAATTTTTCTCAATATAATACGAAGTAAAATATAGTCATACAAAGGTTTCAATTTTGTACCTGACCCTTAGGTTCAAGTACTATATTCTACGATTCCTTATATTTAAATATAACAAGTGTTCATTTGAAAAGTCAATCTAGTAGCATGTGATTTACTGAGAACATTTTGAAGTATGTCGTAAATTAAAATTTACTACTTAACCTACGAAGTCGTATATTTTGACAGTTTCATACATACAAATAAATAACAAATAATAGGTATTTATTGAAAACTATAACAAATGTTGAAAATGTTGTCCTTCAAGATCAATGCACTTTAAAATCCTCCGTTCAAAATTTCTGATGATATTCTGCAATATTACTGGATTGTTATTAATTTCCATGCATTTCTGTTCGATTCTCTGTAGCATATCATTCAAATTCAATATAGGTGTTCGAAATATGTTATTTTCCAGATAAGGCCACAAAAAGAAGTCGCAAGGTGTTAAATCGCATGGACGTGCAGGCCAGGAATTTCAGTATTTCGACTAATTATATGCTCATCAAAAAATTCTCTTAAATAATCAAAAGATTCTGCAGTACAGTGACAAGGTGCTTCGTCTTGTTGGAAATATGCATTTTGTAGTTCATCATCATGATAATGATTGACAAATGGTTGTAAAATTTTCGTACGGTACCTCGTTCCCTGAAAAATATTGGTCCAATGATTCGCCTTTGGCTTTGGCTTTGGAAACTCAACTTGAAATTCTACCATGCAATCTTGAACTGAATAAACCCATAAACCATCAATTTTATTACCACTTCGAAAATAAGCCTGGACTAAAAAAATTTTATGTTCTAAAGTGAAAGCCATTTTAAAACTGAGAAGCAATTTATTTAAACCAGAATCGACGCACGATTATTTTATGCACTAACTGATATTTGTGATTGACATTATCAAATGTCATTTGGATTTACGTTTACTGAACAACAAACACATACTAATATATTTGCGTCTTTTCTATCAAAGTTTCAAAGTAACCTAGATTGACTTTTCAAATGAACACTTGTTACAAAATGAATAATACTTATATTTAATATATAATACAAATTAGTTTCGACGAAACACAATGAAGCGAATGAAATTTCACTCTATTCGCTTGAATTTAGTTTTATTAATTGCTGGTAAATGTGGGTATCTTTCAGACAGGTTCTCTCAATAATTTGAAGAGGTTCGCCATGGATGTAGAATAAATTCAAAATATCTCTAGTAGAATAAATATTTGATTCGTCTTGCATGTTTTGTGACAATTTTGACAGATCATATTTACTTTTCAAGGCTTATTAGTATTACTACGATTTTTTTTGATCAATTCCCAATTTAGAAAATAAATATTAATAACTCTAGAACTATGAGAGATAGGCATAGGGAAACCTGTACCTGTACGACGCAAAATGTTTATTTACTTACTTGGCGTACTCATCTACATAAAAAGTTGTTCATGAGTGTAAATATTTTCGTTTAACAAAGTATTAACAGTACGTGGTACCAAATTTTCAAAAGTGTCCTAAGACGTTAACAAACCACTTGCTTACGAAAGTCAATGTACACTACATTTATTCGACATAACAATAGTTTTTATTAATTAAATAAAATAAAGCTGTATGTTATGTTATTTATTACATTTAACAGGTGTGGTGTAAAACATATGCATAACAAAAAAAAAATTATAAAACCGTATTACATACCGACTGTCCCACGATATGACTAGAGATGGCATATTGATGCCAAATAGATAGCTGGAGATATTTCAGCGTTGTCAGGTTTGATATTGACGGCTAGCCGTGCGAATGAAAGGAACCTTAAATTGCAAATTAGTATGGAGTCGTGTCGTTTATAAATACGCCACGATCGGTGAGCTCGCTTAACCGTCCAATGTGGAATACAGTGCGTAAATTTATTGACAATTTCCCGGATCTAAAATACGGTGGATATAGAATAAAATGCACAGTGTCCAATAGATTTTTGATGTGTCGTAGGCAGAGATGTAAAATTACCGTAATATATATTTTTGGTAAATTACCGTGGTAAATTACTACTCTTTTTTTACCAAGATTTATTCTTTCGTAATTTACCATTTTTTTGAGTAAATTACCATGGTAATTTACCACACTTTTTTATTGTTTAAATAAAACCCCTACAACAAAAGAAGTCTTATACATTTTATTAAAGGAAAAAAAATAAAGAGTACAATATTAACATATTTTAAAATTAAACAATATTCTGAAAATATAACTAAACAATGATTTTTCATTATTACCATTATGTAATATATAATGTTATTTACATAACTATTCCAGATCACTCTCAGTCTAAGTATTGCTATTCGAATCAGAACATTCCAACTCTTCTGTTGGGAGTTCTTTCAGTGCCGGATTTTCTTTCAGTTTTAAATTTAAATTCACGTATACCAACTTAGCAGCTCTTTCATTAGTTAATCTATTTCGTTTTTTACTGTGTATAATACTAAACATTGAAAAACGTCTCTCCGTCGCGCATGTTGTTGGTGGGCTGTTCAAAATTTCTATTGCGACTTTACTTAAAGCTGTAGTACAACAAAGTGATTTCCACCATAATACAGAATTCAATATGCCTGTCTCTAATGTTTGTTATATAAAATCGTTTGAAAACAATTGTTCCTTCGATTTGTAATAAGCAACCTCAGTCATAATTTCTGCTATATCAGATCCACTAACTAGATGCGTTGATAGTTTGTTAATATATGTCAGTGCTGTGATATATTCCTCGTTATTGAGATTTTTGCCTATAAATTTTAGATCTAGTAAATTGGCAGCCAAATGTATAGGTGTTATAGCCATTCCTCTCCGTGATTTTAAATGTGATAGGACAGCATTTAGTTCTGAAACTGGGCATGCAGCAATCAGTTGATCTTTCAGGTCTTGAAAATATTCAACAACATGAGATATGCAAGGTTGAGAGGTTTGTATGTTCTTTAAAATTACGGAGACTGGGTGTAAAATTGTATGTAATGTATCAACTTTTTCCCAAAACAGATCATCTAAAATATTATTTTCTATTCTTTTGTCTAAAGTATTAGCTATAGTTTCTGTTATAGCCAATTCTTTTAAATTTTTTTAATTTATCCTTAAGCTTTCTAAACAGAAAATATTAGAGCACCATCTAGTTTGGCCAGGTAGTTTAAGAGATTTTAGTGTGTTTGATTTTTGTAATGCTCGCTGTTCATCTTGTATATTTTTAAATGTAGCATTCAAAATATGCGATTTTTTAATAGTTTTTACTATGACTTTACAATCAGTAATTAAACATGCAAATACTTCCAATTTTAAAATATCTTGTGCGAATAAATTCAAAATATGAGCACTACATCCATAACAAGAAAAATAATTAGACGGGTACATATCACTAATTAATTTCCAAGTTGATTTCATATTGCTAGCGTTATCAGTCACTATGCTTATAACTTTATTAATACCTAAGTCGTCAATAACAGAACTAAGTAAAAACAAAGATATGCAGCATCGTGGCGATTTTCCTTGCAGTCAATTACTTTAAATAAAACTGGTTCTGGACATGTAATTATTATATTTATAATGGATTCGTTTCTAATATTACTCCACCCATCAACTTGAATTCCAATTGTTTTAGCCCTTGCTATTTTTTCATTAACTAACTGATTTATTTGAGAGTATTGTTTATCTAAAAGCGCATTGGATAACTGATATCTAGTCGGCAATCGTAAAGATGGTTTAATTTTTTTAAACAATTTTTGCCAATGAACATTTTCCGTAAAATTTAAAGGGGTATTACTAGCAAAGCATGCTCTTGCTAAGAGATCCCAAATTTCCTCTTCTTCTGATTTATTCATTACATCCACAAACAAATCCAAATTTTCACTGTAAGCGGATTTAGTGGTGCTTGCAGCAGATTGTGGGCGAGAATCGCTTGAAATCGTCTCTCCATCGTCGTTTTCTAAATCTGTTTACGAAGAACTTTTTCTTTCTGGAATCTCTAAAATGTTAAATACTTTTCGATAAAACCCAATAGGAATCAATCAAAATTACTCACCTTTATTTATTGCTTTAATTTTCTTAACACTTAGTGCTCTTGATTTTGATTGTATTTCATTCTTTATTTTACGAGGACAACGAATGCACTTATTCTGTAAGTGACTGGACATTCTGGTTACATTTAAAACATAACTTTGCGAACAGAAATTACACGAATATAATTTCGAATGTTCTGTGGATTTTGAAAATGCTGTTAAAATAACTTTTTTTATTTTATCTTTTCGTCCCATCCCAGCGCACTGCACTACGAGTAGTATATTCACAAACTTTATATAGTTCAACTTATACACCGAAATCTTTTGAAAGACTACTTCATTCGTTATATAAACGGATGATTCACGAGCATTTACATCTGCTAGAAAGGGACTTCCCCAATCACCGAGTGTGCAATGTCATACGTGTACATAGATGATATTTTACTTTGTTTGTAATTTACGGAAATTTTATGTGGTAATTTACCGTAAATGACGGTGTGCCAGAAAACATATTTTGGCTTATGTTTAACTTTTATTACTTGTAATATACCGTTCGCTGTACTAGACCGCTATGCATTTATCAACTTTTGGAATAAATACGCAAAGTGCGAATTGCCAAATCGGACAATGTTACGAAATTTTCATCTGTTGGCAAAAATATTGAAAAAAGAATTAATCCTGCCAATTTTTCAATAAAAATAATTAACGTCGTAAAATGTAGATGGCAATATTTAATTCATTAATATCATCTATTTTATCAATAAATATAGCTTTCCAATCCTTAACAGATGCGCTACTAAATATTGCGATTATTTTTTAATAGCTGATTTGATATCGTCGCTTTTTTATTTCATGGCTGGGTAGATAACGTAAAAATACGTGCTTATGTATCCGTATTAATTGGAAGAAATGTTTGCAGTTAAGTTAAATTCAATTTTTCGAATTTGATTTTCGGATTTTTTAATTATTGCAAATCCAATAATGGTGTTATTGCTTTTTTTTTTATTACGTTCATCCTATATATAAGCTATAATTAGAAAAATTGAAGCATATAAGGTATAATAAGTAATGGCTGATATTGTTCCGCTAAAAGCTAATATAATTGAAACTGTTAATGGATTCCTCTCTCACTTTTATCTTGTTCGACCATTTAGTTTTGAATTTAACCAATTATTTCAGGATGCACGGCTTTGAATGAATTAAGTCTTTCTACTGAACTCGTGAGTGATATATGTATTTTACTCCCAGCTACCGCTAATCTATCAATTTTATCGGCGTGCTTCTGATGGCTCTGGTTCTCGTATTTTTTCCCATACGCCTGTGCCAACATTTTTCTCACACTCTAGGCTTTCCTTTTCAAGCGAGTGTATTTTATCTTGAGGAATTCCGTTAATTATACGCATACAAAGTGATATACTTCAATAACATTTGTCAGCAATATTTTTATGAAAAGGGTATCTCCGTGGCAATTTTTATTCTTCAGCGAATTTAAATACTGTTTCCGGTAAAGTCTTTATTTCCACTCGACTTTTTTCGTCGGATTTCTGATTTAAATTCTCATGAGTTACTCTTTTGTCTAATTTTAATATGCGGAAGCGATTATAAAAAAACCGGAAATTATGTCTAATTAAACATTCTTTTTGCGTTAAGCGTTTGTTCTCTTTTAAAGGATTTACTGTCTTGTGTGCATTTAATATCGCAAAAGTTTGCGCTTTGTGCAGCCAATTCGGAAATTTAAGTTTTTAAAATATAAAAGTCTTTCTTTGGAGACTGTGGTTAAGTAAAAACTTAAAAAAGATATATAACCCCTTACCACAATTATTAATCGTATCCTAAATACGTATTTCGACAACTAAGTTGTCATCATCAGTAGGTAAAGCCGCTAATCAAGGTGTCGCACATGGGGCACAGTAAAGCTAGAACACCGCTTACGAACAACTACTTTACACGGCGTCCACGTATAGAATAATTTAAACATGCAAATATATCTAACGAAAAAATCGACAAATTTACCTCTCTTAGGGAAACGGCATTCACATATGTTTAAACTCCAATTTGAAATATAGCGAACCAAAGATCGACAAAAATTACCTCTCTTAAGGAAACGGCAGTCAGCATGTGTTAATATTTCAATTTAAAACGTCGACAACCCTTTTATGGTTCTAAGAATGAAAACAGACAAGTGAAGGGAATCGGTGCTATATTACCGTTCATGGAATGTTGTTTGTTTTTAACGATATGAATGCTTTCGTAGGCGTCAAGATCGCGGGGGTTATTTATGCCCTTTAAAAGCTTTAACCCTTTAATCGACACATTGTGTAGTGTACTTAAAGCATGGTTGGCAACGTTAGATTTATCCGGTCTATTGTCTTTAATATGTGATATGTGTTCTTTAAACCGAGTTATTATTGGTCGTTTTGTTTGGCCTATATATTTCAAATTACAATCATCGCAACTAATTTCGTATATACCTGATTTCGAATTAAAATTAACTCTCTCTTTAGTATTCCCTAGGAGACTTTTGATAGTATTTTCGGACCGAAGGGCAACTTGGAGACCTCTTTCTTTCACAACTTTATTAATGTTTTTCGTGATGGGATGGTATGGTAAACACATGTACTTTTTCTCCTGGTTACTTTGAGATATCAAACTTGTGGATTCGCGGATTGTATTTTTTATTTTTGTTTTTCTAATTAAATTATTGATTATTTCTATGTCAAAGCCATTATATGTCGCGATATTTTTAATGAAATCCAGTTCTATTTCATATCTCTCTTTTGTTAACGGAAAATTTAGTAACCGATTGACTAAGAAATTAAAGGAAGCTGTCTTATGTTGATAACTAAGATTTGAATCCGCGATGATGAATCTATTAACATTGGTTTCTTTCCGGAAAATGTCAATTTCTATTTTATGTTTATTCCTAATCAGTAAAGTATCTAAAAAAGTATCCTGCCATTGTGTTCCTTTTCCACCGTAAATTTAATCGTCGGAAATTTCAAATTTAATTGATTAACGAACATGTCTAATTCGCATTTACGTGTATCAAAAATCGCGAGAATGTTATCTACGTACCTAATCCAGACTCTCGGGAAATATTTAGCGTTATTTTTAAATTCTACTTCAAATTGACTCATGAATAAATTGGCTATGAAAGGAGATAGGCAGTTACCCATTTTTGTGCCTTGTTTCTGTTCATAAAATTTTTCTCCTACGTCGAAACAATTTTGCGTCATGCACAGAGTTGTCAATCTCATGTATTCTTTTATTTTTGAAGGTTCAATGTTATTCTTAATAAAAGAATACTTACACCACATTGTTTTTATTTTGTAACCAGGTCACAAGGCTAAGGGGACACGACACACTCTAAAGGTATAAAACGAGACACTGAGAGGTCTCTAGAAGCAGAGTGGCTACATAGCTAGAGTCGGTACAAGCCTAGTGCCTCATATTTATAATGTAGTGTTTACTGTTGTTATCATTGTTGTTATCGTTATTGAATTATATGTTATTATTTAATCATTCTCCTTCATATTATTTATTACACCGATAAACCTGCTGTATAAATGGAACTGCCTCGGCAACAATGTTATCTCCGGGACCAGGTGACATTACAAATCGTACTTTTTGCTACTTCAGACAATTTATTATAAGTATCTCGGCAACTTCGTTTTCTTAAAGGTGAATGTGTAACTCCAGACATTTCAATTTCCTTAATAATGTCAAACATAGTATTCCTACTAATCCTTACTTCCCTTGAAGTTTGACAAATAGCAGCTGTTTTGGACATATTAGCTTTGTTGTGAAAATACACATTATAAGCCGTCTGCCTGTGACCACTTTTTACATATTTTCCATTACGATGGACCTGGTAAAGCTGCATGCTTTAAAACGTTTGCGATTATATAAACTAAAGAAATTAATGAAAGTGATAAAATAACAGAATAATTGAAACATACATGAGTGGGTAAATCCCCACCAGTTTTGTATAAAACAAAGGTATTTTTAATAATATAAAATATTAAAACATTATATTAGTGATAAAATATCTGTAGAAAATGAGTTTTTCACTTTATAATCTCTATAAAGAACTATTTCTAACGAATATTAATAATAAATAGCACAATAAACAACTACTAAAACACGCAATTGACCAGCACTGACAGAAATACTAATCAGTACTGAAAGTAAAAAGAAAATTTGACGCAATAAAATAAACTTGATTTTGCCTGTATAAAAGCGGCCTCTATTTTAGCCAATCAAAAGCTCTTATTTTAAGCCCTATCTTTCTTGATTCTTATTTGGAATGCCACATATCCCTCTCGTTCATAGTCTACTAGAAAAACTTTTTTTTAGCTCACATATTATGCTTTCCACTAGCTAACAAAACTTGTAATATAATATTAGTTTCCATCCGATTTGTTACGCAATAAGTGTGTGGAAATTTTATTTCAAATAAAATCGCATCACATTATTATACAGTTACTTATACAGATGGGACCTGTTAAAGTAGATTTCGTTTGCATCGAGTTGTTTATTTATTGGATGATAAATTAGACAGTGTTATGTTAAATAAACCAACTTGATCGACTAATAAATTAATTTCCGGATTGTTATTATGTATATTTAGGTCAGGTAAATCAACAGCGATGGCGATAACCGACTTATAACCGTATCGTCTTCCGTATCAAAAATAAAAGGGTATTAGTTGGGACTTTTTACGATCTTCATATAACCTTTAAGTGTGTCAAATGTACAGTATACTCTTACAAAAATATGAACCAATGGGAATTAGAGGAATAACTTGACACAAGTGTTCGTCAAATCTGTCGGATAGAAATATATTATAAGCTGGGCCTATTTTATTACCTATCGGAATGGGCTTTAATCACGGAACTAAGTTATATCCATTAAACATTATATACAGAGTGGTTTGTTTTTGATTGAACACTCAATATTTTCGTTGAGAGTATCATATTTTAAAGAAATAAAAACGTACCTGATACTATTTCTTGCCTTCTTTCCGATCCTGTGAAATAGAGTGCTATCACTTGAAAAACAAAAGATAATCTAATAATTTTTTTTACTTTTAATATTAGATTTTTTGTCTGGGGATTTATAAAAAATATAGTCGATTGCACTTTGTCGAATACCGTAGAAGAACTTAAAAATGAAATACAATTGGCAGCACAGGAAATTACCTGTCCTCATATACAAGTGTCCCGTATCGTTATGTTCAAATTTTAGGAGTGTAAAGTAGACTTCATTTCAAGTGACAAAAACGCAAAACTTGTATATCCATTTTTATTTGTTTCAAAGTTACAGATCTATGAATGTGATTGTCAGATCATGAAAAAAAAATGTAATCCTAAAGCCAATAAAAACTGATTTTATTTAAAAAAGTTCAATTAATAATATTTTTGAAATATCCACCTCCTTGTTGAATGCAGGCTTGTACCCGTAAGCCAACAGAAGAAGCACTTATCCGCATTTCATTCTTGTTTTGTCGGATTTGCTCGACAGCCAGGTGAATACGATCCAACAACTCGTCTCTTGTGTTCGAAACTTGCGCGTAGTAAATTTTTCATGTGCCCCCATAAATAAAAGTCAAGGGGATTAAGATCGGGTGATCTGGGTAGCCATGCAACAGGACCACCTCGACCAATCCATCTTGGATAATTAACGTTAACCCAATTTCGGACAGCAATTCCGAAGTGTGGCGGTGCCCCATCCATGTGAAACCACATGTCTCGTCGAACATTAAGTGGGACATCCTCTAAAAGACCTGGCAGTTCGTCAATAAGAAATTGAAGGCAATTTTCCGCATTTAACGTCCCAGGAAGAACGACAGGACCAATAAAGAAGTTATCGATTAGGGCCGCCTAAACGTTAATAGAAAATTCATGTTGAAATTTAGATGAGGGTATAGCTTTGGCATTTTCTGATGACCACCAGTGCAGGTTTCTCAGATTTGTAACACCACTTCTCGTGAACGTAGATTCATCTGTCCAGAGGACTGTTATGTAGAAATTAAAATGTAGAAATTAAAATGAAGCCGTGACTGTTTTAATATCCAGGTAGAATAAACTAGACGAGCATAGTGGTCTTGCCTCAAGCAAACCGTGTACCCTGCGATAGTGATATGGATATAAGCCCTCACGTTTTAAAATTCGCCAAACTGTCGTTCGTGGCACTCCTAGTTGTCTAGCGATTCGACGTACACTGAGAGTTAGATCCCTTGTGACAATAGCTACTGCTTCTTCCTCTAAGTCTGGTGGCAAATTTACTCGGTCGAAAAGATAATCACGCAGTCCCGAAATTGTCTGTGTACTTCTAGAAACGTTCTGTAATGAGGAATGCGCCTATCGGGGAACCGATATCGGTATTCAATAACTGCTTGACGTGCACTGCCGTTATAGTAGCCATACACAAAATGCATGTCCGCATACTCTTGAGAAGAAAATAGGTAAGGCCCATTTTAAATAAAGAAATCGTGTCCACTCACTAATAAGCTGTTGTATGAACTGAAACGTAATGTAATCCTTTATTAAAAAATGCAACGTTAACAGTCATCTGAACATTTGTTTATTGTATGATATTCATGGTTCAGCACTCACGAAATAAGAAAGAACCTACTTTATCATACATCAATTTCCAGTACTCTTTTTTGTAGATCTCCAAGAAATTACTGTATTCACTACGACACGTGTTTATTTATTTTAAGATAACATTTTATTATGCGACGTCAACAATCACAGGTCTGTTATTGAACCGTATAACTTTTTTTTAAATAAAATCAGTTTGTATTGACTTTAGGATTACATTTTTTTTCATGATCTGATAATCACATTCATAGATCTGTAACTTTGAAACGAATAAAAATGGATATACAAGTTTTGCGTTTTTGTTACTTGAAATGAAGTCTACTTTACACTCCTAAAATTTGAACATAACGATACGGCACATCTAGTATATATAACGTTTTATAATAATTGTTCCTTTTTTTCACTCAGATTTCTGGTTGTAACTTGTTTTATAAACTGTTAATTAAATTTGTTGGCAATGTTAAAGTGCACAAGCTTTAACATATAAAATACTTTAGTATGAATAACGCTTCTTACGCTTCTTCTTGAAATATTTTATTCCATTAATATATACTGATTATGATGCAAAACTTGAATAGAAAAAAAAAATTAATAATGACTAATGGACTCGAGTTTGAGAAACTTTCAAGCGAATTTTTTAAATTTCAACATCACTGTCGGTTTTGCTTATATGATTAAAATACTTTATTACGCGTTGAGTCCTATTTATTGGCCTCGGCTAATTATTTAGTTTAAATTTGTTTTACTAGAAAAATAAATGCATTGCTTGCGGGTTCAGTATAAAGACTTTATTCATTGAAATTCGAACGTTGTGTTTAAAGCTTAAAAAAACGTTGGATTTTAAAGTGAAAGGAATTGACCGGATTGATTTTTAATTAAATACAATAGATCTTATTTGAATAATGTAATAATTAATTGTGTTGCAATTTCTTTTTAGAGTACGAAACAGATAGAATGTTATATCTTCTTTTTGGAACAATATTAAGTCATTTTTTTAAATTAAAAATAATTTTATTACACAAAAAACTTGAACTTATATTAAACTATATAATTTCCATTTGTATTAGTGACCATTTGCCATTTTTCTGCCATCAGTTGTATTCCGCGACGATACCAGCCAACTTACTTGGAATCCTTGACATGCCATTTGTACTTCCTGAAGTTTATTGAAGTTCCTGTCCCTAAGAAAGTGTTCCATCGACCAAAACATACGGTAGTCCGAAGGAGTAATAACAGGACTATACGCTGAGTGCGAAAGAATATTCCATCCAAGCTCCAAAATTTGTTGTTGAGTCCGAACTGCAGTATGTTGTTTTGCGTTATCTTGATGGAAGATTACCTGGTTTCTGTTTACTAGCATAGGGTATCGTAAATGTAAAATATCTTGTATTCTGTCAAGCTGAGCACAATAAAGCTCAGAATTCATTAACCGCACTGCCACTAGCAATAAACTCAAAATAGATCACACCAGAGATATTCCAGCAAACGCAGAGTATTACTTTTCTTCCAAAATGCTCCTTTTTTGCTACTCGACGATTGGCGACGATGCTTGGCGACGATTAAGCCGTTGTCTGTGGTTGTAGGGTTTCTTAAAAAAAATCCATTTTTCGTTGTAAGTAATTATTCGCCTAAGAAACCGATCGTCGCGGGGATATTGGAGTAATTCGGTGCAAATATCTAACCGCCGTTTGTGTTGACCTTCGCTTAAATCAACTGAGTTATTGGTAGAACGTTTAATAGTCTTACCACACCTTTTCAAATGGAGCCAAATGATTGAATTGGATACCCTCAACTGGGTAGACAATCGATGTGTCGTAGTAACTGTGGTTTCATTAACAAGTTGCAAAAAAGCATCTTTATTCACTTTTACAGGACGACCATAGCTACGATTCTAAATTTTCTAAATTCACGCTGAACTTTTGTTACATTAACAGATCTTCTTGTTCGCAGATACTTTGTGTCGCTTATACTGCGTTACTTCCCTTTCTAGACTCATATAATAACAGCTCCATAAACTCTTCGTTTTTGATTATCTATTGTAGGATGACAGGAAAATATGGATTGACAGCGTCGTAGTATATTCTTTATAACAGCTACGTTTACAATCTACAAAATAAAAAAAAAACATATTTACATGTTTTGCAAACAAAGTTACTGAATTTAATAATATTTATAATTTGACACTCTGAATCAATAAATAAATATAATCCCCAGTCACTGATTTCTATTGAGAATTTCATAAATTTACACTGTTATAACTAGAGAACGGACACGCTTACCACCCAGTGCAGTACTGGCGAAAGGCTGTATTTCTAAAATATTTAATTTTATTTATATAATTGGAAAACGAACGGGTGGTGATCTATAAAATTACGAAATACATATTTATTTGTTGAAAAGTTGTATTTATAAAGTTTTTAATTTTATTTATATAATTGGAAAACAAACGGGTGGTGATCTATAAAATTACGAAATACATATGTATTTGTTGAAAAGTTGTATTTTTAAAATTTTTTAATTTTATTTCTATAATTGGAACATTTTATTTGTTCATTTTGTCGTTCAAGTTGAGTAAAGGAGTATTAATATTGACCAGCAATAGTTTCTCAAGGTTTTCTTCTGTCAATTTTGTTCTCTTTGAATTAAGTACATCCTTATAAATAGAAAACGTCCTTTCTACATCGCAACTGGTTATAGGTGCATACTGGAAATATTCTTTTATTTCTTCATATTTAACCGTTAGATTTTGTGGAATTGTCTCCATACATAATTGCTGCAATGTAATTAAATCTGGATTTCTATTAAGAATTGCTTCAAACTTTTGCCGAAGGCCACCTCCGAAGTCACTTGGAATACTTTTCAAATTATTAACAGCCACATCTAATGTGGCTAATCCGTCATTTAATTTGAGATTTCGATTTTCAAAATAAGTGATTTGTTTTGGCAATTTTCCAAAGTGTTCGTGAAGAAAGTACAACTGATTTTTTAAATTTGGGATTTGTGTGAGCTCCTTGCACTCACCAATACTTCTAGCATCCTCCTTTAGCAGTGTTACGAAATGTTTTAGACTATCGAAATTCTCAGCATAATAACTAGTAGCTTCCAGCCATGTTCCCCATCTAGTTATTACTGAAGTGGGAGGCAGTGACAGAGATGGAAATTTTTCCCTGAAAAGAGCTACTCTCAATGGTGCTTTTCTGAAAACTTTTTTAAAAGCTGATACAAGTCTATCAACTTCCGGAAAAGTGTCTCTGATATATTCACAGATTCTGTGGAGAGCATGTGCTACACAAGTAATATGCAGCATATTAGGATATGTTTTCTTCAATAGTCTGCCTGTTTTTAACATATACGCAGCACTATCACTGACAAATAAAAGTATTTTTTCTTTGTACGTGGCGTCCGAATGAAGCATTTTTTGCATATCTCCTTAATGGTTTCAGCAACTGTTTCCGCATCAACTCTATTTATAACACTTGCTGCTATTACATATGTGTTATAGGGAATAGTTGGATGTAGCACATCAGCTACGACATTTACCACACAGCGTCCTAACATATCCACCGTTTCGTCGGCGCTTATCCATGTGTATTGATTTAAAAGATGGCTTCTAATGCGTTCTACTGTTCTCGTATAGCACCTAGAAACATAATATTTGCGTAAAGTTGATTCATCAGGAACATTTCGACCAGTATATTTTTGAAGAAATATTTTTAAAGTGGGATTGCTATGCTAAGTTTATTTAATGTAATATTAGCCGCCATAAAAGTTTTACAGAGTTCAGATGTGTTTGCGATCCTAAGTGACGAATTTTTGACGATATTTTACGGATTTTGTAATAAATTTCGGAATCACTGACAATGGACATACAATCAGTATGACCGTCAATCCAACTCGCCATTGTTTTACAATGCCGTTCTCAACATTCTTCCATATCATGTCTGAAAAAGTAACTTAAACAATGCTCTAGATCTAAATAAATGAAAACTAAAAATGTGTGCGTAAGTTATTGAAACTGAACGAAATTCAATGCACACTCTTACGTCGAAATAATTGGTAGAAATAGATTCAATCAAACGATATTAAACAGGATCTATCACAAAAATTACGATGTAATTAACAGTTAAAGCTATGAGAACAAGAAACTTACAGCACTTTATTTATCTTACGAAATATAAACTAATACATAAAATACATTATAAAAACCCCGCTTCTATCTACGCTCATGAAAACACTTTAAAAAGCACTATATTCTCGGAATACAATAGCTGGCTTGTCCATTGTTATCGCGGCGAGACCAGGTGTCCGAGTAAGTCAAACAAATACTTCATTGAATTACGCCGGGATGTACTGAGCGACGTTATACACAATTCCAATTGCCGATTGAGTTTTATGGAAATTGCGTCCGTTCTCTAGTTATAACCTAAACATTAACAGCAAGGAGGATACTGTAGATACAGTACAGAGTGATCCATCTCAAATGAAGGAGGTTATGAGAAAAAATAGTTTGGCATCATTGTACAGTTGACAATAGCAAGTTTCAATCAATTCGCAAACTTGAATGTATATTTAAAGGTTATAACAGTACTGCCAAACAAACTGTAAATAGCCATGATTGGTATCTGACAAACGTAAAAATTCTCTAATCTAGGGAATTTTATGGTACCACCACACTTCACTTGAGATGGATCTCTCTGTATATACGAGGGCGGTTTGACGGAAGAGTACTGTTTTCAAATGTTGGCCACACTTTCGCTACGGTGATTATCTTACTGACTTCCGCCATGTTTCTGTTGTCTACTGTCAAAATTTAAAACATATCTGACAGATAGGTTATGTTTTATACTCATTTAAAAATAACCGTTTCGCTTTTAGTTAAAGTATTAATTAAACGTTATTTTTTACATGGAAAAACAATTAAAGAAACCAAGGAAATGTTACGTAAATATTATCGTTAATGTGGTTCGTCTCATGAAATGATTTGTAAGTGGTGTTCTGCTTTTAAAAGTGACCATATGGGCACGGGTTATGCAGAACGTCCCGGGCCGTCATTTACTGTAACTATTCCAAAAATGGTCAATAAAATCCACGCCCTTGTAAGTAGTGATCGTTGATTGAAGGTACGTGAAATAGCTAATGAAGTATAAACATTTCAACTGAACGGGTAAGCAATATTTTGCACGAGTATATAAATATGAAGAAGCTATCCGTGAGATGGGTGTGGCGTGTGCTTATTGCTGATCGAATATGCGCTCGCATCCAAATATCAGGAGAATGTTTGGTTATCTTCATACGTAACGCAAGGGAATTTTTTTGTCGATGTCACAGTAAATGAAACTTTGATATAAGTCTGGAATATAACGATATTCCAGAAATGAAAATACAATCGAAACAATGGATTTCTCCGGGAAAAAATGTACAAATACAAAACCATTTTTTTCGGCCGATAAGGTCACACCCAGGGTTTGTAAGGATTCCCAAGGTTTCATCTTTATTGATTATCTAAAAAAAGGAAAAGGCGATAATTGGTCAATATTATACTGATTTGCTGACACGTTTTGATGTAGAACTGAAGAAGGAATGACCTCATTTGTTGAAGAAAAAGGTGTTGTTCCATCATGGAAATGTACCTTGTTATTCGTCCGCTGTTGCGACAACAAAATTAATAGAATTGCCTTGCGAATTATTGTCTCATCCAACATTTTCGCCAGATCTTGCTCCTAATAATTTCTTTCTATTTCCAAATTTTAAAAAATGTCTCTATGGAAAGAGATTTCAAATAAATGATGAGGTGATATCCGAGACAAATGAATATTTTGCAGAGATGCCGAAAAATTATTTTTTGGATGGTTTGAAAAAAATAGAAACTCGCTAGGTTATGTGCGTAGGCTTGCAATGGGATTATGTCGAAAAATAAAAGATGTTTTTTACTCTAAAATAAGTACTTCATTGAAAAGCCATTCTTTCGTCAAACGGCCCTCGTAGGATAGCTACGATTTCAAAATATACATAGGAATAGATTAAGCACTGGTTTGTAGGCTTCACACTCGATTCCCATGATTGCTTCCGGAATTGCAATTGTTACCTTATACTTTGTACTGCTTCGTTCTCGTCCATTGTTCTAAAAAAAAGAAGTCTTTCGGAAACTACTGTTGCGGCATTGAAAATGACCAGTTTTGACCAGTTTACTGAACAGTTTTAATACGGAAACTGTAGTAACAGCCCTGAAGATGTCCCTTGCAACAGTAAACGAAACGTCAAGCAAGAAACGTCAAACATCAAGCATGGCTGTTTCAATCCGGAATCTCAGAAGCAATCATAGATTAAGTACTAAGTATTATTAACACTTTTTTAATTGTATTTCAGTTGCATTTTCAAGAATATAGAATTAACGCTAAGAAATAAGTAATTAAACTTCTAGTTTCAAAAATTCTTTTATTGTAAATACACTAAAATATTGTTTCGCCATACAATGGCTTCATCAGGTGGATGAATATTTAGAATAAAAGAATTTTTGAAACTAGAAGTTTAATTACTTATTTCTTAGCGTTATAATGAAGTTTCAACAAGTATCTCCTTCGTCAATTAACTATATAGAATTAACTTAAAAAAATATTTCTCTTTAAAAAATTTAATGAATAAAGTTCGGATTACCTCTATCTATATAAAATAAACTTCGACAAATATTTGCGTATGTAAAAAAATTACGGTAATGTTTATCTTAGAAAGTATACTGACGTAATATAAGAATCGTGATAATAGACTGGATTTATTATGTATATTCACTTAATAAACAGAAAAAGAGATTAATTACAAACAGCAAAGTTTTAAATAGGTAATGCCAAAGGAAATTGAACGTAAGGAAATCTTGGCACTAATACAAATCCAGATAAGTTAAAATATCTGCACGTTCCAGAGATATATTTAGTAATTTACATATATTATATGATTGTGTTCCTAATGCAATTTCACAAAATTTTGCATTGATTACCATATAAGCATTAGGCAGTTACTGAGACAAGTATATCTGCACATATGTACATGACCGCTTATGAATATTTACCCTTTAAAATTTTCATTCATGTTTTGAAAATGTTATTCTAGTTTTCAATTGAGACAACTTATTTTAAAATCATATCAAATGGATTATTTGTCTCAATAGTTTATTTATTAGGGGATATTTTATAGAGAATGAATTAGAAAAGGTCTATTATCATTCAAATAAATGGTCGGCAATAAAATTTACCTGACCCGAAAATCCCCGTTCTTAGCAGAAAACGTTCTCCCTAGAGCTTTAAAAATTCCTCTTGCAGCTTCGGTTCTTTTATTTTCTCTTTAGTCCTGTTCTATTAGTTCATAATTTCATATCCCTTGTACAAGGTGAGGCATAATAACGTGCGATTTTTAAAAGGTTGTTAAATAAAAACACTTCGTTTAAGAAAATTTCTGATTTCATAATATTAAAATACATGAAAAAGCATTTTCTGCAATAGTAAAACGTCGGTTATTTTTTGAAGATAACTCCGGTAAGATGCCTTTCGTTTAGACGCACACATTCCTCCAGCCGGACCTTGAAGTGACCCATCACATTGCGTAGCATTGCCGGTGGGATTTGAACAACTTCTTGTCGGATCCGCTCTTTCAGGCCTTCAATTGTTCGAGGAGGGTTATCTTGGTAAACTTTACTTTTCAGATAACCCCACAAGAAGAAGTCACATGTTGTGAGGTCCGGTGAACGAGAGGGCCATGCAATATCCCCATTTCGGGAGATCACATGATTTGGAAACAAACGATTGACAATATTCATGCTTACTCGAGCAGTGTGGGATGTTGCTCCGTCCTGCTGGAAAAACGTCTCATCGTTCACGTCGTAGTGTGCAAGTTGTGGAGTAAAAAAGTTTTCCAACATTTCTGCGTATCTCTGCGAAGTCACTGTTACAGCATTGCCAAGGCCATCTTAAAAAAAGTACGGCCCTATTATCCCTAATGAAGACATGGCGCACCACACAGTAACTTTTGCGGAGTGCAATGGTTGCTAATGCAGTTCTCTAGGATTAACGTCACTCCAAAATCGAAAGTTCTGCTTGTTAACGTAACCGGAGAGATGGAAGTGCGCTTCATCACTCATCCACAAACGGTTTACAATGTCCTCGTCTCGATTAATCAAGTCCAAAAATTCTAAGCTGAACCGGCGTCGGCTCACATAATCTGTTTCCTTAAGGGCCTGAACCATTTGGATCTTGTAAGGATGAAAGTGCAAATCTTTGTGTAAAATTCTTCTTACTGTTCTGTTTGAAATCCCAAGTGTAACGCTGTGTCGGCGAGCTGAGCGACGAGGGCTTTCGTCAATGGCGACTCTTACACGTTCAATGTTTTCAGGTGTGCGCACAGATATTGGTCTCCCAGTTTTCTTCCTTGTCGTTGACGACGTCTCTTCAAAGTTCTCAACCCACTGTTTAATCGCACAGGCAGATGGGACTGGCCGATTTCGATTAATGTTGAAGTGGTTGCGAAATGCACAACGTGCTAGCTGGTACGAACTACCGTTTTGATAAAATGCTTTCACAGCGTACGCACGATGCTGTGGGGTCCAACGTTCCATTGTGACTAAATGCTATTTCGCGCCGAACGTAACTGACACTATCCCCTCCACGTCCCTCCGACGCAGCTTAACTCGCGCGCTTTTTAAAATCTCTCGTTATTATGCCTCACCTTGTATATATATATATATATATAGTATTAGAAGGAATTTTTTCTTTTCTTGGTCGTAATTATAATATGAGATAAAAATAATATTTTTTGGGAGTAGCGGCCGGCTAATTAAAACAGTATTATAATAAACCAACTTATATCAAGTTTTTGTGCTGTTAATATATTGTGCCGCATTTGTTACGCATTTCTAACTAAAACTAAACTTTTACATTTGCAAGTAAACCGTTTTTGGCCATGTGTTTATTTTGACGGGTAAAAGGAATGTTGTGTGTCAACACTTTGCGGAGGGTTGGTTTAACTGTTCTCGGACATGTGTTTTTTATTCTTGTAATGTTTATATTTTCATTATACTGGGTGTGTTTATATAATAGCAGGTATATTGCTGACAGGTTATTTAAATGTGTTCTGTTATTTATTGAATTTGTCTATTTTTGTATGTGGATGTTTTCTAATATATTTCTTGCTTCGTTTTTTCAGACGGTATTGTGGTTTTATCGAAATCGAAAATGTGTTTTGTTTGTTTGATATTGTTTCGTTTTATTATTGATTAATTTTATATTTCTTTCTAAACCGTTTTAAAAGATGATGATACGTCTGAAATATATAATTTCCACATACATAGTTTTCTAAAGTTTTTGAATTCTATATAACCCTATATAAACATTTATATTTTTCAATCAGCAAATAGAAATCGTGTAGTAATAACTAGAGCTGAGGATGTTTGCGGTATAACCATGGTTATATCATGTAACCATAGTAAATTACTATGGTTATATGATATAACCATGGTTATACCGCAAACATCCTCAGCTCTAGTAATAACGTTATAAATAGAACAAACACGCTTCGTTGTAACTGAATATTTGTCGATAACCCACGCATAAAATCATAACCTAACATAATTATAAATACATAATGTCAATGTTCTCTATATAAGGCGCCAAATTCAAAAATTTAAAAGGATGCACTACAATCCCAATCCAAGAATTAATAAAAATAGAATGTGGAGAACACAATACAAGTTAATATTCGTATCAAAATTGCTAGACACGTGTTTCATCTTGCTATAGATTCATCAGTGCACGACGTTGGAAAAGACAAAATTCAAAAACATCCTTACTACATACAAAAAAGTCACAAAGGCAGCATGGATGAACACTCAGCACCGCTCATTAATTAACTAATGTTAGTACGTAATGTTAGTAATGTTAGAACGGAAAATCAACCGTTGTCGTCAACATAACCAGTGTAGGATAAAGCGGTTTCCATCGGATAGTCACAACTGTAACTGACGGAAGCTGTATTAAAGCGTCTCCACTGTCAGACGAACTACATTGACAGGGTACATAATAAAAACAATTTGAGTGGATAAAACAAAACCATTTTTTAATAATATCGAAATATTTTTAAAAATTCTCTGTGGAAAATATAATATAAGTTAATGTTTGTGTGAGAAGTGCTTCGGTGCATGATACTAGAAAAGATAAATTTCACCCTTGCCACTTACAAGAAAGTCATAGAACAGAGCATGGAAGAACAATCGACGCCGCTCACTGACTAATGTCAATATCTCAAAGTCTTTCTCAGAATCATGTACTGAAGAGTCTATAACAAGACGGAACACGTGCTCGCATGTAGGAAAAAATTTTCACACAAATATTAATTTGTGTTGTGTTCTCCGCACCCGATTTTTGATAACATTTCGATATTATTATAGTATATTACCGTATAAGTGAATATTAACGTTATTAAAAGAAGCGCAATTTTTCAACCACTCCGGCTCCGCCGTTGTACTTGAAATATAGTTTTTTAATGATCAGGTATCCACGAATACTTTACACTTTTTTTTTATTGCTGCATTTTAAAATCATGTGTTATTAGTTTCAATACTACAAATAGAAATGCGAATTAACAATGCAGAATTATTGGATGTGATGTGACACCAGTATACCTTTAACTGCCATGGAAATGAGTAAACTAAAAATTAATTTGTAAACAATCTGTCACATAACACTTATTGAGTGCTATTGGTGCGTAACGATGAGTTTTAAGATTGATTATTTAAGTAATAAAGTCGAGTGTATATTAATGCCGTAAAAGTCGGAAACCGCATATAGAAATAAGTACAACAGATTTATCAAATGGATGGAAGAGCAACAGGCTACAGCCATTATTTATCGCTGTACTATATATTCTATTTAACTATGGTTATACTGGTTTTACGATAGAGTTAATGAATAACAAGCTACAGCAGTAAAAAACCGATCCCTAATTTATCCCCACGTAAAAGAGCTTAGAAACTATAAATATAATTCCATTACTTACATAGATGAAATTTCAAAAAATAAATAGAACATAATCAAAACACGTGAGAATGAGACCATTTCGTTTAAAACAAACAATTCTTTACAAAAAGCGATAACAAACAATAAAGATAAAACGGACAGTAGATCAAACTCAGGTATGTATAAGTCGACATGTGAAGACAGTAAAAAAATGTATAAAGGTCAGACAGTGAAGAATCTTCTAAACTAGAATGGCAGAACACGAAAGAAGCTACTGGGATAAGTAGAAGATTCAACTTTTGCTAATCACTGTTTCGAATATAACCACAAATTCAATTCTAATTATGTAGTAGACAAAAGTAAGAAACTCAATATGTTAAAAGCTTTAGAAATTTATAAATTTCATAATTTAGGCATAATTTTAAATGACCAGGTAGGGGTAAATCACTCACCCCAACTCAACTTAAAACTTCAATAGGTCCACCCCCACTCAGATTAGAATTTTTGTTTTTCACCTTCATATTTGTACTTATATAAATAGGTACCAGATGTAAGTTTAGAGTGTATATTCATCGTTAATTGACGAAGGAGATACTTGTTGAAACTTCATTATATCGCTAATAAGTATTTAAACTTCTAGTTTCAAATTTTTTTTATTGTAAATACCACTACAATATTGTTTCGCCATACAATGGCTTCATCAGGTGGATGAAATACTGGATTAGTACTTCATCCACCTGATGAAGCCATTGTATGGCGAAACAATATTGTGATGAAATACTGGATTAGTATTTCATCCACCTGATGAAGCCATTGTATGGCGAAACAATATTGTAGTGGTATTTACAGTAAAAGAATTTTTGAAACTAGAAGTTTAATTACTTATTTCTTAGCGTGTATATTCATCCACCTGATGAAGCCACAGTGTGGTGAAACATATATGTAGTGTGTGTACAATACAATATATTTTTTAGAAACAAAACAAAATTGCGTTTTCTATTTGATATAATGATGTTTCAACATGTATCTCCTACGACGATTATTAATTATTATGAAATATTTCATTATAGCTTTTGACAGATTTATTAGTAATATTTTATTTATTGCTAAAATGTTATTCTGTCAGATCAATTAATAAAAAGTTGACATTTATACTGGATTTATTTCGATTTGTTGACGTTGTCCCTACCTACTAACTTTACTACCTACTAACTTTAAAACATGCGCGTTTTTTAATGATTGATTTATATATGCGCTGGCGTGTTTTAATAGTATTTTAAGATACAAGTTTCATAAGACATGATTTTTGCGCACGAGTTCAAGGTTTAGAAAACGAGCCGTAGGCGAGTTTTCAAATGAACGAGTGCGCAAAAATGTCTTATGAATCGTGTATTTTATACTATTTTTTCTATTCCGCCTTTGAAATATTAAAAAATGTTTAAAATAGTAGTCATGTTCAATACGAATATTTTAGATATTTAATTTTTTTGACGTAGGTTACACTGACTTATAATTTGAACATTTCAAATAGTGGAAATATTGTTATGTGTTTGAAATTTAAATCTTAGACTAATTTATTTAACTATCTAACATCAAAATGGACGAAATAAGTAAGTGCCAGAACTTCGAAAAATTGCAGAAGACAATTTGGAAAAGAATCTCGACACATTTATAAAAAGGAATATAACCAATTTATAAACTTGGTGTAAAGAAAATAACATCGAGACTATTACAGAAAACATTATGATTGCCTATTTTGACAAAGAAAGTAAAATAAAAAAGGCATCTGCCTTGTGGTCTAAATATTCGATGTTAAAATGTTGTTTGGATATTTATAAAAATACAGATATCTCAAACTTTTCTAAACTAATAGGATATTTAAAAAGATTGTCTGAAGGCTATGAGCCTAAGAAATCGAAGATGTTAGAAATAGAGCACATTAACCGATTTATAGAAGCCGACAATAAAATATATTTAGTAATTAAAGTAAGTAATAAAAAAATAATTATAGTAGTATTTTACTAATTTTGTACATTATTTTGTTATAATAGTCATATTAAAATTATGTTAGGTCATTCTTATAATGGGCTTTAATGGAGCTTGCCTTTGTGAAGAAATAATAAACATGATTATACATGGTATACAGTTTAAAAATGATGTCATAATGGTTGACGTGCTAAAAACTAAAACTTATGTTCATAGACAATTTATTATAACTCAAAGGTTATGTATTGATTTGGTGAAAAAATATTATCATCTTCGTCCCACTCATGTTACACATAGGCGTTTTTCCTGCAATATAGAAATGGCTTGTGAGTAAATATTCCAATAGGTATTAATACAATAGGAAAAGTACCAAAAAGTATTGCTACTTACTTGAAATTACCTAATCCTGAACTCTTCACTGGACATTGCTTTAGGCGATCCAGTGTAACACATTTGGCTAATAGTGGAGGAGATTTAATTACAATTAAGCGCCATGGATGATGGAAATCTTCCGCTGTAGTTGAAGGTAACATTGATAATTCCATCAAGAAAAAATTAGACGTTGCTGAAATACTATCTAACACTGCACCTAATACGTCTACTAAAATCACAGAGAATTCATCTACTTCTATGTCAATGGATAGTGATTTATTAGTTAATGTGAATCAGCAGGGATTCAAAAAAAATATAGTGTGTTCCCAGAATCTGCCTGGAATATCTATTTATGTCCACGAATCTTCTAGTGTTACAGTAAAAGTATATAACAATTGCAGTATTCCCAATGATAAGTAATCTCTAGAGAACGGACACGCTTACCACATGACGCAAAGCCCAGTGCAGTACTGGCGAAAGGCTGTATTTCTAAAATATTTAATTTTATTTATATAATTGGAAAACGAACTGGTGGTGATCTTTAAAATTACGAAATAAATATTTATTTGTTGAAATGTTGTATTTATGAAGTTTTTAATTTTATTTATATAATTGGAAAACATACGGGTGGTGATCTATCTATCTAAAATTACGAAATACATATTTATTAATTAATTTTATTTATATAATTGGAGAACAAACGGGTGGTGATCTATAAAATTACGAAATACATGTATTTCTTGTAAAGTTGTATTTTTAAAGTTTTTAATTTTATTTCTATAATTGGAACATTTTTATTTGTTCATTTTGTCGTTCAAGTTGAGTAAAGGAGTATTAATATTGACTAGCAATAGTTTCTCAAGGTTTTCTTCTGTCAATTTTGTTCTTTTTGAATTAAGTACATCCTTATAAATAGAAAACGTCCTTTCTACATCGCAACTGGTTATAGGTGCATACTGGAAATATTCTTTTATTTCTTCATATTTAGCCGTTAGATTTTGTGGAATTGTCTACATACATAATTGCTGCAATGTAATTAAATCTGGATTTCTATTAAGAATTGCTTCAAACTTTTGCCGAAGACCACATCCGAAGTCACTTGGAATACTTTTCAAATTATTAACAGCCACATCTAATGTGGTTAATCCGTCATTTAATTTGAGATTTCGATTTTCAAAATAAGTGATTAGTTTTGGCAATTTTCCAAAGTGTTCGTGAAGAAAGTACAACTGATTTTTTCAATTTGGGATTTGTGTGAGCTCCTTGCACTCACCAATACTTTTAGCATCCTCCTTAAGCAGTGTTACGAAATGTTTTAGACTATCGAAATTCTCAGCATAATAACTATTAGCTTCCAGCCATGTTCTCATAGTTATTACTGGAGTGGGAGGCAGTGACAGAGATGGAAATTTTTCCCTGAAAAGAGCTACTCTCAATGGTGCTTTTCTGAAAACTTTTTTAAAAGCTGATACAAGTCTATCAACTTCCGGAAAAGTGTCTCTGATATATTCACAGATTCTGTGGAGAGCATGTGCTACACAAGTAATATGCAGCATATTAGGATATGTTTTCTTCAATAGTTTGCCTGTTTTTAACATATACGCAGCACTATCACTGACAAATAAAAGTATTTTTTCTTTGTACGTGGCGTCCGAATGAAGCATTTTTTGCACATTCTCCTTAATGGTTTCAGCAACTGTTTCCGCATCAACTCTATTTATAACATTTGTTGCTATTACATATGAGTTATAGGGAATAATTGGATGTAGTACACCAGCTACAACATTTACCACACAGCGTCCTAACATATCCACCGTTTCGTCGGCGCTTATCCATATGTATTGATTTAAAAGATGGCTTCTAATGCGTTCTACTGTTCTCGTATAGCACTTAGAAACATAATATTTGCGTAAAGTTGATTCATCAGGAACATTTCGACCAGTATATTTTTTCAGAAATATCTTCAAAATTGGATTGTTCAATTTAAATAAAGGAATATTAGCTGCCATAAAAGTTTCACAGAGTTCTTCGTTAAAATTGTCAGATTCCAACGGTTCATTTTTTTTCGTGCTTTAACGATCCTACGTGACGTTTTACGGTTGATTTATTGCAATTTTTCAATAACGTTTCACACACTTCACAATAAATTTCGGAATCACTGGCAATGTACATACAATCAGTATGGCCCTCAATCCAACTCGCCATTGTTTCACGATGCCATTCTCGACGCTCTTCCATTGTCTGAAAAAGTAAGAATATTCTAGATCCAAATAAATGAAATTAAATAACGAAATTTTATGCACACTTACGTGAAAATAATTGGAAGATGTTGCTTAAATGAAAAGAAAAGGAATGTACGTGCTATTTCTCTTACAAAATACGATAAACTTTTTTATTTTATCTACGTACACGACACCACTGAAAACACTATTCTCCGAATACAATAGCTAGGTTGTCCATTGTTATCGCTGCGAGACCAGCTGGCCGACTAAGTCAAACAAATACTTCATTGAATTACGTCGTGATGTACCGAGCGACATTATACACAATTCCAATTGCCGATTGCGTTTTATGGAAATTGCATCCGTTCTCTAGTAATTTCAATAGAAGTATTTATAGCGTCTAGCTTTGTTAACGAATTTATAGATACAGTCCTTTAGTAAGAGTCTGTCGAACGCCTTTTATTATGTATAATTAGTATTAATAAAATTTTAGCAAATGTCTCTGCTATTCTCTCCATAATTTTTATTTACATATTTATCACTGTCAAACGTTCATATCTAACCATATTTAACTTTTAAAACGATTTAGTTCGATGATTTAGTTAGTTATTACATTTGTGACCAACTTCGAAAAAAAAAAAAGAGTGCGGTAAAGTAATACATTACGATACTGTGTAACCAAGCAATTGGGTATCGTAATTAGCACTTTACGATGCCGGAATAGAAAAACAAACAAAATGATTCACTAATTAAAGAAAATGTTTTTCCTTTCTATTTTATTTTTGATTGGATAAATACTTATGGGCGAGTGTGTCTATTGCATTGTATAAAATAATTATTTCTTTCCTCAAATACTGACGTTTTGAATTCCGTTTTTGAACATAAACAAATTATATTTTGTCGCACAGCTCTAAGACCTTAAGTAATATGTGAGAGTCACATTAATATTTTTTAACACGCACAGATTAATTATGTTAATGGAATAAAGTAATAAATACGAATTTAAAATAAAATGTTAGCGACTTACTTCGTTGTTATTACTGTGTATATATTTCATTATGCATATCATAAATATATATGTATATACGTACGTACATACATATATGGATTGATATATTTTACTGCAGCTATAAAAATTTATGTGGTTTTAAAATACAAAGAAATAAAACTTTATATCGGTGGTGTTCACCACAAACAGCAATGCGCGTACATTCACGACATGTATTTACAACTTGGGACTGTTACAACCCTAAATCTAGATAAACAAAATTGCTTTCTCACTTAAAATTATAAGGCGTGGCATTTTAATGGCTTTATTTTCGATAAATTGTGTTGAATAAAAATTTATTTCGCAATTTAGATGATAATGTATGAATTCGTGGCTAATGTTTGGAAAACATTTTCACTATTTTCAAATTAAATTGAGTAAACTATTATTATAAATTAGTTTATTGCAAAATGCCCCGATGCGACAGAAAAAAAGATAAATATACTTTATGTGTTTGAGTCTTTAACCCTTTGCTTCCTAGTGGTTGCAGAGCACAACCACATTTTTAAGTTTTTTTTCCTATCTTCCTTGTGGTGTTATACACTAGCCATAGTAGGTGAAGTCTAAAACATACTCCCACCCATCGACTCCTGCCTTCGCGTTTGAATCAGTGCATCATTGCAACGGTTATATCTTATTTTGTACCACGTGGAGCATGCAGATGTGACAGTAATTGTTTATAAAATAGATTATGGGCTTATTTATGAAGATGGCTGGTAAGTAAATGTTAAATATTAACAAAAATGTATGCCTTGCACTTATAGCAAGTGAGAATATTTGTTTACCTTAGTAGATGAGGTTATGTTTTATACGCAAATGTGGTGGTCGCGGCACAAAACCACAAGGAAGATATTCATATTTTTTATAATAATATTTTTTTCAGCTAAAAACTCTGTTGAAGAATTGGCCAGGACCAATTGTATACATTGGTAGAAGATATCCCTTCTGGAGATGGGTCGGACATCAATGATGAAAGCGAGAATGAAGATGAAGGTGCCGTGGATCAGCCATTTGGTATCAATGCAATGGATATCATAATTGCTGGTGAAAATTATCGTTTTGCAGAAGATGATGGGTGGGATAGCGAAGGTGAAATTCCATTGATCAACACTCAAACTGATCTGATACGAGAAAACCAAAGGAAAAATACTATATGGACTCATGACCCACATCATACACAGAATATTCCCAGACGTACTTTCACTAGTGACAGTGGGTGTAGTGTACCTGAAGAAGTGAAAACACCAACAGATATTTTTTTACATTTATTTCCAAACACTTTGATAGAACACATTGCATTCCAGACAAATCTTTATGTTTTACAGAAGAACGGTGGTAATCATAATTTCCAGAGAACAAATTCTGACGAAATAAAGAAGTTTATTGATATAAACCTTTTTATGGGGATCAAACGTCTGCCAAGCTATCGAGACTATTGGTCGTCAAGGTTGGAGCTACGAGATAATTTTGTATCTTCGATAATGTCAAGAGATAGATTTGACTGGTTACTGACGAACATTCATTTGAACGATAATGCACTACAACCACAGCGACAAACTGTAGGATACGATAAACGTTACATAGTTCGGCCACTGCTAGACAAGCTTTCAGATACATTTCTTCTTTCATATCAACCCTCAAAAAATCAAGCCATTGACGAGTCTATGATCAAATTTAAAGGTAGAAGTAGTTTTCGCCAATATATGCCGTTGAAACCGATAAAACGCGGATATAAAGTGTGGATTAGAGCAGATGAAAGCGGCTATGTGCACCAATTCCAGATTTATGTGGGCAAATCCAGCAATGAAGTTGAGAAAAATTTAGGTGCTCGAGTGGTAAAAGATCTAACTCGAAGTTTAGTTGGAAAAGGACATCATTTATATTTTGATAACTTTTTCAACTCAGTCGAACTAGAAAAAGACTTGCAAGATGATATGATTTACGCCTGTGGAACATTTAGAAAAGGTAAAAAAGACATGCCAAAAGACTTGAAAGAAGACAAAGCCATGCAAAGGGGACATTCTGACTGGAGAGTTTCTACTTGCGGATTAACATTCTTGAAATGGAAGGATCGAAAATCAGTGTTCTTCTTGAGTAATTTTCATGATCCGACTGTTGTTGAAACAATATCAAGAAAAAATAAAGATGGTTCACGAGAAGAAATAGCTTGTCCCATATTAGTGAAGAACTACAATAGCTGTATGGGATACGTGGACAAAATGGATATGCTCAAAAGTTGCTATGACATTGATAGAAAGTCCAAGAAATGGTGGCATCGCATAATGTTTTATTTTATTTATGTGGCGTTAGTAAATGCATTTACAATTTATAAAAATCGATGCAGTGAGAAAGTTGAAACTTTGAAACTGTTTAGGTTGTCGGTTATAATAGGCCTAATTGGTGCCGATCTAAATGAACAAAAGAAAAGTAGACGAAGCGCTGCACAACCTCCAAACAATTTTAAAATTACAGTATCATACGAAATTAGGTATGACAAATGTGCACATCTTCCAGTTCATGGAAAATCAAGAAGATGTGCACTATGTAGTACACGTGCGAAACCCCACAGAACCGTTTGGAGCTGTTTTGTCTGCCAAGTAGGCTTATGTCTAAGCGAAAGCAGAAATTGTTTTACACAATTTCATACCAAGTAATTTTTAAAATAAATTAGTTTTATTGAGATTTTGTGCCTCATTTTCCTTGTGGTTACAACCCGAGACCACGGCCTATAAAAAAATCAAAATTTTGATAATTAGTCTTGTTGCATTTTCCCCCATAAATAAAGCCTAGAAACTATATTTTTCAAAAAACAAGACTTTATTGGCATTTTTAAAAATGTCGGCCTCAAAGGGTTAAGCAAGAAGATGGCAAGCTGATAAAAGTTGTGGATTCCGGGCCCCAAAAATGTCTTTTTTTTGGGGATTTTTTTTTTATCCATGGAGATGACCAAGAAGCTGAAAGTGAAGGTTACACCAAATTGATGAAGTGTGCCGATTTTAATTACATGGAGTATGCTGAATTTCTTTTATTGCTCAGCTCAGCTTTGAAATATACTTTTTTTTAGCATCATTTATAATATTCAATTAAAATATTTTTTGAGGGTCTCCAATCCACAACTTATTTGCTTGAAGACTCAAACACGCAAAACCAAGTAGAATTGCTACAACTTTGACGTCTGCATTGATATACCATTTGTGCTTTTTGTTCTTAATTCTGTCTAGAAGCGAAGTCATACTTTCATACGTTTGTTTTAAGTGAATTGCGTGGCCGACGGGATGGATGGATGGATAAACGTTTCCTAAGTAAAAAAGGATAGCTTTCAAACTCAATTTCGAAACATAGATAAAAGGACGCCATTTTTCGGCATGGTGTTAGTAACCTAATGCTAACATCAAATCTGTCATAATTCTTTCTGATAATTATGACACACAGAAATATGTGTGCCTGAAGCTAACAGTTTCCATCCTTGGAGCCTAGATTCTAGGATTTTTTCGTTTGTTTTTGACAAATTCAGATGTTGAATAAGACCATTTAATTCTAACTGATTTATTAGGCGTGGCCCGTCCTCTTCAGAAAGCAAATAGTCATCATCGCTGATCGATAACTTGACCCTTGATTCTTCTGGTTCTATAACATCATATTTTTTATTCAAAACACGTACAGGTCTTTGTATTGGTAGGACTTCCGAATAAGGTTAGCAGAGGGTAGACTAGTATAACTAATATTTTTCTTACTTTTGACGGAAAACTAGAAAGTTTTCGTGCGGCAAAAGTAGCATAATTTCTTGCCGTTTGAGCAGCCTCTCAGATTAATAGCACAGCGTTCGCAGCAAGTGCTGGAAGCTCATGTCTTATCTTGATGTTCAATGGTTAAGCCAAAATACTAAAAATATAACTTTTCTATTCTTATGCTGGTGGGTAGTGAATTCTCCACATACATAAAAGAAACTGTTTGGATTATTTATACACGTATAGCAAACGCCAATTAAGTTGGCGTGAGGAGGGGTAAGTTCGCGCAGTATTAAAAGTAGTGGGGAGATTTGTATTTGGTTTTACATCAAATGTCAGATAATTCTAACCTCTGAGCGTGTATCACGTTATGATCCCCTAGCAAAGACATTATGTTCCGTCAAACGTCAATGACAAATGTATTCTGACAATTGCTTGAGTAGTGGGGGGGGGGGTGGACGTCTTTAAAAACGGCTTCTGAGCACCCGCTCCTCTCGCCAACTTAATTGGCGCTTGCTATACGCGATATTATAAAACAAAAAGACGTTCAGATATCACAAACCGACTTACATTGATTGGAAAGGTAGCCGTGTGTTTTATATACCTACATAACTGGATATCTACTAATTCTTAACTTGATTGATTTCAGAGCAAAAATGGGCGTGCTTTAAGTTTAAGTGCTCTGACGTAGGAAATGACATGTTCAGACATGTCCACTCATTGTTCGATAGAACTATATTTTCAGTAGTATCTTTCTTACATAAAAGTATGTAATTTTGAAATTTTGTAAAATTGAATGTGTTTTCTGAAAAAACTATTTAAGAAAATATCACAAAATTCTGACGTGATGGAGAAAATTTAAATCAAATTTAGAATCAACATGACGAAAGACATGAACTACACATATTGGTGTATAAGAAAACCAATCTGTGTTGACCAGTGTAATTCAAATAAATTCCTATTTTGTTATTAAAACCTCATTGAAAATTAAACAAAATTGTGGCAGGACATTCTTTCTTTAGTAGAGTAACTTCCTTCTTCATTATTTAACACTTAAATTAATAAATATTATCATGTGTTTAACATATGGAACAAAAGAACAACCAATAAAATTGTCATTTGTTATTTATATCCTTATTGTCCGGAGAGTACGAACCAAAACTAAATGAAAAATAAATAGAGAAACTAAATGTAAAATAAGTTAGCGTAAATTCAGTTATCTGATATACGACAACGTTTTTATCTGGGAAGATTATTGGTATGACGGTGTCGTGTTAGTTAACTTCCGTGAGGCTTAAACCTAAAGCGATTTTCATTATTTTACGGGATCATGTGTAGCAAGGATAGGTGTACCTTATCACTTGCCGTGAATTTGTTCAACGTAATCCTATCTGTTAAAATATAATCTGCAGTGAATAATAATAGCAGTTAATGAGAATTTATCACAGAGCTGAACCATAAGCGAACGGTGCAACGACGTTAATTTACATTGTGTTTAAACGAAAAAGCTAAATTAATAAAATAACTAGGTGTTAGCAAGAATTGGTTTAAAATTTAGAATTATGGTCTAATAATATTGTAACAAATTTGTCCACTTTATATTGTATATATCTCCAAGATATTACTTTTATTATTATTATTATTTTATAGATGACATGTGTTTCTCGCTTTTTTCTATAGAATACCATGTCGCGATTGCGATAGTTAAGCTAAACAATATTTATACAAAAGAAGCCTACAAATACTTCAAAACAGATAAAACTGCTTTATTTACACACAAACTGCAACGCGATCACCATTTCGATTTTGAAAACGCACATATAATAGATAAAGAACAACACAAAATGAAAAGGGAAATTATAGAAATGATTAATATTAAACAGGAAAAAAATTCAATTAACAACAGAAGTAATAAAAAAATCTAAGCAGTATATACTATAACCTAATAATGTAAAGTAACGATCTGCAATTTAGCATCATGAATATATGTTGTTGTTATATAAATATCTATCTCATGTTATCTAATTATCTGTACACCTGGCAGTTCAGTATTTAGATCCCTCTGACTAGGCTGTCCGAGTAGTTTTTCGTTGTTTTCCATGTCGTTCCCGGCGAATGCTAACAGCTTAACATCTTAAGTCGCTCCACGGGCGCAGACATAATAATAACTCATGGCTTGCCAATTCCCCATAATTGTCGTCCAGCTGTTGGAGAATGCTAAGGCATGCATTATTATTAGACTTGAATGTATTTTTGACTAGTTTAATTTTGTCCATGACAACTACAGATATATAAATATGACATTAATATACTCTCATTTATATTTTAAAATTCTTTGAAAAAGGCATTATTTGCCAAAACATGTAAGATTATTTTAAAAGTACACATATTGAAGTAAAATAGACCTTAAATCGCGGACTATATATGTTGTTGTGGGGCAAATTATCCAACAAAAATATATTCACTTGATTAGATTTCTCAAATAAAATTTGAAAATTAACATTTACATTGAAAATATTAAAATATATGCATATTTTTAGAATTTAAAAGTCAAAAGGAAATATAAGCAAATATTTGAATAGTTCTTTATCCTTTAATTTAAACATTTATTAATTAAGTTAATTTGACTATATAGGAATTGGTAATTGTGCAGAAATGTATACAAAACTTATATTTATTAACGTATCACCTCCGTGTTGATATATTGACCAATGGGAGGTGAGATAATTTTCAAAGCGTCCCGGCAGTCGTTGTCGATATTCCGTAAGTTACGGACGCCATTTTTCAAAATTTATAAGTATCTTAGACACTCCAAAAATTCTTAAAATCGTGATAAATTAAAAATTAACGACAAAAAGTGTTCAATAATACTTCTAAAAGCTAGCCTTAAATATTAGCTATTTATTCTGATCAATTTAATCGACTTCGACAACATATTTTATTAATTTTTCGATAACGCATCATTTTCAATTTGTAAATTCAAGATGGCGACTATTGATATATGCGTTAAAAATAGAATTTATTAAGCAGATTGCCTTAAATTTTGTACTTGATGGAGTATATTAATTAACCCTGAACATCCTGCCTTTAATCGAGACCAATTTTTAAGAAAACCGAGAAGTTTTCCCTATCTCCGAACAATTCCTTCCCGGAATTTACTATTTATACCGTTCATCCTATTTATTTAAATAGAAGGTACCTACAATAAGCCTTATTTACTTGTTCTTTAACCATTTATTTAAATTAATCAAATCTAGTCCAATAATTTAATCGTACTTGTACGATTCAAGCAAATACTATTGAAATACTCTCAACATATCTTTGCTTATTAAAAAATATTATTCACAGATAATTGATCTGTTCAATACTGAAACGTATATATTTCTATAGTTTCATTTGATATACCTCGTATGGGTTGATTACTCTCCGATATACCGCCTGATTCTGAGCAAACGCAACGATCCGAACGTATGAATATTTCTCCCGCTTCGAATACAATTCCCCTGAACTCGTTTAGCCAATCACAAACCAGTCTGTCGCGCAACCATTTAACAACTAATGTCACAAATTAGTGTCACCACTGTCACCCTATACGGAGTCTCTTAAGCGTTTGAATAGTGAAAATAAGAAAAGAAAATCTGACATTACTGGTTCTGTACAAAATTTAAAACCATTATTCCCAAATCGCAGAGTTCCTAATGATAACGTTCATTTTAGTATGCGCTGCAATAGAACTAAATTCAAATTTGACAGTTAGCGATATTTCCAACGATTTAGGCATATGCTGCTCTTCCGTTAACCGCATACTAAAATTAAATGGTTTTCGTAATTATAAATATTCCAAACATCATCAATTATTTTACGGTGATGAGTTTAAACGCATGAATTTCCGTTATTATATAATTAATTTCTCATGAACAATTTATTTTATTATCTGTAAGAGTAAATTTTTCTTTACATTACTAGAATTTAATTTAGTTTTTATTTATTTCTGAAGTTTATTTAGTTTACTATGAACAGTTTTTGTGACCTTTATTATTAAAATTTAATTTATTAAATCTCTTGATGCCTTATTTGCAATTTTCTTAACCGCTTATTAATAATTTCATTACGCTTTGTAGAATAACGTATTGCAATTTACTGATTACCATAACACAGGACTAAACAATTTATAGTCCTTTAATAGTAATTTGGTAATCAGATAATTTTTCTTACGCGGCTCCATAATATGTAAGTATGTATGATATATGACATTGATGTTGACACGCCTACAGCATTCAGGGAATTGTATTCGAAGCGGGAGAAATATTCATATATTCGGATCGTTGCGTTTGCTCAGAATTAGGCGGTATATAATTTAATTTGAGTTGTATCAGTTCACATAAGTTTCTATACATAATTAGACAAACAGGCTTGTATTACTTGACAAAGTTGATTACCATTTCTATAAAAACAATAGTATACTACACTAATTGTAAAAATTCAAAGGTATTTTTAATAATATAAAATATTATTAAAAATCTGGTGTGAAGAACACAAATACAGGTTCACTTGTTCAAATTGTTATTTTATATATAGCACCCACCTTAGTGAATCCAAATTTCATATTAACATCCATACCTGATATGTCGTTTGTTAATTTACCCTATAATAAATATTATTTTTGTTTTAAAAGAAGTGATGTTTTTTTATTTAAAGTCGTTTCTATCAAGCGTACTTATTGTTAAGGTTATAATAAAAAACCTAGTAAATAACTATCTTACTGGCTTATCATTAAAGTGCCTACTATTCTTATATAGATGTCAGGTTAAATAACTTGAGTTTGAAATTTTGCCAATAAATTAGTAATAATATTGCAAGAAATAAAATCATAAATCTGTATGTGAATTGTTCCAGCTTCCCAAAGAACCTAGAGAAATATATATAAATATATAGAAGTTCTAGAGTCTCAGCCGAATTTTGTAGCAATAAATAAATAAATTGATTAATATATATTTTTTTCTTTTCATCCTATTGTAAAATAATCGTTTCAGCATTATTTCTTTCTTCTCAAGATGTGCAACAATATACATATATTTATATATATATATATATATATATATATATATATATATACTGTAATCGACAAATTTTAATTTCTGGTACGAAAGTAGAAGAGGAAATGAGCGCGGCAGAGAAAAGTAAAGAAAGACATATAGCGAGGTTACCAATGAATGTATGCAAGTAGATTAAGTGAGGTACGATAATTATAGCTAGTCAGTAAGTCTATTGCTTCAGAGGGTTGTTGAACGCATCTTAGAAATACGTATAAAATTCGCCACGAATATTTACAGAAAAATATTTATTTCGTGGTGTATTACTTTTATGAGGATGTACAACAAAGCTTATATTTTTCGCGTATAATGAAATGAAATATTAATTCTAAATTATGTAAAAAAAAATAAATGTAACTCTTATGAAAATGAACTAAATCAACTCTTCTCCGATAATAACATCATAAGCATATCAGGTGTTAATGTTAAGAATACTCTCAATATGTTTTCTCGCCTTTCATTTATATTATGCAGTCCCTATAAAAAGAAACGACAATTGAATTGTTTAAAATACCAGCCCGTACATTTAATTTTTGTGGATATCGGGTATGTATAGATACATTGAGGTGTCTACCGGAATAATACCATTTTATTTATGATTTGTGTCTTTACTTGCGTTGTAAGAACATGTATGTTGAAATCAACTATTAATATACGCAAAAGTGTTGTACACCCATTAAGTGTTTGTTAGGGAATAGGGCATGTTAAATGTGTATGTGTGTCCACCACTCTGCTTCTCCCTCCACTGTTAGAAAGCATGAAACGTTGGATATAATAAGCATTAGAGTGGACCAATTCGGAGCGAAAGTAGAGGCGTGACTTTCAAACTTACTTAAAATACACTCATTTCTTGCGTCTTCTATCGAACATAGCTGTGCAACATTATTAAATATACCAAATACACTTTCTTGCTGCTATTATACGTGTACACACGATGACCGTGAACAACATACTAAGTAATGGTGAACCAATTCGTTAGTCACGCCTCTGCTTTCGCTCCGGATTGGTCCACTCTGATAAGCATACACTTTATATGCAAACAGAAATTAAAATTTGTCGACTACGGTATATTAGTATAAGTGTAAATTATCTATTGGAATTTTATTGTATCTCCTAATGAAGTCAATTAATAAACGATGAAATATTGAGAATGAACATTTGAGTTTTAATGTAAATAGACCGATAACCCAAATATTAGTGCATTTATAAATATATATATATAAATATATATATATATATATATATATATATATATATGTATATATATAATATTTTCGTGACCTTGGTATGATATGGTAAACTTAATAAGTCGGCGATTAAAGGTCTGGTTTATTACTTCAAAGTATATATATTTAAAACAACCCTACATGTTTCGGCAATGATGTCTTTGTCAAGGATATAAAAAATATAAATAATAATAATTTATATTTTTTATATCCTTGCCAAAGGCATCACTGCCGAAACATGTAGGGTTGTTCTAAATATATATACTTTGAAGTAATAAACCAGACCTTTAATCGCCGACTTATTACTATATATATATATATATATATATATATATATATATATATATATAATTTTTTGTGACCTTATATTTCAATAATACTTCCGTAGGTTTTTTTTTGCGCTTTATAGGTATAATAAAACAATTGATGTTTCAAAATTACAGGTGTGTTTATTTATCTTTACGAAACATGTTACGGAAATCTTTTTCCTTTTTCAATGGTACAATTCTACTGTTTCTTGATGTTTGACATAATTGTCGCAATGGGCGCTTCAACAATATATGTGTAAAGGTATCACAACGCAGCATTGTTAAATTATAAATTATACATAAATTGTTGTAGACGCTACTGGATATAAGCAATAAGTTAAAATTATTACATTCTTGTTATAATGTTATTTGAAGGTGGTGTGTCGTATAAATGTGTATGTTCTCTTGAAGATATACTGAAATAGATATACGGATATATAACTAAACACACCTGTAATTTCCTGAAACATCAATTGTCTTATTGGACCTATAAAGCGCCAAAAAAACCTACGGAAGTATTATATATATATATATATATATATAAATATAATAACTTCGTGACCTTGGTATGATATGGTAAACCTAATCAGTAGGCGATTAAAGGTCTGTATATTACTTCAAAATATATGTATTTAAAAAACTCTACATGTTTCGGCTGTATACGCCTTTATCAAGAGAATACAAAATATGAATATTCATATTTTGTATTCTCTTGATAAACGCGTATACAGCCGAAACATGTAGAGTTTTTTAAATACATATATTTTGAAGTAATATACAGACCTTTAATCGCCTACTGATTAGGTTTACTATATATATATATATATATATATATATATATATAAGTAGACAAACATTTTTATTTTATATATATATATATAATAAAAATAATAATTTATCAATTGTTATTTATTTATATATATATATATATATATATATATATATATATATATATATGTATATATTTACTATAATCTCGCGTTTGACTACCGCAACGATAATTCAGAATAATACAATGTACGTAAGCATAATGGTATATATCTTCTGTGACCAGCGTAAATATGTTGGTATCTATTAAATTTTGCAAGTTCGTCGAACGAATATCCAGGAGACGAGATGGGGCTTTTCATGACAAATAATTTTTTCCGTAAGGGGTTATAAGACTATTTTCTTTTATAGTAGATTGAATGCTTGTTTTGTTTTACACAATTTTTATGCTCTGAATTCCGTCGACGTCCACTAGCATTATGGTCATCTCTTTAAGACTAATCCCGGATTCCTACAGTCTTGGGGTTTTCAATTTTAAGCCATTTTAATCAGCTTGTCATTAGTTGCTTTATCTCTGTACACATTTTAGTGTTTTCTTCGACATTTTATGAACTCGTTATGTCTATTTAATAAACATTTCTCGCTTATACTTACTTATAAAATACTATAAATGTGGAGCAATCAGGCAAAACCAGTTAAGTCCATTATAAACAGTTTCGAGATATGAATGAAAAACGTTTATTTATGAAACTAATACATTTAAACAAAAAATAACCCGTGTATTCTATAGAGCTTTGTTACTCTACACATCAAATTAAAAATTGCAATAATTTTTTTTTCAATTAACACCAGGCTACGTAATTAACAAAAATAAAATGGATTTATCGTGTTTTGCTTGATTAGAAGTGGATATCCCTAGTTTTGTTTGAAATAAGAAAGAAAAATTGGTATTTATTGGATAATAATACTTAGCAGATGCAATAAAAAATTATGAAAACGTTTTATTAATGTTTCTTAACAATCCAATGGAAAAATATAACAAAATAAAATTTTATTCTAAAACTTCAAAAAATTATTTTTAAGATATGAAATTTGATTTGCCAGGGTCATCTTCAAGACAATAACAATCTTCGTTGTCATTGTCTTCGGGCTCATCACTAACTTCAGACAGTGCCTTCTTTTGTGCCAGCCAAAATTTTTGTCGTCCTTTCATTTAGCGCCAAATTGTTGTTCCATTAGGTGACAAATTGTTTTAATTTTTTTATGTGGAAGATTACGACCTAAATCTCTTTCTTCTTCTCCATTGGAATCGCTTTTCCTTTCTTGAGTAAACTCTGTGGTGTTTCGTTCAAAGTAATGAATAACTCTAACAGACATTGGCTTTTTTCAGAGTTCCATGTAGATGCCATCTCCAGTTAGAACTTTATAACACTGCAATCATAGTTCGGTTTCAGGTATCTTTAGAAACGGAATTATCTAGTTTTGGTTGAAATGTAAATATAAAATTATTTTCTTTGAATTTATCCAGTTTTGCTTGATTGGTTAGGATTTGAACCTTAGTTTCAACAGGCAATATTGCGTTTTGCGTGATTCTGGGTTCACCAATGAATTTATCCGACTGCTATTACTAATGTATCAGAATAATTGAAACATACATGAGTAGGTAAACCCCACCAGTTTTGTATAATACAAAGGTATTTTTAATAATATAAAATATTATTAAAAATCTGGTGTGAAGGACACAAATACAGGGTCACTATTAATATTTTTGTGAACCTGTGCGAACATATCTCTCCCCAGAGACGTAGATACGTATTTCGCCTTTCTACAGGCTCATCGGTACGCCCCTGCTGGAGAAAGAATATTTCCAGACACATTCACAAAAAAGAACCACATCGCCACATCACAGAAATTATCCAGACCGGGCGTAGAAGTAAATTCAGCGCTGCCTGTTGTCAGACAGCCGAAGTACCTCGCCCCATCCACATAACCAATGTGAAGTAACGACGCCTTTCCAAAGGTGGCACAATCATCCCTCTAGAAACTGCACTTTGTTTGTGTCTTCACTCATACTACGGATAACCGCATGTGTAATGTATTAGAATAATTGAAACATGCATGAGTAGGTAAACCCCACCAGTTTTGTATAATACAAAGGTATTTTTAATAATATAAAATATTATTAAAAATCTGGTGTGAAGAACACAAATACAGGTTCACTATTAATTTTTTTTGTGAACGTGTCCGAACATATCTCTCCCCAGAGACGTAGATACGTATTTCGCCTTTCTACAGGCTCATCGGTACGCCCCTGCTGGAGAAAGAATATTTCCAGACAAATTCACAAAAAAGAACCACATCGCCACATCACAGAAATTATCCAGACAGGGCGTAGAAGTAAATTCAGCGCTGCCTGTTATCAGACAGCCGAGGTACCCCGCCCCGTCCACATAACCAATGTGAAATAACGACGCCTTTCCAACGGTGGCACAGTCATCCCTCTAGAAACTGCATTTTGTTCGTGTCTTCACTCATACTACGGACTAACCGCATGTGTAATGTATCAGAATAATTGAAACATACATGAGTAGGTAAACCCCACCAGTTTTGTATAACACAAAGGTTTTTTTAATAATATAAAATATTATTAAAAATTTGGTGTGAAGAACACAAATACAGGTTCACTATTAATATTTTTGTAAACGTGTCCGAACATATCTCTCCCCAGAGATGTAGATACGTATTTCGCCTTTCTACAGGCTCATCGGTACGCCCATGCTGGAGAAAGAATATTTCCAGACACATTCATAAAAAAGAACCACATCGCCACATCACAGAAATTATCCAGACCGGGCGTAGAAGTAAATTCGGCTGTCTGACAACAGAAGAACAACAGCGCTGAATTTACTTCTACGCCCGGTCTGGATAATTTCTGTGATGTGGCGATGTGGTTCTTTTTTGTGAATGTGTCTGGAAATATTCTTTCTCCAGCAGGGGCGTACCGATGAGCCTGTAGAAAGGCGAAATACGTATCTACGTCTCTGGGAGAGATATGTTCGAACACGTTCACAAAAATATTAATAGTGAACCTGTATTTATGTTCTTCACACCAGATTTTTAATAATATTTTATATTATTAAAAATACCTTTGCTATTACTAATAGTACATACTTAGTTTATTTTTCATGTAAAATGGATTTAACCGGTTTTGCTTGATTGCTCCTCAAATATGGTAATAATAATAATAATAATAACAATAATAATAATAACAATAATACTAGGCGTCATTCGTGGTATAATTGACAATTACATTATATACATTCGCAAAGTCTGTGTCTGGTAGTTTTAAATATCCAAACATTTTAAATAAATCTGTATTCGTATATTCAGCAAATTTGCATCCTCCTTTTATAGAATTTGAAGTACCTAATTATCCTTTCAGAGATGTACATGCCTTTTACGTCTAATATATTTTCATGAATTTATATATTTGAAAATTCTTAAAAATCTCCAGTACTTGCTTGTAGGCATTTGAAACTTCATATGTTTAAGAGACAAAATAAGAATCGCTTTATAACGTGTCCAAGGAAATGTCGATCTACACAATTTTTATTACTGTTTTTAATTATATTATGGTTCAAAACCCTCTTCTAGATATGTACATTTCTTATTAAATTTAGATCTAAAGTTGGGGACGAATTTTAAATTTTTGATTGCGACCCGAAAATGAAGTGCCAAAGCTCGAAATGGCACACTTCAAGCTCACCACGACCAAAATCCTAGAATAAGCAATCCAAACATTAAAACATGCAAACTTTCTTTTTTAATAGTCAGAGAGACATGCATAAGGAATTTTTACGTCAAAGCCGATGCATACGGTATTTTAACCGAGCGATTCTTAAAAGACTTCAAAAAAGAGGTTTATGTGAGTCCAAACATGAAAAAGACCTGGTTATTGGATTCCGACAAAGCGCCTAGCCACATACCGATTTTGATTAGAGAACTTTGGGCAAGTAAAAACATCCTTTTGCCTGTGTAGTCCCCTCATTTACCAGGCTTGAATCTTTGCGACTTCTTCCTTTTCTTCAGATTGTAAATTTATTACAGAGGACACCGTTTTGTAACCGACCATGTCAGGGTGATTCCATTGTTTGAGTTCCGGTTCGTCCACTTCTATGAAGAGTAAACAATCCAACACTGCGTCATCTACATGTTCCGGGATCTCGAAGCGCAGGAAGACAAGTAAATACCTAATGAAAATTTATATTTTATATAAAAAAATACGAACATAACCCAACTTTACAATTTATACAATTTAACTTATATTTAGCTTCGAAAGATCAATTATATAACCTTACCTTGCTATTAAATGGTCGTTCCTCTAATTTAGTACTTAATATAATACATAATACACATACATAATACATATACACATACATATAATATATGTACATATATAATATATAATTATCACAATTCACTTTATTTTATGTAAAACTCATTTTTACGTTGATTTTACGTATGTTTAGTACTACATTTGGTTTAAATGTAACTTTGATGTATGTGTTCTGCGCATAGTAAGAACAGCTGATTTGGATTGCTACAAGATAATGATAAATACTGTTCATGTTAACTTTTAAGCCTGTTAGACACTCATTTGGAATACAAACTTTTATTTATGCAATACTTCATATTAATATCTTGTTTGTTATTGTTAATTTTGAATCCTTTAATTAAATATTCATACCTTTGAATCAACATTGTTTCTGATATAAAATAAGAATTGACATACCCATTTAAAACACATATGATTATACAGAAGGACCGGCTCTCTGAAATAAGATCTCTAGCTTCCTCACATAGCCGCAGGTAATTAACTAATTTGATTATTGCACCTTTGGTCTATAATCTGGCGTCCAATTAACTACAATAAAATAAAATCAATTTATTGTAAATCGATTCGCTCGAGCACTACTTAGAGCGACATCTGACTATAGACATATAGAAATAAATAAGCATAACCGGATGTAGGTGGAATTCTATCTTATATCTGTCATCTTCGTATATTTGAATTTGAACTTCCAGTCTGGTTAGAAAGACCATAAGGTTCTCTGTTAATTTACCGCTGAACAGACGCGGTGCTATTGGCCTTGGTGGTGGTACAGCTTCCGCTAATATTTGCATTGCTTCCATCATCGTATTCGTGGTGGGTGGATTCTTGGTAGCGGCTACTGGAGGTGTAAGGTGCAATACCGGTCTTTGTGTCCACAGCGTCTTCTTTAACTTTCGGAATTTGGGCACTATGGTCCATCGAACGGCCAGCTTGCATACCGAGGTTAAATATTTTCATTAGTCTGGCCGCAAGGTCGGCATCGCTGTGGCGATGTTCTCGAAGAGTAAACAAACCGTTTGTAGGGCTCTGCGACTTCCAAAGGGAACTATTTTGAAGGAAATAACGTGAAATTATATACAAAAAGGTTTAGTATATCAATACGTTATGCACGTATTACGCATTTGTTACAAATGAAACAGACATGCAATATACATATCAGTAACTGTACACATGGACAATACACCTCGTATTTTCAGCATTTACTTCTGCTTAAGACACGTGTTTCTGCCATCTATAGGCGTCATCGTCATTTGTAACAAATGCGTAATACGTGCATAACGTATTGATATACTAAACCTTTTTGCATATTTACCGTCATCTGGCTCGTGTTAATGGACTACACCTATACGTATTTTTTCGCTTATGTACCAACATAGCGGGTCAAGCGAAAGTCGCCTTTTTCAGCATAGTCTCTTTCGTCCGTCAGATGTCACTTATTAAATAGTGCCACCTTATAGGACGAAATTTGCTATATCTTGCAGGCGATTTCAGCGTAAATGTATATACAGATACAAATCTGTTCTTAAAAAGATTTGTATCATTTCTATTACATTGCTTCACTAGCTTGACTGATGACGCCCATAGATGGCAGAAACACGTGTCTTAAGCACAAGTAAATGCTGAAAATATGAGGTGTATTGTCTATGTGAAATTATAGTTTCAACTGAACAAAAAAATTGTTTATGCACGTTGTATGTATAGCCTAGCTTTCTTATATTTTTCGGTGTCAAAATATAACTTTAATTTATGGATGCAGTAAACTTTTACAGGTTACTACAAAACATCTAAAGAAACGATCGTATGGCGAAACAATTGTCGCCTGTAATAATTAAAATGAAAATAATTAAGAATTAGTGAAATATACTAACAATCTGTGTGTATATTACAATTGGATATGAAAAGATATTTCACAATTTCTTTCTTAAAATTTATTCAGAGAGTTAAAGATTGTGAAATTTAAAACGGTCAGATTTTAGTTTCATTCAATGTAAAATCATTGTTTGCTTCGGTACATACTCCAGGAGCTTTGAAATATTTAGAACATTGGCTTTATAACAACAAAATCGAACGGTTAAAAGTCAAGGAATACTTGCGGTTGACAACCCTCTGCATGTCGCAAAATTGTTTCGAGGTTGAAGAGAAATTTTGTGAACAGAAACAAGGCACAGCAATGGGTAATTGCCTACCTTCATTCATAGCCAATTTATTTGTGAGTAACTTCGAAGTGGAATTTAAAAACAACAATGAATATATCCCAAGTGTTTGGATTAGGTATGTAGATGAGATTTTCGATATTTTGAATACACGTAAGTGTGAATTGGACATGTTCATAAAACAGTTAAATTTTTAATTTTCGTCTATTACGGTGGAAAAGGAATGATAGGATAAGGAAATTAATACTGGTAGCCGTAACTTTGTGGTAATTCATTTCGAAAATAAAATAAAATAAAACAATAACTTTGTTATATATACCACTTTATTCACATATAATCGTGACCGCGGTTTCGACATACAATGTCATTATCAAACTGCAAAAGTTACAGGCCTACATAAAACTTATAAATGACACAAAAATATATGGGAGTGGTTTATGATGTTATTTAAAATTACTACTATATACTTAACTATTATATACAACATTGGAAAAGAGGTGTATATATAAGGTCCAACTGTTCGTTTAAAACGATATCTATTGTGTTGTGTCGGCTTTTGAAAATCTCTAGGGCCTCTAAAATATTTAATTTACGACCTTTCTCGGCCAAATGCAATATTTTACGGTGACCAAATGTATGTCTTTCTGTAATAAGATGGTTTGCAAATGTTGAATCTGTCTTCTTTAGTTTATATGACCTCCTGTGTTCTTTTTCCCGTATAATAAAACTTCGACCAGTCTGACCTATATATACCCTTTTACAATCGTTACAATATAATTTGTACACTCCTGATTTATTATTAATATCTGTTTTAGGTTTTGCGTTAAAAATGAAATTACTTGTTTTTACATATGGTTTGTAAGCTATACTAACATTACTATTATTTTTTGAAATTATATTTCCAATTTGCTCGCTTATTTTACCGAAGTAAGTTAACGAGACAAATTGTTTTAAATTAGCACTATCTTTAGGATATACTAAACTAAGGGCCACTTGATAGGGCCAATGATAGGATACCTTTTCTAGATACACTAGTAATTAGACATAAGTATAAAATAGAAATTGACATTTTTCCGGAAGGAATGTCAATAAGTTTATCATAGCTGATTCAAACCAAAGTTTCTAACAAAAGACGGCTTCGTTAAATTTCCTACTCAAGTGGTTGTTAAACTTTCCGTTAACGAAAGAGAAATACGAAAAATAATTAGATTCCATTAAAAATATAGCGGGATATAAGAGTTTTGGTAAGGAACTAATTAATAAGTTAATCAGAAAAACTAAGAGAGACAATTCGTGATTCCACTTATCTGTTACCTCGACAAAATCTTAACAAAACCGTATTTACCATATCATTAGATTTCGGAAAATCTAAATAGCGTTATTAAAGAACGGGCACTCAAGTTACTTTTCGGTCTGAAATAAAATCTCTTCTAGGAAACAAAAAACATGAAACAGAAGTGAATCAGAAATACGCTATATTTGAAATTAATTGCCGCGATTGTAAATTAATATATATTGTTAAAACAAAACGCTCAATAGTAACCCGTTATAAAGAACATATATCACATATTAGATTCAAGACGCCGGAAAATCGAGTGTTGTCCGTCATGTGTAAGAAATCAATCATAATATGGCAGATCGTTTAAAATTAAGTAAAAATATAAGCAATCTAAGAGAATTGAATATCTATGAAAGTATGGGTTTCATTAAAATCACAGCGCAAATAAGGGTCCAATTCAGTATAGCTGCTTGTATGACTTCCAGAATAGATACAAGGCGAGGGCGTAAAATGACGTCTATGGAATTTCTAGAGGGGCAAGTGACCTAAATTTAAGTATCTTAAAATTCAGTGTATAGTGGATGCCATGTAAAGTATTTTGTCTATTTTTGTGTTAGCTATTCTGTACCTAATGTTCAACATTGCTGTTTATGCCTACTGAGGATTACAACTTAGTTGTCGAACTACTTGTTTAGGATACGAATATTAACGTGGTAAGGGGTGTATAATTTATATTCGGCTTTCAAGGGACGAAATGTTGGGGTTTAATTGGGCTCGCAAAGGACAATGTATAAATTGTTTCTTGACCTCCCGCTTGCGGGGCGTAACTTCCGTATAAGCTGGTTATTGATGATTGGTGGCAGTTACATTGAAACTTGATATATTTTCTGACTATTTTATTTATGTAACAAAAGAATACTTAATTTACTAAGATAATCTCACAAATAAAACACTTAGTATAAATTTAAAACTTAAATTCATTACTGTTATATGAGACTGTGAGTCTCTTGTTATTAATATAATACTGTTTGATATAAATGATGAAACTGATGAAAGTGAATGATGAAAGTGATGAAAGTGATGAAAGTGATGAAAGGACTGCGTGTCTTGATGTTCAGCTGATGCTGTTCTGTTGTTGAGTTGAAACTCTGTTTCAAGTAGATAAAAATATACCACTACAACTACAAACTATTACAGGATTAAATACGTGTATTTTTGTACATTGTATTGTTTGACATCATAATGGGGAATTGTTTTGTGTGATTAATTCGTAGAAATTATACCTACTGGCAGGTTTATTATAGGGTCTTAAAATTATAAACTTCTAATAAATAAATAATAAAATAAAATTATTAATTAAGTATTAGTTCAGGCGATGAAATTTAAAAATTACAAAAATGGCGATTGTCGATTTTCCCTGTATTGACGCCAACTCTATATGTAATCGGACCCGCTAATGACGAAAAACCAATCTATCTGCTTTGGTTCTCAAGATATTTACGAAAAAGTGTCGGCAGGTCAAAACTAAAAAAACTAAATCGCGAATTTTCAGCGGGAAATCGTTCAGACAGTTTTCATTAGCGCCCCCGTAAACCTTAGGGTGGATTTTGAGTAGAAATTTGAGATTGAAAATTTTTCAAAATCGCGAAAATTTCGCCGAAATATGATGTTCGATTTCGACGCCTCTCTGTATCTTGGAAACCAGCTGGCTCTAGATGACCTGTCCTCTACTTCCCGATGCGCTTTGACACGCTGAATCGACTGGTCCAATCAGGAAAGCCTCGGACGCCTACTTCTTAAATTATGCCAGGAAAACGGTAAATTTCGTAATCGAAAATGTCGATTTTGTAAAAATTCAAGTGGCCGTAGCGGCCAAACGGTTGGTCTTAGAGTGGCACTTTGTATACCCGTTTAAATCCCCATGACGAGATCTTTAATTGGACGCAAAATGTGCGACGATCGGATGAGAAATGATGGAGTTATGGCGTTTTGAAATTTTGCGATTTTTTTAGAATCTCAGGCGATGAAATTTAAAAGTTACAAAAATGGCGATTGTCAATTTCCTCTGTTTTGACGCCAACCATATATGTAATCGGATTCGCTGATTACGATAAACCAAACTAGAGTTCGGGTGTTATAAATCTAAGTATGTAGTTCCGGACGAATTTATTGTTCAGTAATGGAACCAATTGTACATATTTAGAGCTTAGCAAAAGATGATCAGAATAAACATTGTCTATGGAATTTCTTCCGTAATAACCCTAGGTAGTAAAACAAGTGGTCTAATGTATAAAGTAATAAAATTGTAAACGTAAAGATGCCGATTCTTAGAACCTAAAGAAAGTTTTATAATTTGAATATGCTAATAAAATTATGTTATATAGTTGCTTAAATTTAAAAATATACGGTGAATATTTATAAAATTGGAAATGTTATAGTTTAATTCTTTTCCCAAATTTAATTATATCTAGCAAATATACAATATAAATTGCATTCTATGACGAAACAAGGGGTTTCGTAGCCTTTTAAGATCTTACACTGTTACTGAAAAAAAAGGAAAAGCAGGAAAAGAAACAAAGTTAACAGTGAAAATGAATAACTAAAGTACGTAGTAGAAGAACGTTTTATTATACACCCTACTATTTACATAATCGTATTTCAACAATCTAATTTCGAAACTTGCAAATCTTTTTCAACAAAATTTCCGTGGTAGCTTAAATTAATAAATTATTGAATTAATAACATGAATTATAATAGCATGAATCCGATTAAAGTTATTCAATTTGAAAGTTTGATTTAACAGGTGCGTGATTAACGAAGGTAGTTGATGCACAAGGTGAAGTTTCCGGGGCGTGATAGAATAAGGAAAACCACAAATTCAATTTGTTAACGTAACCTTGAACGAACGGCAGAGACAACGCCTCTATGTTTGTATCAATTTCGATTGTAAATGCAAATTTAGCAAAATAAAAACGTTGTAGTATACTGTGCGGAAACTACTTATGGAAATAGTTTGTTATGGTGTTACATTTAATATCCTATTGTAATATTTTAACTTCAAGCATTTTTTTATTGTTAAATACAAGTAAGTCTAAAAATAGAATTTAAATTTTATAAATATTTAACGTTCACTTTCGAATTTAAACCACTGTATGACATAATTTTATTATCCTATTCAAATTGTAAAACTTTGTTTAAGTCCTAAGAATTCTTCACGTTTGCAAATTTATTTATTGCCTACTTAATAATTTTGACCACTCGTTTTATTACCTAGGGCGTAATGAACAAAGGGTTTAATCTATATATTCATTTTTAAGATCTCGTTTCCTGGATATGTATAATAAATATTATTACTTTAGCAAGGGACGATCCGGAATTACATACCTAGTTTTATAATACCAATACTGAATTAGTAATGATATTTTATTTAATTGAAATCAAACAAAATAACAATTATAAAAGACAAAAAAAATTTAGACGAATTAAAAATATTAACCGAGATGTGCTAGCATCTGATATGATTTTACTGGTAGAAATAGTAGACAATAAGTGAGTAAAATAGACATTTAAACTAGAAACGTATTTTCGAGATCTTGTAAGGATGGCGAAGTTCTAGACGTAGATGAAAAACGAACTGTGCAAATAATGGAATAGGATTGAAAAGATTTCATTATCTTCTATATATAATTTTATCTATTTTCTTTTATTATTATTTAGATTACTTTTCTCATGTTCCTGGTATAATTATTGCGATTGACTAACAGAATTTCATTCGGCTTTAAATACAAAAATTTTCCTATAAATCTACAGCTTTTCTGAGAATTTTTGTGCATTTAAAATTACACTTTAATTTTTCATTATTGAAAATATTTCAAATTAATCTTTCCATTACATTTTATAAAAGGATATTAAAACTCTATGTTACTGAATAAGCTTGAAATTGCGAAAACTTTTGCAAGCGCTTTTATACATTTGGATAAGAACAATTCATTAAAGGAATAAAATAATATTTGAACCGACAGACGTGGCTATAATAGAATCAAGCCGAGGGAAAAATTCAATATAAGATTATTACTTTGCGGCATGGTTTGCGCCTGAAACTGCTGGATAGGCTCAACGTTTTTGTACTTAGCACGAGATTTTTTATATTTAAATTTTCTTTCATTGCTCTTTGAATGCAGCGGAAATGTTTTCAACGTTAAGCGTTAAAAAAATGTTTATATTAAATACGAAAGCAATGGGAAACAAACAATTATATACGATTCAATATCTTTCAACGTTTATATTGAAAAATAAGACTTAATATACCTTATAAACCAACCCTCGTATTAACAAATACAGCATACTTGAATGTGAAAAAAGTAGATATTTTAATTTTTTTTGAATTAATTATGTAAAATTTTTAAAAGTAAACTTACATCCACCATGTGGTAAGGTTAGTTGGGGTAAGTGCATTGTTATTTCCTCCTGGTTTGAAGGAAGGATGTATCGATCGAAGTATGAGTTGAAATAATGCTATTGTTTTGAATAACGCTAATATATTTACAAGATAATTCATTAATTTAATCATAGAGTTCCGTTAAATGCAGGAATCTGGTCTTAATACTAAAGACGAGAAACTGGCTAATAAATAATATTTTCTTCTAGTGAGATCGCTGAGATCTTAGTATCAACTGTAGTGAGATCGCTGAGATCTAAGAGATCTTTGAGATGGTTGAGATCTAAACTGGAACTGTCTTTTGCTTTAACTTATTTTTGACAAGAAAGTTTTGTCCCCGCCAGTTACAAGAGAGGGAGAAAATAACTAAATTGATTATACAGAAATTGCCATACAAATATTTTATTTTAAGAAAAATATATGCTGTAGTTTCCAATGTCATAAATGCATTAAAACAAACAATATGCACCGGAAACCATAATTATGAGAAATAAAATAAATATTAAATACTAACGCTAAGAAATAAGTAATTAAACTTCTAGTTTCAAAAATTCTTTTATTGTAAATACCACTACGATATTGTCGATATTGTACGATATTGTATGGCTTCATCCACCTGATGAAGCCATACAATGGCTTCATCAGGTGGATGAAATATTGAATATGTACAATACAAGTTTGAATATTTATGTGAAAATTATTGGGGAAATGGTGGTGGAAAAATTTTTACAATCTTAAATTTAGTAGAGGGGAGTTGTTTAAATCTAGTTGGTCATTTAAAGCTATTCCGAAACTATTGTATCTATTAATTTCTAAGTTTTCTAACAGGTTAAGTTTTTTACTTTTTTCTTGAATGCGTAAAATTTTGAAATCTATATTAAATCTATGATTGATATCTATACAATGACTTGCGAAAGTTGAATCTGTTTTCTTTTCTTTATGGCTTCTCTCGTGTTCTTTCATCCTAATTTTGAATGTCCTCCCCGTTTGTCCTATGTATACTTATTACAATCTTCGCATGTTAACTTATATACACTAGAGTTTGATTCTTTGTCTATTTTATCTTTGATGTTTTTAATAATGTTCTGTATAGTATTGTCTGTTTTAAATTATATATGTTCGTTATTAAGTTTTTTAATGAAAGTACCAATTTTTTCCGAAATTTTTCCTAAGTAAGTGATTGAATTATAGGAATTAATTATCTTGTATTTTAATTTGGGATAAACTAAGGAAAGGGTTTTAGATTTTTGTTGGCTATTTAGGATGTTATTGATAATATTTATAGAGTAACCATTGTTTAATGCTATTGTGTATATTCTATTTAGTTCAAGGTCGAAATTACTTTTGCTCATAGGTACATGAATTAATCTATATACCATTGATTGGTATACTCATAATTTGTGTGTTATAGGATGAAAAGAATTAGCGTGTATTGTGGTATCTGTATGTGTTGGTCGTGTTTATTAGTTTTGTGTGATATGGTTAAATCTAGAAAATTAATGCTTTTATTTATTTCTGTTTCTATAGTAAAATTTATTTTGGGGTGAATAGTGTTGATATAATTATGTAAAGTTTTTAATTGTCTATCTGAACCGTTAAAGCAAATAGATATCAATCATAGATTCAAAATTTTACACATTTAAGAAGAAAGTAAAAAACTTAGCCTGTTAGAAAACTTAGAAATTAATAGATACAATAGTTTAGGATTAGTTTTAAATGACCAACTAGATTTAAACAACTCCCCTCTACTAAATTTAAGATTGTAAAAATTTTTCCACCACCGTTTCCCCAATAATTTTCACATAAATATTCAAACTTGCATTGTACATATTCAGTATTTCATCCACCTGATGAAGTCATTGTATGGCGAAACAATATTGTAGTGATATTTACAATAAAAGAATTTTTGAAGCTAGAAGTTTAATTACTTATTACTTAGCGTTATAATGAAGTTTCAACAAGTATCTCCTTCGTCAATTAACTATTAAATACTAAATACACAATACAATTGTTGGCATATTGAATGGCAATATACCAAATATGTAAATTACAATACACAGGAAGTGGGTTAGAGATAAAGTCCAGTATTCGAAGAATCCAGGAAACTCTAGCCTATTGTAAAAATATAATACATTAAATACAGGAAATACGAGTATGCCAATAAAACTTATGCTATTATAAACATTTTGCAACTAGTAAATGGACGGTTTTAAACAAGGTTATACCCCTGACCAGACAATTACTATACAATTTAAGCCTATGATTCAATACATAAAATAAATACAACTACATCTATTTGATTATATTTAAATAAAACTAAACATACAAATTAAATCTATATTGACCGAATATGCGTACCGGGGGTAAGTGTATCCCTCAGCTCTACTTGTAACAAATATATGTCTAACAAGTTGCATATGTAACGATTACTTCATTTCAATACCTTTCATCAGATGGCTAGTGAGTTGGCAAGCGTCGATTGTGTAGACTGTCATAGTTGACGTTTGTAACATAACCTATTCGTGTAAACTCCGAAGTTGTGTTGGTAAGTATTTTTTTGTGCAGATCCTTCGAAAACGAAAATTGTTGGAGGTGTTGGAATCCCATCAACACGGAGCATTAGCAGTCCAGGTCGAGATAATACAACTGTGTTATGCGCTTGCAGTGCTGCGGGAGAAGAAGCTATTCCGCTAATTATAATTATTTTAAAAGGCAAAGATGTTTACGATGAGAGGACTGCTAAAGAACAAAACCTAACCAATTCTATAGTTTCCTATGCTGCAACGAAAAGAGGTTGGATGAAAAGTCCAGTTTTTTATCAATATTTTTCAAAAAAATTGGTCAAACAGTTCTACAGCCATACAGAACAGCAATTATACACATGTCGGTATTGATTTAATAGAAAAAGGTAATTGCAGAAGGAATTGTTATGTTGAAACTGCCTCCTCACTCAAGTCATATTTTCCAGCTGTTCGATATTGCAGTTTTCAAGTCAATGAAGACTGCTTGGGATGTAAATCTGGTTAAATGGCAGAGATGTAATCCGGGAAAGAAAGTAATTAAAAAGACCCTCTCAAGATTAGTAAAAGAAGTTTGGGAAGAAGCAAGTCCAGTTCTAATTCAGAACGGATTTAAAAAAGCTGGTATATGCCCCTGTGATATCATGGTTATTTCCAAAAATAAATTTGATCCAGCAGTATATAAGAGATGGGGGAACCAAATGAAGAATAACGTGCATATACGACAAAGTCACAAAGTAAAGTTGATGACATCAATGTCAATGGCTCTATAAATGGTAGCCCAAATAATGTCCAGTCCAGCTCCAGTACTAGTAGTTATCATAATGTTGAGGCGAGTAGCAGTGTAGATGTACAACCAAGTACCAGCAATAAAAATATTGTAGCTACCACCGATTCCATTGCTACTTCATTTGAAGAGATACTTTTGTCAACAATGAAAAGAAATAGAAATGAAAATCAAGCCAAACCCTAGATACAAATTGCTAGTGGTGCAGAAGTAATAACCAGAACTGAAGTTTTAGAACGACTGCAAGAAATAGAGGATAAGAAAGTTTAGAAAAGCAAGACAGAAAATAAAAATGCTAATAAGACTGAAGTTAGAAAGGAGACAGAACAGCCAAAAAGTAAAATACCAAAGAAAAAATCGCAGCCTAAAATTGAAGAGTCAGAAAGTGAAGAGGACGAATTTAACATGTGTGAAGAAGAGTTCAATGCATCTTTAGGACAAATTGTAGACCAAATGGAAGAGGAAGAAAGACACAGAAATTCAGGATATTCAGAGACAAATTTCAGATATAACAGAAGGTGACTGGGCGTTAGTTAAATTTCCAGGAAAAAAAATCCTTTAATATTATGTTGGACAAGTTTCACCTAAAGACTGAGACACTGAATCTGATGAAGTGCGTATGAAGTTTACAAGAAAAACAGTTTTTAACTAAACTTCGACTTTTAACTATCCTTTAATAATGATATCGGCTATATCTAAATAAATTATTTTATTCAGTTACTTCCTCAATCTAAAAAATGTAAACGTGGCCAAATTACTTTTGAAGTATCGTTTGCAGGTTATTTCAGTAATTAGTTAAGTTAAAACCTATTTGCGGTCATAACTTTTTTATTAATAAATATATTTTATATCTACAATAGTATATTAAGATACAAGGTTCATAAGACATGATTTTTGCGCGCAAGTTCAAAGTTTAGAAAACGAGCCCTAGACGAGTTTTCTAATGAACGAGTACACAAAAATGTGTTATGAAACGTGTATTTTATACTACTTTTTCTATTCCGCCTTTTAAATATTAAAAAATGTTTAAAATAATAGTCATCTTCATTACGAATATTTTAGATATTTTATTTTTTTGACGTTGGTTACACTGACTTATAATTTCCACATTTCAAATATTTAAAATATTGTTATGTGTTTTGAAATTTAAATCTTAAACTAATTTATGTAACAATCTAACATCATAATGGACAAAAAAGTAATTGCACGCCGCCAGAGCTTCGGAAAATTGCAGAAGACAATTTGGAAAATCTTCTGCCAAAAAAATCTCGACACATTTATAAAACGGAATATAACCAATTTATAACTTGGCGTAAAGAAAATAACATCGTGATTATTCCAGAAAATATTATGATTGCCTATTTTGACAAGGAAATTTAATAAAAAGGCATCTTTATTGTGGCCCAAATATTCGATGTTAAAATGTTGTTTGAATATTTATAAAAAATACAGATATCTCAAAATTTTCTAAGCTAATAGCATATTTAAAAAGATTGTTTGAAGGCTATGAGCTCAAGAAATGGAAGATTTTAGAAATAGAGCACATTAACCGATTTATAATAGAAGCCGATGATAAAACATATTTAGCAATGAAAGTAAATAATAAAAACATAATTATAGTAGTATTTTAGTAATTTTGTACATTATTTTGTTATAATAGTCATATTAAAATTATGTTAGGTCATTCTTATAATGGGCTTTAATGGAGCTTGCCGTTGTGAGGAAATAACACACATGATTATAGATGATATACAGTTTAAAAATGATGGTTGACGTGCTAAAAACTAAAACTTATGTTCCTAGACAATTTGTTATAAGTCAAAGGTTGTGGATTTATTTGGTGAAAAAATGTTATCATCTTCGTCCCAGTTATGTTACACATAGGCGTTTTTTCCTGTAATATAGAAATGGATTGTGTGTAAATATTCCAATAAGTATTAATACAATAGGAAAAGTACCAAAAAGTATTGCTACTTACTTGAAATTACTTAATCCTGAATTCTTTACTGGACATTGCTTTAGACAATCCAGTGTAACACGTTTGGCTAATAGTGGAGGAGATTTAATTACAATTAAGCGTCATGGAGGATGGAAATCTTCCGCTGTGGCTGAAGGTTACATTGATAATTCTATCAAGAAAAAATTAGATGTTGCTAAAATACTATGTCTACTAAAATCACTGAGAATCCATCAACTTCTAATTCAGTAGACAGTGATTTATTAGTTAATGTGAATCAGCAGGGATTCAAACAAAATATATTGTCTTCCCAGAATCTGCCTGGAATATCTATTAATGCCCACGAATCTTCTAGTGTTACAGTCAAAGTATATAACAATTGCACTATTCACAATGATAAGTAATCTCAATAGAAGTATTTATAACGTCTAGTTTTGTCAACAAATTTATATATACACTCCTTTAGCAAGAGTCTGTCGAGCGCCTTTTATTATGTATAATTAGTACAAATAAAGTTTTAGTAAATGTCTCTACTATTCTCTCTATAATTTTTATTTACGTTTTTATCACTGTCAAACGTTCATATCTAACCATATCTAATTTTTAAAACGATTTAGTTCTATGATTTAGTTACTTATTACACTTATTAATTAGAAAATAAAACCTAGGTCCGCACTTAACCATCAGTCCGGGTAAGTGCGTCACCCTATCGTCAAAATAAAGAAAATGCGCCACGAAGTAAAAGCATTTTATTTACACCTCATTTTATCGATACCTTTACATTTTGAGGGATACTTCACCCGCAGAAATAGCATCACATTAGCGTTGAACTAGTCAAATTTCAGTATGCACTTACCCCAACGAACCTTAATAAAAAAGTTATTAAGTATTACATTATTCATAACGAAAAGGCCTCTTTGTTTCGGTTATATCTGCTATAATTGCTTTTCAAAGGAAACGTACAGTGCACAAATAGGAGAATGCAAATTAGGACGACCTCAGTCTAACCATTCTGACGTCCTGGATCTGCCCTTTTCTGATAAAAGAATACATTAAATAAGAAAGAATACATTAAACGGGATTTTAAAATTTACGTATGTTGAATACAAAGTAGATCTTAGAATATGTATATTCGGATGTCACATTTCCAAGATTTAGTTTTATTTAAAACGTATTTCATAAGATAGACATTGTATAACCACTATTTTCAGTCAGAAGTAAATACTTTTTAAAAATGAATTTTAAAAGCAATTATATTTACTAGGGAAACTCAAATATGCAAGTGAAAACCCCAAAAATAGCGTGTAAATATGCAAAATCATTTAGTCAAAATATGCACAAAACCGTTGAATATATGCAAATAATAAAATACTTATAATACATAAATTTATTGATTCACTTAAAAATAAACAGACATTTTAATTTTTCTGCATATTGAACTAAACCTAAATATGCATTTATTACACAAAGCAGGTTGTCGTTAATTGTAAAAACTGTAAACCACTAAATGTTTCTCGAAGTTCTCAATTAAAAAAAAATTGTCTCCTCTCTGAATATAAAAATGTATAAATGTAAAAACTCCTTTCAACATCAACCGATCTAATAGGCGCGTTTTTTAAATTGCTTAATATTGCAGGATCCAAATCAATGAATTCAGTAAATTCTCCCTCTAAAATATTAGCTACATGGCTAAGAAACCGAAATCCACCATTTTTTTCCATGAAATTTTTAAATTTTTGAAAAATTTTGTTCTTCATTTTTCCTGTGACATTTTGAAAAGCGGCCTCAATTTGTTTTACCAGTTCTACACTTCGAGTCAATGGCAAATTAGATTCCTCCATTGGTATTATTGTTTTAGAAACAAAGCTATAATTGGTTTTTCTATTTTGCGTTCGAAATGAACTCATTATGACCCCCAAAACAGTATCGAATTGAGCTTCATTTCGATACTTTTTTTTTCATTTTTCAATGTTGGCGTTGTTCGAACATAGAAATAAATATCATTGCTGTCATTTGATTTTAAGAATTTAAGTACATTTGACAGATATGATATATGTACATACTCTATACAAACAACATATATTGTATACAATTGACAACAAGATATATTAGTTTCTATGTCACTCATGTTTATATTTTTAAATAAAATGTCAAGTAATGTTAACGAAAATTAATAAATAATATGTAATATAATATACTTCGCGGATAGCAAGATTTAAATTTGAAAATGTGAAGTATCAATGTGACCAACTGCATGCTTTATACAAAAATTAAACTCTGAACTTTCAAAATAAATAATTCAAATTTATTAATGTAAAAAAGGCAAAATAGAAAAAATAGTATAAAAAACTCGTTTCATAAGGCCTTTTGCCGCACTCGCTCGTTTGAAAACTTGCCGCTATCGCGGCTCGTTTTCTAAACTGATCTCGTGCGGCAAAATGGTGCCTTATGAAACTTGTTTTTTAATATACTATTTTATAATCGAAAGCTGTTTTATTTCTTTGTTTTCGAATAAGGTTATAAGTTGACGATCCTTGATACGTTTTAAGGATCTTGAATATTCCTGCATCAATCGGAAAGCTGACTCAATATACGCTAATCATTTATTAGAGAAGGACCTTTATTTTAATTTACAATTTGATATTCTCCATGTCGAAAATAAAGTAAAAAACTAAATTGCTTAGAGTCATTAGAAATTAATAAGCTCAAAAATTCTGATATACTATTAAATTATAAATTATACTCCTCGTTGTTAAATTTGTTTGTTCTGTGAAATGGGGTTTTGCCAAATCGTTTTGTTACTTTTTAAATTTTGTACTTTCCCCCGTTGTAAAATTTCCTGTTGTTAAATTTGGTAGTTCTGTGAAATGGGGTTTTGCCAAATTGTCCTGTCGCATTATTAATTTTTTAGTTTCCATGAATTTAGATACAGTTTAGGTTGACATATAAGCAATTAAGATAATAGTTTGAAGTAACCCAATATGGTTATGTTGGATATATAGTATGTAACATTAATTTATTGTTATACTTGAAGTAGCTACTGCGTAGCTAAACAGGTGTCATATATATTTTTTAAATATAGCGTAAATCTACAAACAACATTTGTGTGTTTTATTTTTATTTTTATTTGTGAAATGGATTTACAAGTAGTCAAGGTCGAAACAATTGAAGGAAAATGTTTTCTAATCTCTTCAGCAACCGTATTTAAAGCATCAGCAAGATATGTTACATGTATCAAGTTCGGATAAAAGATTTTCGAATTTTGCCCGGCCTTTATCATGTATGTTGCTGCATCTGACAAAATTAGCAAAAAAAAATCTCCGGAGCAGGCGTAGGAAGAAAAAATGTTGATAGTTCCTCTTGAACAAATCTGGCCACTGTGAGTGCATTTATTTTTCTAACTGTTTAGAAGCAAGGAGGTAAGATTTTGGCAAAATCTCGTAGATAAGAACACCAATTAATAAATGAGCAATACAACGTCCTCTTGAATCGGTGGTTTCATCAATACATATTGCTATGAATTGTGATTTGGAGATTTGCTTATACACAATTCACGACCGAACTGTCCAGCTTTGATAATCAGTCGGTTAAATTTTCAAGATGAGACTGCTACTCCCTCAGGGTTCCAATCGGAAAAGTGGAAAACACAATAGTATTAGTTTACTAATTTTATATAGGGCGCCACTCAAAATTTGTTTGAGAAAAATATTAATAATATCTTTGAATTACTTAAGAGCACAAAAGAAAAAAGGTTTAAATTCAAAAACACAATGAAATTTTAAATGAAACTTTAATACAAAAAAAAAGAAAAAAGAAAAAAATATTCTTAATATAGTATAAAGAATTGTGTAATACAAACTTACACTTAGAGGTAAAAGAATTTGTTGAAAATGACCGCAAAACAAATCCAAACGTCCTCTGATTACACCCGAACTAAATTTAAATCTAATAAATTTCAAAGAAGTGTTTTAAATTTCTCCCCCAAAATTTAACGTACACAAACTAAATGACAGACCAAACAAACTCTCTAACACATGCGCAGTCACATGTAAAAAAACTCTGCCCTTGAACTCCAACCGAACAAAATTGAAAGTTATAGAAAATTTTTTATAGAAATTTTAAAAAATGTTCTTTGTCATTTATATATAACTACAATTAAAATATATATATATCAAAATTAATACAATGAAAATATACAGTTCAAATCATACAAATAATAATAATAATAATGATAATTAGTAATAATTTAATTACTTACTTAAATGAAAAAATATTTTTTCACGAGACACCTTGAGTTAGAAGAATGTACAAAATTAACTACGAGATCATAAAACTCGTATAAATATCACTTTAATGAATTCAAAGCACCAAAACAAATTAATAAAAATCACGAAGCTTCTAAAGTAAGATAAGAAAAAAATATCTTACAAAACACGTCTTCACAACTCAGTTAACATTTAGTGTCTGCGGAAATGGCATGGAAAATCGGCGTACAACAACTACGCAAGTCATAAATAAATATAAAAATAAAAATAAAAATTACATTCATAAATAATAAATTTCAAAATTGTACACTCGCATCCAAAATAAATGTACAACGATAAATACTCAAATTTTTCAAAATGTTTACGGGGAAAAAACCACAGCAATATGTAAAAATGTTTGTTCCGAATTTTGTCATTAATTTCCTCAATTACCTCCGAATACAAGGAACTTACGACGTTTCTTCGTAGTATTGTTTCACCTGGGACATTGCATTTGCAAGACTTCTGGAGAAAAGAAGTGAAGTTTTGATTACGTAGCTTTGGCAAGCGAATATTTGAGATCATCACTACATGACATAAGTCTCGGTTAAAGATGTCTTGTTCGTTTAGCTTTTGGGACATTAGTTGGAAGCATTGCGTCAATGTGTGTTGTGACATGTCTCCAGATTTCATCTTACCAAATTTAGTAATATGAACAGAAGTCTTCACGTGTTGGTCTATTTGATATTTTTTATCGTGTATTATACGCAATGAAAAAAAAAACAAAAATTGAAATATCAAATTTATAAGCAATAATATCATTACTTAGATCTAAATCCCTAACAAATAAGTTAAAAATATTAAATAAAGCGCCCCGAGTGTCCAAATGGTGCGAAATCGATCGATATACCTAGGGTTCCGTATAAGATATTAAGTTAATACTGACTGGGCAAAACTGAAACGTCCTGTACATTTCTCTGTATTTCTATTGTGTATGTCCACCAAAATGAATGTATCTTGCTTCTAGCTTTTTTAGTATTTCAAAAAATAACAGAAATACTGCGCCACAGTTTGGCTATGAGAATAATTAGAATGCTGACAACCTCGTCAGCCTATTACAGCTGAGAGTCCGATCCATCCTTTTTCTGACCCAAAATGAAGAATGATTATTCTCTTCCCTCTCGAAACCGGCGCGTCGAACTGACACATACTTGAACTATCCACCCAACCTTTGCAAATTGTGTCATGGGGGTCATACCACGTCTCGTCTAAATAACATATGAATCGTCCTTCCTGTCTATACCTTCTAATTGCCGTTAAGTATTCATATCGAAGTTTCTGTAACCTCGGGCTTTCCATAATTGTGAGACGTTTGTCTATAGTGCCAAACTTAAAACCAGCTTTCTTTAGCGTCCGTCACAAGTTTGCTTTAGTACACTGAATATTTATAGGCTCATCACTGATTCTTTTATGTAAGCAGTCAAGTGTAGATACAATATTTCCTCTGTAGAAGGAGTATACTTGCTACCTAATAGTATCAATTTCATACTCTTCAATTTGTCTCGGTGCTCCTTTGTCACTTCTTTGCTTTCGAGGCGCTGCGTTATTCTTAATTATTTTATATATTGTTCCAAAAGGCACCTTGGTTAATTGCGACGTTCGTTGAATGTTCTGGGTTTGTAGTTCGTTATTTTCTTCCATCAGGGTATGATAGACATTGAAAAGGATCTGTTTTGCATCTTTTGATATACTCGTATGCTTTCTCTGTCGTGCTCCAACAGTATTATCACTATCCACATCATAATCACTAACACTTTCAGCAAAGGGTCGCCACATGTTCGCTAAGTAAAGAGAGAAAAATCAAATATGTATACAGCAGTAAAGATTAACAATAAATGATAAATAGACTCAATATTAGATGTAATATATACCAACTCTCCTAACTATATCTACTTAAATTTTGTTTAATAAATATAATCACTTATTTCATCTAAATTGTAATTTAATGACTATTTAACTATATATAATAACTATATATTCAAATTAACAACTGTTGGTACTTATTATTAAATTTTATTTCATCTAAATTGCAGTAATTACAATTTACTTAAATTTTGTCATTTCGGACCTCAGCAGTTTGTTTGAGTAAAAGATAATCGGATTGAGCAGCCAGGTAGTTATTGCCGCAGGTGGTGAAATAAGAGAATTAGAGCCGTTCAAATTTATATTCTTATAATTTGAAATAAACTATACATATATCCAAAATTAATTAAAGATTGCTTTCAATTCCAAAGCAACTTTGAAACTCTCTTTGCAATAAATTTACAATTATCGCGACTATCTGTGAGAAAAATTAAATTTTATTTGACACTTTTATTTCAATCACTTCCTATCTAAACATTAGTCGGAAAGGGTGCTTAAAGAAGACGCACTTTCTAAACGCTGCACCGTAATCTTTATTCAACTTAATGGAAATTAATTTCGAATTTAATGGAATGATAATATCACTTCTCTAAAGAGTTTTCAAGTGGACTTTTAATTCAAGGCATATAGTTCCCTGCTTTTAATTTCTTTAGGATGCATTTCAAGTAATTATTTTTATTGGCTTTCCTTGTTAACTGTGAAAAAGCGTTTACTATGCGTTTTGATATAAGTAGGTGGTTACAATTACAATATAAATACATATTATTATGAAATGGATATACTGTGTGAGAGGGTGTCGTGTAGTTACCTATGGTAGTCGGAATATTTTGAAATAGAGGAGCGTGTGGGAGGTCGCGTTTACTGCTAGCGCTAGCTGCTAAACATATGTGGACAATGTAACGAGCGTTAGTTTTGTATTGGCTGTCGAGTGAAATATATCTACTGTAGTATTTTCTTCTGCTAACGGTTGCTTGTCTCTCTTTCCGGCATATTTATTATTATTTCCGTTAATACTGATTTTATATAAAGAAGAAAGAAATATAAAATGAGTAACAAAGTGACACATAGTAATATCCGACAAGGGAATAATAATAGAACACGATTGAATCTAATGTAAACAAATTGTAAGATCCAAATTAGCTTTTTAATTATGGTATCGAGATTAATTGAATTCTAATTTACATATTTACTTTATTCAGTCATTAAGGCATTCATTATATTTATATATGGCGTTAAATCAAGAATTCTAAAGCTAATTACAATTAAAAATTTAATGATCAAATATTTTGTGCACTTTTGACTTTTGAAAAACCCTTGTTAACATTTACAAGCACCGAATCACGTGACAGGTACATCTTGAAAATTATGTGAATTAAAATAATAATTCCCATTCAAATCCGGACTCGAATGATATGGTAAATTGAAGAAAATTAAGAATAAAATATCCGCCGAAGAAACTTATTTAAATTTTAGCTATTATATTTAGAAAATGTAAAAGAAAAATTAATTTTTGAAAAATTTTTACCGTTGTCATGGAGAAAAAGGAAGTTGTTAGAAGAGAATAAATAATTTTGTTGGCTTGTGAATTATATACTAAGGCTAGGGTTTCCAAACGTGATCAGTCCGCTTAGGGAATACACACCTTGGATTACCGTAGCCCATACTTAGGTAACCGTTATACTAAGATAAGTATATAAAGATTAGTTAATTTGAAAATTCAAATTTTTTTAAAAGAACTGATTTAAACCATATGATTTACCTTAAAATAGTTTGCATATCAGCTTGCTTATCCGAATATACAGAGTAATTCTGAATAAGTGTCACTAATTTAATTATTAGATTATGCTAGCAAAATATATGCCACTTGTGAAAAAAATTAATTTAAACAGATAAATTTTTAGTCCATCCTGACTCATTCGATATGTGCCGTCCTCATATTCCGTGTCGCTTGCAGATATGCAGACGTATTTGTTTATATGCGGTTTATTTACAATGAGTGAATTTATACATAAGTAAGTTATGAATATGCGATATCTACATTTTAATAAGGGTTATTGTATTCTCGATACAACAGCTGAGTATTTAGTGCGGTCCCAAAACGATTTCGTTAAATAATTTAAAATTAAAAATTAAATTACACAGCGGACTTCTAAGATACTTCTTTTTTTAATTAAATATTAATTAATTCGTTTAATCTAAAATTAAATTCTCTGACACTTATTCAGAATAACAATGTATAAAAATTATAATAGGAAACATAAGAATTATAATAAGATACTTAATACTTATAACAAAATATTAGAAGGATTAAACTACGCAGAAACTCTAAATATTGAAGAGTTAATTGGGGTGAATATAGCAGACATTTTTACGAATATAAAAATCAATAAACAATTAATCAAACATAACTAGATTTGCAAAACATACATCCAACCTAACTATCTCATTATCGTTTTGTTTTAGAAAATCTATTTATTTTATAATTGAATTAATTTAACTAGATACAGAAGTACGAATTTATTTAATCCTGTATAGTGTTATTTGATTGTAACTATTAGTCCCTCCTTCTTCGGTATCCCAAAGGAGCTGTTGCCTCTTATCCGCAAACACGTTGTAGTTGCATATGATGTGTAAATAGGTTTATCCCTTTTCCGCTTCTCCTTACTCAATTTACAAATCATGTAAGAGTTCTTAGTTAACAATTTCCTCTAAGAGCTTATATTAGCATTTAGAATGATTGGTAATATTTTAGTTTCACTGTATGGTGAATTTCCATTGTCTTTTTAATTACTTTAAGTAATAAACGGGTAGTTAATGTAAAGCATATAGCAATCTACAAATTAGCAGAAGATATTGACTAGATAGATATGAGAGAAACACTGGAAAAAACTAGGATTTTCATGTTTCTAAAAAAAATTAGACAAATAGCAATTAACGGTGGATATAAAAGTAACATAATAGATAACAACTTAAATAAAAAACTTTTTACAAAAGCCATATCACAAGTATACTCAATATTAAATAATAATAACACCCTAAGATTTAATAAACGATAAATCATTACTTTTATAGGCTGTTCAAGCATAAAAATTAGTAAATATTTAATAAAATTAGACATTAATACAGCGTACCTATAGAACTAACAACAATTTATCAAAATTTATAAAAAACAAAAAGGATTTAACAAATACCAATAAAATGTCAGGAGTCTATATGTTAACCTGCGGTAGTTGCCCCACGACGTATATTGGACAGACAGGCAGATTGTTTGAAATACGAATCAAAGAACATTTTACTTCCTTTAGAAAGAATAAAAGTGACTCTTCATATCCGTCTTATATTAATTTAGGAAACCATAACTTTAAAAAAGAATTTAAAATACTGCACATACAAAATAACGGCAAAAAACTTAATTTATTAAAATCACTTGAAATTAATAAATTAAAGAAAACTGATAATATCCTCCATTATCAATTAGAAATTAATAATTCGACGTTACTTAATTTATCTATCTGATTATTCAGACTGTCATATATTGTATTTTTCCTCTATTTAACATAATATAGACCGTTAGTTTTATCACTTTATGACTGTATTGTATAAACCGTAGTTCAATATTTTTGTAAAGTTTTCGTTCCTAGACATTTAAGTAATAAAGACTATCCATCCCCCCAACTATCGAAAACATGTGTTTGTTACGGTATATTTCTGTAAAGAAATGTTATTTTGATAAGTTAGTTATATACCTGACGAAGCTTCTATGTGAGTGAAACAATTGTCACTTTGTGAAGTAAAAAGTAGTGAAATTAATTAAAATATGTTTTATTTTTTTAGAGTGGACCAATTCGGAGCGAAAGCAGACGCGTGACTAACGAATTGGTTCCTGCATGCGAAACATTATTCATATCTAGAGATATACTATCACGAATGGTGCTGTTATTATGTTATATACAAAAAAAAATGTAAGACGGTTTTTCTAGATTATGAAACGTTCTCGATGATACGTATAAAAAATAAAATCTAAAATGTATGTAATTAGATGATTAAAAAAAAACTTGAATCTTATGCGTTTTTCCGTGACTTGAAAATCTGGAGAAGGGCGATGAAATATTGTTAACATAAGGTGCGTCTCCAAAGTTATTTCTCGAAAACGCGTCCGCCGTGAGGAAAATATGTGCTTGTATGAAGAAAACGATCGCTCCACATCTAGTGATGCGATGTTTACATAATTAAAATAATCTTTGAAACAACTTAACACATCTGTAGGCGAACCTTGACAAATTTGTCTAAGTCTGGCAAAATCTAAATCTTTATCTAAAACACTTTCAAACTTACTTAAAATACACTCATTTCTTGCGTCTTCTATCGAACATTGCTGTGCTGTGTATCTTTCACAACTAGCACTAATTCCTGTAACGATAGCGAAGAATTTTGTAGGTTTTCTAATGCTTGCACTATTCCGAAGTAATTGTTGCGAATAGTTTGTAAATCACTTTTAACCTGACTATTTTGAAATTTTTTCCGACTTTCTTCGATAGCGGCACTATCTTTCGGATTTAATAATAAAACCACTTTTTTTACATCCTCAAAATATTTATGATAGTAAAATGCCGCTCGTAGCCATGTTCCCCATCGTGTCAGAATCGGCTGTGGTGGCTCAGGGGTATGGGGACACAATTCGTGAAATTTCCGAATACGTTTTGGAGATTTCAGGAATACTGCCTTTGTACTCGATATTAACGCTTCTACATTTGGGTAACATTTACGGATCCGTTCTGCTACAAGATGTAGGGCATGGATTTTACATGTAATATGTAGAAAGTTACCACACTGTTCCTTAAGAGACCGACCTACAGAGAGCATGGTTGCGGCACAAATCTGTCACAAACATTAGGATTTGATCTCTGGAAGTTTCAATTTTTCCAATGTACTTAACACCACTTTTGAAATTGCCCGCACAGTACATTCTTCTATTTGTCTGCTAGCTAATAAAATTGAGGATGGCGATTGATTTGTTTCCATTTTACGCACCATAACATTAAGTACAGATCTTTTTTTGCTATCAGTTGTTTCATCCACACTCAACCACACTTTTTTATTTTTCAGATCAGCCTTAATTTCTAAATTTACACGAACAGATTTTAAATAACGTCGTAAGTGGGTGCGGCTCGGTAATTCTACATTGCCATATTTTTCAAGAAATGAAATAAACGAATCATTGCGTAACAAAGTAAACGGCAAATTACACACAACCATCATTACACAAATCAAATAAGAACACTTCGTATTTTGTATCGGCAACAGTGTCTCTATCTTTATGTCTTGCGCTGTGCACGTGGCGTTGTAAATTTGATTTTGTTAAATGGTTTATATATATATTGCACACTAAACATTTTACATTTACCCCATTGTAAGATAAACTAGGATGGTTCTCAATAAACCTATTGACTAACTTTGATGATAGCGGTTTTTTTACTGTACGCTCCTTCAACATTATTACATACACAGAATACACTTTCCTGCTGCTATTATACGTGTACACACGATGACCGTGAACAACATACTAAGTAATCGTATGTGCGATGGGGCACGCGGGAAATAATTCGCTAGTCACGCCTCTGCTTTCGCTCCGGATTGGTCCACTCTAGTTATAATAACGTGTGTTCATTTGAAAAGTCAAGCTAAGTTACTTTGAAATTTTAATAAAATAAGACGCATATATATTAGTATGTGTTTGTTGTTCCGTAAACGTAAATCCAAATGACATTTGATAATGTCGTTCACAAATATCAGTTAGTGCATAAAATAATCGTGCGTCGATTCTGGTTCAAATAAATTGCTTCTCAGTTTTAAAATGGCTTTCACTTTAGAAAATAAAATTTTTTTAGTAGTCATGTTTATTTTCGAAGAATATCAAGTTGAGTTTCCACATTTTGTAATAGATTATATACAATTTAAGAATACTTTGGATATAACTTTACAACTTTTTCTGAAACTGGTAGTCTCTTAAGAAAATCAGGCAGCGGAGCAGTTAAGAAACGTACACCTCAAGTTGTCAATCGTGTTGAAGAAATAATGGAAAATAAACCACAAACCACAAATAAAACCTTCTGTTGGTACTCACAAGTTATTAAAAAAAGATATGCAACTTTATCCTTACCGTATCACAGCAGTACAAGAATTGTTAGAAATTGATTACCCACGTAGACTACAGTTTTGTAATTGGTTTGTAAATATGAACAATAATGGAGAACTTTCGCAAAGAGTCATCTTTACTGATGAAGCATGGTTTTATAAAACGGGATACCTAAATTCACAAAATACAAGAATTTGGAGTAGTGAAAATCCACATGTAATTAATGAAGAATCGCTACATCCAGAGAAAATTGGTGTTTGGACAGCGATAAGCCAAAGGCGAATCATTAGACCAATATTTTTTCAGGGAACGTTAACTGCTCGAAGGTACCGTACGGAAATTTTACAACCATTTGTCAATCAGTTGCATGATGATGAACTTCAAAATGCATAGTTTCAACAAGACGGCTGTACTGCAGAATCTTTGGATTATTTAAGAGAATTTTTTGATGAGCGTATAATTAGTCGAAATACTGAAATTGCCTGGCCTGCACGTTCATGCGATTTAACACCTTGCGACTTCTTTTTGTGGCCTTATCTAAAAAATAACATATTTCGAACACCTATATTGAATTTGAATGATATGCTATAGAGAATCGAACACAAATGCATGGAAATTAATAACAATCCAGTAATATTGCAGAATATCATCAGAAATTTTGAACGGAGGATTTTAAAGTGCATTGATCTTGAAGGACAACATTTTCAACATTTGTTATAGTTTTCAATAAATACCTATTATTTGTTATTTATTTGTATGTATGAAACTGTCAAAATATACGACTTCGTAGGTTAAGTAGTAAATTTTAATTTACGACATACTTCAAAATGTTCTCAGTAAATCACATGCTACTAGATTGACTTTTCAAATGAACACTTGTTAGAATTTCATCTAATAAAGGCTGAAAAAATCCTATATTTTAACGAGCTTCTTCAAGATTACTTTTGAGACAGTGTAAAAAATTAAAAAATTGCTAGGCTAAGAGATTGGGTGTGAATATTAATGAAAAATAAAATAAATTTTTTACGAGTATTTAATTGAAAAGATACTCTCCCGTCCATCCTCGTGGTATCAGAGATGTAAAAAGATCTGCAACATACAGCGTACCGGTATGAAACGACACCCTAATAAAATGAGGTATAAAGAAGGACAAGGACTAAATTAGTGTAATGGCAGTTTCACGAAGTAATAAAATATATCAAACTGAACAAAAATACTCCCTATAATTAGACCAACAATTAAAACAGGGCGTAAAACACCTTAATTTATTCACCAACGTTTTGCCAGTAATGTCTGTTCTTCATTAAGGCGTAATTATTAAAAGGCAGAACACCTTTTTCATTCATGTATAATAAAGCACAAGACAAAAAAAATTTCAAGTTTAGATATTCCATGAAAGTAAGTTTTGTTGCAGAATTTGGTCAAGGAAAATCGTTAATGAAACTTACGTAAGGTATGGCCGGGTAACAATTATAATATAATTATGAAATTTATGACATAATAAAAAAAATGGATTGATTAAAAGAACATTTTTATGACAGAAGGAAAAAGAAATATAAGACATTTAATAACCATGGCTAGATTGGATTAATGTTTACCTAGTTTGATGCTGAACTTAGGCGCGGCTCGTGATGACGTATTTGGAGAGCATGTACAATACGAGTGCCTCGTGTGTTTTCGGTGTTTACTAAGACAACACTACAGTTAGTACACGAGAATACACGAAGCACTCGCATCAGTGTACATACTCTCCCAAATACGTAATCACGAGCCGTGCCTGCCGAACTGGAATGCTATTGGAGGTATCCAACGGAAAGTAAAGATAATAATAAAATAAAAGGCAAGAAAAGATAAAAAATAAATAAATAAATAAGTGAAAAAACAACGGAAAGAAAAGAGAAAAAAAAATTAATGAAAAATGAAATAAAAACTAAATAAAATTAAGAAAAAAAAAATAAAGAAAAATGGGGGTGCAAATTAATAATAATAATATTAACTGAAAAATCGGAGACTGTGGCTTTTAAGTGAATTAAAAAATTAAAAACCCTTACCCCAATATAATTTTAAAATTCTATATACGTATTTCGACAACCACGTTGTCATCCTCAGTAGAGAAAGCAGTGTAACATTTGAAAGGGCAAAAAAAACACACAACACTCACTGAGCGCTATATTGCACGGCTTCTCGTTTAACACTAAATTTTAAAATTTTAAAAAACCTGAATACTACAGAACTTACCTTATTGGAAAAACCCTACTTAAATACGTACATGCATTAAGAGACCATTAACCGATTAATGCTTTATTCTATAGAAAGGCCCTTTAGAAAATTACAATTACAAAGGGGATACCCTAATTTAATATACATAAAGAAACCATTATAAAACTCATCTTAAATTATATATGTCAATTAGAAATTAATATTGAGTCATAATATCTGTTCAAGGCTAATGTTGTAACGAAACGAAATTAAAAAAATTACATAGAATTAGATTAATTTGTTAATGGTTTTCCTATCTGTCTGACTTACTTCACAGCAATCACGTTGAAAAGGAAAAAATAAATGAATATTTGCAGTTAACAGGCCTCTGTGTGGCCCAAAATTGCTTCCAATTCGAAGGCAAGTTCTTTGAACAGCAACAGGGTACAGAATGGGTAATTGCTTATCTACATTTATCGCGAATTTATTTATGAGTCACTTTGAAATTGAGTTTAAAAAGACGGCCAGATATTTTCCAAACATATGGGTAAGGTATGTAGACGATGTGTTTGCAATTTTTGATACCAACAAGTGTGACTTAGATCATTTTGTAACAGAATTAAATTCAAAATTTCCTAGTATTAAATTCACGGTTGAAAAGGAAAACAACGGACGTTTACCATTTTTAGATAACTTAGTAATTAGGAATGACAAAAACTTAGAGTTTGATATTTACCGAAAAGAAACCAACGTCAACAGATTTATAACCGCAGATTCAAACCATACTTTTCAGCACAAGAGTGCCTCTTTCAATTTTCTTATCAATCGTTTGTTAAGCATGCCATTGACAAAGGATAGATATGAAAAGGAATTAACTTTAATTAAGAACATCGCGAGTTACAACGGTTTCGATTCAGAAATAATAAACAAGCTAGTTAGAAAATATAAAGTAAGAAAAAGAATTCATGATTCCACATGTTTGCTACCTCAAATTGATTCGAGCAAAAAATTTATTAGCATACCGTTTCACGAAACTACGAAAAATTTAAATAAAACCTTTAGACAGTATAATCTTCAAGTAGCATTTCGGTCGAATAACTCCTTGAAATCTCTTTTAAGCAACGCGAAAGACAAAGTTGAGGTAAACAATAAATCTGGAATCTATGAAATATGTAAATTGTAAGGATTGTGATAAGAAATATGTCGGCCAAACAAAGCGTTCGATTCTAACTCGTTGTAAAGAACATGTTTCGCATATTAGATTCAATAGGCCGGAAAAATCAAGTGTTGCCCGACATATTCTTGAATCAGGTCACAACGTAACATACTTCCGCATAATTCCATCAAGGAAAAGGAAAAATTCTGTGTACTTATTAGTAAATTGCATAAACCTGTAATATGGACAACTCCTACATCGAAAAAAATAAAACGTTTGCTAATGTAACAAAATAAAAACGCAATTCTATGGCATGATAAAGAATAAACATATGAGTTCAATAATTTTTTTTCTGGTTGTGTATACTTGGCCATTACAATCGATGTTCTACGTACAGGGTGGCCCAAAATGATCGAAGGGGTTTGAGATCATTATAACTTCTTATTTAAGACATAATTATTAATTTTTTTTAATTTTAAATACAGTATATTAATGGAGAATATTTTTAATTTAATTATGAAAAATTATATCTCGCAAGTGGTGGCCATTTTCTGCTTCGCATATTCGTGCTCTTTCCAAAACATTTCCCATAACCTTTAGCAAAACTTCAGGTGTTATGTTGTTGATTTCGTCGCGTATATTATTTTTTAATTGCTGTATGGTTCGAGGCTTATTAATATAGACTTTTCCTTTCAAATAACCCCTAAGGAAACAGTCTGAAGCGGTTAAATCCGGTGAACGTGGAGGCCAATTAAAATCGCTTGTACGGGAAATAATTCGTTAACGAAAGATGTCGCGTAAAAGAGCCATTGTGTCCCTCGCAGTGTGCGCTGTGGCTCCATCCTGTTGGAGCCATACTTGCGGATGGTTTTCCACGGCCGGCCTTAAAAAATTTTCCAACATTGTCCGATATCTAACACCAGTGATGGAAACGGCGACACCTTGTTCATTTTCAAAAAAATATGGGCCAGTTATCCTTTCCGACGAAACACCGCACCAAACGGTACACTTAAGTGGGTGTAATTCTCGCTGTTGAACTACTCTTGGATTTTCTGTAGCCCATATCCTGCAGTTTTGCCTATTAACGAACCCATTTAATTGGAAATGAGCTTCGTCGCTCATAATTAAATTATGAATAAAATCATGATTTTCTTCTGCTTTTTGACGAAAATAAATTGCATAATCAAGTCGTTGCTGGTAACCTGTCGGTTTCAATTGTTGGGCAAGCTGAATTTTGTATGGAAACATTCTTATTGTATGCAAAATTCTCTGCAGCGATCCACTTGAGAGGCCAAGTTGTGTCGAACGTCTCCTGGTTGATGTTTCTCCATCTTCCCGAATACTCTCCTGTACCCGTTCAATATTGTCATCCGTGTGCACCGTTCGTCGTCTGCCGGCACCAGGAAGGTTACTTACTGCCCCTTGTTATCGAAAATTTGCAACCAGACGGTTTATTGTTGACTCTGAGGGCCAACCCGCACATTAAAATAACGACGATATGCACGCTGAGTCAAAACAATGGATTGTTGATTTGAGAAATAAAGTTCAAAGATTTTGGCACGTTGTTCAATTGTGCACTGTTCCATTTTAAATTCCCAAAGTCTTCATTACAAAATACTGAAAACAAAAAAAAATTATAATAAAAAAGTTATAAGGCATTAAAACCCCTTCGGTCATTTTGGGCCACCCTGTATAATTACTCTACACATCTATCGTCAACGTATCTGATTAGACTGAGCACAGACACGCCTGGCGCCTGGTGCTATAACCGTCTCTTATCTAGTGTAGGGTATCGTTTACCTCCCCGCCGTGTGGTCACCACAGTTTTATACGGTATGTACTATAAATAGTATATAGTATAAGTTCAAAACAAAGAAAAACTGAAGTCTTTATCTTCAATGCTGGGACCCAGTAATTCTGCACCATGTGAATTGATTAGTGACTGAATGCTATGTTGCTCCAGCAAAATAGAATAGTCAATCCCACGATCCTCATAAATCTCAGATGTTTTGACCACATAGACACTTTTAAAATCGACGCTGAATTCTCTCTACACAACATTCTGAACATTGTAAAAGGGATAACAATAACAGATCCGTACTCAAGCTGACTCATAAAACATAAAATATTACGTTTTGAGGAGATCGACGAAATATTTGGTAGATTGTAAGATGAAACCTAATATTTTACTTGTTGAAAGGCACATGTTTTCCACGTGAAGATTGAAGTTTAAGCAGTGATCAAATGCGGATCAAACGAATGCAACTCTCGAAAGTACATGTCCGTTCATAGAATAGGAGGACGGAATAGGTGTTAATTTCCTGGTAAAAGACATGACAAAGAATTTATTTATATTCAACCACAAGTGATTGAAAATAGACCAATTAAAGATAAGATCAATACTTTCTTGCAAAAGTACTAAAAATTTTAATATCGTCAGCATATCCCAAGGCATTAGAAGGCAGACTTGCAAGTAAGTCATTTATAAACAGTAAGAATAATAAAGGCCCTAGATTGGAGCTTTGAGGCACCTCAGAAGTAGATATAAAAGCTTAAGATAAAAGTAACCAATAATAAAAAAAAATGTAATTAATTCTATTGTTTAAATACGATTTCATAAGTCCAAGAAGACAAGGCGAGAAACCAAAAGAAGAAAGTTTTTTTAGAAGTATTACATGATCGATTGTATCAAATACGCGGTAGTAGTCAAAATAGATGCAATCAACCTGACTTTGACAATCAATAGTATCACTAACATATTGTGTGAAAGTTGCTAGGTTAGTTACAGTAGATCGTCCGAAGAAAGAGCCATGTTGTTGTGGAGAAATGTAAGACCGGATATTAGATTAATTCAGAAAGTAGAAGAGAAGATGCAAATACAGGCTGGGAATGTTGACACGTGGAATTGTTCTTCTGCATAACAATGGTCGTCCCTACACGTCTCGAAAGACCAATGACCTTCTTCGGACGTTCAAGTGGGAGGTTTCCGACCTACCTCCGTATAGCCCCGACTTGGCAGTGATTTTTACCTGTTCACTAAATTCAAGGACTTCTTGCTTTCCTTCATTTTTATTTTAATTATATGTAAACGGGTACTACTTTCTGGAATTTCGAATGCAAAAGCGAAACGACCGATTACCTAATTTGCATTATTAGCGAAAACATTCCGATAGCGTTGACGTGGCCAATTTCTGTTAAGACCTTGTTATATTGTACTTACATGTACAGCGCTAAAACTACTAATGACTAATACGCACAGAACAAAGGTATCTCTCAAATTGTGTAGCCAAAATTCTCGATAGCCCTGGTAGATAACAGTATCAAAGACAGTATAAGAAATGAGAGAACGTTGTCGATGTTGTAGAATTAATTCCAGTATGTTAGATGAATGGGTAACAACAGATTGGCCTAGAGCCAAATCAGTAGGAGTACGAAAGGTAACCGACGCAGGATCGATCAATAGCTAAAGAGATCATCACGACATTAACAAAGAACAAGAGGAAGAAGTCTGTATCAGAATTTTAGAAATACTTTTTTTAACGTTTAGATACTATAACTTTCATCATAAATTGTATTAAAATATAAATAAAACTAATAGTTAAAATCTTTACTTTATTAATATGCGATCGTAAAACGACAATTGTTTCACCAGCACAGTGGATTTGTGAGGTATTTACTAGAGCACATTGCAAACTAACATTAGTATATATAAATATAAAAAGGTTTAATATTAATACAAAGGTATTTTTAATAATATAAAATATTATTAAAAATCTGGTGTGAAGAACACAAATGCAGGTTCACTATTAATATTTTCTGTGAACGTGTCCGTATATATCCCATCCCCAGAGACGTAGATACGGATTTCACCTTTCTACAGGCTCATCGGTACGCCCCTGCTGGAGAAAAGATATTCTCAGACACATTCACAAAAAAGAACCACATCACCGAAATTATCCAGACCGGGCGTAGAAGTAAATTCAGCGCTGCCTGTTGTTAGACAGCCGAAATACCTCGCCCCGTCCACATAACAGCGCTGAATTTACTTCAATAAAAAAACACAACCTATCTGCTCAAAACTATTAAATCTCTAAAAGCATGAGGGACCCGGAAACAGCATGATACCCCTACCTAACATAAAATAAATCAAAACAGCTACAATATGCAAATACGACAACTTCCAATTTAGCGGGAACTGCAAATATCCGACCGTCACGAACGATCTACAGTTGTGGACAAAAATACACATTATAATAAATTTTTACATAAAATTTCAAATCTTTATAATTATCTTTCTGAAATAAAATGTACATAAATATATTGTCTTTTATAGTTTCTTTTAATTTCTTTCTTCGGGGAAAAATCCATGGCAATATGTCTATATTTATAATTTATAAATATAGATATATGCATTTAAATAATTATACCTAAAATATAAGTGATGTTATTTGATTCTAAATAACGTAGGAGAAAGGAAGAAGTATACAACATTTCATATTTACATATTATTTATATATAAAATTTATTATAAAAAATTACAGATTATACAGGATGTCCTTGAAATAAAGAGACGACGTATGAAAAAATGGAAACCTGTAATTATATAGGAAACATATCAAAAAAATTGTGAGTCAATTATGACGCAAATTCCAAAATTAAGAGCCCCTCTGAAAATTAAAGCATATCCCCCCCTAAGTATTACAATGTCTATTAGAAGTATGAAAGTTTTGAATTTACACATGCGCTGCAATATTTACTTATATAACTTGAATAACTTGAATAATTACTTGAATAACCTCAATACGTACAATTACGTACGGATATATCTTCTGTAAATCATTTGTGAACGAAAACTTTCAGATCTAACCTAAATCACCTTGCTTTCTTGTATTTTACGCGAATGTTTTTTTTTGTTACGAGAAGTATCAAATATAAAATCTTAATATGGATTTAGAATGTCGCTATTGAATACACATACTGCGATGTTATGTTTATAAAAATTCTGGAAGATAACTTTGAATAATAAGCTTTGAATGGTATAGGTTTCATAACTTGATACGAAAGTCAGCTGTTTAAAATTTATAATTGAATTGAATTTTTAAAGTAATTATATTAAAAGAAATATAAGACAGGCATTTAACATCCCTATTTGGCAACAATCTATTTTTAATTGAAGAGGTTAAAGCAAATCATATCTAAGGTACCGGATCGTAGGTGAAACTTAAAGTTAATGGACGATAATAAAATTCTTCTTTTTGTTATTGTCGGTCAACTTTAAGATATAATCACTGGACTTTATATAATATAGTTGGTCTTACAGTGGCACAACAAATTTTTTAAAAAAAAAGTTTTTCTCGCTTATGAGAGGGAATTTTGGAAAATATTTTTAATATATATTCTTTCCATTTTTAATACATCGTCTTTTTATTTCAGGAACACCCGGTATATTAAATGTCCATTTATTCATATGTATGTATTAAGTTCATGCTCATATTTCCTCAAATCGTGGATTTTCTGCAATATATGACTATGCTACATGTTTTATAATTATAGGTGCTTGTTAGTTATGTGTCATAGGATAAGACAGAGTAAGCTGTTCGCAATAACCTATTATATACACCAAAATTTTCATCAGAAAAATGTTTATGGCAAACTCGGCGATTTTATATAAATTTACTTTGAAGACACATTATTTAATTGAAGACAAAGGCAAAGACACCCACTTATTAAATAATTCCAGATATTTCATGGGATTCGGAAATGTATGAGTCCAACTGACACAATCATAGCAGTCGTGCATATCACAAACCATCCCAGCGACAATTTTAAACAGATATTGTTAAATATAAATAAATAAAATGTATGTATTATGAATGTTCCATACGAGGGGGTGTTGATATCTAGTTAGTCTAGGCCATTTTCTTGAACAAAACAAAATTAGATCTTAATAAACGCTAAGTTGCCATGGCAACCAGGCATGAAAACTTTATCCGCACGATACGTACACAGTGTAGCTAAATAATGATGAAATATGTCGAAAACACCAATATAATAACACTTTGTGTGCCCTTAATTAAAAAAAAATAAATAAATATAATTTCATTGTATAAAATTTTTTTTACGAACAATGGTACTATTTCACTTTTAACGAGTGCCCAACACTAACATAAATTGTCAAGTTTAAGAAAATGACAGAAGTCAAAAAATTAGACTTAGACAACTGTCATAATTACAGGGTAATACAAAATCGTATTATATTTGCGAGCAATAATACTCGACTATCTACACATTTTTAATTAATCGTATATTTGCAAGCAAAACTACTCGACTATCTCCACATTTTTAATTAAAGTGAATAAATAATGACATCTATTTGAGTACATTACATATTTAAAGGAAAGTAAAAAAGTGCGCAATATTTCTAAACATATTTAAGATAATTATTATGATTTATTATCACTTCTCAAAAAAGATTTAAAAAACACAATGGCTCCAACACTATAAAATGATTGAGCACTAGAATCATATTTAGCATCCAAACATAAAATAGCTATAGAAGATTTTAATTGGCGAGAGAATATAATAACAAAGTTACAGGAACGAAATAAACTACAGACCCCATTTCAGAAATTTATACACCAAAGTAAGTATATTATTCATTCATGTTGATACTTCATACTATATTAATAAATTAATCTGAAAAGTTTTAAAATTATATTGCTAATTCATCACAATACAACCAAAAAAAAACTCTTTACCTATTGCCATAATTGAATACAGTAATGAACCAAAATAATAAATCAACCTTGATTGTGACAATAATGTAAAACTTTAATTAATTATTATATAAACTACTAAAACAATAAATTTCAAACATATAAGTAATAGTATTAAATTTCATGGCATTTCGACAAATGCTTTTGATAGGTACTGTTGCTAAGTAACGTAGCAATTAATAGTGATATTTTCTGACAGATTACTAAATTATTATCCTATGATTTTAAATTTAATATGATAATATCTAATTGTAAATGTAGTTGACTAAATGCATAAAATGAATATTCAGGCATCGTAATTCTAAATACTAAAATGGGTAATTTGAAATATTGCAAATATAAAACTTCAAATAAGAAATAACGAAGAAAATATGTTAATATTTACTTATATTTCATTGGAAATTGAATGCGAATTAATGGTTGTCATGGGAATCATACGATCAAGCAATGTGGACTATGCATCTCTTATCATGTCAAATTGTCGGAGTGGAAATGGCTTAGCAACAGAACGGCAGTCCACGTGAACGGCGAACGCCAATAGCCATTCGCGAACGCATGTACTTAAATCAGGTCAATGCCCTAGCATTAGAATGCATTCGAACAAATTCCAAGAACTTTATTCGCTAATGGATTTTATTTACGATTTTTTTAGATGTTTTTTTGCCATGAAGTGTTCTAGTGTTTGACACGTTGATTTTAAATATTAAATATTAAATTTCTCTCTCTTAAAATGCATTTTGAAGTAATTATTTTTATTCCGTATTTGGGATTATTTTTCTCACATAAAATATTGTTTTTCTCTTTTTATTCACATTATAAAAAACTTTTGTGTAAAAAATACTAATATATATATAACATCTGTGGGAACTTCTTTATATGTAAACAATTCCTGGAATTTTAATTTAAATCGTGTGGCAAATATTTAGATTTTTTATGCTTGTCTTTATAATAATTGCTAAACTAGAAAAAGGAGATACGATCTAGTTTCCATTCCTAAAACAATAGTTTCTGTTGAATTTCTAAAATACAAAAGCTTAATTAATTAGAGGTAAGTTATATCATTAACTATACATTAATAAATTACTGTAAGGCAATCTTCATTATGAGTAGCTTCCTCCTCCTTGACGACGAATTCTAATTAACAAGTCTATGTAAATTTAATTCATCTCGTAGTCATTTGAGTGAGACGACATAAAATGTATGCAGACAAGGAATGGCAATAAAGCTTTGAAAGTTGCAAAAGGTAGGAATTGTTAAGTCTGTGTAATATACTGTTATTAAAAAGATGTATCGAGCACGTACAGGATGAATTTACATACAAATTATCCAAAATTGTAGTAAATATCTCATATCGATCATTCAAGAGAACTAACTTCATTTCGTATGGTATCATAAATGTATACGATGTATTCCTGTTATTAATGGTTAGAATCGAGTTATTGTACGATACATACAATCCTAAACACGAATACAATGGGAGTAGATTGTAATTTGAGATGTCTGGTGGATATGCTGTGAATGCCTTGGGTTAGTTTAAACTACTATTTATGAATGTATGCTATGTGACCGAAAAAAAGACATCACTCAGTAAATGTACGAAGGACAGTCCGAAAATTTCGGGAACAGCTATAAAGAAAACATTTAATACGCAAAGAAACGGCTTAATTGTTTTTAAAAATATTCACCTTTAATTCTATGCACTATTTTATTCTTTCAAACCAATCATCGAAACATTGACGCCATATTGAAGTTGAAGCAGTCAAATTGTGTGATTTGAATGCAGTGATTGCCGCCGAATGGGAAAAACGGTAGCCCGCATTTTGGTTTTTATTTCCGGAAACGTAAAAAAAATATCACTTCAGGCCAAGTCAGGATTATTGGCTGGATGAGTTATAAATTTACTTCGCAAATAATCGACTGTTGCGCCAGCGGTATGGGGAGTGGCATTATCATAACGAAGGATGATTGCACGTTTCAGGTCGGTTTTTCGCTAATCATCGGCAACTTTGCGTAAGCAGATTGTTGTATACCATTCCGCGTTTACAGTTCGACGATTCTTCAGAATCATTGTAGCAGTATGACCGAATTTTGATATGAAACATGCTAGTAATTGGTTAGAAGTGCTTGTTGGCAGAGGTTCAAGCTGTCGATTACTGTTTTGCTTCCGGTTCTTAAGAATATATCCACGATGTCACCTGTAATGATGTCATAGACATAGAATTTTTTCAGCATTGCTTCACACAATTTTACGCGATCATCTTATTGAGTCATGAAAAAATTGTGTGGTGTCCGTTGAGAACAAAATTTGCTCACGGTTAAATATGCAAAATTGAATGTATCTAGTTCCTAGAAATGTGCAAGCATATCTGCATTTGATCATGCGTTACATGACGATCTTCTTCAATTATTTGACGTACAGCATGGGTATTTTCTACAACAACAGAAGTTGCAGGATGCCTTTGCCCCTTGTACGATCCTTAAGCGAAGTACGACCACACTTGAATTCTTCAAACTAGCGATATACCGTTGCCTTTGATGGCGTTTAATTACCAAATGCATAAATTAAACGTTCTAAGCACTGGTATTAAGTTAAACCACAATGAAAATGATAGGGTGAATATTTTCACGAGTTAACTCCGTTTTTAAATACGATTAGCAAACTTTACAACTGCGCTCTACACAACTATCTAGTATTTTGTTAATCGGAAAAAAAATATTTTTGACACATTACAGTACACCAATGCATATGCATTGTTACAAGTTTTTGGCGAGTTCTGTATATACCCGTTGCGTCCTCGCTATCTATCGGACATGCGTGACTTGCATCGGAAAGGTAATACGGTTTTCCGTTGGACTTCAGGGACTACCATTGAGAATCTTGTCTTGATAACTTGTATTTCTGTTTGTTGCTGCTGTGTGGTTATTTGTATCTAGTAAATTTACACCCAAATACACGTGGATTAATTTACTTCCACATCTTCTTCAGTTCCGATGATTTTAAACTTGAACGGCAAATCCCATCATTAGGAATCGGCAACAAAAATCCTACAGAAGTTATTGTATACATTAGAACTAGCGAAACACGTAGATTGAAGTACAAAAAATGTCACAAAGAAAATTAGCGAGAAAAACACTTACCTGCAGACGTTCGAGGGTACAATTTAACCTGCAGTAAGACAACAACGCAAATCCAATCATATAAATTGAGGTTTTAACAAACTCTGTATGCCGCTTAATAAACCACCTATTTCGGTGTAAACTTATTTTATAGCAATAACCACATAGCGGAAACAAGCAAAATACAGATCTCGCCGTGGTTTTCAACGGTAGTGCTCGAAATCTAACGCCAAGCCATATTTTCTTTCTGATGCAAGTCACGCATATCCGATAAGATAACGAAGCCGGTACAGGTATATACCACTCACAAAAAATATATTATATAACAATGCATTTTAACCGCATCAGCCACTTCCTCTGGCGTCGAAAGTCGTTAACCACGTAGTTTATTATTCATGTACGTATACAAAAACAAATCACTGTGTGCCAAATCAGGCCGGTGCGGCAATTGACCCATCAATTCAGTTTGTGCCGACGTCTAAGAGATGGCGTTGTCATAGTGAATAATGATCCTGCATCGTTGGTTGCTTTTTCTTATTTCCCCAAAAGCTTTTGGCAAACAAATGGCTGTGTGCTATTCAGAATTAACCGTTCGACGATCTAGCACTGTAGTCACGTGTACTTTTTTAACAGCCGACCATTTGCTTCGAAGTACTTCTCGTGCGAACAACTTTTGTGGAATTTGGCTCATCTTGGAACGCCCGCACTGTCGAGTGCTGTTTGCTTTTGGGTTTATATACATAAATCGAAAATTCGTCACCTGTCTAGATGATACACACGTCTTTTGACGCAGCACGATTTTATTTGTTGAGCGTTTCTTTGCACAAAACGACACGAATCTTTTTTGAGCGATTGTCAAATTATGCGAAAATGTATTTCATGGCTAAATGTTCATGCAATATCTTATGTATATACACAGCAACCATTGTGTCAGAAAACATTACATTTAGGCGTTTAAGGTATTAAAATTTAGAAAGCAATATTTACATTCACATTACTCCGCGAAAATGCAATTAATTTGCACCAAGTGCAGACTATAAGCAAAATATTAACATATTGCTATGAATAGTGGTTTGAAAATTTTTTAGCACGCCACCATCCACAACTAGTTTTCCCAACTAGGATTCTCAGCCGGTGAATTTTCAAATATGAGACTTCTAACTTCTCGGGTTCCAGTTAGGAAACGCGTGACTGCAATGTTATTTGAGCGCCAGTGAAATGTTCACAAAAATTTATATACTTATTTTTAATTAATTAGCAATAATGGTGTGTCAAAAGAAACAAACGCAAGATAAAAATTTAAATGAATATTTAATACAAAATAAAAAAAATTTAAAAAATCTATCTTTACAAAATATAAAGATACTGTATTATACAAAAATACATGAGGTAAAAACATTCATTGTAAATTGACAGCTAAATGAATGGAAAACTTCCTCCAAATGAATCCGAACAAAACTTATCTAAAATAAACAAGTTTACTATTAATTTCTCCCCAGAGAACCACACTGTATAATCAAATTTTGATACATGTACAAAATTACGCATGTGCAAACAGACAGGCACAAAAAACCCTGATTCCCGTCGAACAAACTTTTCAATTATAATAATTACAAAGAAATGTTAATAGTAAGCTTTATTATCTATATTTCTAATAATTAAATCTCTTAATTACAAGCTTGGATACAATAGATATAATTTTAATTTTACTTACTAAAAAATATGTGGAGACCAAGAAAGGTGCTTATTCAATTTAAACTTCAAATATCATACGAGAATTTAACTCTGCAACTCTCTAATACTTCAATAAAGCACTTTTCAATCAAATAACCGACTTAATTAAATATATTTAATTATATCTCACAAAGCTACCTTCCCGTTCAAACTATAAAATACGTCTCCCTTAATTTACCTCGGCCTCTCGATGAAATCGACCTCGGATATACCAGTTTTTCTTACACGTTAAATTTAAAACATTTTCAAAATACAGACATGTTTACAAAATATGTACATTTTTAAATTAAATTATTTTTGATTAAAAATCCATAGCAATATGTTACTTAATGTAACTTAGGGCTTCGTTATGTATTCGGAACCACAGTCCTTAGTAGCTCAAGTGGTAGAGCGGTGGTCCGGAGCACCATGGACGTTGGTCCAAATTCTGTTTAATTGCGAATTCTTTGTCAATTAAAAAAATCGAGTAATTAGCGTCGTAAAATGCAAAGCTATATTTAAATTCACATTACTTCGCGAAAATGCAATTAATTTGCAATGTATGTGCTTCTAAAGGAAAACGTTCGTACAACCATAAATTTATAAGAAATAGCTGCATAATGTTTTTAGCAGAAGTAATTTTTGTACGGTGTGAAAACAAATAATAAATATATTTAAACGTTATACAGATCCCTGGGTATCACATGAAAGTTTCTTTTTTATTTACTACTAAGTCCGTTCTGAAGAATTTGTACGTTAATGCCAGCGCTTATAATTAACGGAATTGTATACAAACGTGTCTCTCTTTGAAAAAAATTCTATTCGTTTTGCCCTTTCGTTGCTTTTCAAGTGTAATAAAGTGATTTCGCCTCTTTGCAATTGAATAAACTATTTTTACGTTTGTTTGTGAATTGAAATGCTGAATTAATTGCCCATTCTTTATTTAGAAAGCGTTTTTATGCATTTTACAAAGCATAGCGCTAAATTTTTTTAGTATAATTTTATCGGGTGTTAACTATTCAAATTAAGCAAAGGAAAACGAAGAAATTATAAAAACGTTAAAAGTTCAAAAGACTTTTAAATCAAGTATTCTTAATTTCTTGCGCCAATCAGTATTGGTGAAAATTAAGCACGATCGGTAAGTACTCCTCTGAAAAGTAAACCCAACGCATGTAAGCATTTTTTAACTCATCCTCTGGCTTCGCATATGATAGATCGAATTACAATTCCCTACTATTTTCCTTCTAGTTATCGACAGTGGATAAGTTAATTAATTTAATGGCCATTTTTTTAAATATAAAACACCTCCTGAAACGATTTCTTACCAAGCTTCTTTGTCCGCGACTGTTGATAAATCCTTGCATATCCTCCTAAAGCTCTTATTAACGTATGGAAAAACAAATACTTATTGTTTGGGTGCATTAGGAAGAACATCGTGCGTTTATTAGTAATTATAGACCTGTTCCTATTATATCAAACTTCGCCACTCTCTATGCCACCGAACCGGCATGGTTTCATCTTGGGTAGATTCACTCTCATCTGGCAACAATTGCCCAGTACGTCGGTGAAATTTATGACAATCTAGGACAGGTCGCTGTAAATCATACTGACCTATTTAAGACATTTGACTTGATTGATGATATAACTTTGTTTCATAAACTAGGATTTTTCAGTCCCGTTCCTGCTTTTATTAATCTTGTCGTGTCTTGTCTGTTTCAAAGAAAGTGCTACTTTGTATACAATGGTTACTGGTTCAATGATTTCGTCCTTACCCTCGGTGTTCTTCAGGTGTCAAATTTTAGCTCCTTGCTGTTTGTTTTTGTATGAATGTTCACCTTCTCCAAGTTAAGTGCATCATTCTCGCATACGCCAAGCAATATCTTAAAAAGTAAAACCGAAATCACGTCTTGCAGTCTTAATAGACTCAAATCTTACTTTAAATCACATGTAATTAATATTTGTTCTGATGGCTTCAAATCTCTGGGATTTATTATGCGTGTATCAAAATATTTTAAAGATATTTCTTTGTTTAAATCATTATACTATGCCTATGTGTTAAACAAAATTGAATATGGTGCATCGATTTGCGCTTGCGACTCAATTCCTTTGGAGCGTGTGCCTTAAGTTTTTAAAGTTTCTCGCATTTAAAGTTAATGGGGTTTACGCGCAAAGGGGCGCATCTCAGGATGATTTGCTTTTATGGCACAGTATGTTTACACATCATTTGTTGCTATCTTTACAACTGACTAGCAAGTATACATTAATATTGATTAAAGAACAGAACATTCCTTAACGATTTATTTAACAAAATTACAGTATATATACAAATTTTATGTACAACTTAATTCTTGTGGTTCTCAAAATGTTGTTATAATGTACCTCAAGTAAAGGTAATTAAAATATAGGACATATAATATTTGTTGCGAGTGTATCACTTCGTTTTATTAAAGAGTTCAAACGCAGGCTTATAATGCATTTTTATGTTATAGTAGGTCTAAGATTTCATAATATTTATGCCGATGTCTGTGACGCATTATGTTGCCTTACTAACTATTAATACGAATAAGCATAATAAGCACTTGGACTATTTACAGAACAATAGATTGCTTAAATATAAATAGTAAAATGCACAGTATGATAAAATATAAAACATGAAGCTCAACTAGATTAAATAGATTGAAACAACGTTGTTTAATCTGTGACTAAACACTTGGAAAAACGTCTTTTACCATTAATTCAAACGTTAGTTCATTTGTCCATGGCAGTCATATCATTTCCTTTTGATGGAAATGTAAGCGATGCTTCAGGTATAAATTCTTTTCGACTACCAGCATGAAGAACAATATATCTAGAATGCACCAGAAAATCTACTCGACCAAGAATAATATGAGATTGTTACTTTAGTACTCCTGGCAGGGTCGCCATGTAAAAGGTCCTATGTGGCTGGAGGATCGCCACGTGATGTCCTATGCCTTTAGGGGCTGGCAAGGACCGCCATGTGATGTGAGCCCTGGCCCTGGGGGCCACATCGGTGAGTCTTCACGCAGATATCGTTGTAGCGTTAAATAATGCACAAGTATGATAGGTTTAACATAGTTTAATAAACCAACACTTATAACTATTTAACAAGATGGTAATTACATAATTAACAATGTAGACGATAGTCGAAAAGAGACTCTAACTCATTCGTACCGTCTGAGTATTGTTACTCTGTACTAAGACTGTCTCTCGACTGTCTCTCTACTGACTCTGTTTTGACTCTGATAAGACTCCGGATGGGATGTCTTATATATCGTTAGAGTGATCTCCTTTTCGACTATATGTCCTTACTCTAAATAAACAAGAGTGTTGAAAGTGTGTAACGTACCTGGCGAATGCTTGTGTATGTAAGTTATGTCGGGCGAGGTTATGTTTGGATATAACATGGATTAAACACGAGCCCGCGCCTTGACTTAGATAAATGGTACACTGCATTGCTTAATTGTGTTATCACAGCATCTACCTTTGAATAACAACTACGAATCTGTTCTGCCACAAGGTGTAGAGCATGGAGTTTACAAGTAATATGTAACAAGTTAGGACATTATTTTCTATGAGACCGGCCTACAGAACACATGGTTGCGGCACCATCGGTCATAAACATTAATACTTGGTCTTTCGAAACTTTTAATTTTTCTAATAGCACCTCTGAAATTTTTTCGGCATTACGTTGTTCTAGTCGTCTGGATGCTAATAAAATTGAAGACGTTGGTTGATGTGGTTCCATATTACGCGCCATCACATTAACTACAGATTATTTTTTGCTGTCAGGTGTTTCGTCCACTTATAACTACAGTTTTTTACTTTTCAGTTCGGCTTTGATTTTATTTTCAACCTGTTTACGCACCGATGGTAAATTCCTTCGTAACGTTGTCGTTCTCGGTAATGTTTGATTCGCGTATTTATTCCAAAATGAAATAAATGAATCGTTACTTAACAAGGTAAACGGTAGTGTACACACAATCATAGTTACACATAGTTCATGTATAAATTGTTGTCGATTAATTTTGTTATTATTATGCTTCGTACTGCTTACGTGTTCTTTACAATGTGTTTTTGACCAACACATTAGATATGTATTGCACACTAAACATTTAATTTTTTGAGTCATCGTATATTAAGTCCGCGAAATCCATAATAAACTTATTCACTTCGTCTGACAACGGTCGTTTTCTCGATTTATGTGTCGACAACATGTTAGTACGTGTGCTTACACTTACATGCAGTCTAACCAAGTACCAAACACATACTGAATGCTTTTTATTAGTTCTGATGCAATACATTCATCCTCACATTGGCGCACATGGCACGCACGGAAATTGGTCTGCTCTAGTCATCAGTATTACTGACTGGTTTTTTACGATCTCATGTCTTTTCGGGACTGGTCAAGGGTCTATCTTCCTTGATATCTTTCGATATAGTAGAAATAGTACTAGAATGAAGTAGCAAAGCATTACCAAGTAGCTATGAATATATTCTTTTTTTTTCAAAACAAATGTTTTTTTTAACGCATATATTTTACCTTTCGTATATCCCTTGGATCACCATGGTCACGTTCTTTCTCAAAATAGCAAACCAAAGAAACAAGAAGCTTCTTTGATTGAGAATTCAAACATTTCGGCAATCTGAGGTTAGATTTAGAACTTTTCACCGATTACTATGGCGATTTTTATGTTGCAAATGCGCATTTTGGAGGGGGTACAATGCTAATACATTTGGTTTTTAATAATGGCATTATCGCATAATGTAGATGGTGAAACTCGATATTATGTTGCCTTCCTGAATCCCCTTAATTTAGTGAATTTCGGAACTTAGAGTGAACAGAGTATATATATTTAGTCTTTGATCACTTAATATTTTCAATTTTCGTTGACGATTTTTTTGGGTAGACAGAATATCATTATAACACACAAGTATATTAATAATAAATTTACGAGGTTTCAAGTATGGATTTCCCTCAGTATGATCGACAAAAATTATAAACTATTTTTACGACGGTTTCAACATCTCAAAGAGCCATTAACTTTCAAGTAATAAATTAAAATCTTGTGGCTCTTGTCATATCTGTTAAGGTTTCGGTTTCAAAGATCAAATTATCTGTGTCCAATGAGGCATGTTGAAAGAAAGACAACGAATATACTAAATTTTCTCATGGAATATTGTACAAATAAACATCAATCAGGAGAACAAAGTCGATGGAAGTAAACAATATGCTTGGTTTATTCGGTATTGGGTAACATCAGCTAAGCAAACAAATACGTAATATTTTATGCCTGTGTACCTATCATGCTTTGCTTTCAACTTGATTTATAATGAATGTTGTAAATTGGATGTATTTTTATATTTTCTGGAAAGATATTAACAATAATCTAGAGAATGATGAATTATTGATATTATTTTGAGAATAAACAACTTGAAATTTTAAATATAGAGGAATTATCTATAGGTTCTGAAGAAAATTAAGGAAAGATGAAGCAACATGTTCAGTGAGAGTTTGAATTCGCGGAAGAGTATAATAGACAAATTCCAAAGAAGCAAAGGCACAAGAATAAACGTTCCAGCTTGTTACATGCTGGATTACAACTTGAAGCTGATGTACGGGTGGTGTAGGGAAAACAACTTCCAAAATTTTGCCAAATGTGTCATTGTGATATATTCTAGAATTGACAACTATTTAGGTCTCTGATAGTACTTATCTTCATATCTATAGGACCTGAAATATGAGTAGAGTGCATAGGGATTCAATTTTTCAGTTTGCAGGCCATATTTTTTTTGTCTGCATATCTGCCTCTAAATATTTGGGCTTTTTTATAGTAACTTGCCGAGAGTTTAGAAATTCCTCGACCTTAACCCATTATGACTTGGCGTTACATATATGTCACGATTGTAGTGATCTACAATATAGTCGTGTATGTCTATAATTGCGATTATATCCATTAGATGGCACTGTAGGTAACTAAAGGAAAGCATATTCTTGCAATAGTAGTAAACCAAGTGTTATTATTTTGAATCTATGTAACGGTTCTCAAATTGCAAGTAGCGTGAGGATGAGTAATTATCTGGAAACCGGTATACAATTCGAGTAAGTATTATAAAATCTTTCAGACCTTAATTTGGGTGTATATGTCGTTGTATATCTTTAGCTAAAGGTTTAGTTAATGTTATAGGTTAGGAGTTTTGTAGAATTCACTTGTTGAGGCATAACTAGAGCGTTGTTTCGTTAGCGTTACATATATGTAACGCTAGGTTTTTATGAGGTCAAAATGGACGAATTGATAGACGGGCGGTGTATGTGTTTTCAAATTTTATTAAATGTGTATATATTAATTTCAGAAGAGGTTTGACCCTACTGGAAGCACTGGAATTGGCATATATTGAAACTGCTGAAGAAATTTTCATACAGCCACCTGATAGCCACGAGTTAACAGATGAAGATTCTGCCGACGAAGATTCTGGGGGTACGCTGGATAATTTAACAGGTCGTCAATTGAGAGTGAACGTGGAGATAAAGTTGTCGAATTCTATAAGAATATCTTCACTAGAAGAGGCCAGTTGCGTTGAAGATCCAACCACTAATCAATTAGTTGAAAGAGTATCACGATTTATACTGCCAGACAAAATAAACCGTCAAGATGATATAGAGTGGACAACAAACGGAGATCTTGTAGCTCATAACCAATCTTTTTCATCTCCAAATTACAAACAGTATAATAAAATGTCTTGCGTGCAAATTTATTGATGATGATATTATAAATCTATTGCTGACCGAAACAATCAAATATGCTGCATTCAAATACTGTCCTAATCCTGAAAGAACAACTGAGGAATTGAGGTGTTTCATTGGAATCTTACTTGTTAGCGGTTACGATGTGAAGCCCTCAAAACGTCATTACTGGGATTCAGGTGCAGATATGAAAAACTCTCTCGTTAGTGAAGCCATGAGAAGGGACCGATTCATGCAAATTTTGAGATTTTTGCACTGCTCTGATAATAACAATATTGATGTATCTGACAAGATGTACAAACTTAGGCCTTTTATGAATAAACTTAGAGGCAAATTCCATAAACATTTCGTGCCTGTTGAACATCTTGACTTCGATGAGTCAATGATAAAATATTATGGAAGACATGGATGTAAGCAGTGTATTAGAGGAAAGCCAATTCGTTTTGGCTACAAGGTGTGGTGCCTGAATACATCCGATTGATATCTAGTCGATCTTGACGTGAACCAGGGTAAAAATCCAAATGCTGTACCTGAATTTGAAGAAAGATTTGGTAAAAACGCAGCTCCATTTTTGCCTTATAAATTTTATTTGGACAATTTATTTATAAGTGTCACTCTGTTTAATTTTTTAAGAATCAATGGTTATGGGGGTACCGGCACTTTTAGAGAAGACCGTATACCACTAAGTTGTCCATTAGCATCTAAAAAGGATTTGAAAAAAAAGGGTGGGAGAGGATCATCCGTTTCCGCGCTTGAAAAAACACACGGAATACTTTTTGTAAAGTGGACGGACAATAACGTGGTCACTGTGGGATCTACATGTCACGGTGTTGCTTCAATTGCGAATGTAAGGAGATATAGCCAAGCAGAAAAAAAGTATGTTCAAGTTACTCGTCCTAGTTTAGTAGGAGCATATAATAATTACATGTGCGGAACTGACCTAATGGATGAGAACATCGCATGTTATCGGATTGGAATTAGATCAAAAAAGTGGTGGTGAGCATATTTACCTGGTTATTGGATGCTGCAGTATATAATTCCTGGATTTTGTTCAAACAAAATAGAAATATATCCCAGTTGGATTTTCTAAGGGCCATAAGTCAAAGTTATTTAAAAATGTATGAAAATCCAGCCAAAAGAGCAGGACGACCACCTATTTCAAAGTCTAGCATTTTTATGAATAGAATATCAGATGAGGTTCGTTATAATGGAAGAGGTCATCTCCTTACTGTTATTCCGAATAAGAAGAGACGACGTTGTGCCGGAGAAGGTTGTTCCTCCAGTACAAGAACGATGTGTACAAAGTGCGATATCGGCATTTGTTTAGAATGTAATGTGATATTTCACACTAACACTCATTAAGATTGAGTTTGCCTCTGTATTAGCCTAGCGTTACATATATGTAACACATTTTCTTTTAATTGCAATAAACAATTTTTTGTAGATGATATTTTTTTTCATTGTTTTAATCAGTATTTAGTCCAAAAAGTATGAAATTTTGTGTTGAAAACAGAAAAAATTAATTCCGGTCATAATGGGTTAAAGTGTTTGTACTATGCTTATGTTTGTAGCCAACTAGAGTATGGTGCGGTAGTGTGGTATCCTATTTTACATCTGTCAGCAGATCGCCTTGGCAAGGTTGCAAAAATGTTTTCTTAAATAAGAAAATGAAAAATATAACGGAAATAGTGTTTTTGTATAAGAAGCAAAAAGAATAGCTTTATGGATCTTAATTCAAAACTTATTATGATGGTGAACTACAATACTCTCAAATTCTAAGCTTAAAGTATTGACCAAAATGCTTCAGTCGTATTGAGCAAAATCATTGGTGAAATGTGTCAGGATTTGTCTGGACATAAAAGCATTTTAGTGAGTTACCCTACATTATCAAACAGAAACACAAAATTTGAAATATTCCTCCTATAAACTAATACTTGAAATGAAGTCTTGGAGTCTTATTAGCCACAAATTTTACTTTTAGATTAGATACAGGGTGGGCAAAACGTACTGTATATTGCTTGTAACTTTTGATTGAGCAATTTAATTAAAAAATTTCTTATACAAAAGATGGTTCATATTATACTTGCCATCAATTGGTAGCATTAGTTTTTTTTGAGTTCACTATTTTAATGCAAGGCCAACTAAGTTTTTTTCTTAAATAGCGTCATGAATTTTTTTTTACATATTTAAAAGACATTTTTCTCGTAAATATAATGATATGCAATTTATAGGGCGTTGTATAAGAAAATTTTCAAGAAAATGGTCAAAAACCTTTATGATTCCAAGTGACAGCTCAGTTGTCTTGATTTAATAGATTATGCTGTTTTTAAATGTCAACATGACAACCACGCGTCATTCGACAAAATTTTGACATTTATTCGGTTGTAAAAGGTTAATTTAGGTAAAAAATTGAAAAATTATCACAAAAAGAACGCATTGAAGTTTTGATTATGGTTGGTTACGGTAGTAGGAAACGTAAGTAATTTATACAAGCTGTCCCGTATCGTTATGTTCAAATTTTAGGAGTGTAAAGTATACTTCATTTCAAGTAACAAAACCGCAAAACTTGTATATCCATTTTTATTTGTTTCAAAGTTACAGATCTATGAATGTGATTGTCAGATCATGAAAAAAAATGTAATCCTAAAGTCAATAAAAATTGATTTTATTTAAAAAAGTTCAATTAATAATATTTTCGAAATGTCCACCTCCTTGTTGAATGCAGGCTTGTGCCCGTAAGCCAACAGAAGAAATACTTATCCAAATTCCATACTTGTTTTGTATATAAATAAAAGTCAAGGGGATTAAGATCGGGTGATCCGGGTGGCTATGCAACAGGACCACCTCGATAAATCCATCTTGGATAATTGACGTTAACCCAATTTCGGACAGCAATTTAGAAATGTGGTGGTGATCCATGTGAAACCACATGTCTCGTCGAGCATTCAGAGGGACATCTTCCAAAAGACCTGGCAGTTCGTCAATAAGAAATTGAAGGTAATTGTCCGCATTTAACCACCCAAGAAGAACGACACGACCAATCAACAAGTCATCGATTAGGGCCGCCCAAACGTTAATAGAAAATTCATATTGAAATTTAGATGGGCGTATAGCTTTGGGATTTTCTAATGACCATATGTGCAGGTTTCTCAGATTTGGAACACCGCTTCTCGTGAACGTAGATTCATCAGTCTAGAGGACTGTTCTGCAGAAATTAAAATGAAGCCGTGACTGTCTTAATATCCAGGTAGAATAAACTAGACGAGCATAGTGGTCTTGCCTCAAGTAAACCGTGTCCCCTGCGATAGTGATATGGACGCACGTTTTAAAATTCGCCAAACTGTCGTTCGTGGCACTCCTAGTTGTCTAGCGATTCGACGTACACTGAGAGTTGGATCCCTTGTAACAATAGCTACTGCTTCTTCCTCTAAGTCTGCTGGCAAATTTACTCCTGAGTCGAAAAGATAATCACGCAGTCCGCATTCCCGAAATTGTCAGTGTACTTCCAGAAACGTTCTGTAATGAGGAATGCGCCTATCGGGAAACCGATGTCGGTATTCAACAACTGCTTGATGTGCACTGCCGTTACAGTAGCCATACACAAAATGCATGTCCGCATACTCTTGAGAAGAAAATCGGTGAGGCATTTTGAATAAAGAAAACGTTTCCACCACTAATAAGCTGTTGTATGAACTGAAACTTAATGTAATCCTTTATTAAAAAATTCAACGTTAACAGTCATCTGAACATTTGTTTATTGTATGATATTCATGATTCAGCACTTACGAAATAAGAAAGAACCTTCTTTATCATAAATCAATTTCCAGTACTCTTTGGTCTAGATCTCCAAAAAATTACTGTTTGCACAACGACACGTGTTTATTTATTTTAGGATAACATTTTATTATGCGACGTTAACATCACAGGCCTGTTATTGAATCGTGTAACTTTTTTTAAATAAAATCAGTTTGTATTGACTTTAGGATTACATTTTTTTTCATGATCTGACAATCACATTCATATATCTGTAACTTTGAAACAAATAAAAATTGATATACAAGTTTTGCGTTTTTGTTACTTGAAATGAAGTCTGCTTTACACTCCTAAAATTTGAACACAACGATACGAGACACTTGTATAATAATAAATATCCTGAGCGGATTTCGATTAACCAAACAACTGTGAGTCGTATTGCAAAACAGTTTAATGAGACGGGTACCGTTAAACACGCTCCAAAAACCGACCGACCAAGCACAGTAAATGATGTTGCGGAGAATCCCAAAATTTCAACCCGAACTATAATTTCAAATAATGATATGTGCTCCACCTAATTTTGGAGCAGTGGTAAGAGAGTACTTAAATGAGAGGTTTCTTGACAGGTGGATTGGTGGAAGAGGTCCTATCGAATAGCCTGCTAGGTCTCCAGATTTAAATCCTTTGGATTTTTTTATGTGGGGCAATTTAAAGACTGAAGTCTACCGAACTCGACCCAATAATGTCGAGGATTTACGGCTTGGAATTCAGACTGGAGTCAATAGGCTTTCACCAATTCCACTACAAAATGTTTTGCAGGGGTTTAGGGACCGACTAGGTCATTGCTTGGCAGTAAATAGTGCCCATTTTGACCACTTAATACTTACGCAAATGCCAGCCACATAGAGCATCTCCTTTAAGTATTTCATCTGTTCCAAACAAATCTTCACTTTTTAGGCCAAAGAAATTGACATTAAAAAAAGAGACAAATAGAACACAGAAAAAAAAATACAAAATTTATTATTTGTCGACGTGAATTTATTATTAAGACAAATCGATATTTTTCGGGATATTACGGAGGTCAAGCCGTTGACTTATTTATAAGTAACAACAGAACAGCTGATGCATAAGAAAATTTATATCTAGGAAACGAATAAATACGTGTTTATAAAACTTTTCGCACGAAGACGTATTACATTACTGAAATGTGAAAGGAATTTTTTGTGAACTTGAAGAAATAAGTGCTTATGTGTTTATTGAATCGACAATATATAAATATATAATTTCTATTTATTTAAATTCAATCCGAATACAGGGCCGTATTTGAAAAGTTTGTGTTCCTCAGTTTCCGTGGAATAAAATTTTTTGTAGATTTGAATTGCTGTCTTACACCGGGTGGTCCATTTATCGTGCCCCCCCCCAAAATTTGGAAGCAGTCAGTTTTATGAAAAAAAAGTTTCAAGTAAAAGTTTTACTATAAGAAGTGTCCTATCTGATGGTTAAGCAGTCGTACACCAAGGAGAACGTATGAAGATCATACGAAGGTCAATTTTTTTTTCCAAATTCTGAAAAAGGATGTAATTGCGAGTAGAAAAGTACTAAAACTCATGTGGCCTAAAATTAAGATTCAGCGAAATATTCAAGAAAAACACAAAAAAAATGATAAAAATTTATTAAAAGAATAACATAAATAGACACAAAATATCCGATCACCCCCGGGCTACACTAATTTAATTTAATCGGGACAATTGTTTCGGAAACTTCGGACCCATTAAAGTAAATGTTCAAAGTGTTGACCTTCAACCTCGATACACTTTAGAATTCTCCGACTAAACGAATCATGGACGTTTATTAGCACGTCTTCCGTAATTTCTGAGCATGCATTTATTATCCTTTGCTTCATATCTTCCGGTGTTGTTGGGGCAGTACGGTACACTTCCTCTTTCATTGAACCCCACAGAAAATAATCGAGAGGGGTCAAATCTGGAGAACGAGCAGGCCAAGATTTAGGCCCGCTGCGTCCTATCCAGTGATCGCTGTAATCACTGTTTAATATTTCTCGAGCCGCGTGTGAATAATGAGCTGGGCACCCATCATGTTGGAACCACATTGTGTCTCGCCGCTCTAAGGGTACATCTTCAAGTAGTGTCGGTAACACATTGTGTAGAAAGTCGCTATACTTATTACTAGAGCTGAGGATGTTTGCGGTATAACCATGGTTATATCATGTAACCATAGTAATTTACTATGGTTACATGATATAACCATGGTTATACCGCAAACATCCTCAGCTCTACTTATTACTATCTAAATTGCCAGTAATAAAGAAAGGTCCAATTATTTTCATACCAATTATCCCACACCAGACGTTGACATTCCATGGATGTTGCCGGTCTGCTTGTCGTAACCATTTTGGATTTTCCGTTGCCCAATAATGCATATTATGCCTATTTATCTGCCCATGATTCGTAAAAGTGGATTCGTCGGAAAATAGCACATTGAGAAAAAAGTTATTGTTATCGCGAATTTTTTGCTGAGCCCATTTGCAAAATTGTACACGATGTTCAAAATCAGTTCCGTGAAGGTCTTGATGCATCGATATGTGGTATGGGTGAAATTATTTGTGTTTCAGTATTCGACCAATACTAGTTCGTGAGATTCTAGACTGGCGGCAATTTCTCTAGTACTGACGTGTGGATAATAAGCCACTGCCGCTAGAACAGAAATTTGCGCGTTTTTATCGGTAACACTCTTTTTTCGAATTTTTTTCTTCTTCACAATACTTCCTGTGGTAGTGAACTATTGTACAACACGACGAAAGGTCATACGACTCGGCTGGTGTCTATCAGGGTATCTTACAGCATACAAACGACACGCTGCGCGAATATTTCTTCCCGCTTCACCATAAATGAAAATCATATCAATTTTTGCACGTGTTGCTGGATCCATTCTTGATATTCAAACACTAGTAGTTTTATCACAACGATACAAGTAACATTAAGTCAGTTACCTAGCTTGTGAGGTATTTATGCAGCTTCAAGGGATTACGAATAGAAGGTTAATTGGCTTTTGCGATGGTATTCTCGGATTAAGGGGCAACAAATAACCCATTATTACAACAAGCAACTAATTCATACGACCTATTAATATCCAATTATAAAGAACAAACTTATACCCATATTTATACAGCTGCAAGGAATTACAAATAGAAAGTTAATTGGCTTTTGCGATGGTATGCCCGGATTAAGGGGCAACAAATAACCCATTATTACAACAAGCAACTAATTCATACGACCTATTAATATCCAATTATAAAGAACAAACTTATACGTAGGTAATTACTTTCTAATTACCTACAACCGCTATTTCTAATATGACTTATCTGTTATGTAAATCTGTTATTTATTATTTTGTAATACGTACACATTATTGCTTTGAAAATACTATGTTTTTCATGTATTGTTTCCAATTTATATTTCGTTTTTCTTGAATATTTCGCTGAATCTTAATTTTAGGCCACATGAGTTTTAGTGCTTTTCTACTCGCAATTACATCCTCTTTCAGAATTTGTAAAAAATAATGCCATGTTCTATTTAAAAAAAAAGGCCTTCGTATGACCTTCATACGTTCTCCTTGGTGTACGACTGCTTAACCATCAGATAGGACACTTCTTGTAGTAAAAGTTTTACTTGAAACTTTTTTTTATAAAACTGACTGCTTCCAAATTTTTTGGGGGGGGGGCACGATAAATGGATGTATATTAGCGTACACCGACGTATTTTATTTACACCCGGTATATTATAAAAAAATATCTAATATTATCATATTGCATTAACAATGAAAATGCCCTATTTAAAATAGAAGAGTATATTATAAATAGGTAACAATTATTCTTTTGAATTTGTTTAAAATTAATTACTGCAAAAGTCTCAATGCAGTACCTGCCAACCCGCACCTCGCTAAGGTCACTGTCCCGATCCAATCCCACTAGACAAACAAAACGTTTACCTAGTCTTCTACTCAATCGATTATAGCTGGAATTCCTTAAAGATTTATTACTGGACCCTCAATTATTTATCATATATAGATATATATCAGTGGAGCGTGCCTTCCCAGGTTGACTATCAGTTGTTACAGTGATTGTATACAAAATGTAATTTGTAATAAAAAGTCCGCGGAAGCGAAAATGTTAATGTAGCCATTTATTCAGACGGAGGAGTCTCTGTAAGCATAGACAGGAATTATTAATTTTATTTTATTTAATCTTTCTTCCGACATGGACGCATTACTGAATAATGAGTATGGATAGCTTGAATTTTCTCCACGGAAAAGAAATATATGTAAAGTACGTGTCTTTGTGGACGACAGTCAATAAATAATTTTGCGAAATTTAGATGAAACAGGTTCCGTGTAAACAACAGTTAAAGGTGAAACTATTATTAAATATACCGGGTGACCCTGAAATAATAAGATAACGTACGAAAAATGAAAAGATGTAATTATATACAATATGAAATATCTTAAAGCTGACGTATCAAAACAAAAACAACAGTTTTGTTATTTTCTATCTCGCTTTAAGTTTCGTCTAGTTGTCAATCGTTACGTACGTTCGATACGATACGCCTTCGATTAAAGATAGATTGTTACCAAATAGCACGTTAAATTCCCGTGGAGTATGTTCTTTTAATACATCGTCTTTAAACATTTACACAAATTTTTAAGAGCTGACTTTCGTACCATGTTATCCAGCATTTACCGTAACAAAACTTATACATAATGTTACTTTTTAGTATTTTTATAAACATAAACATTACAGCATGTTAGTATAATAGCGACATTCTGAATCCTTATATTTATTACTTCTCTTAACAAAAAAAACATTCACATAATGCAGATGAAATTATGTCAGTCCACAAATTATTTTTAGTATGATTTCTTAAAGTGGGCTTGTAAATTAATGTAATACATTTTAACTAAGATTCAAATAAAAGTTTGCATATTTTCATTGAATTTTGGAAGCATATATGATCATATAATACAGTTTCTGTGCCCATATTATTCCCAGATTTATTGATTATATATGCGTAATTAATTGTAGAATTTATCTCAATCATTAATTAGTTATCATTTATTGAAGATAAAACCTTATCGATGCCTTTGCAATAACTTAGAGAAAACTCCAAATCAATAGATCCGTATTTTATTAATCCATGAGCATTTCTTCAGTTGGTATTTGTGAAAACATTTAGATTATTTCCTGAAAATTCCATATTTCTGCTTATGTAAATATCAACTTACTAAATTCTGAAGCTTCTTCCCAATAGGTACTTTAATAATATTAATTAAAGATAGAGAAGACATATACATCTTAAATCGCAAATTTTATTGCACGCATAGTGTAAAATATAACTTTATTACATAAATATTTACTGTATGTTCGGCTATATTTTAATATAAACTTAGAGTATAATACTTAACCATCAACATGTTTTAGATATTTTACAATAGTGCTTGTCTGTACAGAAATTATTAAAACAACATGGGTAATAACAATCGCTTCTGTGAATTTTGCTTATATACAATGGAACACCATACATTGTACATATTCTAGTTTCTCCAAAATGTTCGAGTACTCGTAATATAAATTTTATTACTTAGTCTATTGTTTTAGAAATAAATTCCTAAATCATTATCGACGTGGACGCTGATTGATGGTAAACATATCATGGAATTTAACATAACTTTTCATAACAAAATATACGTATTATCTAATCTATAATTAGTCAAAGTCAAGCATTTTTCTATTTTTAAAAGCAAATCAGCTTTAATAGATCTTAATAAACGCTAAGTTGCCATGGCAACCAGGCATGAAAACTTTGTCCGCACGATACGTACACAGTGTAGCTAATTAATGACGAAATATGTCGAAAACACCAATATAATAACACTTTGTGTGCCCTTAATTAAAAAAATAAATAAATATAATTTCATTGTATAACATTTTTTTACGCACAACGGTACTATTTCACTTTTAACGAGTGCCCAACACTAACATAAATTGTCAAGTTTAGGAAAATGACAGAAGTCAAAAAATTAGACTTAGACAACTGTCATAATTACAAGGTAATACAAAATCGTATTATATTTGCGAGCAATAATACTCGACTATCTACACATTTTTAATTAATCGTATTATATTTGCAAGCAAAACTACTCGACTATCTACACATTTTTAATTAAAGTGAATAAATAATGACATCTATTTGCGTACATTACATATTTAAAGGAAAGTAAAAAAGTGCGCAATATTTTTAAACATATTTAAGATAATTATTATGATTTATTATCACTTCTCAAAAAAGATTTAAAAAACACAATGGCTCCAACACTATAAAATGATTGAGCACTAGAATCATATTTAGCATCCTAACATTAAATAGTTATAGAAGATTTTAATTGGCGAGAGAATATAATAACAAAGTTACAGGAACGAAATAAACTACAGACCCCATTTCAGAAACTTATACACCAAAGTAAGTATATTATTCATTCATGTTGGCCCAAAATGACCGAAGGGGTTTGAGTTCATTATAACTTCTTATTTAAGACATAATTATTAATTTTTTTAAATTTTAAATACAGTATATTAATGGAGAATATTTTCAATTTAATTATGAAAAATTATATCTCGCAAGTGGTGGCCATTTTCTGCTTCGCATTCGTGCTCTTTCCAAAACATTTTCCATTACCTTTCGCAAAACTTCAGGTGTAATGTTGTTGATTTCGTCGCGTATATTATTTTTTAATTGCTGTATGGTTCGAGACTTATTAATATAGACTTTTCCTTTCAAATAACCCCAAAGGAAACAGTCTGAAGCGGTTAAATCCGGTGAACGAGGAGGCCAATTAAAATCGCTTGTACGGGAAAAAATTCGTTCACCAAAGATGTCGCGTAAAAGAGCCATTGTGTCCCTCGCAGTGTGCGCTGTGGCTCCATCCTGTTGGAACCATACTTGCGGATGGCTTTCCATGGCTGGTCTTAAAAAAATTTCCAACATTGTCCGATATCTAACACCAGTGATGGAAACGGCGACACCGTGTTCATTCTCAAAAAAATATGGGCCAATTATCCTTTCCGACGAAACACCGCACCAAACGGTACACTTAAGTGGGTGTAATTCTCGCTGTTGAACTTCTCTTGGATTTTCCGTAGCCCATATACTGCAGTTTTGCCTATTAACGAACCCATTTAATTGGAAATGAGCTTCTTCGCTAATAATTAAATCATGAATAAAATCACGATTTTCTTCTGCTTTTTGACGAAAATAAATTGCATAATCAAGTCGTTGCTGGTAATCTGTCGGTTTCAATTGTTGGACAAGCCGAATTTTGTATGAAAACATTCTTATTGTATACAAAATTCTCTACAGCGACCCTCTTGAGAGGTAAAGTTGTGTCGAACGTCTCCTGGTTTATGTTTCTCCATCTTCCCGAATACTTTCCTGTACCCGTTCAATATTGTCTCCCGTGTGCACCGTTCGTCCTCTGACGGCACCAGTAAGGTTCCTTACTGCCCCTTGTTCTCGAAAATTTGCAACCAGACGATTTATTGTTGACTCTGAGGGTCCAACCCCCACATTAAAATAACGACGATATGCACGCTGAGTCAAAACAATGGATCGTGGATTTGAGAAATAAAGTTCAACGATTTTGGCACGTTGTTCAATTGTGTACTGTTCCATTTTAAATTCCCCAATTCTTCTTTACAAAATACTGAAAACAAAAAAAAATTATAATAAAAAAGTTATAAGGAATTAAAACTCCTTCGGTCATTTTGGGCCATCCTGTATATTAATAAATTAATCTGAGAAGTTTTAAAATTATATTGCTAACTCATCACAATACAACAAAAAAAAAAACTCTTTACCTATTGCCATAATTGAATACATAAATGAACCAAAATAATAAATCAACCTTGATTGTGACAATAATGTAAAACTTATTTACTAACTAATTATTATATTTATTTACAATAATATACATGAAATATGTTCTTTCCTTTTTGTGTCCAAAGTGTGGTTAAAGCACAAAATTTACCTATAAAAAAAATAATAATTTATTTAAATTAAGTGTTATTTAATCAAATATTATATTTACAGTCATTTATTAAACATTTATTAAACATTTATTAAAAAATTTTAAAAAACTGACAATAACAATTAAGAATAATAATAACTTAGAAATAGATATTTGCCGAAAAGGCACCAATGTGAACAAGTTATGTGTATATATACGAACTGTGATCAACTCTGTGCGCATGAGAATTAATAATTATTAAATTTCATTTTGTCAGATCGTTGATTCGCCAGAAATACACCGGGTGTCCCATTACATGACTGCCACAGCTTAAGGATGTGTTACTGAGGCAATTTCAAGTTAAAAATGTCTAATGAACATATGCTCAAAACGCTTTCACAACTAAGCTACAAGCATTTGGAGATTTAGATAACCCTGAAAACAGAGACCAACTGTTTGCTAGAACTATGAACGTCGCAGAAACTATTCGTGCTGATTCTGAAACTGTTAGCAGAGCTATCTCTCCAATTCAGAAGCTAAACTATGTATACAGCAATTGGATGGACATTTTGAACAGCTAATTCAATAAAGCGATACAAAATATCTCTAGTTATGTTTATAAAAACTAATACAGGGAACTTTAACAGCTTCATATGTTTTTAAAATGGGTAGTACTCCTTTGTAGGCGCGGTTAGATTCGGGACTGTTGGCATTTTCAGTTGCAATGACGGTTTGGACCCCGCAAGAGTGTGGGTTCGCTGTAAATCGATGTTACCAAAATTGCCAGTCTGTGGTCCAGACGCAGAGGAATTTCAGGATCGACATTAACATCGACAGGAATGTTAATCAAACCGAAAAGCAATTCTTGGATAGTGAGAGTGGCATGAGACGACAAGTAGTATTATGAGACATTTCCCGGGCGGCGAAAGACAGTTAGCCCCCGAAACCCCCGAAAATATCGATAGAATGAGGGTAGCTACACGGCAAAATCCAGGATTTTCTGTTTGTTTGTGCGCTACGGCCCTTGGAATACCGCTAACTACCGTGAGACGAAGTTTAAAACAACATCTCAGGTTCCATCCCTATGAAGTTCAAGAAGGCCAAGGACTCTTGTAAGGTGATTTCCAACGTCTACAATTTGCAGAAGGAATGGTGGTAATCCTCGGTGGCAATCATGAAATTTTAGCTTGTCTTAAGAGAAACGAAGCTTATTTTCACCTCAACAACCTTAACCTTAACACTTTAACAAACAAAATTGCAGATATTTAAGTGAACATAATCCCGGAGAGTTTCAAACAGCTCCCAACATAGTACTAAGACAACAATGTGGTGCGCATCAGGGGGGGAAAGATAGTGGTCCGGCTGTTACCATTATCTTCCAGCGCTACATTAACATATTAAGTAAATACTCGTACCCTGACTTCAGCCGACACCATGTTGCAATCAGAAATATGTAGTTTCAACAAGATGGCGCCACGGTGCACACTGCTTGTCAATAAATTCGCGATCAGTTCACAGAAAGCTTCTAGGCCGCGTAATTTCGTATTTTGGTAACGTCCTTTGATTTTCTCGCTCTCCCGAGCTATCGAAGTGCGACTTTTTTGTGACACTGCTTGAAGTCTAAGGCTGTATCGAACCATCGAAGAGCTCCAGAACGAGATTCACCGAGTAAGTACCGGAATTCCCCAACAGATGTCGGTCGATGTTCCCCATAACTTCAGGGAGCGCCCGGCGATGGAAATGGCCGCCATCTTCTTGATATTGTGTTTAAGACATGAAATAGTAGAACATTACAAACTCATAGCCTATTAAATATTTTGGTGTATTACTTTGTGTTTTTTAAATATATACATATTGAGTAGGGAATTCATATGTACCTGTTGGGCGATCTAGTATCTTCCCCTAAGTCGTTGAATTTAATAGTAAGGCAAAATATACAAACAACTTACAAAATGCAAAAACATTTTTAATGAAATCAAACACATTCATACAAATCGGTCAAGGAGAATACAATATAAGTCTATATTTGTGTTAAAATTGTTTTTTTCTATTTTGCGTTCGAAATGAACTCATTATGAAACCCAAAACAGTATAGAAATGAGCTTAATTTCGATACGCTTTTTTTCATTTTTCAATGTTGGCGTTGTTCGAATCCAGAAATAAATATCATTGCTGTCATTTGATTTTAAGAATTTATGTACATTTGACAGATTTGATATATGTCCGTATTTTTCACAAACAACGTATGTTGTATACAATTGACAACAACATATATATGTTTCTATGTCACTCATGTTTATATTTCTTTGTATAGCAAGCGCCAATTAAGTTGGCGCGAGAAGGGGGTGCGCAGAAGCCGTTTTTAAAAACGTCCACCCCCACTACTCAAGTGATTGTCAGAATACATTTGTCATTGACGTTTGACGGAACATAATGCCTTTGCTAGGGAATCAATAAGTGATACACGCTCAGAGGTTAGAATTATCTGACATTTCATGTAAAACCAAATACAAATCTCCCTACTACTTCTAATCCTGCGCGAACTTACCCCTCCTCGCGCCAACTTAACTGGCGTTTGCTGTACTCGCTTATCAAAACCTGTCATTTCACGATTCGATTTGCGTGCGTAAAAAGTCACTTTAAACACTAGTGCGTAAAAGTAAAGTTAAAAGTTTAAAATCATAAATCCCTAACCTTAATAATATGCTACCCAGTTCGTTGTTTTTCTATGAAAATAAAAAGAAATGAAATAGAAATTGTTATATTTGGAAGGTATGTAATTCAATGTCAGAACAGCAACAAATATTATATAAATTACCATTATTCATTCTTTTCAGAAATTGAAACAATTATTAAAAATTTTGATTGGGCAATTTTGATAACCAGAGATTGATACCCCAGGGATTAACTGGTTTGTTTGAATTGATCTTGATTGCGAAGGTAGAGTAACGTTGATTGTATTATTACATATATCTTGTATTTCAGATGTCGAACAAGTTGCAGGCGGAGTCGATATCTCTAACGGGGTCATTGTTTCAGCTAATTGAATTCTACTATGCAGAGAATTTTCGATATATCCTTCTGCAACCGTATATGATTTCCATCCACCATGCCTTTTAATTGAAATCAAGTCATCTCCTTGGTTTGCCAACAATGTCGCTGAACTCCTTCGAAAACAGTGACCTGTGAAGTTACTTGCGCTATCAAGCTGAAGGTACTCAGCTATTCGCATTGGAATTTTGCCAATTGTATTAAGACCAACAGGTGAACAAACACACTTGCCATTGCGATATGTTAAAAAGAATCGCTGCTGGCTGTCCGGTCTTAAATTTGCATATTGCCGAATTAATGCAATCCCTTCAGGCTTAATGATTGCAAATGTACGGCTGTTATCTGTTTTAGTTTCTGGAATTGTTACGATAATTAAATTCGATTTAAATTCTATGTCTCACAATGACATTTTGCAAAGTTCTTCACGTCGACACGCTCCAGAAATACCCAATATTAATACAGCCTATAAATACATATAGTGTTGTATGGAATTTAAATATATGGAAATGACTTTACCTTCATTAGTAGGAACAAAGAATTTGGTGCTTCAACAATAAATTTAGTAATTTGTTCTTCGGTTAATACTGCTGATTTTTTAGGCTGATGTTGCTTCGTTATCTGTTTTAAATACGCTATGAGTTTTGCATATTTAGATATATCCGTATTATCATATATTATTAAGCATGATTTTAACATAGAATAAGTGGACCATAATGATTTATTTGATTGTAAATTTTGAAAATAAACTAATAAACAATTTTCGGAGTATTTTTGTATATTTTTAGATCTAGCCCAAGTTACGAATTTAGTATAAGTGCTTTTGTATATGTTTTTTGATTTTATGGGTAATAAATTATCCACTGCAATATTGGCAGCTTCGCGAATTTCAGGCGGTGTACATTGCATTATTATCAGAATTCATGTTGTTGGTGAGGTTTTTATTTTGTATGGAATTTTTTGAATGTGATAATTTTAAATTAAATGTCACTTAAAATAATCAATACTGCCAACTCAAATTTTTTTAATTAATATCAAGAGATTAGTAGTGTGTCATAAACGATAACGTATTTAACAATATGTATTATTATTATAGTTCTCGTACAAAAAATATTGTACAAACTTCGTGCGTGAAACATTTCCCGAATTCGTGTCCATAAAGCGCTCGCCTACGGCTCGCGCTTTAAACTGGTCACTCATTCGCGAAATATGATTTCACGCACTTGGTTCGTAAATAACTATTAAATGAAGTATCAAGTAATGTTAACGAAAATAGTAAATAATATGTAATATAATATACTTCGCGGATAACAAGATTTAAATTTGAAAATGTCAAGTATCAACGTGATCAACTGCATGCTTTACAAAAAATTAAACTCTGAACTTTCAAATTAAATAATTCCAATTTAAGCAATTTATTAATTTAAAAAACGCAAAATAGAAAAAATAGTATAAAAAACTCGTTTCATAAGGCCTTTTACCGCACTCGCTCTTTAGAAAACTCACCGCTATCGCGGTTCGTTTTCTAAACTGATCTCGTGCGGCAAAATGGTGCCTTATGAAACTTGTTTTTTAATATACTATTCCAGATATGCAGCTATGTATTTCGTTCTGTTATAGACTCGTCAGTACATGATACGTGTATAAATAAAATTTACAACAATTTCCTTACGACAGATAGTCAAGTCATAAAACAGTATGGACGGAAACACAGCGCCACTCAGGAATAATACTAACATCAAGAGACGTAAACACCCTCCACGTTAAACCAAACGTACTTTAAGCCAATGCCTAAGGATGCACGGATTTCAGCATATGTCACATGTCGATCAAACTTAATCATTTCACGTACGGCATTGCCATTTTTCGCAACAACAGATGTTGATGGTCGACCTTCACGCAATTCATCGTTGAGACTATCACGTCCAAGTTTGAAACCTTGAAACCAGCGACATATTGTAGTTTTAGTTAGTGCGTCGCTACCAAACGCAGAATTCATTCGCTGGACACATTCTTGTTAACTTAAACCACTTCGAAAATCATAATAAATCATCGCACGATAGTGTTCTCTGGTTAAATTTATTTTGTTACTGTGTCGCTAACTTCTAACTGTCACCGTAAAAAACTATTTGACAATTCTTGGTTCTGTCACTTGTTTTCACTCACATAAATATGAAGTTAGCCAAATTTGTATAAACCATAGGTCAAGTACCTACTATACTGCTAGTTCCCGAAATTTTCAATGTATCCCTCGTATATAGTTAATATTCTGCACTTACTGGAAATGAGAATTAATGACTATTAAATCTCATTTTTACATGCAAATGTCGCCTTATGTGATGCGTTAATTACTACATTATTTTTCACGAATTTTTAATTATCCTATAAGTTAAGATGTAGTAAATTGTCCGTATGTCTATACGTAACCGATTTTACTGTATTTAATTATTGTGTTACTAATTACTATCTTTGATGAAAATTTGTGGCCTGAAAACGCAATAGTTAGACATTACAAAAATTTTCGGCGACGAGCCACGGTAGAATCTCGGAAGAACTAAAGAAAAATAAGATGAAAAGAACAAGTTTATTTACAATCATGCATCAAAATATACAGAGTCTGTTAAACAAAACTAACGAAATTGATATGTTGCTGAACAACATTGAAGATGCAGAGTTCAGGTTATTGCGCCCAGGGAACATTGGCTTAGTGTTAGCCAGATAAACTTTGTTAAGTTGGATGGCTATGTATTGGGATCGTATAATGGCAGGACGTCCAAAAGGTGCGGCGGTTCCTGTATCTTTATCCGAAAGAATATTAGTTTTACGGAAATGGAAAATCTGAAACAAAAAAGTGTTGAATTACACATCGAATGTAGCAGCATAAAAATACAAAAATCCAATATACTAATAACACAGGCCTGCAGTTCTCAACTCTTTGAATGTTGATTTAAAAATTTTAACTGTTTTCTAGTAATTGGGTAGCGCTGATTTCAAATCTGCTTTTATTTTTTTTTGTATCACGTAAGGTTATTTTTCAAACCAGTAAAATCAAAAATATAGAAAAGACACGATTAATTTCATTTATAAGCTAGTTTTATATTATATTAAAAAAATACAAAAATATACACATAGCAACTATTAGAAATAGTTATTTATTCTTTATGCTTCTTAAAAAAACGTTTTCGTTTTTCAGAAAAGCTTCGTTTGGTTGTTTTTCTGTCACATTCAGCTAAAGGAAGATCTGAAGGTAGTTTCTGGGGCAAGCAAATTTTTTTGTTTCAACCTAGACCCCAGTACTTCAGAAAGATCTTTTGAAAGTCCCAAATCTCTTACTAAATCATTGAGTTCGGCTTGTGAAAATAGCTGAGGTTGGTTTTGACCTGAGGTTGATGGTTCAAAATCACTATCCATCTGTACGGAGCCGGAAGTTGAAGAGGTTTCAATATCTTCTTGTAGTACTTTGGGGGGTATAGGTATAGGTACATGATCACTGTGAGGAACTGGTCTGATAGCTGATTTAATATTGTTTGGGTACAAAATATGTTTCAAAGTTTTTCTATTATGCCCCTTAATATCACAAAGACAAAAGTAGCAATCTTCATGATGATTTTGCGGTTCCCTCCAAACCATCGGTATTCCAAAAGGAAGGCTTTTTCTGTTCCCTTTGGTCCAATGTCTTTAACCTTCTTCACATACCTTACAAACAACGTGCGGTTCCCAATCTTTATCTTGATCTCCTAATTTGATTTTGAAATAAGCATTATATGCATTTTTCACAAATTCATCAATTGGTCTCTTAAACTTTTTCAAGACGAAATATCCACAAATATAACAGAAATCATCTGGTTTGTTTTTGCAACACCGGCTAGACATATTTTTAAGCAATGTTTATTTATCAAATACCACGCACAACACTAAAGACAAATTAATTTTACTTGTTTACTGATCGACACTCAGAGCTATAATGAAGTAAATGACATTAAAATATACATTTTGTTAGGAGTGATAAACTTGAAATCCTTCTTCGCAGTACTAATAAAGTGAAAGCATAATAAATAGGATTTAGCAGGTAAAAATTCCCGGAAATCTTGTCCAAAATTAATACATGTAATAAAAGATTTACATCAGGTAATGAGAGCCTATTTAACAAATTTCTTTAAAACCACAACAGAAAATCATTTTTGGGTTAATACCTAGAATTCGAAGTAGTACATTTATTTTAAAATGTATTAAAACGCCTATTATAAGATTTTTTTATATTTTTTTCTTTTCTTTTGTGCAAAAAAAAATCTGTGGGTGGTAGAGACCAACTGTATTTTAATTAGTTATTGCTATATAAAAACTGAGATTAACAATCAAAAATCTCGTCATCACAAATTTTATGCAGGCCTGTGTAATTAATGTCTACAGACCACCATCTGGGAATATTAATACATTCTTTGACGTGTTCGAGGATATTCTGCGAACTATATCTGGAAAGTATAATAACGGCTAATTGGTTTCTGGCGATTTCAATGTTGATTAGCGCCGAGAAGGAGATACTAACGTCAAAAGAATGAGAGACATCTTGGCATCCTTTGGTTTGGTTGAGGCTATAAGGGAGCCTACCAGAGTCAATAAAGAAAGTGCTACAACAATTGGTAACATATTTACGAATGTAAAAAACTTCAACAGTAGTGTTGTCATAACTGCACTATCCGATCACTACGGTCAAAAAATTAGTTTTATTATCGAAAATAAATAACCTAGCTTTCAAGGAATATGGAAAAGACAGATTACTGATGAAGATTTGCAAGAGATATTAGAGTACTTGAACTCTATTGATTGGTCAGTGACTGCGAGTATGCAAAATCCTGATGCAGCCTATTGTACTCCTCAGCAATACATTATAAGTAAATTAGATGACATATTGTTGTGAACTGTGCCTTTGAATTGCTTATAAACTTTAATTTCACACCGCAACTTATTCTGTGAGCTATCTTCAGTCGGGTCGCAAACAAACAAAACGAATTATTCAAAATATAAATATCAGACAAAATTAAGTTTTGTTTAATACCAAAAATAATATGACCTATCTCAGAAAAGCACTAGTAAATCTCTAAAATCTAATTCCAAGAAACGCCATCGTCCCCACCTAACATAAAAATCAAGATAGAGAAAATATATATATCTCTCCGTACTAGAACTGACTTCCAGGTTGGCGCCGACTTTGAACATCAATCTAGCCCTGGATAATATACAGTCGTGGATCAAATCAAACATTACAAAATTTATCATATACAATTTAAATTTTTATCGTTATTAGTCTGAAATAAAAAAAAACATACACCAAAATAAAATACATTTTTACATCAATGTTATTCAAATAATGTTCAATATACTTCTTCTATTTTTTCTTGCTTCTGCAGGGAAAAAACCACAGCAATATGTACTAGGAAATTCAGTAAATCCTATAAAGACAAAAACTTCAACTGGATAACTGAGGAAATAAGACAGAAATGTTGTATAAAAAGGCAAATGTATCAAGATATGAAACAGAGCCTGATTAATGGGGAAACTTACAAAGTTTATTCTAACACATTAAAAAAGGAAATAGAATATCAAAAGAGGAAAGAGAACAGTGCATTTATTAACAATTCAAAAAACAAAATCAAAGCAACCTGGCAACTAGTTAAGCAAATTACTTCAGAAAAGCGACAAAGCCCACTTAATGTTGGAGACATAAATATAGAAGAAAATTTTAAAGACAGAAGTGAATTTTTGTCTTACATCAATAATTACCTCCTGAATATGTGTAATGATATGGAGCAGCAAGGATTGGATAGCTGTGAATTCCCGGATTATAATCATTATACACTATATCTAAGACCAACAACATGTTTTGAAATAGAAGATATAATTCAAAATTTAAAAACCACAAATTCGGTAGGGTTCGACGAGGTGCCCATGAAATTAATCAAATACTGCAAGACAACACTGTCAGTCATATACTTTAGAACCTTTGATAAATCAGAGTCTCGAAAGAGGTATATTTCCGGATATGCTAAAACACTCGAGTATAAAACTTATACACAAGAAAGGGGACAAGAAAGACATAGAAAACTACAGGCCCGTTTCCCTGCTACCGAATATATCCAAAATATATAAAAAATTATATATAGGAGATTATACGCATTTGTTATAAAGCATAATATTATTACTAACAGACAAAATGGTTATATAAAAGATAAATCCACTTCAAAAGCTATTTATGAAGTTATAGAAGACGCATTGAGCGGAATAAATGAGGGAGATGAGACTGCGGCGGTGTGGATCTATCGAAGGCCTTCGATAGTGTCAATTACTGCAAATTGTTCACCAAACTTGAACGTATGGGTATCAGAGGCCTATCATTGGATCTAGTCAAGTCGTATCTGTCAAATCGAAAACAACGTGTAGTTGATGAGGGATTTGGGGCTGCAATCTATTCTGACTGGGGCACTCTTAAAAGGGGTGTGCCTCAGGGTTCGGTGCTGGGCCCCTGCTTTTCCTTCTTTATACCAACGAAATACCGGCAATTACTAACCAGCTAACAACTCTGTATGCGGATGACACTGCTGTGGTTGCGAGATCTCGTGGTGATATCGGGGAGGAAATAATAAGAACTACCACAGAATTTCAAGAATGGTTTTCCAAAAACGACCTCAAACTTAACGTAAATAAGACCAAGGTAATCCAATTTAACTATTACAAGGAAGTGAAACATCCCATGAACTACAAAATAGCACTAAATTTCTGGGAGTATATTGTTGATAGCCAACTAAATTGGAAGGCACATATCGAATACTTAGCTTCGAGCACGTCTGGATTTGCATATGCATTGCGTACTATAACTTCCTCTGTAGATGGAGCCACTGCACTGGATGCTTACTATGCCTATGTTCAATCGCGTTTGCGATATGGCATAATCTTTTGGGGTACGTCTGTGGACGTCTCGAGAATTTTCATTCTGCAAAAGATGTGCATTAGGAATGTTTTTGGACTGGGACGAAGAGACACATGTAGACCGGTATTTATAGGGAACAGCATACTTACCTTGCCATGTCTTTATATACTTGAGTGCGCGTTATTCGTAAAAGCAAACTATGACCTATTTGCAAGCAAAGAACTCACTCATCAGTATGGCACAAGAGGTGTTAGAAACGCGTATATAGTGCCTCCCTAAACTAGCAAATCTCTAATAAGTAAGGGTGTAGTAACACAAGCGACGCGAATATATAATCATTTCCTAATTGCTATAAAAATTGAAAAAAAGGCAAAATTTAAACAAGTTTTGTGCCGCCTGCTAACATCACAAGCATTTTACAGTGTACAGGACTTTCTAGAACATGTACTTTGATCATAGTGCGATGACTTGCAGTGTAATTTAATGTAGACTTTGTTTTATATGTCAACAATTATTAATGTTAATGTGAGTGTTAATTTTGCTATTTTTACCATTTTTTTAATGTTTCTTGACATTTTCCATACAGGTATGATGTAATGCGGAATAAAGTTTATTATTATTATTACTAGAGTTCGACAAAGAAGGTTAAATAAAACGTCATCTCTAAAAATCGATATTGTGTTTTTATTTTTCCGACTTAAAGTGTAATTTGAAATAATCGATCCAAATCTCGATTATTAGTAATTACAAAACTTTCGTAATTCGATTAACATAGTTTATGCATATTGCTATGAATTGTGATTTTGAACATTGCTTATTCACAATTCACAACCAACCTGTCCAGCTTGGATATCCAGTCGGGTTATTTTCAAAATGGGAATGCTTTTCTCTCAGGGTTCCAATCGGAAAAGTGGAAAACACAATTGAATTAATATTATATTTAGGCGCCACTCAAAATTTATATGAGAAAAATAGTAATAATGTCCTTTGAGTTACTTATAAGTACAAAAGAAAAAAGGTCAAATTTCACAAATACACACAATAAACTTTAAATGAATCTTTAATACAAAAATAAAAAAATTAAAAAAAAATCTTTATAAAGTATACAGATTAATATTGCCTCATTTAACAATATTATTAAGGTAAAAATATCGCATGGAAGTGACCGCAGCATACGATAAAAAACCTCCTTTATGACAGCCGAGCAAAATTAAAACTAGTAAATTACAAAGATGCTTTTTAATTTCTCCCACGAGAAACAAAATCAAAATAAACTATTTGACAGACCGAAACAAACTCTAACGCATGTGCAACCACATGAAAAAAAAATATGCCCTTGATATCCCAAGCGTACTAAAAATTTTATAGTTACAGAAAATGTTTTTTATACTAGAAATTTTAAAAAACCTTCTTTGTCATTTATATCAAATAACTAAGATTAAATTTCAATACGATAATATTAATACAATAGAAAATACAGTATTTAATTCATTCAATATAAAAATAAGATATTTTTTAAAGAATATATTACTTACGTAAAAATATATTCATATACTCGAGACACATGAGTAAGAAAGTGTTAAAAAATCAAGTACGAGATTCACAAACTCGTAAATAAATCGGTAATGATTTTTAGCAAACACAATTAAATCAAAAAACAGAAACCGAAATTACTATAACAAAGATAAAGATATATCTTTAAATAAACACACCTTTCTTACTTCACTCAACACTTGTGTCTTGTTAGTTCACATGAAACACGAAGGCTTCTCATAAAAAATACAGTTATAAAAATCGTACACGGCAATGCAAACGGCTTGCACAAACTGCGCTAGTCAAATATAAATATTCAAAATAATAATTCACTCATAAATAATTAAATAACTTTTCAAAATATTCGTGGGGAAAAGTTCATAGCAATATGTATCTTTGTAGATACTTTCCAAAAACGGTACTAAGATATTAATTCTTAATAAACGCTAATTAACTACTAGTCTAAAGAAGTTACTTTTTAAATCATATTAATAATAAGTAGTGCCAATTTTCGCAAATTGTAATCTAGTACCTACCTAGAAAATCTGTATTTGATATTATTGACGTGCTTTGTTCTTCACGTTTCTTGTTTATATTTCTGAAGTGTTACGAATTATTAATACATTTTGTTGAACAATTTCTTTTAAGAAGTTGAAAGCAATTTTCCCTCAACGTAACTTTTAACATGTTTTCCCAATCTTGGAATTGACTGAGGAATCATTTTTATACACCTGATGCGAGAAAAACACCAGCGAATTTATTCAAAATGTCGAAAGCAAAGTTTAAAATTGAATCTGAATAAATATAAACTTGAAAACATACTGCTCAATACAAACTTTCGCATAATTATTTTCTTTTAAAATAATTAAAACTGAAAAGGGCAATTTAAACTTTTATATAGAGAAATCCATTAATTTTTATAATTAATAGTCTGAAAATATCTTGTTCGCGCATAAAATGAAATGCGAAATGTTTATTAGAAAAAATATTTATTATTTTCACGATATACAGCTACGGGCATGCATGTAATAAGTAGAGAACGGACGCAATTTCCATAAAACGCAATCGGCAATTGGAATTGTGTATAACGTCGCTCAGTACATCCCGGCGTAATTCAATGAAGTATTTGTTTGACTTACTCGGACACCTGGTCTCGCCGCGATAACAATGGACAAGCCAGCTATTGTATTCCGAGAATATAGTGCTTTTTAAAGTGTTTTCATGAGCGTAGATAGAAGCGGGGTTTTTATAATATATTTTATTTATTAGTTTATATTTCGTAAGATAAATAAAGTGCTGTGAGTAAGTTTCTTGTTTTCATAGTTTTAACTGTTAATTACATCGTAATTTTTGTGATAGATCCTGTTTAATATCGTTTGATTGAATCTATTTCTACCAATTATTTCGACGTAAGAGTGTGCATTAAATTTCGTTCAGTTTCAATAACTTACGCACACATTTTTAGTTTTCATTTATTTCGATCTAGAGCATTGTTTAAGTTACTTTTTCAGACATGAGATGGAAGAATGTCGAGAACGGCATTGTAAAACAATGGCGAGTTGGATTGACGGTCATACTGATTGTATGTCCATTGTCAGTGATTCCGAAATTTATTGTGAAGTGTGTGAAACGTTATCGAAAAATTGCAATAAATCAACCGTAAAACGTCACGTAGGATTTTTAAAGCACGAAAAAAAATTGAACCTGTTGGAATCCGACAATTTTAACGAAGAGCTCTGTGAAACTTTTATGGCAGCTAATATTTCATTATTTAAATTGAACAATCCAATTTTGAAGGCATTTCTGAAAAAATATACTGGTCGAAATGTTCCTGATGAATCAACTTTACGCAAATATTATGTTTCTAGGTGCTATACGAGAACAGTAGAACGCATTAGAAGCCATGTTTTAAATCAATACATATGGATAAGCGCCGACGAAACGGTGGATATGTTAGGACGCTGTGTGGTAAATGTTGTAGCTGGTGTACTACATCCAACTATTCCCTATAACTCATATGTAATAGCAACAAGTGTTATAAATAGAGTTGATGCAGAAACAGTTGCTGAAACCATTAAGGAGAATTTGCAAAAATGCTTCATTAGGACGCCACGTACAAAGAAAAAATACTTTTATTTGTCAGTGATAGTGCTGCGTATATGTTAAAAACAGGCAGACTATTGAAGAAAACATATCCTAATATGCTGCATATTACTTGTGTAGCACATGCTCTACACAGAATCTGTGAATATATCAGAGACACTTTTCCGGAAGTTGATAGACTTGTATCAGCTTTTAAAAAAGTTTTCAGAAAAGCACTATTAAGAGTAGCTCTTTTCAGGGAAACATTTCCATCTCTGTCACTGACACCCACTCCAGTAATAACTAGATGGGGAACATGGCTGGAAGCTACTAGTTATTATGCTGAGAATTTCGATAGTCTAAAACATTTCGTAACACTGCTAAAGGAGGATGCTAGAAGTATTGGTGAGTGCAAGGAGCTCACACAAATCCCAAATTTAAAAAATCAGTTGTACTTTCTTCACGAACACTTTGGAAAATTGCCAAAACTAATCACTTATTTTGAAAATCGAAATCTCAAATTAAATGACGGATTAACCACATTAGATGTGGCTGTTAATAATTTGAAAAGTATTCCAAGTGACTTCGGATGTGGCCTTCGGCAAAAGTTTGAAGCAATTCTTAATAGAAATGCAGATTTAATTACATTGCAGCAATTATGTATGGAGACAATTCCACAAAATCTAACGGCTAAATATGAAGAAATAAAAGAATATTTCCAGTATGCGCCTATAACCAGTTGCGATGTAGAAAGGACGTTTTCTATTTATAAGGATGTACTTAATTCAAAGAGAACAAAATTGACAGAAGAAAACCTTGAGAAACTATTGCTAGTCAATATTAATACTTCTTTACTCAAACTTGAACGACAAAATGAACAAATAAAAATGTTCCAATTATAGAAATAAAATTAAAATCTTTAAAAATACAACTTTTCAACAAATACATATGTATTTCGTAATTTTATAGATCACCACCCGTTTGTTTTCCAATTATATAAATAAAATTAGAAACTTTATAAATACAACTTTTTAACAAATAAATATGTATTTCGTCAGTTTATAGATCACCACCCGTTCGTTTTCCAATTATATAAATAAAATTAAATATTTTAGAAATACAGCCTTTCGCCAGTACTGCACTGGATGGTAAGCGTGTCCGTTCTCTAGTAATAAGTTCATTTATGTACAAATTAGAAAATCATATAAATTTTGCCTACCGCTCACAATATGGTTTAGATATACAGCGATGGATAAATGTGTAGAACCAGGTTAGTATCTCTTCAATTAAAAAATGAATGTAATGAAATTTTAGACACGGAAATTAGGGATGAAGAGCCATCATTTGAAGAATTTTTGAAATATACAGCGTGCTCAAACAAAATATAACGTACTAAAGTTATACTTGTTTAAATTGAACAATTGACCTGTTTTTTCTTGCATTTTAGGATTTTACTCGCTAACTCGATTTCAACCAACTATGACAATTGCGGTCTAAAGTATTTTTTATTTATTAATTGTTATGGAAAAGAAATTAAAGAGGTAATATAAAGTTAAACTTAACTTATGAGATTTTCAAAATAGGCGCTACCTATTTCCTGACAGTAAGCCAAGCTATCTGTAAATTATCTTATAACCCTCGCTATGATATCTGGTGAAATGCTTCTTATCTCGTAATGAATTTTTTCAAAAAAATTTTGCAAATTTCTAGATATGGTAGGATACACTTTCTGTTTTAGAGTTATCGAACCCTTACCATACTAAACTTATACCCAATGTTATCATCTAGCGTCTTTATAAACAAAAACATTGGAGGGTTTGTTTGCAAAAGCGATCATTTTATATCCTTATTAATATTTTATATTTGTTACTTCTCGTAACAAAAAAAAACATTCACGAAATAGTTGATTTATGTCAGTTCTCAAAGTTTATAAACAGCTGATTTTATACGTAAATATATTGAGGATATTGGCCTTAACATACAACTATGTCAGTCTTTATAAGGTCGACAGCTATTACGTATGTAAACATACGTAGTAGCTTGAATAGAGGTATTTATGATTTATACACATTCGGAATATCGGCAATTCATAGGATTTTGGATTTATATTTTATATAATTTCATCTTTCCATTTTTCATACGTTGCCTTTTCATTTCAAGGACATCTTGTATGTCTAACTGTTTATGTATTTACTTAAGGAGCATTTAATTTAAGAAACACGTTTTTTTTTATTTAAAAATTTGTGATGTTTAGCTAGTTAACGGGTGTTCATTTTATATTGATTTTTTTGCTTTAAATTTGGCGTTGACTCTTAAAGGCTTGGTTTGATCCATTCTGCGAAATAAATAATGAAATAAAATAGAAAATTAATAATTTTTTTTCTTTCAGAGCAAAATTATTATTTGCAGTTTTTTTTTGACAACCTTTTTTTGAAAGGATTTATTTTTGAAATTTTTTTTTCTAGTTGTGCTGAAACTGGCCAACACGATTCATGTTTATTTTATGGATTTAAGTACAATTATTAACCTTTATGAGAAGGGAAAATCACGAAAGAGACCTGTTCAAAATGAAAAATGGAAGAGAAACATAAAGAAATTAGCAAAGTAAGCCTGTTTTTTAGTCTGTTCGCTATTATTCACTATAAAAAACAGTGAAATTTTTTTAGACATCAATCTACACAATTGTCAGATTATCCCAAAAGCTCTCACAGAGGAACGAATCTTACATGTGCAGAACACCAACTATGCAATAGGTGAAAAGTTTCATGAAATTTTATTTCAAACATCTGACAAAATCAAACAATATATTTTTATTTTAAAGTACATATTGCGTTGGAAGTAAACCCAAACGAAATAAAACTACACATCGTTCTGTAGTATTAAGTATCATGTTTCTATTGAAAATGGAAGTTTAGTTAGAATATACAAGAAATATTTTTTGGGTATAACTACCTTAAGCGCCAACCGAATTGAGAGTGGTTAGAAATTTTAATGGTAACGCCACAAGAAATGAAGAGTGGTGACCGCATACTAACTAAAAATGATGATCGAAAACAAACAATCAATAGTTTCATACTGAGCTTAAATTGTGTTGAAAGTCAATATTGTAGAAGCAAGAGCTTCTCTTCCGTATACTCTCAATTTTACAAAACTGCATACAATTTATTCCTAACAATGCCCTAAGGAACCTGTGAAACTCACTTACTTTAGGGATTATATTAATTCCAATTATAATATTGCTTTTCGAACACCCAAGGCCGACGTATGGTCCACATGTCTTCGCGCAAAAGAACTAATTCAGAAATCAACTACAACTACAGAACAATAATGGACTTAGATTCTAACAGAGCAGAAAGTCCATACACTCAAGACTAAATTTCTTTATAACCTACTGAAAAGCGACACTATACAAAGTTTTTCTTTTGATTGCCAGAGAAATTTAAGTCTACTAAAGCTTCCCGATCAAGCAGCATATTTTAGCCAACTAATTAACTACTTCAATTTAACAGTAGTAAAAGGAAACTCCAAAACCAGCTTTACCCCGCATAATGTGTTTTCATACGAGGGTCACCTTTTATATATTTACAAAATCTAGGAAGAAAACAAAATTTTTGGGAACAAACTATTTTTTTGATTCTCAAAATATTCGCCTTTATGGTCTATACACTTTTGTATGCGTACGAACCAGTTCCCAAAACATTTTTTCCACCCTTAAGGTTGTACCTCAGAAATATGGGTTTTAAAGGCTTCGACTGCTTCTTGAGGTGTTGAAAATTGCTGTCAACGAATTTTTTGTTTCACAGTTGGGAACAAAAAGAAATCATTAGGCGACAAGTCAGGTGAATATGGACAATGAGACATTATTTCAACACTTTTCTCCTTCAAATATTCAACTGTCAGACGTGCTGTACGGGGACTCGCATTGTCGTGATGAAGAATAACGCGACGTTTTCGGTTGTTCTTCCTGATTTCGTCTATAACTTTTGGAAAACAAATTACTGTTTAATACAAAGGTATTTTTAATAATATAAAATATTATTAAAAATCTGGTGTGAAGAACACAAATGCAGGTTCACTATTAATATTTTCTGTGAACGTGTCCGAATATATCCTATCCCCAGAGACGTAGATACGTATTTCGCTTTTCTACAAGCTCATCGGTACGCCCCTGCTGGAGAAAGGATATTTCCAGACACATTCACAGAAAAAAACCACCTCGCCCTATCACCGTAATTATCCAGACCTCTTTGGAAGGGCGTCGTTACTTCACATTAATTATGTGGACGGTATGCGAGGTACTTCGGCTGTCTGACAACAGGTAGCGCCGAATTTACTTCTGCGCTCGGTCTGGATAATTACGGTGATAGGGCGAGGTGGTTTTTTTCTGTGAATGTGTCTGGAAATATCCTTTCTCCAGCAGGGGCGTACCGATGAGCTTGTAGAAAAGCGAAATACGTATCTACGTCTCTGGGGATAGGATATATTCGGACACGTTCACAGAAAATATTAATAGTGAACCTGCATTTGTGTTCTTCACACCAGATTTTTAATAATATTTTATATTATTAAAAATACCTTTGTATTATACAAAACTGGTGGGGTTTACCTACTCATGTATGTTTCAATTATTCTGATACATTACACATGCGGTTAGGCCGTAGTATGAGTGAAGGCACAAACAAAATGCAGTTTTCTAGAGAGTTAGCTGTGCTAACCTCTTTGGAAGGGCGTCGTTACTTCACATTAATTATGTGGACGGTATGCGAGGTACTTCGGCTGTCTGACAACAGGTAGCGCCGAATTTACTTCTGCGCTCGGTCTGGATAATTACGGTGATAGGGCGAGGTGGTTTTTTTCTGTGAATGTGTCTGGAAATATCCTTTCTCCAGCAGGGGCGTACCGATGAGCTTGTAGAAAAGCGAAATACGTATCTACGTCTCTGGGGATAGGATATATTCGGACACGTTCACAGAAAATATTAATAGTGAACCTGCATTTGTGTTCTTCACACCAGATTTTTAATAATATTTTATATTATTAAAAATACCTTTGTATTATACAAAACTGGTGGGGTTTACCTACTCATGTATGTTTCAATTATTCTGATAAATTACTGTTTACCTGTTTGTGTTCTTCCACCAGATTTTTAGTAATATTTTATATTATTAAAAATACCTTTGTATTACTGTTTACCATTCAGCGTTAACAGTTTTTCGATCCTCCAAAGGCATTGTTGCGATGTGTTCTGTACATACGAAGAAACAAGAATTCTCGCACGAACAACTTTTGTGGGGTTTGGTTCATCTTGGAACACTCGTACAGTAGATTGTTGCTTGGCTCATACGCATATATCCATGTTCCGTCACTTGTGACGATGCTGTATACGGATTTTGCGGTTCCTACGTCGAATTTTTTGCTCATCTTTTTACACCAATTAACACGAGCTGCTTTCTGTGCTTCGGTCAAGTTATGTGGAATCCATCTGGAACATATTTTTTTTACAAATAAATGTTCATGTAAAATCGAATGAATTGCAGTCTGCGATGTGCCAAGAGATGCCTTTACCTCACTGTAAGTCACATGGCGATCGTGTTCTACCATTTTCCGCACAGCATCGATGTTTTTTGGAATCACAACAGTTTTTGGTCGACCTTTACGTGATTCATCACTCACTGAGGCACGACCATGACGAAATTCTGAAAACCAATTGTAAACTGTCTTCTCTGATGGTGCTTCATTGCCAAAAGTTGGCGGAAGCGATATAATGCATTCTTGTGGAGTTAGGCCTTTTTTATTATCGTAAAAAATCGTCCAACGAAAAGCTTCATGAGTAATCTCCATTATTTTACAAACTCACTGTCTTAAAACTGTTACTGTCAACAAACTACTGACTCAATATCTAAGCTTTTGTAGCGATTGTAAAAATATAAAAGGTGTCCTTTGTACCTCTGTGCGGAAAGATTTAGAAAATAATAAAATCGACATAATCGATAAATCAACAATAGACTCTCTGTTGAAGAAGCATTATGGAGATGATTGGAGGCAAAATCCATAGCTGGCATTTTATAAAATTATCGATCAACGTACTTTAACAATTACTGAAAAAGCAATTTAAGAAAATGAAGTGAAAGACGATTTCTTTGAATGCGACAATGACATAAACTTACGAATTTAATGTCTTACTACCATATTTTTGTTCTACCTGCTATTAATGTATAATAAAATGTTTAGGAACTGAATTGTGCTGATTTTTTAATCATATTACTTATATAAAAACGTAATGTTGGCTGCAAAACTTTGTATATGCTATTTTTCTAAGTGAGTTTTGTTTTTTACTAATTCGGGTGTGCTGAATCCGAAAATAATACTAGTTTTTGCGTATCACGTCAAAATTAAACTTATTACTGTACTATGCTCTTTGAAGAATCACTAATGCGGCCAAATAGTTACTTACATAAGACCTGTTACGATATAAAGAAACTATAAAATTTAATAATTCATTTATTTATTTCAATACAATATTAGTTATTTTTATAGTGCAAGTATTTACACAATAGTCATTAAAAAATTACAAGAGTATTTGTAAAAGGAAAATCAACAATAAGGAAATAAATTTTCGTTTATAGCACTTTCTGCTGTGTATTTTGGTTTCGCAGTTCCTTTGAACACTCAATCAGTAGTCGGCCATCATATGAGGATCCCATCTTCCTTGGTGCTGAGTTTCCATAATTTTGAAATCTTTGTGAAATTTCTTGCTTTGTTCATCGCTTACAGCACCTAAATTTTTGGGAAACCTATCAAGATGACTAAGAAGGAAATGGAGATTTATGCTCATGTTACAACTTAGCGGTGAAATTTTTTAAGCATTAATTGTACTAGATCTTTATAATTGCAGGCTTTTTTGTTTCCAAGAAAATTGTTCGCTACCATCGTGAATGAAGTCCAGGTTTCTTTCTCAGCTTCGTTCATAGAGTTGATGAAATTTAGATCATTCATTAAAGTTCTAATTTGAGGTCCATAAAATACCCCAGCTTTAATTTGTTCGTAACTTAATCGTGGAAAATTTTCACATATGTACTCTTGCAAAGTTAGAGTTTTAACATATTTCTTCATAAGACCCAATTTGAAGACTGACAGTCTTTACAGGGTTGCAGTGTATAGTAGTTGTGCGGAAGCGTTTATTTTACTTTACTGTGCCCCATGTGTGACTTTTAATTAGTAGTTTTTACCTACTGATGATGACAACTTAGTTGTCGAAATACGTATTTAGGATACGACTAATAATTGTGGTGAGGGGTTATATACCTTTTTAAATTATTATTTAACCACAGTCTCCATTGAAAGAATTTGCTACAATAAACAGTTATCTTCGAACTTTGCTCGAGTAAGTTCTTTTCATTTAATCTTCAAGCTAGCAGTTCCACAGTGTTATGCTTTAAAAATTATCCTTATACCGTTTGGGCATTTTTAATAATTTATTTAAATTAATTGCTAATTCTAAGTAATAAAATTCAATATTATTTTATTTACTTTAATTGCTAATTACACAGGCCTGCATTTTTCAACACTTTGAAAGCTGATTTAAAAATTTTAACTGTTTTCTAGTAATTGGGTAGCGCTGATTTCAAATCTGCTTTTATTTTTTTTGTATCACGTAAGGTTATTTTTCAAACCAGTAAAATCACAAAATATAGAAAAAACACGATTTATTTCATTTATAAGCTAGTTTTATATTATATTTAAAAAAATACAAAAATATACAAATAGAAACTATTAGAAATAGTTATTTATTCTTTATGCTTCTTAAAAAAACGTTTTCGTTTTTCAGAAAAGCTTCGTTTGGTTGTTTTTCTGTCATATTCAGCCAAAGGAAGATCTCTTCTCAATGTCCAACAGTAATCGGCCATCATTTTTGTGTCCCAGCGCCCTTGGTATCTTTTTTCCATCTCTTTAATATCCTGGTGAAATCTTTCTCCTTGCTCTTCACTCACGTCCCCAAGGTTTTCTGGGAAATAGTCCAAATGGGAATGTAAAAAGTGAATTGTTATGCTCATATTGCAACCAAGAATCCTGAATTTTTCCAGCATATTTTCAACGATGTCAACATAGTTTGTGTCTTTATAATTCCCTAGAAATTTATGTACAACTTCGTTAAAAGCATGCCATGCATGTTTTCCCTTATCTTCCATCACATTTTCAAATTCTTGATCTTTCACCAAGCTCCTAATCTGCGGGCCTACAAAGATTCCCTCCTTTAATTTTGCCTCTGACAGAGTCGGAAATGTTTTACACAAATATTTAAAACTATTTCCTTCTTTGTTTAATGCCTTAACAAATTGTTTCATAAGTCCAAGTTTTATGTGAAGCGGTGGAAGTAACACTTTTTGAGGGTCAATAAGACTTTCGCGAATTACATTTTTGGTTCCAGGTGTTAAAGTCACCCTTTGTGGCCAGTCTCTTTTTATCCAATGCTGTTCTCGATTTCTGCTATCCCACTCGCACAGGAAACATGGAAATTTAGTATATCCAGACTGCTGACTCAAGAGAAGGCCTAAAATTTTTAAATCTCCACACACTTCCCAGTTGTGATTTTCATATTGTATTCTTAAAAGTAATTCCTGTTTTCATAGTTTTCCTTTAAATGAACAGAATGGCCGACCGGAACAGAAGCAAAAACATTGCCATTATGTAAAAGAACAGCTTTAAGGCTCCTTTTTGAAGAGTCAATGAAAGGTCTCCAGTCAGAAGGTGTGTACACAGGAGCTCCGAGGAAAGTAAGTAGATCAGCAATTGCTTGGTAGTACACGAGTTGTCCGTTTTGTGCAAAATATTTTACAAATCCAGCCTCACGATTTCTATACCAAGAGAAGGTAGTTTCTGGGCAAGCAAATTTTTTTGTTTCAACCTAGACCCCAGTACTTCAGAAAGATCTTTTGAAAGTCCCAAATCTCTTACTAAATCATTCAGTTCGGCTTGTGAAAATAGCTGAGGTTGGTTTTGACCTGAGGTTGATGGTTTAAAATCACTATCCATCTGTACGGACCGGAAGTTGAAGAGGTTTCAATATCTTCTTGTAGTACTTTGGGGGGTATAGGTATAGGTACATAATCACTGTGAGGAACTGGTCTGATAGCTGATTTAATATTGTTTGGGTACAAAATATGTTTCAAAGTTTTTCTATTATGCCCCTTAATATCACAAAGACAAAAGTAGCAATCTTCATGGTGATTTTGCGGTTCTCTCCAAACCATCGGTATTCCAAGAGGAAGACTTTTTCTATTCCCTTTGGTCCAATGTCTTAAACCTTCTTCACATACCTTACAAACAACGTGCGTTGCCCAATCATTATCTTGATCTCCTAATTTGATTTTGAAATAAGCACAATATGCATTTTTCACAAATTCACCAATTGGTCTCTTAATCTTTTTCAAGACGAAATATCCACAAATATAACAGAAATCATCTGGTTTGTTTTTGCAACACCGGATAGACATATTTTTAAGCAATGTTTATTTATCAAATACCACGCACAACACTAAAGGCAAATTAATTTTACTTTTTTACTGATCGACACTCAGAGCTATAATGAAGTAAATGACATTAAAATATGCATTTTGTTTGGAGTGATAAACTTGAAATCCTTTTTCGCAGTACTAATAAAGTGAAAGCATAATAAATAGGATTTAGCAGGTAAAAATTCCCGGAAATCTTGTCCAAAATTAATACATGTAATAAAAGATTTGCATCAGGTAATGAGAGCCTATTTAACAAATTTCTTTAAAACCACAACAGAAAATCATTTTGGGTTAATACCTAGAATTTGAAGTAGTACATTCATTTTAAAATATATTAAAACGCCTATTATACGTTTTTTTTAATATTTTTTTTGTTTTTCTTTTGTACAAAAAAAAATCTGTGTGTGGCAGAGACCAACTGTATTTTAATTAGTTATTGCTATATAAAAACTGAGCTTAACAAACAAAAATCAAGTCATCACAAATTTTATGCGGGCCTGTGTTATCGAACATCATAGGCTATTTCAAACTCTAATATCTTCATGTAACGTTTGTGTGTTAAAATATTTTGGATGTCACTATAACTATTTTTAATCCGGAGCAAGGTAGACATCTTGAAATATTATGCCAGTCATTGTTCGTATATTTGAATTTATATTTCAATTATCGTTCCTTTTGGGCAATTTTAGGTAAACAGAACATCGTTATATTTTTTATTAGAATTTTGTAAACATATTAGGATCGTTTAACTTGTCGTATAACCCTTTTTTCAATCAAATTAAGTCTTTACATTTTTGGTTTGATTGGAGAACGATCTAGGCGAGACTTTCTTAAACTCTTTGTTCTAGTTCGCTGTAACGTTTGGTATAATTTTAATCGTTTATAAATTCTTAATTAAACCGAATTAACTAATTAATTTTTTGTTGTGGGTTCCTCAATTGCTTTTTAATCATGTCAGAATATCCGAGTAATTATCAATCTTTTATTTCAATATCCCGTATGGGGGTAATACTTTTTTTTTGTTAATAATGACGTATCCATCTTTCTGCTTAAATTAAAGGATAATCATTCTTGGAGGTCCCGTCTTGAAGTAGGTCGACGAGTGTAAAACTAGAAAGTCAATTTGAATTGAAACAGTTTAGCTGATCTTCATGAATGCAGAAATTGACGAATTGGCTTTGTTTCATATAAATTCACTAGTGTAGTGATATTTAGTCGAGGATATTGTTCTCCAGATTTGAAAGTTTTACGTCCACGTGTTTGCTTCTCCATTTCGTTATATTACTCTGGAATCTTCCACTTATTCTTTTTTCTTTTTCTCATTTATTTAGGGCTGTTAGTATCTGCTAATAACGGCAATACAGGCGGAATTGCGTTAGACTGGTTATGCTGTGAATTTCGTTGGTGAAATCTACCAATTAGACGAGAGGTTGATTCATCCGCCGTCATCTAAACACCCGGACACAGGAAATCAGTGTAATCAGATCTAAGGATCATCTTTCACTCCAGGTAGTGTGTAGAAAGTAACATTTTTGTGACAGAGTCCCGGAAAACAATAGTAAAGTGATATTGGAGGAACGCATGGCATTCTAAAACATGGTGTTCTACTCACAATTTTTAGTTTTTTGTTCTCTTGCCTCATTGTAAAATTTAATTAAGTTCATTTTCATATATTAATCGCGTAATCAGTTTTCTAGTTCAAATTTTAGTAGTATTTTTTTAAATAGTATCAATCTCGCATATCAGATTGTTTAAAGTAAAGAGATTTGAGTAAATTAAATTTAATATTTTTTTTTAGTCAGTAACGGATTCCGATGTAATTTTTATATCTAAATTTTGTTTAAATAAATATCTTTCCATTTATTTGGTAATCATTCACAGCTATAGAATAACATCCTAGTTACATTTTTTTATATATCTTAAACACATTATTTTTGCATATACAGGCTGAACCTGTTTTGATTACTCTCTGACTGGAGTATGCAATTATGTGAATACATCGTCAGTTAATTATTTATTGAAATATTAATTTCTATTTGTGTGTACCACCTAAGTACGTATTGCATATACTGTGTGTATCGAACCTGTGTAAGGTTCATTAAAACTTTAATGAATTGCCGATGCAATATCATATAGTTTAGGTACGATATTTATATTGATCAATGGTATTCCAACTGTTTAATAGTATTTTGTTGCTCCATACATATACCCCTCTGGAATAATATATTTTTGTTTTGTTTTTCTTAATTAATAAATATAGTTGTTATTGATATGAACTCTGGGTTTTTTTATTTGATTGTCAACTTATTTGGTATTACTAATTTATCCACTTACTACGGCAGAGTCTCTGTATTCTCTGTTGGATAAAGGAAAACATGGTGGCGCCCTTTTTTATGTAAGAACCTCCCCTCAACTCGCCTCTATAACTGAGTTAGCCCTTTAGCCAAAAGATCTCTGGGGCAACCATAAATTTGAAGGTATGTTGGGTAAATTTAGGATAATATTTGTCGGCGCAAGTCAAGTGCTTGTGGGTTCATATAGCAACAGGTTCCTTTGATAGGCCAGAATCCCTTACTAAATCATTCAATTATGCTTGAGTAAAACGTTGTGGTCCATTGTGATGTGACCCGGTCCTGCGGGGCCACACCGCTGCGTCGGTACGCAGATGCGTTGATGCATTAAATAATAGGCAGGTAACGTTGGTATAACATCATATAATTAGGTAACGCTTATAACGATACAACAATAACTATATACATAATTAATAATATAGACAGTAGTCGAAAGGAGGCTTCTATCTCACGCTCGCTATGTCATACTGTATATCTAACTATGCCTGACTGTCTCTGACTGTCTGACTATCTGTGACTATCTCTTCTGATCTGATGGATCATCTTATATACATTAGAGTGTGCCCCTTTTGACTAGTGTCCTTAGTATAATATCAACAAGTGGTGAAAGCGTGTAATGTGTAATGAGAACCCTTGTGTATGAAAACTGGATGGACCGAGGTCATGTTTATGAATACAATACAAACGAGACCGGGGCCGCACCTTGACTAAGAAAAGTAGTACGATACGTTACTCAACTAGGTTATTACACCATCATTAGAAATTATATCTCCATAGTCACAATCTACATCGGAATCTTGCTCCACAATAGCATATGCCATGTCTTCAGCATTCGAGTACTCAAGGGAAGGAAGCTTTTCATAAACTGGCACGGGTATTTCATCGGAATGAGGCGCTGGTCGAATCGCGGAGTCGATATTAGGATATACAATTTTATTCTTATTCTTCTTTTTATAACTGGAGGTCTGAACTAAACAAAAATAGCAATCATATACGTCGTTTTTCGGTTCACGCCATATCATTGGAACGCCAAGTCTCAGGCGTTTTTCCTTGCTCCACTGCTGCAAATTTTCCATACATTGTTTACGCACATTATGTGCAGCCCATGACTTGTCCCGGTCACCAAATTTTACGCCAAAATAAGCCAAATTCATTTTCTTACCGAAAACTGTAATAGTTAGTCTTTGATTAGGAACGGTGAAGTTGACAAAAAATGTATTAGAACGAATCGACACTATTTACACATCTTAGAGTAGTAGACTGTTTCTTCCCTAACAACCAACATGTAATTAACGTTTTATTATCACCCTTGTTTACTTTTTAATAGTCCTAAATGAACGATACTTTCTAATAAAATCTAATTAAAATTTTAAATGCTAAATTAAAATGTTCACTTAATGAACAGGAATATCTTAATAAACTTGCATTTCCTTATCATTGTTTATTACTTAATTAGTTCATTAAGTACTTAAATATTATCAGGGACAAGTGTACATTATACTAATTTAAATGTATTTGGAATGTCTTTCAATTCTTTGAACAATTAAGAATTTGCTGCATTTACTTAAGCCTTAACTAGGCGCGCCTATATGCCTACGTTAGTGGGCGCATGGGGTCTCTCATGACTCCAACCTGAAAACTTAAAAATTGAAGGGAACAAAAATTAGAAAAACATTTGTAGTGAATATTGTTGTTTATGAACAAATAACACAGGCCTGCGTTTTTTAACTTTCTAAAAATTGTTTTAAATTTGATAGCAGATTCTTATGTGTTTTTGGGCGCTGAATCGAAATATGAACTCTATTTTTCTCCATCACGTAGGGATTTTTCACAAAAAGGCTTAAAATTATATTTTTTAAAAATTAAAAATAATTTTTAGTTAAATTTTGAATTTATTTACAAAGAATATAAAAAACAAAATTACTTACAAATATCATTAAATCTAATGAAAAGAAACAGTAAAATACTATTTATGTCTTTACAAGTCCTTATAATATCTTCTTCTTTGTCTTTCCATACTCCTTTTTGTTCTTTTTCTACTGTAATCTCGTAGTGGACCATCCCTTTTTAACATCCAACAATAATCAGCTATCATGCTTATATTCCATCTTCCTTGGTATTTTCTCTCCATCTCTTTTAGGTCATATTTTGCACAATATTTTTATAATCTTCATGTTTTTTATTGCCAAGAAAATTTGTAACCACATTTTTGAAGGCTATCCATGCTTGTTTTTCTGCTTCCCCCATTTTAGATTCAAAATGTTCATCTTTTATAAGCTTTCTTATATCCGGCCCAACAGAAACACCCTCCTTTATCTTTGCTTCTGACAAGCGAGGAAACTGGCTGCAAAGATACTTGAAGCACTCTCCACCTTTTTTTAATGTCTTTACAAATTGTTTCATTAACCCTAGTTTTATATGTAATGGAGGAAGCAAAGCTTTGCTCGGGTCTACTAAACTTTTTCTTTCAATGTTTTTCATTCCAGGTTGTAAGGTTTGTCTTGGTGGCCACATCTTTTTACAATAGTGCTGCTTCTATCACGACTATCCCACTCACACAAAAAACAAGGATATTTAGTATAACCGCTTTGTTGTCCAAGTAACAAACAAAGAACTTTCAAATCACCACAAATTGTCCAGCCTTGATCCTTGTAACGAATTTTAATTAAAAGTAGCTCAAGATTTTCATAACACTCTTTTAAATGAACTGAATGTCCCACTGGTACAGAAGCATATTTACTTCTATTGTGTAGAAGAACGGCCTTAAGGCTCCTTTATGAACACTCAATAAAGAGTCTCCATTCAGAAACATTATATTCTACGTGGAATTGTTCCATGAGCCCGGGTACATCATTACAGAACACTAGTGCATTTTCTTCGGAATAATATTGAGCAAACTCTTTTTCTCTGTTCCTAAACCAGTAAAATGTTGTGTTAGGTGCTAACAAATTTGCTTCTTTCAACCATGACCCTAAAAGCTTAGCTGAGTCCTTAGGAAGGATTAAGTCCCTCGCCAAATCATTTAATTCAGATTCGTCAAACAGTTTTGGCTCATCACTTCCAGTATCATAGTAATCACTTCCCTCATCCAGTTCACTTGCGCATGTACGTGAAACCATTTCGTCATCAGATACATCATCTAATGTATCTGGTAGTGAAGGAACAGGTACTTCTGGTCCATGAGGTATAGGACGTGTTGCGGATCGAAGGTTTGGGTAAACGATGTCCTTTTTGTTTTTTAAATTGAATCCGTGTACTACACACGAACAAAAATAACAATCATCGCTATGATTGATCGGTTCTCTCCGAACCATAGGCACTCCAAAGCGAAAAGACTGTTTTTTTCCTTGTGACCACTGGCGAAGCTCTTAAACACACACTGAACAAACCTTATGAGGAGCCCAAGGTTTGTCTTGGTCTCCTAATTTCACACCAAAATATGCAAAATATACGTTTTTTACAAAATCTGTAATGTTTCTTTGTTGTTTTTTTTACTGTAAACTTTCCACAAATATAGCAGAAGGAGTTGGGTACATTGACACAGCCTCTTGACGCCATTGGAATTTAATTTTAAAAAACTCGTAAAATAAAAATTAAATTAACTCAGCAACTAATCACAAATGTCAACTAATTACACAAATTCACACCACAGTTGCAAAGAAGATATTGAATGAACTAACTGTTTTGTCTAGAATAGCAATATGTTTGTAGTGGAGGTGGGGAGGTAGACATGCAGTAACAGGAAGATGATGAGTCATGTCTTGCGACATGCTCAATTATTTCTATTTGTAATTTCTTTATCATAAATCTAGTGTATGTTTATTCAGAATATCAACTTCTTGCATAATCATAAGTAAGAAAATTATAATAGTTTATTTAAACAACGGTTTAACAGAATTGTCCTTTTCAAAAAGACTAATACATGCAGATAGGTCAAAAAACCCCAGATTGTAAAAAAACCTTACGTGATGGAATTATTTAAATAATTTTCCCATTTTCAGCACCAAAAAATCTATTGAAATCACTGTATAAAATCCAGACAATTTTACCATCGCAGGCCTGTGTAATTAATCCATATTTGAAAGATTCAGACAATTTTCACATACGATCTTCTTATGATCCGCGCACAAAGTTTTTTCGCACAAACAACACCATTATTGATTTTTGCCATTGTTCCGGTGGCAGAAATCGCAGCGCTTACGTTTGGCATTCCTTCGATTCTCCGGCATTGCCTGACGTGGCATTCCAAATTTCAGCTCGATCCGTAGTGTCCACTCCACCTTTCGTCGAGTTATAATATTTGATGATTTCCGGTTTTTCTTTGTCGTTGGTGTTCTCTTCACCTTACAGATGCATTGTTGAAAGTAACACGACAGCCTTCCTCTTCCGTGGAACGTAGGAAACCATGGTCATGTTTTGTTGGTGTCCATAGATGCGGCTTTTGACTTGACGTTCATTGCTGGGTTGAAAGGATGGTGGTATCTCTCACTTGTTTTTTCTAAGTGTGCCCACTATTGTGATGTTGTGATTTTTCAGCAGGCCATGTAGTAGAGGTTTGTTTGTATACCAATTATCGGTGGTAACGTTCCGGCCGCTTCCATGTACGGGGGAGCTGAGACGGTACACTATTTCCTTTGCTAAGTTCTTCATGAGATACTGGCCTTCTGGTTGTGTTCCCACGTAGATTTCCACATTTTGAAGGTAATAAGTCGTTGAATCTACCATCGCGAAGACCTGGATGCCGTATCGGTTCGGTTTCAACGAAAGGTACTGGCGGAAACCACAGCGTCCACGGAATCCCACCAATTGTTTATCTATGGTCACATTTTGAGTTGGCACGTAATTGGAGATACAATTTTAGTTTATCACTGAAAGTAAATCCCGTATAGCACTGAGCTTATCACTTTGCATCCTGTCTTTTCTTCTGTTGATGTCATCAAAACGAAGACTTCTCAGGAGGAACATGAATCGTTTTGCAGGCATGGCATATCGAAAGATAGTGACACCGGTATCATCTGTAGCCCACAGATCCAAGTAGTTCAGATGATAAGATCGAAAAACGCCTACCATCTACAGAAGTCCTAGGAATGCTTGCATTCCTTGGACAGTTATAGATCTCGCGTGACGTTATCTTCCAAATTTTGGTTGAATCTTCTGGATAAAGATGTTTGTGCAATCCACAAGAATCTTAAGCGCACGATTCTTGAAGAAACACCTCCAAATCTCTTCAGCAGTGGTTGCGTTGATTTACTTTTTAGTTGGGCCGCTTTTCTTCTTCTTCACGATATTCACATCACGTTTTCTAGTTTGCTTGTGGACTGGTCTCTCGTACCACTTGGATTGATCTATACCAAGGAAGTATTCGGCAGCACTCTGAACTTCATTGTTTTCATCGTCACTGTCGGCTTCAATTTCACTGCAGGAATCATGATGTTCATCCATTGGATTCTCGGAATCGATGAGTGTGATCGTCGCCATCAGCATCAGAGTTATAGTTGTCATCCGACGCGACAGTAACACCCGGAGCATCCGCAGCAGCATCCAAATTTTCTATAACGTAGTTATCGTCGTTGTCCCAGATTCCCCTAGCTTCCTCCTCCAACTTCGCCTTAGTCAAATAATGCATATATTTTGCCATCGCGATCACGCAATATATCGCTCGCCCGGAAAACAAAAACGCACTAAATCATTTTCGATATTTCTACCTTTATATAGTAAATATCGTATAAAACCCTTGGGGTAATTAGAGCGGACAGATAATAGCGGCCTTACCAAGAGATAATCGCACGCACAGGATAACTAGATTATTGCTGAGCGATGTTTTGAGATCATTAGAGTGAGCCGGTTAATTAGGGCATTCTAGGAACAGATCAAGTCCAGGTACCCGCCATTCAAGGCTATGCAGGATGCAAGAGATTATTGGTAATCGAATTTTGCTAATACTTTTAAATTTCTTGACAATCGAAATCGATCAAATTATTATAAATAATTTCAATCAATAGAAATCTCTTGATATCGGCCACACGTTAGTAAGCGCATGGGGTCATTTCTGCATTTTTGCATATTAAAACGTTTGTAAATCGAAATATTGTTTACATATTAGAGTGATCAATTGATATTTATGTAAAACTAGACCTTTTTGAGGATTACATGTGGTATGAGATTTCAGCTTAAAGATTTCGCGAAGTTATACACGGTTTTATACCCCTTGGGGTCGTTTTTGACCCCGTGCGCTTGGTTAAGGTTAAACGATTTTGAAGAATTATGAAATCAGCAAACAGGAAGTGCCATAGAAAGAAAGCTCGACGTGATAGGGACGAATGGGTTTCATATTTGGCATTAGTGTACTAATATTGATTAAAAACAAGGGTCATATCATAGTCAGCAGAAAAAAATTTAATTGTTGGTCAATGCCCGTGGATATACACATTTAATCACAATCTTTCCAGGACTGAGTGTTTTATCCTATACGGACGTTTATAATACAATGATAATCAGTTTTCGTTAATTATTGGAAACTAATATTCGCTAATGAAGACGCCTCGTACATTTAAATAGGTCGAGCTTGAAATAAGTTTTATATTGATAATCGAATCATATAACGTAATGATGCTATTATTTCGACAAATTGAACTTATTTCAATATCAAAATCAAAAATTCGTATTATACCAGGACTATTTTAGCCGTTTAGTAAATTCCATTATTGTAACATCCAACAGTAATTTGTTCGATTGATATATTTCATTCATATTCTAGTGGTTCGGCAATTTATATATTTCGCGGATCCTCTTAAATTCGGGAGTTCTATCATTCTTATATAACACACTAAGGTAAAATGGAAATACTTAAAATTCGTATTGATTGATTGTTTTTCTAGAAATGATAAATTGAGAACTCAAATATTTTAATATCCGGAGCAAGATTTTTTTTGCTTTCCAATTTGTCACGGGTATAAAACAGAAATATGGAATTCCTATAACTTAAATATAAATTCATTCATTATATATATATTTTAGGAATTGGATGTATAATTTGAAATATATTTCAAAATTTATTTATTTATCCAACACCTCATAATAATAGACCTATAACTATGGCGATTTTAAATCAATTATGTAGCTTATAACTCACTAGTGAGTTATAAGCTACACAATTGATTAACCAGAACACGTGCTGTGAATATCGTGAAGGAGAAAAGCGGCCCAACTCAAAAGAGCATCAACGCAACCACTGCTGAAGAGATTTGGAGGTGTTTCTTCAACGATCGTGTACTTAAAATTCTTGTGGATTGCACAAACATATTTATACAGAAGATTCAACCAAAATTTGAAGGATAACGTGACGCGAGATTTACAACAGTCCAAGGAATGCAAGCATTCCTAGGACTCCTGTAGATGGTAGGCGTTCTTCGATCTTATCATCTGAACTACTTGGATCTGTGGGCTACAGATGATACCGGTGTCACTATCTTTCGATATGCCATGCCTGCAAAACGATTCGTGTTCCTCCCGAGAAGTCTTCGTTTTGATGACATCAACAGAAGAAAAGACAGGATGCAAAGTGATTAACTCAGTGCTATACGTGATTTGCTTTCAGTGATAAACTAAAATTGTATCTCCAATTACGTGCCAACTCAAAATATGACCATAGATAAACAATTGGTGGGATTCCGTGGACGCTGTGGTTTCCGCCAGTACCTTCCGTTGAAGCCGAACCGATACGGCATCCAGGTCTTCGCGATGGTAGATTCAACGACTTATTACCTTCAAAATGTGGAAATCTACGTGGGAACACAACCAGAAGGCCAGTATCTCATGAAGAACTTAGCAAAGGAAATAGTGTACCGTCTCAGCTCCCCCGTACATGGAAGCGGCCGGAACGTTACCACCGATAATTGGTATACAAAAAAACCTCTACTACATGGCCTGCTGAAAAATCACATCACAATAGTGGGCACACTTATAAAAAACAAGCGAGAGATACCACCATCATTTCAACCCTGCAATGAACGTCAAGTCAAGCCGCATCTATGGACACCAACAAAACATGACCATGGTTTCCTACGTTCCACGGAAGAGGAAGGCTGTCGTGTTACTTTCAACAATGCATCTGTAAGGTGAAGAGAACACCAACGACAAAGAAAAACCGGAAATCATCAAATATTATAACTCGACGAAAGGTGGAGTGGACACTACGAATCGAGCTGAAATTTGGAATGCCACGTCAGGCAATACCGGAGAATCGAAGGAATGCAAAACCTAAGCGCTGCAATTTCTGCCACCGGAACAATGGCAAAAATCAATAATGGTGTTGTTTGTGCGAAACAACTTTGTGCGCGAATCATAAGAAGATCGTATGTGAAAATTGTATGAATCTTTCAAATATGGATTAATTATTTGTTAGTAAACAACAATATTCACTACAAATGTTTTTCTAATTTTTGTACTCTTCAATTTTTAAGTTTTCAGGTTGGAGTCGTGAGAGACCCCATGCGCCAACTAACGTAGGCATATAGGCGCGCCTAGTTAAGGCTTAAGTAAATGCAGCAAATTCTTAATTGTTCAAAGAATTGAAAGACATTCCAAATACATTTACATTTAAATACATTTTTTTTGCTATCCAATTTGTCACGGGTATAAAACAGAAATATGGAATTCCTATAACTTAAATATAAATTCATTCATTATATATATTTTAGGAATTGGATGTATAATTTGAAATATATTTCAAAATTTATTTATTTATCCAACACCTCCTAATAATAGACCTATAACTATGGCGATTTTAAATCAATTATGTAGCTTATAACTCACTAGTGAGTTAAAATAGTTATTTATGATACAAGTGTTAAAAGTGCGATTTTATTTCACGAGTAAAAGTTTGCGACACGTTAGCTCGTGTCGCAATTTACGAGTGAAATAAAATAGCATTTTTAACACGTGTATCGTACAATATTTTTTCTACAAACACAATTTTTATTATAAAATATAATGAAACTCCACTCGTCATTACGTCCACACTCCATTACGTCAAATTAAGTCACAATTCATACAAAAGATGAGTTCGTATTTTAATAAAGAAAATGAAGTAATAGCGAGAATAATAATTCTGAAAGTACTGCAACACAGGAAATAAATATCTCGAATTACACAAACTGTACATTTAATATGAATTATCCAAGAAATATGTAATATTCAATCATTTTAATATATGTTGTCATTTTTGACAAACTGTCATGTCAATTTACTTTTAACACTAGTGTTAAAAGTACTACTTTTAACACGCTCCGCTATAAAATCGCATTTTTAATTAAAGTTAGCCGTGTCAAAATGTCAACTTTTAACGGTGTTTGTAGAAAAACATAATTTATCTCACTAGTGACATAAAACAAGGTGAAATTTAGATTGCATAGAGACATTCAAACTGTTATAGTATTAACACATTTATATTAATTCTAAAGGGTAAACAATAGCAACTAATTAACATTTACATTAATATTAAAGTTGATGGAAATCCTCTTTGTATCTGACTCTGCATTCAGGTTATTCGAATTTAGAGTTATACTAGAAGACGTATTTGAAGTATCATGAACAGAAGTTTGATGACCAGAAGTCGAGGATGTTAGACTGTCTGGACCTTGTATATTTCTGGCTATATCAATCTTGTTGGATACTGAATCTTGTATATAACCTTCCATTACTATCAACTTTTAACTGCAGTATTATTAATCAATCACCTAATTTTGTTTGCTTGTTGATTTGCATTATTTATTCTCCATAGTAACTGCATTACTGTATATGAACTTTTTGCATTAGTCGTTTATAATTTAAATTTGACATGGAACGTCAAATTTATAATATAAATTTGACATGGAACGTCAAATTTATAAAACATTAAAAGCCATTTTGAACGGATCTTAAGAGGTGTTGGATAAAGTTTTGTATTGCACACGTGTGTTAATTACAAATAAGTCACTTGAGAAAAGTAGCTGACTCGTCCTAGCGGACTCGTGAGCTAAACATTTTCTCGCGTGACTTATTTGTAACGTAACACACTTGTACAATAAATAACTATTATGCACTCATCGGCAAAATTAAAGCATAATTTATTAAAATACTTTTTCTAGCAATTTAAATGCTTCTATTTGGCTTATTCTAAAATAGACTTAATTTTAGGTGCTTTATGTGTGCAATAAAATGCAAGTAGGTGCCTGTCGTTAACTAACACACCTACTTTAATTCAATCAATCAAAATGCAGTTGATAGAGACCATATATAGGTCGAAATCGTTCTTTTTTAAAGTTATTTTAATAATTTTGGCGTTAGTTAGACGTTCTGTTATTACTTAAAAGCATTTTTATTTAATATGGGGCTTCTAACGCATGATGATGCCATACGAGCCACTACATTGCTCCAACAAGGAAGAACCCAGCAGTATGTTGCAAATCTTCTTGGAGTAAACTGATATAGCATATCCTGACTTATTGCATGCCTTAGAGAAACTGGTGATCTAAGGAGGAGGCCAAGGCAAGGTAGAAAACGTTCTACTTCGACGGGGGATGACAGATTTTTAACTTTAAATTGCCTTTGTGATCGTACCACTACTGCAGTACAGCTTAGAGGCATCCTGTATGCAACTCGAGAAGTTAGTAATAGGGCAGTACGAAGAAGTTTATAAGAAGCCAATCTTTATACCCGTCGCCCTTCTTGATTCCATATTTTATTACCACATCATCGGAGAGCTCGGCTAGCTTTCTGTCGTTTATATACCAACTGAAATGTGAACGACTGGCGAAGAGTTCTTTTTACAACGAATGCTGGTTTGGTATACAATGTACCGACGGTCGACAGAGAGTATGGAGACGTTTCGCAGGTCGCGCGATTGTAGAGAGAAACCGATTCGGTGGTGACTCAGTTATGGTATGTGGTAGCATTTCTATGCATGGCTCTACGGACCTATTCATTCTTTGTAGACCTGCTTTGAATGCTGATAGGTACATCGAGGAAGTCCTGGAAGATCACGTAGTGCCGTTTGCTGTAATACGCGGTCCAGATTTTCTGTTAATGCAGGACAATGCCCGACTCCACGCAGCTGTTTTAGTTAATGGATTTTTAAATGATGTTGATATTCACCGTCTCGACTGGTCAGCTTGCAGTCCAAACTTAAATCACATAGAGCCATCTATGGGATGAGATGAAATGATAGCTACAAAACAGAAGATATGACATAACTACTATTAACCAGCTTCAAGAAGTTTTATAAGAAGAATGGAACAATGTCGACCCAAACTCTGTGCTAAATTTAATTCAGACCACGCCTCAACGTGTTCAAGCTGTTATATACTATACTAGATATTAACATAAATTAATTTCGTTTGTAACAACCATAGGTTCTTTAAGTTTTGTAATTTTTATTAAATAAAAGAATTTTAAAAGCCATAACTTACTCAAATTAATGAGTCATTCAAAGAAATAAGACTCCACATTATTTGTACACATTTTTTTATCATTTAAGATTTTTTTTAATAAATATCATAAAAATTCAAATTATGCGTTAATTTTGCCGGTGAGATTATTTTAGGAAATTAAAGTATTATTGGAAATATGTTTTGAAATTTATTTATTTATATTTTAGAAATTAAAGGTATTCTTCCAAATTTGCTTTAAAGCTATTTATTTATTTATAAAGGGCAATCCAAATTAAGTGTTCACCATTGGTAACTTTGTTATTATTAAAGATACAAGATTGTTTAAATTAGCAAACTAGTAGTACTTTTAACGCTCTTTAAGATGGAAGAATTAAAAAAAAAGAGCAGCGCGTTTTCGAGTTTTCCCGAAAAATATGTTTTTTTCAAATGGAAACCCCTGTATATTATATCATTTTCTGTTAGAAATTCAATTTTTAAACAAAAAATCTTATAAGAAATTTTTTACTGGGATTAAAAATACTTGAGTTATAGTGAATAAACAAAAACAGCTAAGTCAAGTGCATTTCTATGTTTCTATGATAACGACGTTAATTCTTTCTATTAAACGTCAAATATTAGTACAGTTTTATTAGTCTTTCACTCATAAATTTCATTTTGCTAGTTATTAATTTGACAAAAAAATGATTTTTACCCATGCAGAAAAGTGTGATATGTTAGAATCTTATTTAGTGTGCAGAAAATCCTCTAGGAGGGCAAAAGAACACTACGCTGAATTATATCCTCTCCGAACACAACCAAATGAGCAATTTTTTCTGAACTGTACCGAAAATTTAGAGGCAATGAGAGTGTTTTTGCCAAAACAAGAACAAGAAGGACTTTTATAATAAGCGAGGCCACGGAAATTCTAGTTCCTGCCTATTTTGAGGCCAACCGTGATAATTCCATACTAGATATTATCAAGGAATCTGATTTGAGTCACGGTACTGTGCATAGGATTCTGAAGAAACACAAATTCATTCCTAATAAGTACAAACCAGTTCAAGTTTTCTTGCCAGGGGATCCAGAGAGAAGAATGTTTTTTTGCCACTGGTATCTTAACTTTTGTCGCCAAAATGTAAACACTTTCGTTATATTTTATGGACCGATGAATCAAATTTCTCAAATTCTGGAATGTATGTACAATACAAAAAATCATCATTACTGGTCAAAGGAAAATCTTCTTTTAGTACATCCAAGACGCCCTCAAGTCCGTTACAGTTTTAATGTTTGGTGCGGTTTAATTGGTTCAAGGATTGTTGGTCCTTTCTTTTATGAGGGCACTCTAACTGGTGAAAGGTACATAGAATTTTTGACTGAAATTTTGAATAATTTCTTAGACGATATTGATCTCATAAGTAGACAGAATCTGCATTTTCAGCAGGATGGCGCACCTGCGCACAACTACAGAGGTACTCATCAAATTTTAAATACTATTTTTAACAATTCATGGATAGGAACAAATGGTCCTATTCAGTGGCCTCCCCGATCGCCAGATTTAACACCGATTGATTTTTTTTTATGGGGTTATTTAAAGACAGAGATTTATAAGCAAAGGTACGAAAACGTAAAAGCCCTAAAAATTGCAGTTAGTGAAAAGATAAACCAAATAGATGGTAGGACCATACTAAAAGCAGTTCGACAAGTTCAGAAACGTGTTCAAAAATGTATTTAACAAGAAGGTGGTATTTTTGAACATCTTCTATGAAAAAATCAGTGATTTTTATTTTTTTTTAATGATATGTTTATGTATAAAATAAAGTTTATAAAAATTATTTAGCTGTTTTTGTTTATATATTATAACTCAAGTATTTTTAATCCCAGTAAAAAAGTTCTTATAAGATTTTTTGTTTAAAAATTGAATTTCTAACAGAAAATTATATAATATACAGGGGTTCCCATTTGAAAAAAACATATTTTTCGGGAAAACTCGAAAACGCGCTGCTCAATTGTTTTTTTAAATTCTTCCATCTTAAAGAGCGTTAAAAGTACTACTAGTTTGCTAATTTAAACAATCTTGTATCTTTAATAATAACAAAGTTACCAATGGTGAACACTTAATTTGGATTGCCCTGTATATATTTTAGGAATTGGAGGTATTATTCAAAATTCTTCTTAAAATTGATTTAGTACATATTTATGTTTTAGGAAGTGTATGTATTATTTGATATTTATTTCAAAATTTATACCGGGTGTATTTTTTAACTTGAAACATTAAAATATCTCGAAAAATAAACAGTTCACGAAAAAATGTCCAGATTTAAAATTTAATGATTCAACAGAGGAAATACATTAGTGCCAGAATTAGCGCCTCTCTCTTCCTTCATGCCTGTAATAAAATATGCGGTTTCCTATTTTAAGATTTCAAATCAGTAATCTGTCATCAATTTGTGGTCTCCCTTGTCTTGGATTAATAGATCTTTAGTATAAAAATAATTGGGTCACCAATTTCAATGAAAATTAGTCACATAACACTGGGTTTCTCATGAAATATTAATAATTAATGTAGGTCCATTTGAGTGGTAATTCATATATCGAAAAGAAGCTATGGGCTTATTGTACAAATTTGTATAAATAGGACAAATTAAACAATATTTATACAAAAGAATACAAGCCCACAAATACTCTAAAACACACAAAACTGCTTTCTTTACACACAAACTACAACGCGATCACCATTCCGATTTTAAAAACACAGATAACTGATAAAGAACAACACACAGTGAAAAAGAAAATTAAAGAAATGATTAGCATTAAACAGGAAAAAAATTCAAATTAACAACAGAAGTGATATAAAAAATTTAAGCAGTATATACTGCAACCTAATTATGTGACGTTCTGCAATTTACCATCATAATATATGTTGCTGTTATATACATATATATCTTATGTTTTTTTTAAATGTCTGTACATTTGCTCATCATGCTGACAGTTCCGTGTTTCGATCCCTGATTGGCTGTCGGAGTAGGTTTTCGTGGTTTTCCTTCTCGTTTAAGGCGAATGCCGACAGTTTAACATCTTAAGTCGCTCCACGGACGCATACATAATAATAAGTTATGCCTTGCCATTCCCCGTTTTTGTTGTCTAACTCTTTTTTGAATACTAAGGCATGATTTATTATTATTAAACTAGAATGTATCTTTGAATAATTTTATCCGTGACAACCACAAATGTATAAGTATGACATTAATATACTGTCATTTATATTTTAAGTTCTTTGAGAAAGGCATCATTTGCCGAAACATGTAAAATTGTTTTAAATATATACATTTTTAAGTAAAACCAGACCTTAAATCGCCAACTAATTGAATCATATATATACCGGGTGTCCCAATAGTGCGGCGTCGGTTGATATCTTGATACCGCTTGAAGTTAAAAAAAACGTTTCAAACAAATGTTGTTTAATTCTTAAAGGGGCATGGCCCGACATGCTTCTTATATATCATTGTTTATACCTAAACGTAATAATTTTTGAAATATTTAACATTTGCTCTAATAAATGTTCAGGTACTATTTTGCTAAATCATATCTTACTTGTGTTTGACCCCAGAAACGAAATGTTTGGTATGTAAGTTGTTTATATTTCCGACAACTTTTACATATTGCTAAAATTAATTTATTTGATACAGAGTGTTCAGGAATGGAAAAAGCAACATCACAAATTTCAGATGGAAAAATCTCCATTTTTTAAATGGAATGCATAGTGCTTTTTATTAAAAAACACTATGCATTCCATAGCAAAATGCAAAAAGGGGAATTCCACAACTAAATTTGTACTTATCAGTTGTATTGTGATTATGATGGAGAATGGCCCGATACACAATAATATTAATTAAATATATTAACTAGGTATTCAATCAAATTACATAATTATATTGGATTAAGTTTTTACTTTTACTGAAACATGTATGGACCAAATGTTCTTCTAATCTAGGATCGTATATTTTTTAATTTAACAGCAGGCTTAAAGGAAACATTCCGAAACATTGGTCGTAGAGGATTCATTGAATGGCCCCGCACAGTCGCCAGATTTAGATCCTCTAGATTTTTTCCTTTGAGGGTCAAAATATGACCGCATAATCTGGACGAGTTACGGAAGAGAATAATCGAGGAAGTGCAATTAATTCGTTAGGAGGCTTTGGCGAATGTCATTCATGAATTTGCACACGGACTTACATATTGTCAAGATATGAACGTTTATCATTTTGAAAACTTTCTTAAATCATATTGATTTTATTTATATTTTTGGTGTTCATTTTTCTTGTTCTCAATAAAATTTGCATTGTCAGGATTAGTTAAATATCTCTGTCGTCGTTGAACAAAATGGTGCTAAGCCTTATTATTGTTGAACTTCCAGACAGCGTTCTATTGAAATTCGTAAAAATATATGGGGTGTTTCATTTAAAATATAAAAGTTAATATCATTTCCGGCTAAACCGGCTATTCGTATTCGCTATTTGCATTAACTTAAATGTGGAAAGTTTTATTAAAATCTAAGCAGCCGTATCAAAGATATTCGAATAAATCCATACATTTGCTTAAGCCGGTATATTGAACAATAAGGAAGTTCTAACAATAAGCTTTTATTCAATATCGAATATGTATATGAAATAACCTCAATTGTGTGGTAATTTATTGTGACTGCCGAATCTATTACTACTGTGACACGAAACATTATTTGAATACAAATTTGAACCAACGCAAATGGATTGAGTGGGGTGATTGTACTAAAGTATTTGACAGTGTATTGAGAATGTCGGGATGAAAATTATATGAAATGTATAATATCCCGTGCTGTTGTTTACTATGAATTCCTGCCCTATGATAATATGACTGGTATAAATACTTGTTCGTTGGATAGAGTATATTCGCGCTTTCAGTCGTAAGTAATTTCTGGTGTATAATATAGAGAAAAATTGTATATATTATTTTATTTTAGAATTCGATTTGGCATTTTCATATTGAATATATTGCATTTAAAAGAAGGTGGAACTATTTACAAGTTCAATTACGCTTTACCAGTATTCGTAAAGTTGTTTGTGTCTCGTGGCTGTCTTGATCAATAACTTAGTGACATGGCATGTAATTAGCGAAAGACGGTCAGCAATGTTTCTAAAGATTAGAGATTGCATTCACTGGGTATTGTACGTAATTAACAGGAGTTACGGATACTGAAATAGCAAGTAAATAATTAATATGTACAAACGGATATGTTTAATAGAAATTTAACATTTCAAATATCGATTCGTACAATATTTTTAAAGGATGTTACAATAAGACGGATTTTATTGGAAAATTTTTGATGTCTTTATTGAATAATACTATTTAGTATGTGGCAATTATGTGTGAATGCTAATACGGGGAAAATATTCGCATCGGCTTCGGTGGCACACATCAACCCGTTGCTCTCAATTTTGGATGAGATCTCGGCATAATTCTTCTACAGAAGGATCTAAAAGTCCAGATGGCGCAGTGCCTAATAATTCAACAATAACGAGATTAATCGCCCGTTTCCGTTTTCCGATCAGCCATTTTGTAAAAGTAAATATGCTTTCTACATATTACGACGCTAATTTATTCAATTTTTTTATAGAAAAAAAAAATTAATAAATTAGAGTCGTAATATGCAGAAAGCATATTTACATTTACATTACATCGCGAAAAAGTGCAACAAATTTGCACAACGGCCTACTATGGGCTAGATATATATCATCTGTTTCCTTGATGTAATTCAAGGCTTTCCACAAAGATTCGAAATCACTGCCTATGATAGCTTAGTGGTTAAAGCGATGGTCCGGCGAGCCATACACGTGGGTTCGAATCCAACTGAAGGGCGAATTTTTTTCTATAAGAAATTTGAATAAATTAGCGCCGTAATAATCAATCTACAGTTTAAGATCGCAATAAAAAAAACAAACAATGCAATTATGATAGTAAAGTTGACACTACCTTAGTCTCAATTATTTATAAAGTTATAATTAATTCTTAAGATTTAGAAAGTTTTTTTTTTGGTACGATAACGAACAATAATTCACAGAAAATCGGACATAACCCACGTATGACATATTAAATTCGATTACCCCTTATACATAAAATAACGGATATCGATTACTTAAATTTTACTAAATGAAATATATATATATATAAAATAAAATGTATGATTCTAAATTTACAATAGTCTAATTCAATAGACACCAAGACACAATTATGTCGTAGGAACTAAATTTTGGACTGTCTTGTAGTCTTGCGGAAAAAAATACACAGTTCATACATGGTAAGAAAGAATGATTTTGATGAAGTAATAACGTCTGGAAAAACTCCCACCATACTATGAAACTAACACTTCTGGCTACAAAGGAACGCCACGTGCTTGAACAACTTCAAAGCCTTATGTTTAAAAAAACTACCTCGTACTTGAAAAGTAGCCTCAACTTGCACAAATACCTCGTGCTAGCGCCCTAATTCAGAGTAAAAGATCGTGCGCCGGAATTAAATTCGAAACACCACGACCACGTGGCTACCATTTTAGAAAATTTTTCATATCCGTCGAAATCCAACGATATCCAGTTTTTCTTCGATATCCACTATATCCTTACTATTGTTTAAAATTAATTATAATTAGTAAAAGTCGCAGTAGCGAGTAATAAAATTACTTATAAGAAGTCATTAATAATTTAAATTTCCAAGTGATGCACCCCTCAGATAGTTTCTAGTTCCAAGCGACAATCCACTGCAAAAGGGCCGAAAATTCATATACTCGATGCTTAGATACGGAAAACTATGTAGTTTTTAAGAAAATGGACGACAGGGCAAGCTACTGTCAAGAAGAATTAATGATGAAATACTTAATTAGAAAATCAATTCGCTACATCAAAATTAAGACAATAAAATTTGGAACTTAATTGATAAAGAATATTAATTAATTACGTTCTCAATAAGGAATTATTAAACCAAGACCATAGTCCAGCAGAATAAACACGAGATGACTCTGATGCTTCAATACCCAAGGAGATCTTAAACAAAAATACTAATGACAATTCTAACTGAATTTACTACAGACGAAACCGTAAAATTTTCTAATTAATTTTAAGATAAAGACTCACATTAAAACTGGTACAATTTAACCCAATTAACAAATTAACTGTCCACTATATACCAACCCTAAAATTTTTATTGCGAATTCCAAACGCCATCTACACGCGTAAAATATGAACGATATTAAAATGAGAACAAAAAAAAAGTTACCTACATAAACGTGAAATATATCGCAAAGTTTTAATTAAATTGAAATCTGCTTAGAAAATAATTGTGATGAAATTTCTAATTTTAACTAACAACAGGATAATTAAACGCAAAACAAAACCTTTATAAACATTTTTAAGTATCGAAATTACAATTTATAAGCGAAAATCTTACCACATACAGGTCCATTCAACAGTTATAGAATAAATAACTGAAAATTATCAAGGGCGATTTCGGACCGTTACAAGATGTTGCAGGACGCCCTTCCCTTGCTTGATTTGAAGCGCAGTACGACCATACTTGAGTTCTTGGAACCAGTAGTATACACTTGTCTTTGATGGCGCTTCATCACCAAACGCAGAAATCAAACGGTCTATGCACTAGTATTCAATTAAATCACAACAAAAATAATAACGAGTTAACTACATTTTCAAGACGATAAGAAAACATTAAAACTGACAAATACTTAGACAATCGGATAAGAACGTCATATTTTTGACACATTGCTGTATACCAGTGCACATTCATTATTTATCAAACTGAACGGGGTTGCCAGATTCTCAAAATTTACTAACCGTCTCTCGTACTATTATAATTGTTGTTGTTATAGTCATTTTTACGCATAAAATATCTGTTTTTAGACGTTCACCTACATAAAAATCGAGTATCATTTAACCAACATAATACTGCAACATAAAATAATAGATTGCGCTTAAGACAAATTTGAATGAAATGGACCAGTTAATCTTGATATTAAATAAACTTTACGTGCTATATTTATGTCTAAATACTTTGTAATAAAAATAATTTACTAATCGGTATTCTAGATTTTGGAATAAATTTAGTCAGAAAGGTTGTTACATAAAGTGTTGAAGTGCTTGCGGTAATACGCCGTATATAGGTTATTCCCACAACGGGTCGGATAACAGAGAAAGTTATTGGTCTTTATAAACTGACTGATATTGTTTAGTCTAAGCTAGGAACATTTAAAAATATATATTTCCCCTGGGTCGAAAACGCGATACTTCATCGCCAGAGATTCAGAGGAATCTCTATGCTACAAGATAAATGTTGACTTTAAAACAATAAAAATGTGTTTTCTATCTACATAATTATTACACGCAAGCCAAAAATATAATTTTAATAAATATTTAAATAAGATGCAATATTAGGTCGGATAAATTGCAATATTTAGAGAATGCCTGGCCACTAAATGTAATGAAATTTCATAAGAGACCTATTTATAAAAACTATTGTAGCATTTTTGCAAATACATATCTAGATTTTACGAATGCGTCTTACAATAATAGATATTTGACAGGAGAGTGACTTTTTAATGAAATACCTATTTAGGGCAAAACAATTTAAAACATACCTTAGTGGGCAAAACATCATTATTTTTTGGATAAAAAATAGTTATTTATGTACCTAGGTTCGTAAGTACAGTTTTATGGTCGATAATACGATTGCAAACCGAGACCCGTAGGGTCGAGGTTTGCATGTATTCAAGACCATGAAAGTGTACTGTACGAACCGTGGTGCATATGAGATTTTTCGTCATACCTACGTTGTTTTTTTAAATAGACGAATTTGAATGATTTTCCACTTTACTTTTACTATATGTATATACATTACTAACATCAAGTCAGGAATAGTTGTCGTATCTATGGTAACCATGTTTGTGTCGATATAAATTTATATTTTTGATAAATGTCAAAGTATATGCAATAGATTTTCAAAAGTTTTTCTTTCTAAATAAAATTCATAAACATGAATCAAATAGAGATGGATGCTATTATAGCTTGTACTGAGATTTTGCCGGAGAAATCTAAAAACAGATACAATGAAACCTATAAAATGTTCAAAGATTGGTGTCACCAGAGGTATGTGGAGAGTATTTCAGAAAGTGTAATGCTGGCATATTTTCGTGATAGATCTATGAAGTTAAAATCACCAAACAGTTTATGGGGTGAATACTCCATGTTAAAAACTACCATATTTATTAACGAAAATGAAGATATTTGAAAATATCCTAAATTGAAAGGATTTTTGAAGCGTAAAAATGATGGTTTTAAGACTAAAAAGTCTAGTATCTTTACAAGAGAGGAAATGAATAAATTTCTTATTGAAGTTTCCGACGATACATATTTGTTGATGAAGGTAAGTTTACAGAATGATTCTTTTTAATTCGTGTTCATTCTATACTAATTTTTTGCAGGTTGTTATGATTATGGGAATTGCTGGGGCTTGTAGGAAAGATGAAATAGTTAAAATTAAAATTCAAGATGTGGAAAATAAAAATGATGTAATAATAATCAAAATACGGGATACTAAAAATGGATTAAAACGTTCTTTTACAATTATTGCGAAGGAAGAATATCCAATTAATTTTATGCTAATTATTAAAAAATACATTGGTCTGAGATTAGAAAATATTACCAATGATAGATTTTTCTTAAAGTACAGTTTTGGTAAATGTCGAAATCAGCCTGTAGGAAAAAACACTCTCGCAAAAATTCCTAGCCAAATAGCAAAATACTTGTCGTTGGAGAACCCCACTACCTACACCGGACATTCCTTTCGAAGGACCTCGGCAACATTATTAGCCGATTCAGGAATTGATGTTCTTGGTCTGAAAAGACACGGCGGATGGAAATTTTCTACCGTGGCAGAAAGCTATGTTTCCGATCCAATGATAAATAAAGTACAGATAGCTGACCGAATTTTATATAAACAAAATATTACAGAGGCTGTTTGCTCAACTGTGATACAGAAAAATGAGAAGAAAGTTGATGATTCCATTAGGAATCCAACCATTAATAATGTTGACATTATTGAAAATATAAACTTGCCTAGTAAGAAAGAAGACTCTATTGTTCAGATAGCTAATTGTTCTAATTGTTCGTTTACATTTAATATTACAAAATCATAAGTTTTTGTACAAGATTCTATTTTTACTAGTTATGTTAATTAATCATGTTTGAAATAAATTTGTCATAAATTTTCTAATATTGCTATTATTTCCCTAGGGTCGTAATAAATATTACAGCCCGCTACCATAGCAACTGTCAATACGGTATGTAAAGTGTCACTTACGTTTCAAAAAAAGGTGTCATAATTGTTTACTTACGCAGTATGTGTGAAGAAAAAAATATTTTTAATTTTTAAAATAGTTATTTATGTACAAATACGAAGGCCTCTAGCCCGAAGGTTTGTAAGTCGCCCTGGGGCATACACGTCTATTAATAGCCGCGGTGGATGCAAACTTTTATGTCATACTAATTCGTTATTGTATCCAAAATATAAATATTTTAAAAATACGAAAATTCAATTTTAATAAAATTTTCATTTTATCATAGTAGACACTATCACTAGGGAAATGCTGTCAAACGTAAAATGTCAAATTGTAGAAAAATTTTGATATTCCTGACGAAATTGTAAAAAAAGCGGAAAAGGTAACACAAAACTTGTTACCGAAGAAATCGAGGGACGCCTACGACAGAGAATATGACAAATTACTACACTGGATGGCAAAAAACTGGGTAGAACTTATTAATGAAACTGTGCTGCTTGGGTACTTCGGTGATCTCGTTGAAACATTTTCTCTCTGAGTTTCTTATGGTACAAATATTCAATGGTAACGAAGACTTTAATTGTAAATAAAAATATTAACATCGCTAATTGCCATAAGTTAAGATAATATTTGAAGTAGGCGCCAAAAGAATACCAGTCGAAAAAGTCTAAAGTTCTTTCAAGAGAAGGTATTCTATAATTTATTCACGAGGCACCGAATGAGACGTTTTTAATGAACAAGGTATTTGATGGATATTGTTCGGGAAAAATAGATTTAATTTTGTATTTTTAGTTTCATTTAGATATAAGCAAACAAATGTAGGTATATTTATGTTAATGTATTCAATCCTAGTTTTAAATTGTAAATATTGTAAAGTGTATATAGAAAAGGTTCTTGGAGTTCGATATATTTAATGTTGTCAATTACCTAAGGCCTGGTCAGGTATTACATTTCTTTATTCATTGTCTTGTTTTCTACGGTCATAAAAACTATTTATTTTATTACAGGCACAACCTTCTTGTTAACCCATCCATTTAGTAGTTGTAAATGTAATGTATAATAGAATAAGTTTTATTGACATATTTCCTGATATAGATAAAGTGTTATATTATAATAATAGGTTAAATAGTTTTGTTCGATGCGATTCTGCGAAATATTATGTTATCTCTAACGCACTTCCTGTGTATTGTATATTTATTATTTTAAGAGTTATTTTATTTTTCTATAATTAAGGGTTTCCGGCGTATATTGTTTATTTTAATACATTGATGCCGTTGGAAACTACAGCATATACTTTTCTTGGAAGAAGGGTAGAAATAGTTATATAGAAATTTCTGTATAATCAATTTCGGTGTTTTCTCCCTCTCTTGTAACTGGCGGGGACAAAACTTTCTTTCCGAAAAACAAGTAAATGAAACAACAGTTCCAAACAAGATCTCTTAGAGCTCACTACAGTTCCAAGTACGATCTCTTCGAGTTAACTACAGTTCTAGCTTAGGTATCAGTGATCTAACTAACAGTTCCTACTAAGATCTCAGTGATCTAAATAGGAGCAAATATTATTTATTAGCCAGTTTTCTCGGTCTTTAGTATTAAGACCAGATACTGCATTTGTGTTAAGTTAACGGAACTCCAAGACTAAATTTGTAAATATATTAGTGTTATTCAAAAACTATTCCATTAGTTCAACTCATATTTCGATCGAAACATACCGAACTTCCTTCAAACCAGGAGGATGAAATATGCCTAGTTATTCACGTAGAAGTTAGAAAATCAGTTTTCGTGGTACACGTACCAAAGACAAAAACCGGTAAAAAGCGCATTTTTACCATTGGTGACGAAGACGAAATGAAGAGATTGAAGTTCCTAAGAGACTACATGTTTTTACGGGAACGTGGTTGTTCAGAAAAACGCCTTTTTCTGACCTATAGACAAGGTCACTGTATTGTACAGTCAGTTAGAAAAAAACATTTGGAAAAGTCCCGTTCATCATTGCGAAATATCTGGATTTGAGCGATGTTGACAAGTATACAGGTTACTGTCTGCGTCGAACATCAGAAACTCTTCTGGCAGAGGCTGGGACTGGTATGACCACGTTGAAGCGCCATGGTGGATGGAAAAGTTCGTCGGTTACTGAAGGATATTTAAAGGATTGTATGTTTTTTAAAAATAAGGTTTTAAGGATGCTGTCAGGTGTACCTTCTTAATCTGACTTTTCCTTACAGAAATTTGATACCCAGACAATGAAACATGAATCAACGTTTACTGAAGGCAATCTAACTATTATCGGATTCTTCCAGAATTGCCAGTTTTATGTGAATTCGACTAAATAATATTAAGTGTATTTTGTAATTTTACTAATGAAGGTTATTAATAAGTTAATCAAAAACTATTCGTTCTGTGCCTTTATGCCCCCGCAGGTTGTTACGTATAGAAAATCACTTTGCGTTATGCTGTTAAATTCTTTTTCCTTTTCTCTTATTCTAGGCTCTTCAAGTCATTGTGATCCGCTTATTTTTCAATTGTTACAAATTACGTTGTTTTATATTTTTAGTTTACTAATTATCATGGCGTTTAAGCTTTTCTAAAGTTAAATAATTCCTAATTCTAATTTCGGGTTCGATTATTTTGACCGACCCTATATTTTCTGTTATATAATTCTAGTTCCGATATTGTTGAAGTTGCTATATCTGACGCAGTACACTTCTTTAAACATTCTTTTTGCCGCGTTAATCATTCTGACAGTGTTTTCCGATTTCCTCGAGTCATGTATCTCCGTTACTTTGTTTTATTTTGTGGGAATTCGCTTTTTGAATTGTAAGATCTTCTTGTCGCAGTGTCTTTAATTTTGGAACTACTGTTTCAGTTTAATAATTATTAACGTTTTCGTTAGAGCGCCCTCTGTTCGGAATTTTGTTTCCCTCAGTTACAGAATTCTACTTTGAATGTATAATTACCTTGATTTTGATATTTGCCGTTTCCTAAAATTTAATTATTTTTCAATGTGGGCTCGTTTGAACGCTTCAGGCGTACGTTAATTGTCGGGAGATTTTGAGCTTCGTTTTCTCTCATTTATTTTCCCGAATTTTCTGATGACGTATGTCGGCCATTGTGAGGAACACGCGGGTTTTCTGTCATTACTTCTTCCCAAGTCATCGCCACGATAACGTGTCTTTTTTTGATTCGAAGAAGCTTGTTAGGCGGTAAGAGCTATTTTTAATATATTGAGTATTACTTATTTCAAATTTCTCTTCTTAGGATTTTGTCGGGTTATCCGATTATTTGTGGAATATTTCTGGAGTTCATATTTGTTCAGCCGGAATGGCGTAATTGATCTTTTGAACACATTCCGTTAAGACAATAATTCCACGTGGTGACCGAAGGCCATCTGGAACCAAGCTTCCTGTACGGTGAATGAAAACCCTTATATTCCGTTGATTTGATGAACTTTCCAGGAGGACAGGTTCCGGGGAAACGTTTCATCGAAGTCTTGGAGTCAGCTAAGTGTGCTTTAAATTTTTCGCTGTCTTTAAGGAGACATCTTTTGTTGAAGACAATTTAAAACTAAACTTCTTTTATCATCAATTGTGCGATAGTGTAAATTTTGGTATTTATATTGTTAATTAACTACGGAGAGGGGCTTCTCCTTTCTCCATATTCTTTCTTTTGTGATCCTTTCACTAGATTAATCAGATTAAGGGCTTCACCCCCTAAATTAATTTAGTTTGGTAACTTTTTTATTTAGATTAACCTCATTTACTTTTATTAATAATATCATTAATAACTTATAATTCTGGCAACCATTTTATTGAGCAATTTATTAACCTTGAGGCTCATACCTTGAGTGGAGCTTCTGTCTAATTAGAGAGCACGTCGAATATTAAATCAGTGATTTCGTTATATTTATGTAAACATCTTGTACAGGACCATAGTAAGAATTCTCACTTCCATTCTCTTGAAGTATCTAATCTTTGTAAATTTGACGTTTAGATTTATATTAAATTTAATTATAACCTGTTATACAGGGGGTTGCTTTCACATGTAGTATACCTGTGCTTGTTTTGCTTTCGAACACATTTGATCTGTTAGAATCTTAAAGCGTTACCTTTGTTAGAAAGTTTATATATTTACCTCTATTTTGCTGTAATTTTATATACACGGTGTCAAATATTTAATGGACATTTAAATTTTGTTCACGTCATTTTATATTCTTACGCTTTCCTGTCATTACATTTAGAGAGGCTTAACCTCGATCGTAAGTTAATAATTTTCTTTTGATGGCTTAACCTGTTTTGTATACTTTTGAATACTTACATATTTAATCAGCTATACCGAGTTAGAGAAACGTACACCTGTTGGATCTTGTGAATTAATTTGATATCGTTGATAACTCCCGATTGTTTACTTTTGGTTATATTGTTAATCTGTATATCGTTTGTTGAAATCTTGTTGATTGATTAAAGTTATTTGTAATTTGGATTTTGTGTTTGATTTCTTACTCAGCGTGTGTTAGAGAGATCACAGTTATACGTTTTGGCAGCAACAAGGAGTGGGGGAATACTTCTCTCTTTTGCGACTGACGCCATCTAGCTCCACCCGCAGCCGTGTATACGGGGTGCGCCTGCCGTGACTTTATGCGGTGGCGCCTTTTCTTTTCCAACGAGCGATCTTTGATCCCACACGCTCTCCATCTTACGAGCTAGTCGGTAGGGGCATTTCGTTGGAGCGACCACCTTCAGGTGGGTCAGTCCGAAAGAGAGGGGTATTCGCTGAACATCAAGCGTCAGCCTTGTTGTTAGCGTGCGCTACTATTTAAGATCGCGTAGGTAGCAAGGTTATAAAGTATACTTCATGCCCGTGCGCGCGTAAGGTATACTATTATGTAGTTGGCATCTAAGCAATAAAAACACAATAATTAACTGGTATGACATAAATATTATTAAAAATCCCGTGTGGCGAACCCAATATAAGTTCATATTTGTGTGAAAATTACATATATACATACATATATATATATATATATATATATATATATATATATATATATATATATATTGTTATGGGACAAACTGCACCCATATTTCTGCAGCTAAAACGGAAAAACATATTAAACAATGCACAAAACACAATTAAAAAGGGTGAAATTGGCGAATTTATTTTATAAAATCAGTATCAAAAGGTATATAAATTAATATGACAAGAACTGTATAATTCAAATTAACTTATTTTTATTTTTAAAACTTACTTTTATATTTCTATTTTTAATTTCATAATTCAAATATTTAGCGCGAAACTATCGATATGTAATTTATCTACTTCGAGATAATGTTTTTGATACCGATTTGACACGCCCTCTTTATAATTTAGAATAAACCCGAAAGAATGCAACTTTAAATACGTTATTGCAACATAACCTAATATTAAATCGTAAACATTATGTATTTGAAAATTATTCTAAAAATTTTATAAATTTGTTAAAAACAAAATATTAGTCAAATTCAACGTACAAATCGATGTAATGATGATAAAATTTCGAGGCTATTTGTTAATATGAAAATAGGCCTTGGAAAAATAAAAGAAAAAAGAGGAAGCCGATAAATATTTTACGAGATATGGCCGTGTTTTTGAAGTTATAAAAAGGTTAATTAAAATTACCATTAAAATATTCAAAATTTCTCATTATAAATACATTAAATTGAAACACAAAATATCAGCCAACCTTTTGAAACACGAACCAGCCGAGCACCGCCAAGAATACGTCTGTTATCGAGGATAGCATAATTTGGAAATCGTAACTTCGACGAGTGAGCATCTTAGACCATCGAACGACGCTAAAACCGATATCAAGATTCCAAAAGCAGTACTTGGTGTTTTCCAACAAACATCGCTTCCAGCCTAATTCATCGTATAAAATCTTGGAACACAGGTTCTTAAGTAAACAATTTACTTCTTTTATTACCTAAAATTTATATTTCACTTAGAAAAATCATTACAACTTATTAAAATATCTACAAAACTACAAAAATTTATTATCTATTACATCGTCAACACCATCATAATTGAAACACATAATTTTTATATAATATAATAACGTAGTGCTTACCTTATATGTAAAATAGTTTAGCATAATTGATAATCTAGTTTTTTTGTTCCCAAACACAACTTTTAAGTATAATTTGATACACATGTGCAACTATAGAAATACTATTAATAAACACTTGTTAGCTTTATCATAATTTGTTACAGTTTCCTACTTTTTATTCCAATATATATTTTATTATTTTCTTTCAACCAGTCTTTTTTATTTGTTAGTATTTAGTTGTTGAGTTAAGTATATTATATAGACATAAAACATCATTTTTGGGAGATAATTCGGAGATCTACGAAGATTCTGAGATACTTTATATCTACATTTTTTTATAATTGTGCTCTCCGACGGCTAGAAGTTTAATAATATGTGTACAGATGACGTTAAACCTATTGTGAATTATTTAATTCTGGCGCCCAATATTTAAATTCAAATCTTCAACTATTACTTATATAAATCATTCATTATTCTCTTTAGTCCACTTAGGATTAACAGCCGTATTACAATTTGGCCCTCTAACGTGGTGGCGCTTATTTTTACACCATTACGACATTATTACAATCGGGCCAGCCCAACTTTGGGGTTACTGTTTAATTACATAACATAGTATATCATTTCCTCAGACCAACACATAAGGGGACATTTTGGCTAACAACATTTTTCGCATCAACGTGGAGCCTATTTAACATTACAGCCTCACTGTAATATATCAGTTATATTTATTTTTATACCAGCTTCAGCGTATAACATCATTTGACGAACCAACGTGGGGCTTTATATTATATAACGGTTCATCACTGTATAACATCAATATATATATATATATATATAACATTTGATAAATTATTATTATCCAATAATTTATCAAATGTTATATTTAGTGAACGGCTAAGAATTTATCTAAACACATATATATATATATATATATATATATATATATACATATATATATATACATATATATATATATATATATATATATATATATATATATATATATATATATATATATATAATAACTTCGTGGCCTTGGTATGATATGGTAAACCTAATCAGTAGGCGATTAAAGGTCTGTATATTACTTCAAAATATATGTATTTAAAAAACTCTACATGTTTCGGCTGTATACGCCTTTTTCAAGAGAATACAAAATATGAATATTTCATATTTTGTATTCTCTTGAAAAAGGCGTATACAGCCGAAACATGTAGAGTTTTTTAAATACATATATTTTGAAGTAATATACAGACCTTTAATCGCCTACTGATTAGGTTTACTATATATATATATATATATATATATATATATATATATATATATATATACTAAAGACTCGTCAGAGCATGATGTCCGTATAGACAAATTTCTCAAAAATAACTTCGCCGTCCTCATGACAAATGTAAGAGTCGCCAAGTGGCTTTCATCTAACGATCACAGCCGCAACCGACGGAATTTGTATTAAACTGTCTCCACTTACCATGTCTTCACAAAACGCACAATTCTTTCTTCAAATCAAGTACCAACTATAGTTATGTAATTGATAAATTTGCCTCCATTTCTCAGGCGAAGGTGTATGCCATGCTACAGTGTGCAAGAGAAGACAACAGAGGGCTAAATTTGTTCAGATAGTCAGATGGAGCTTAAGGCTTAAGATTCGAGAGATTACGTGATATTAGTACTCGCTAGAGGAAGCGAAATAGGATTTTCCGGGAATAACTGAATACATGACCGGAGATGATCGAACAGACTGTTGTTAAAATAATAGAATTTGACCAAACACGCATGAAAAATATGGGAACACAATGAACACAGATCTAAAACAGTTTCTAGAAAAATTTGCAACAACAAATTCAACATTCAGCTCTCTGTTGGCTTCTTTGTTACACAAATGAATGACACTTGAATCGAATTTTGGAGGGTTTGGTTTGAAGCGCCATTTCTTGTAATATTCATCCAAAGCATAAAGCCAGACCATTCGCGTACAGAAATTTTAGTGAGTTTGTGGATGAGGGATTGTTTGTGTAAATGTTGGACCTTAGAGGAGCCAGAACCGAGCCTTGAGGACAGCCATTTTTCAAGATTTTGCCATCGCTAGTTCGATTGTTTAGGAAGACTGCGATTTGGCGATTATTCTTCATATTCTGGAAAAGGTTCCATAATTAAGTACACGAGATGGTTTTTTGGAATTTAGGCGTCATTCCATGCATCCAGCCTGTGTCATAGGAACTGGAGAGATTGACAGAAGCAGCGAATGTTTTCAGGCCGTTTTGAAAACCTATTTCAATGTGCGTTGTTAACGCCAAGACTTGGTCACCTTGATCACCAGCAGTTCCTTCCCGTTCTGAAATCGGCTTGCTCCATATTAATAATCTCGTCGACAGTGAGCGGTATTCTATCGTAGATAAGCCGTTATAGAAGATTATAGCACACAGGAGAGCTACAGCTATGTAACTACCAGGATTTTCCAGAGGTGTACCAGGCTTTAATATTGCTAGGATCGCTGCTTTCTGGAAAATATTCGAGATGTCTCCTATCTAAGATATTGTTACAACAGTTTGTCAACCATTCTCGGGTATTCATCCCAAGATTTTTCATGAATACGGCAAAGACATTATCAATACGAAGAGCCTTTTTTATTTGAATCGGACAATGGCCCAATTAACTTCTGTAGTAGAAAAAGGACATGGCCATTCCGAATTTTGAGGGAGACTAGGAAAGGTATTCTTAATTTTTATTACATTACCTGACCATATTGCAATAAACGGAAAACCTCTATGGAGTTTTCAAAAAAAATCGGTATATTTCGCATTGATTACACAGGCCTGCGATGGTAAAATTGTCTGAATTTTATACAGTGATTTCAATAGATTTTTGGTGCTGAAAATGGGAAAATTATTTAAAAAATTCCATCACGTAAGGTTTTTTTACAATCTGGGGTTTTTTGAACTATCTGCATGTATTAGTCTTTTTGAAAAGGACATTTTTGTTAAACCGTTGTTTAAATAAACTATTATAATTTTTTTACTTATGATGATGCAAGAAGTTGATATTCTGAATAAACATACACTAGATTTATGATAAAGAAGTTACAAATAGAAATAATTGAGCATGTCGCAAGACATGACCCATCATCTTCCTGTTACTGCATGTCTACCTCCCAACCTCCACTACAAACATATTGCTATTCTAGACAAAACAGTTCATTCAATATCTTCTTTACAACTGTGGTGTGAATTTGTGTAATTAGTTGACATTTATGATTAGTTACTGAGTTAATTTAATTTTCATTTTACGAGTTTTTTAAAATTAGATTCCAATGGCATCAAGAGGTTGTGTCAATATACCCAACTCCTTCTGCTATATTTGTGGAAAGTTTACAGTAAAAAAACAACAAAGAAACATTACAGATTTTGTAAAGAAAGTATATTTTGCATATTTTGGTGTGAAATTAGGAGACCAAGACAAACCTTAGGCTCCTCGTAAGGTTTGTTCAGTGTGTGTTGAAGAGCTTCGCCAGTGGTCACAAGGAGAAAAACAGTTTTTTCGCTTTGGAGTGCCTATGGTTTGGAGAGAACCGATCAATCATAGCGATGATTGTTATTTTTGTTCGTGTGTAGTACACGGATTCAATTTAATAAACAAAAAGGACATCGTTTACCCAAACCTTCGAGCCGCAACACGTCCTATACCTCATGGACCAGAAGTACCTGTTCCTTCACTACCAGATACATTAGATGATGTATCTGATGACGAAATGGTTTCAAGTACATGCGCAACTGAACTGGATAAGGGAAGTGATTACTATGATACTGGAAGTGATCTGCCAAAACTGTTTGACCAATCTGAATTAAATGATTTGGTGAGGGACTTAAACATTTTAGTGGTTTAGGAACAGAGAAAAAGAGTTTGCTCGATATTATTCCGAAGAAGATGCACTAGTTTTCTGTAATGATGTACCCGGGCTCATGGAACAATTCCACGTAGAATATAATGTTTCTGAATGGAGACTCTTTATTGACTCTTCAAAAAGGAGCCTTAAGGCCGTTCTTCTACACAATGGAAGTAAATATGCTTCTGTACCAGTGCGACATTCAGTTCATTAAGAGTGTTATTAAAATCTTGAGCTACTTTTAATTTAAATTCGTTACAAGGATCAAGGCTGGACAATTTGTGGTGATTTGAAAGTTCTTTGTTTGTTACTTGGATAACAAAGCGGTTATACTAAATGTCCTTTTTTTTGTGTGAGTGGGATAGTCGTGATAGAAAGCAGCACAATTGTAAAAAGATGTGGCCACGAAGACAAACCTTACAACCTGGAATGAAAAACATTGAAAGAAAAAGTTTAGTAGACCCGAGCAAAGTTTTGCTTCCTCCATTACATATAAAACTAGGGTTAATGAAACAATTTGTGAAGACATTAAAAAAAGATGGAGAGTGCTTCAAGTATCTTTGCAGCCAGTTTCCTTGCTTGTCAGAAGCAAAGATAAAGGAGGGTGTTTTTGTTGGGCCGGATATAAGAAAGCTTATGAAAGATGAAAATTTTGAATCTAAAATGGAGGAAGCAGAAAAACAAGCATGGATAGCCTTAAAAAATGTGGTTACAAATTTTCTTGGCAACAAAAAACATGAAGATTATAAAAATATTGTGCAAAATATGTTAGAAAAATTTAAAACCTTAGGCTGTAACATGAGTTTGAAGGTGCATTTTCTAGATTCGCATCTCGACTACTTCCCTGAAAATCTTGGTGCAGTAAGTGAGGAGCAGGAGGAAAGGTTCCACCAAGACCTAAAAGAGATGGAGAGAAGATACCAAGGAAGATGGAATATAAGCATGATAGCTTATTATTGTTGGATGTTAAAAAGGGATGGTCCACTACGAGATTACAGAAGAAAAAGCACAAAAAGGAGTATGGAAAGACAAAGAAAAAGATATTATAAGGACTTGTAAAAACATAAATAGTATTTTACTGTTTCTTTTCATTAGATTTAATGATATTTGTAAGTAATTTTGTTTTTTATATCCTTTGTAAATGTAACTAAAATTATTTTTAATTTTTAAAAAATATAATTTGAAGCCTTTTTGTGAAAAATCCTTACGTGATGGAGAAAAATAGAGTTCATATTTGGATTCAGCGCCCAAAAACACATAAGAATCAGCTATCAAATTTAAAACAATTTTTAGAAAGTTAAAAAACGCAGGCCTGTGAATTATTTTAAACTTAAGTTAAATTTCAAATTTGTACGTCACCGTATATACATGAATATCCAAGTATCACCTAAATTAATTTAAATACTGATAAAGCTCCCCCAAAATATAGTACATAGATCTAACCATATTCAGAATATATTTTAGAATTGTATTAAAATATTTGCACACGTTTCATTGGTTCTTTTTCATTCCTTCCTATTTTCTTATTTGTCCTCCTCAAATACGAACTTTAAATAGAAGTCAGTCTACAGGGTATTTAATATTTCAAGCGGTTATATTTTCTAAGTAGTAATGTTAGTAAAGTTAAACCAGTTTGTGTGTATTTCATGAAAAGTGAAATATATAGGTGACGATAAATGAGGTTGATTACGTTTAAAATAAATTAATTTCCCCAGAGACCAGCAGCGCATATAACCATTAATTAAGCAGATGCTTGAACTTAAATGATATAGTTTTCCGAATGGTCTTTTTAGAGTATTATACATACACATAAATTGTATAAAATGATAACGTTGTTTGACAAAGTTCGGGTAAACATCGTAACCGTAGAAAATTCTCAACGTTGCTGATTTTCCTCGAGAACTTATCATGAATTCAGGAACAGTTTCCAATTACAGTTTCCCCAAAAGGATTATGTTGCTCTTCATTCGTAATTAAAAATTAATTACGTGTCATATATCTAAGCGATAAAGAAAATCGACCGAGGCGAAGGGCTGGAATTAAATAAAATAATTTTTTCAAATACTCTTTTAAGAGATTTTCCTTTTAATTGAAAAAAAAAATGATCTAATATACTTGGAAACAAATACATTTTCGTGCTTAATATAGACTGATGGTAATAATTAGAGCAGACCAATTTCCGTGCGCGCCATGAGCGCCGGTATGGGAGTGTAATTCGTAATATATTAGAATATGCGATAGAATAGGAACGCAACATGAGCTTGTTACCGATATAAGTATAGAAGTAGAGACATTTATTCTATCAGAAATAATGAAATATACATTTGGTTTTCTGCTATTAGTAGAGGGACATAGCCGATTCTAGCACCTCCTCATGTTGAACCTCCTCATTGCCCTTGACCTTGCATGTGGCACAGCCCAAGGGCAATGAGGAGGTTCTACATGAGGAGGTGCTAGAATCGGCTATGACAAGGTCAAGGTCAAGGTCAAGGTCAAGGTTATATCAAGGTTATATCAAGGTTATATCAAGGTTATATCAAGGTTATATCAAGGTTATATCAAGGTTATATCAAGGTTATATCAAGGTTATATCAAGGTTATATCAAGGTTATATCAAGGTTATATCAAGGTTATATCAAGGTTATATCAAGGTTATATCAAGGTTATGTAAAGGATATCACAAGGTCAAGGTCACGACAAGGTCAAGGGTACGGCAAGGTCAATGGCACAACAAGGTGAAGGGTACGACAAGTGGAGGGAGTTTAAGGTGCTATTTAAGAAACGTGGAGAACGTATTCGCAAATAGTGTAATCCTTAACAATATTATGGAACTATTACATAGAAAATATATTTTTTCTGTGAGTGAGTTAACAGAAGAGGAAGAAGATGAAATAATACAAGTATTGGAAAGTATTGGTGAAGATGAGGAAAGTGAGGAAGAAGAAAGTAATAATGAAGAAAATAATTATAATGAAGAAAATAATGATAATGAAGAAAATAATGATGAAGTAATTTTCGATGATGATGATGAAGTAATTTTCGACGATATTTTTGAAATAGAGACAGTGATACTTCTAGCAGAACTAGATAATATCAGTGATTTTGAAAATAATTAAGATGACCAATTATTAGTGTTTATTTATTTTATTATTAGTGTTAGTTAAATACAGTAGTAGTAAATAAATTTGCGGAGGATAGTAGATGTAGTACAGAAGTTGGTTCTACAGTTAAAAGTAAGCTTGAGGAGGTGCCCACCCTCGAAATCGTGCTAAAGCGCAGGTTTACCGATAAGAGGTTTATAAAGAGACAGTTGGTGTATGCCAGCAACAGTTCATTGCAGCAGTTCATTTCAAAGTGTTCATTTAAAGAAACTAAGATGTTTGATTGTGAATATTGTGGTAAACAATTTTCTCGTGGAGATAACAGAAATCGACACATGTTAAGTTCTTGCAAAGGCAAGAGAATAAAAATCAGTGATAACAATCCAGACTTATGGAAATGTGAAATCTGTGATGTATACGTGGAGAAGAATTGTTATACTGCACATATTCGTAGTGCCACGCATCGAAATAAAGCGTTTGTAATAGTTGACGATGGTGTAAGAAGAAGTGTATCCACATTCGCAGGAAGAATAGTAAGTTATCAAATATCTGATTCGTCTCAAATATATGTTGATATTGAAGAATTTTCAAATAACATCAGAGAAAAGGTGTTGACATTAATAGAGAGTGTCGTACATGTACATAATTCGATTAAAATAAATTTTGAATTATATGGTATGTATTATTTGCTGACAAAAGATAATGTGGAAATCAAATCATTTAATACTATGAACAAGATCATAACGCAAGGAAGTGAATTATATAGCTTGTACAATGAGTATATTGATGAAATTAAGAATAAAATGAGCGAATTCCAGGAGCGTAATTCAGGTAAAATTGTATAAACTTATATTATTATAGTGATTTACGTATCTCTGATTATATTTCAGGTTGGACTTTGAGCAATATTATACATTTGGAAGTGAACATAAATAAATACAATCCTATGAGAGGATCAAGTTATGTGGACTTACCACCATCAATAAAGAAGAAGAAGGCCATTATAAATATTCAAAATGTTGACAATGCATGTTTCGCTTGGGCGATTACTTCAGCGTTAAGAGTGCCAGGTGGACTTCCCCAAAGACCTTCTTCCTATCCCCATTATGATACCGTGGCTGATTTTACTGGTTTAGATTTCCCTGTCCATTTAAAAGACATTGTTAAGTTTGAAGAAAAGAATAATATATCTGTAAACGTATATGGTATCGAGGAGTATTTCGATGGTGCTGTGACGGTGCATGATATAGTGGGACCTTTATATTTTACGAAACAAAGGAAAATGACTCATATAAATTTATTACTTCTTTCTGCGAAAGAAGGGAATTTACACTATTGTTGGATTAAGAACTTGTCTCGACTTGTGTCGGCTCAAAAATCACAGCGTGGACACCAAAAATATATTTGTGAAGGATGTCTAACTTTTTTTACATCGTTAGAAAAATTACAAAGACATGAACATGAAGATTGTAAGCAGGTGAAGGCGGTGTTTCCAACTATGAATCTGAAGACGAACAAATATGGTGAAGAAGTTCCGGAAAATATATTAAAATTTGAAAAATTTGAAAAGCAGTTAAGAGTTCCTTTTGTTGTGTATGCTGATTTTGAGGCAATATTAAAACCTATTGATATGGTAGAACCGGATCATGTAAAACCTTATAGTGTGAAATGTTTCGAACATCAGCCACATTCTTTCGCTTACTATATAAAATGTTCGTTCGATGAAAATTTGTGTAAACTGCGCACATACCGTGGACAAAATACACCTAAAACGTTCATGACAGAGTTGGAAAGTGATGTAAAATTATTATATAAAAACTATTTGAGTAAAATTGTGGAAATGAAACCCTTAACTGAAGAAGAGTGTTATAATTATGAGCAAGCGAGAAGTTGTCATATTTGTGAAAAAGCACTAGATGTGAATGATAAAGTATGCGACCATGATCACATGACTGGATTATATCGAGGTGCAGCACACATGGTATGTAATATAAATTACAAAGAACCTCGCTATACTCCAATCATAATGCACAATTTATCGAATTACGATACACATTTATTTGTAAAATCCTTAGCATTGGATAAGGAAGAAATAGATGTTATTGCCCAAAATAAAGAAAAGTATATATCATTTTCTAAGAAAGTATATGTTGGCGATAGAATTGACTGTAATGGTAAGAAGAGGAAAGTCTTCCATAAATTGAGATTTTTAGATTCATTTCGATTTATGAGTTCTTCTTTAGATAAATTATCATCTTATTTAGAGGATTCTCAGTGTAGAGAAGTGTCAAGATATTATATGGGTGAAAAATTTAATTTATTACGACGAAAGGGTGTCTTTCCATACAACTATGTCACATCATTTGAAAGTCTATCTGTGACAGATTTGCCCAGTAAAGATAAATTTTATGATATATTATCTGATAGCGAAATTAGCGATGAGGATTATAGTAGAGCCGTTCGAGTGTGGGATTTATTCGAATGTCAATCTCTGGGGGAATATAGTGATATATATCTACGATCTGATGTTTTGCTACTTGCAGATGTTTTCGAAAATTTTCGAAATATTTGTATGGACAATTACAAGTTAGATCCAGCACACTATTTTACGGCACCAGGTCTTAGCTGGGAAGCGATGCTACGAATGACAGACGTAAATTTAGAATTATTAACAGATGCGGATATGTTTCATTTTTTCAAACAGGGCATACGTGGAGGTGTCAGTATGTGTTCTAAAAGAATAGAGGTGGCAAATAACGAATACTTATCACAATTTGATCCATCAGAACCTAAGAAATATATATTATACCTCGATGCGACGAATTTGTATGGTTATGCTATGACGTCCAAATTACCAAGCGGTGAATTTGAATGGTTAACGAATGAGGAGTTAATGATGCTGGATGTTCAAACTTTGGAAGACAATGGGGATAGAGGGTACGTTTTCGAAGTTGATTTAGAATATCCAACAGCTCTTCACGACCTCCACAATGATTATCCCTTTTGTCCGGAACACGTTATACCACCTAATTCTAAACATCCTAAATTGATTCCAAATCTTTCAAATAAATCGAATTACATTATTCACTATACGACTTTGAAACAATGTTTGAATAATGGTTTGAAACTAAGTGGAATTCGACGCGGAATTAAGTTTAAACAAAGTAATTGGTTAAAGGGATATATTGATTTTAATACAAAGAAACGAAGTGAATCGAATAATGCATTCTACAAAGAATTTTACAAGTTAATGGTGAATAGCATATTTGGAAAAACTATGGAAAATGTTGAAAATCATGTTAATATTAAATTGGTTTCCCATTGGGAAACAATTAGAAACAGATTGGGTGCGGAGGCATATATTGCAAAGCCAAACTTTAAATCCAGTAAAGTATTTTGCAACACGTTAACAGCTATCGAATTGGCTCAAGTTCGAGTAGATTATGTAAAGCCTGTGTACGTAGGATTCACAATCCTGGAAATAGCTAAGAAGATAATGTATCACTTTTTCTATACCTTTCTTAAGCCTTTGTATGATTCGGACATTACACTGCTCTACACAGACACAGATTCTCTAATTATAAGTGTACGAAATTATAATGTATATAATGACATAAAAAATAATTTAGATATGTTTGATACTTCAACTTTTACTGAAGGGAACTTATTCGGAATACCACGCAGTTCACCTAGGCTCGGTAAAATGAAGGATGAATACGGCGGAGGTATTATTGAATGCTTCTATGGTACAGGGGCCAAAGCTTATTGCTTGAAAGTCCAAAATAAAACGGTGAAGACGGCGAAAGGAGTCAAAAAATATGTTATTGATAAGAAATTGTCCGTTGCAGATTATAGAAGTGTTGTTGAAGAAAATGAAACTCTTATGCGGAAGATGTACGTATTTCGATCGGATTTTCACACGATTTACACCGAATTGCGAAATAAAGTAGCGCTCACATCAAAAGATGATAAACGATATATTCTCCCAGATAGAGCTTCCACCTTAGCGTGGGGACATTATAGAATAGAAGAATTAGAACGTGAAGCAAATTTGCAGAAATTGATTACCGAATTGATGGATTACCAACCTACAATTGACTTTAGCTCCTAATTTGCTTTCCTATCTATACTTTTTCCATTATGTGTACTTTGAACTTATTACTTATGTAAAATAAAACACTGTATTTGATTTATTTTTCTAATTAGTTCTCTCATATGTATGCTTCTTAAACTGTTCTACCTCATAACATGCATACTATGAACTGTATCATAACTTATAAGAAATATAATACTGTATTTAATTTTTTTGTAATTAGCTCTCATAACTGTTTCATGTGTACTCTGAACTGTATTACTACTTCTTGTAAAATAAAACACTATAATTTATTTATTTTTTTATTATTTCCCTAATTTCATTCGAAAATTACGTTCTACAATACATTATCCTTAGATATCCAGGAGTTGTGTGATGCAGGCATACCCAACCATTTGACAAGGACTTGATTCTTTTTTCGACGTATAACTTTCTCAACCAGATAAACATCTGGATGTCGAACCTTTTTTAATTCTTCTTCATAAAAACCTCCGAGAACATTCTGCTTTTGAGAATCTTGCAATATATACGTTCTCGGATATGTATTCTGGACTTTGCTTATCGTGAATACTTCATAGGTCCAGTTCGGAGTATACATTTTAGAAAAAACGTGTCTATGCTTACTGATACGCACATGATCTCCCACTTCAAATTTACCAATTCTAGGGTCACCAATTTTTATGTGACTGTACACCGATTTTTGAATTGCTTTGGCATTCCTTTGGTTTACTGCAACAGGTTTGTATCCCGTTGTTCTGTGAACTGTATTGTTGTAAATGTTGACCAACTTTTGCAACATACCAACCCACCGGTAGTTACCGTTGAAGCTGAACTCCTTCCACATTTTATTTTTAATCGTTCTATTAAAACGCTCAACAATAGAACTTTTTAAATTGGAGTAAGTGGTGTAGTGATTAATGTTATACTTATCCATGATCTTCTTAAACAGCCTGTTAAAAAATTCTTTCCCTTGATCGCTCTGAATATTCCTTGGAATGTTTTTCTTTCCTGAGGAGAGTATGGATTCCATAGCCGCTGACACTTCTGCTGCTGTTTTATTTTTTATTGGAATCACCCACGCAAACTTTGAAAATGTATTTATGCATACGAAAAGATATTTGAAATTATCGTTTTCTCGAGCATAAGGTATCATCTCAACCAGATCGATCTGGAATAAGTCTCGTAGTCCTTTTATTATGACTCTCCGTCGTCTAAAATTTCGTCGCGCAGGCGCGTGTAGTTCATTAACGACATCCCTTTTAAGTGATGACATTTCCTTCGACGACTACTTCTGCAAACACTGGCTCTGTTTCTTTCGGTACAGGATATGGACCAATGTACTTCAATCGCAATTCCGCGTTGATGTCTATTGATACTACAGGATGGTTAAGAACGATGCTGTGAGCGTTAACGGACAGTCTCACTAATTCATCGTCGGAATAATTAACTGCAATAATCTTTCCACTGTATAGTTTATTCTTATATAACTGCGTTTGCTTTCGACGCGCAGGAGTTATAAAGTAATATGCATCCTGCCCAATACGTCCATTACTCTGCAGTTGAAAAACATATTTTGAAGGTTCCCTTTTTGGAGAAGGAACATATAATATACGAGTAAGCTTTTCCAATTCCTTCTTGAATTTAGGGTGTTTTAAAAAATTTGCTACTGCATCTTCTTCCGCTAAATGTCTTCTGACGATATGTTTATGTATGTGCCTTCCAAATTTATCTATTGTCATCGTAATACTCTATCGGTGTCGATATACTAACTGCTTTATAACTATGCTGCTCAACCTATTTAATTATTTTTGATTCCTGCAATTCCTCAATTATTGCAGTGATTTCGTTATCATGACCAGTATGTCCGGCATCCTTGGACGCCATCAGTAACTTCAATCTGTCGCACAATTCATTTACATCATCCCAATACTTATATTCCACAATACTCTTAGGAACAACGATCTTTCGCAACGGTAATTTTGTTGATAAACCCAATCCTGTTTTCCAAGTGCGGGTCCACCAAACTTCTGGTTTTTTACCTTGTACAATAGGTTTAATAATTGTCGTATATTTATAATATTTACTTGCTGCATATTTCCGATCCGGATCGTAATCAACTCTAGCGGCGTGAGTATCATTTAAAATGAATTTATAATTCTTAGCGTCAGCATATTGAAACTTTCCCGGTCTCTTCATAAACAGTAGCTCTAGTAATCCCTTAGTAGCCCTATAAGTAAATTCACCGATGATAATGTTGGGTCCATCAAACCTAATATTTGCGTTTCCAATCATCAGGTCACCATCAACTTCGCGTACACCATACTTCTCATCGAATTCTTCTTTCTCATCCGTCATTAACCCCATAAGGTAAGGTCGTATAGCGGGGTCATGATCTTTTAGCGCTGCCTTAACTACATCCGTCTCTAACAGAGTCTTATTTAACGACTTATTAGTAATTATTGACTTTGACGGACGCGTTTTCAAAAGCGATAGAGCGTGAGCCCTTGACTTATCTAACTCAAGGTTTTCACTAGAATCTAATTCATCACTTCGGTCCTCTCCTTCATCACCACCCTTTGGAGTCTCTGGCAATTGTTCCCCGATATATTCATCTTCTAGAAATGAGGGCTGGCTGAATGTCTCAGACATTCGAATCTTTTTTTTCAAATCTGATGAATTTGTAAGACTGGTTTCTCGTGGAGGTGTTCCGGCGAGATACACACTTCGTTGTTTTGTCGGAGATGAATGAGTGGATGGGCTGAACCATGACACGTGTCGCTGCTGTCGTTTACGCGGTGTACTTTGTTGTCGTAAAATTGACGTTCCTGGTATTGCCACATAAGATTTTTCTGATATGATGTCTGACCAAGATTCTTCTACTTCTTTAGAAGCGTCCGCAGAATCAGTTCGTCCTCGAGTTATATTACTGGGAGCTAATTTGCTAGCGATTTCAAGTAGCGGTTTTGCTATGGGCGCATACAGAATATTTGTTTCTCTCTGAGATTGTGCAATGTCAGCCCGTAATGTTCTTAACTTTTGTTTAAGAGCTTCGCGAGCTTGTATTAAATCTCTTATGATTTTATTTTCCATGTACACTCTATAACGAATACCTGTAGACTGATATAAATATTCCAGTAATACATGGTTTAAACCCTAATGTACGTTACAAACTCCTCTTAATTAAAACTTATAAACTTAAAGCACATCAAATTGTATACGATGGGGAGAAATATGTCAACTCTTCACAGCCTCATTAATCTGTTTATAGGTGTATGTAAGTATCAAAACCTAAACGATATCTTCCATCATTATATACAGAATCATTATCAATAAACAGCATACCAAACGATTTCTTCCAACAAATTCTACAGATGTATAGAAATTGTTCATAGCTTAAATCATGAATGTGATCATTATAGATATGTTTCAAATTTGTACCGTCTTGTCGAAATAGTATTAACAAATTGGTATTATCTCTGATAAGTTGCTTTGGGACCGCACTGTATGTTTGCATTAAATAAAAACAATCTAAATTTCGGTGTCTACCATAAGAGAAAAAATCTTTTACGATATTCAAGTCGGCAGGTGGTATATCATCAAAGATAACGACAGAATAATCCGCCATTTGGTTAGGAGTAGGCATGTGATTAACATCAGTATACTCGTGGTAACCAATTTCAGGAACATTCTTCAATATATTTCTTAAGTATTCATACTTTTGCTGATGAAGAGATCTACAGCAGATGTAAATACTTTTGAAGCGAAACCCGTTAGGATGAAGTAATAGGGTTAAAAGGGCATTTGTTTTGCCACACCCAGAAGGTCCCACAATTAATCCTCGCTTAGATGAGCCACTGAAGAGTCTACTGTGTCGTATAAAACTCTTCGTAATTGATGTGGAATCATAATTGTGCACTTGTAGGGATAATTCTTGAGGTTCCAATTGTGCAATATTTGGTTCAGCTCCACTCGATTCGATCGACATAATCGATTTGACTTCACAATAACGACTGAATTATTATTTCTCCGTGTGCGTTATATTATCTGTTTAGGATTATCTTAATATTACAAATAAAACAAAGAATATTATTATTATTTTATTTAGTTTTTTTATGTTTTTTTTTGTGCCGCCACTATTTTTTATTTTTGGAAGGTGGCGGCGTCTTCCTAACCGCAGACCCCCGACCCCCGACCGGCCGTGCCGACGCCCCCGATCAATTGTCCTGATCGGGGGACGCTGGGGACGCTGGGATTTCGGAAGCCCGCTGGAACGATTCGGCGAACCGTTGCTGCAGGGTTCTCCTCGGCGGTGCCGCCTGCGGAGGAGTCATCAGACGCTCCTCGTACCTCGGTGGCGGGTCCGGGGAATCGCCAATGTCCACGTCCAAAAGGGGGTCTAGCGGTGCTGATATACTGATTGTCAGCGGATAAAAAGTACGTTTTATCGTGATTTCAAGTTCCTGTAATAAGTAAAGCATTAAAGTTATTACATATCATGTAAACTATTGCAAAACAGTTATAGGTGTAATTTTGCAGCCCCTACCTTGTCTGGATAATTTTGTAGGAACTAGTACATTAGTATCGTGCAATGTGGGTGTTAACCCGGTCGATGCAGAATTGTTTACAATCGAATGTGATGACAAGTTGATGTATTAGATGGTTGAAAATGTTGAAAATGTTGAAAATAGGTTGTCCGATGGTTCGTATCGTATCAGTGTAGTCTCGCTCATGAAACTTGACCAATGAAACAATTAATTATCGAAAATACAAATCATTGTGGTGGATATGATTTTTTATAATCAATCATGTCTTCAATCAAGCTTCCAAGTCGATTCAGCAGATCCTTCCTTTCCCTTTGGCGGGTTACATATGAGTCATCGGATGGACTGACGACATTAGTTAGGAAATGAAGAACCTTGTCTTGCTCTAACGAATAACCGTTAGCCTGCCCCTTTAGCGAGATCACCTGCTGAAGGAAACTATCCGCTAACGAATTGCCCGCCAAATATCTAACACATGTGTCAGAAAACTGTTTGCAATCCGCAGAGAAAGTTGCGAGTTCGGATGGTTGTTGTTGCCCACAGTGGAATTGTGAGGCAAACAACGACCCAGAAGCATTGGAAGGTGGAGCTGGAGATTCATTTGAAGGAGGAACTGGAGAAGCATTGGAAGAAAAGTGTTCAGGAATATTTGCGTTGGGAGAAGGTGTGGGGGACTGAGGAAGATCAGTTATTTCAGGAGCTGCTTGAGGAATTGCAGGTGGTTCAGTAAAAGAGCCGGAAACATTCATTTGAGGTTGGGACGCTGAAAAATGAGTAGTCTGAGACTGAGACAAGATTACTACAGATTCTGTGGTTAGATTAATCGTCTCCACAATCTGTGGTATTCTTGCCACCCCTCGTGTCACATTTACATCATCACACCTTTGCCTTCTTCCTACTGTATCGTCCGTGAGCAGTGTTCGCAGATTCGGCGCTCGAACCGCTCGAACACTAGAACTACAAGTTGAATAGGGTAAAGGTACATAGTGTTTAGTATTTTGCCCTCGTCGTCTTTCGGTCCTCGTAGTGTGTTCTTGTCCTGTGGTAGAGATTGTCAAGTTCCTGTACATACGTCGTCGGGCAGTCAGTTCGCGTCGTTGTACCCTATCCAATTTGTAGTACTCGTCCTTCGACAAATAAGGAGGAGGTTGCAAAGGTGGAACGGTAGTTAATTGTGACACGAAAGCAGGTGGATTAACTTCTGCCGCAACACCTACTTCAACAGTATGCGGTAGGGGTCGTACTGCAGAAGTAGATGGAACTGCAGAAGGTAATTCAACTGACTCCGATTGTCGTCTAACGTCTGTCTGACGGGATGTTTCACCCAGTTGTCTTTCTAGTGACAACATCATTTCGAAGTCTATATTTTCTACATTTACAACATTTTCAACATTTTCTAAACAACAGTTGCAATCATCGTTATTAGTCTAAAATAAAAAAGATAATTAACTATGACAAATGAATGTGAAGAATTTGTAAATTTAAATTATATTCTCTATGCAATTACAAAAACTATTTAAATTATTTTCTCACTGCAATAAATAATTACTCACACCCAGAAAATTATTTCAATGCTTAATGTATTAACCATACATCGTTCCGTAAAATTGGAACATAATACAAAAACTCAAAGTCAATTGTAGCTGTAATTTTAATGTTATTTTGACATAATAGTGACATTAATAATAGGCAAATGATTGAATTTGTGTGCACAGTTATATTATGAATAAATACAGGAATATATAGGATAATAATAAGTAAAAAGCATATACAAGAAATACAATGTAATAAATGTAATAATACTCACCATTATTCTGCAAGAGATGATATGTGAATGGTTTACAAGAAGAATAAAGGAAGTATATATATTAAAATCTCTAGGTCAAAACACGTCACGCTTTAAGAATAACAATGTTTTATACGTATGTCTGCTATTATGGAAAATAAGTTTTTTACACAATTTGTGAAGGTTAATGTTTTTTTATTTTATTTTTAATTTATTTTAAATTTTGGTGTTTTTTTTACATAATAGTGATATTACCAATAATATATTAACAATAGACAAAAGTTTGAATTTGTGTGCACTTTCATATTATTATAAAAGAGTAAACGCAAGAATCTAGTGGATGTAAGCATTTAATTTGAACTGTATACATTATTTTAGAATAAAATACAAATATGTGTTAATATTATTTAAAAATAAATATATATTTTAATTTATTTTTATTATTTACAGTATTAAAAGAAAAATTAATTTAGTGTACTCACCATTATGTTGATTATTTGAATGATTTTTAAGATAAATACAGGCTGTATATATATCAAAAATACCTATGTTAGAATACGTCAAACGTTGAAAAACAATTTTTTATACGTCTGTTACTTAATATGGAAATTTTAGTTGTTTACAGAAGAAATGAAAGGTTAAAGGTTTTTATACGTCTGTCTGCTATTAATAAGTTGCTTACACAATTTAAAATACCTATGTTAGAATACGTCACGTTCTTGAAAAACAATTTTTTATACGTCTGTTACTTAATATGGATAATTTAGTTGTTTACAGAAGAAATGAAAGGTTAAAGGTTTTTATACGTCTGTCTGCTATTAATAAGTTGCTTACATAATTTGTGAAGGTTACGGTTTTTTATTATTTATGTCTGTCTGCTAATAACATTTTTAAATTAGTTACTGTTGAGAGTTTGTACAGTGCACATGAAATGTAATAAGGTGTTTTATTTAAGTGTAATAGTGCTGTTAATAAGTTGTTTACACAATTTGTGAAGGATTTTAAATTTAGTTGCCATTTTTTAGATGTGGTAGATGTGAACATGTGAAAAAAACAACAGAAATTTTTTTTTTGGAAAAGGTAACATTTTTTGTTATTCTAAAGTTCCGATCTTACCCCTCCGCATTCCATTTTGTTCTCTATATTTTTTTTTATTTGTTGTACTCAATTTTGATTCTCTTAACGCATTTTTTTTGGAGGGGGGGTAATTTCCCCTCCAATTTTTGTTTTTTCTTTACTAACCGAAAAACACAAAAAAACAAAAAAAGTCGATTATCTCGGAACCTACTCGGATTTGAGCTGTGTTTGGGCCCCCCCCACCATCCCCCCCCACCCACCACCCACCGCCTCCTCCGGACCTTCCCCCCCCACCCCCCCACCCTCCCCTTTTTTTTCAACCATAGGTCCACTCCCCCCCTCATTTTCGCGAGCGATCCAAAAATGCAATAAAAAAAAATTACCATATAAAAATAATTTTCTTGGAATTAATTTTGTAAACAACTTGTTTTAATAGCGTTATAGCACACAGACGCGTGTAAGTAATGTATAGTAAAGTTCATGAACACTTAGGTGAGTAACCTTACTTAATTTTGTAAATATGAAAAAATTCTTGAAAACTTATTTTTGTAAATAACTAATTTTAATAGCTTGATAGCAGATAGAGGCGTATAAATAATGTAAAAAAATAAAAACAATATTTTCTTTAATTTTATGTTTATTTCATTCTTTAATATATTACATCAATAATCGACATCATATTAATATTTTTACTTAATTATACATTTACATAATCTGCAATCTCGTCTCCTAATACAACCCTCCACGACATCACCCTCGTACAACTGATGTTCCATACATGGCCTGCATTTTATTAAATCTTCATCCAATTGATAATATTTCGGTAACCGATGCCAGACCATCTCCAAATCAATACACCTCACTTTTGAAATTAAAAATGATTTTGGAATGAACATTAAATTCCAAGCATTTATACCAACTAATGATCCTTCTGCTTCATATTGATGTATAACATTTCCGACCCTCTCGACACCATTCCGTACAATTCTAGTCCAAATACTGCCCATTCTGACTACACTATTTGTAAATATTTACCGATATCGATTAAAATTTTTTTCTCTCTAAACTGTGGTACATTAAATACTTATGCAATCGTTCCACATTAGTTAGTGCACAAACAACGGAATCGCCAACGTGAAAACTGCAACTAGGTTCTTCTTTTCTTATTTTATCGGCATCAATTAAATCTACTATTCGTTTATTCTTCAAAATACTCTTCAAAAATTCTAGCTTCTCCCTTCCTTTAACGTACACCACGTTCACGTCGGCACACAATCGTTTAATAATTCCTTCAAACTCTGTCGCACATATATATCCTTCTTCCCACCTTAACCCGTGATGACAGCTATAAGCATATCTCGCGACACGTTTATCCTCATCTGTCAAAGCATTAAAACTTAGCACAGGTTTGAAAACAAAATGACTCTTTTTGAAATTATTGTCACATGTAGCCAACTCCTTCGGCATTACCCTATGTATTTCAGAACGATACCATTGAAAATCGATAACAATAGACTTTTTGCCACGTCTTGCAGTCATCATGTAACGATTAACTAACCAACTACACAAACTGCATCACCTCAGTCCGCATCTCATTTAACAACAACATCCTACCCCTATTACGATATCTATTGTGCCGCTAATATTTTCGTTGAACCACTTTATTAAATGGTGAATACTGATATAATTTATTATGCATGATCAAACAGTATAGAATGGTATCCTTTGGCACATTAGCCTTCGTTGTAAACTCAATTCTTACTTCTACACCACTTTTATGTACCGCATCTTCTTGATGTGAACAATCTATACCTATTAGCGGACACAATTTAAACTGATTCAGTTTCATAAGCGGTTCGCTATGATCGTAACCATAGTAACTCTGTTGAAATCTAGCGTACATATTATATAAAACAGCTACGCGATTCTCGTCAAAATCAACACGAACATTTTCGTATGGGTATCTCTTCCCATTCAAATAAGCCATCACGTCCGTTAAATTAATTGCATCAAATTTGCTCATATTTTGAGACAAACTTCCTTTTTTCCCACTTTGAAAACCCAAAATTATATACCTCGGTGTTTCTAATTGTGGGGCAGTTTTAATTGCCCAACTATGTTTAGTTGTCTCAGGAATTCCCGGATTTTCGTGAATTTCCCAACCTCTAAAAAACATTTCCATCAGAGTATTCTTCGTTGTTAATTTTGTCAGGGATAAATCTTGAGCCATACCCACTTTAACATGGGGTACTCGCCATATTATACTATCAATAATTAATTTCATTTCTTCATCGGCAACAGTGTTCATTATCGCATCGCTATCATCAGCACATCTCTTCAATATTAATTCTTGCGGCATATGCATAATAATCTGCTTTACGTCTTCTGCAAAACCCAATAACATTTTAAGTGGAATACAAATACTAAAATTTCCTCTAACATCTAAAACTGGAGCCTTCCCTGTAGTAAATTCCCAACCGCAATTTTCTAATTTATTTATATAACTCGGACTATAAGAAAAATATCCCTTCATAGTTGATGTTATACCCACATTTCTAACTTCATCTACCTCCGATCCACTCATTACATATCTGATATTACTAAACATAAAAGCTCCGGCATTATGAATCAGAGATGCTGTAGCACTTGCTTTACTAACATCACTAGCTAATCGTAATTTCCCTTCTATTAATAATTCCGATTCGGATGGTAGAGTATATTTATCTATTTCTGGAACCACAATTCGTATTTCATCATTATTCCCATATTTTGGTGAGCCAAATGGTGCATGATTGTGGTATTCCAATTCGATAATTGAATTATCCACACGAACTTTTCTCAAAACATCTAACACTTCCATAATTAAAGTAATTCTACCTCACAGTGACAAGCAACTTCTCGCAACACAAATTATTCTTACACTGACAAAATATCCTCATCCTTTTTCTATAAATACTATTTTTATACTCCTCCGTATTTATACCAAAACTCTGTAACCCAAATTTTTCAAAAATTTTCTATTTTCACCTGATAAACCACCATATTTCACTATTCGCCCCATCCCGCTCCTCAATTTATTTGATGACTTTCCTGTAGATCGTCGAACTTGCTTCCAAAATTTATTGTTAGTATTACTTCTCATGTTGCTTAAAATTTGTTTGTAGTAGTCACTGTTTTCTTCTTAATCGTAAATAAACTGTTAACTCTTCACCTCTCAAATCAATTAATCGTCCGTTCTGATCGACGGCTCGAATTATAATATTCGTTAACATGTTCACATTCACGGGCATATAAATGTTCTCTTGCGGAACTTCTATTATCTTAAACCCTGGTGGAACATTCGGATGAAAATGATATAAAACATGCGACAACTCCCCGTTAATATATGAACCAGCAACTACATTACACATAATATCGATGGCACTCATTTTATTAATATCAACCACCTCATCACTGGTCCGCGGAATATTTCCTTGTATTTTAACTTTTCCAAAGCCTAGTAGAGAACCAATTGAATTTTCTACAGTAAAATCGATATCCACTGAAGACTTAATAGTTGCTTTCAAGGTATTATTATTTGCGCTTAAATTAAAAAAATTCTTATCATCTGTACCGAGACGCACTTGTTCTTCAATATACTTCTCTAAATCTGCTACGTCATAAGTACCCTGTGGAACTAATATATTCTCCCAATTCCCGGGCTTACCCGGGGCTATAGCATAATATCGAAATACATTATTCTCCGATGTAACATTAGAAATAGAATTATAAGTTTGCAAACTCAACATACACATTTCAAATTCACCATTTAAATATACAGGCGGATTCAATACACATGTCAACTGTGGTCCTTCTCCTGATAAAACAAAAGCCAAATTATCCGCACCTCCATCACCATCACGTTCCATTTTATATACATACAACAATATTAAATTATTTACTAAAAGAAACTCGTTCTCAACTAATGAATCCTTTCAAAAAGAATAAACACAAATGTCCACAATTCACAGTATTCAAGTCTTGATATCTCTTATAGTTATATCGTATAACGCCACCCGCATTCGATAATAAATAGTTTTCGACCTCAGTCGGAGGTCTTAAATCACCATAACTATCGAAATACTTTATTATATCATCATGCTTCATATAAGCTACCCAATGAGTACCTTCTCCAACATTATCGTCCAAATTAACTATTCCCTTTTCTCTTTTGCGTATGATTGCTGGTAGGACATCTCTACTAAATATACCCCGAAAATTTCTTATTTTCCATCCTCTAACATATTTCCATAAATCGACTTCAGTTAGAGGTCTTCGGGGTAATTTGCTTAACCGTTTTTTGAAACATTTCCACTGGGTAAATATACACCACAACCAGATTTGTATGGTTTAATATATAACCCACTCCCAATTGGTATTCCACACCCCGACTTATATGGTTTCACATATAAGCCGCTACCAGCTTTTGACTCCATAGCAGTATTGTGGCGTTTAGTTTCTTCTAATCGATCTCTTGCAGCTTTAGATGAATTAACTGCATTCGCAATAGCTGCAGCACCTCCACCTAGCGATCCCAGGGCACCCAAAGCTGCAAATAACGGAATTAATGGTAAAAAGCCACCCTTCTTTGGTATTGGAATAATTCTTGAACGAGGTAATAAAATTTTCTTTCCAGACTTCCTCAAACTCCGATATGCCAGTTTTGCATTTTCTAACATTCCTTTTCTACTGCCCGCCCGTTTTATTGCATTGCGTGCAATTCTCATTGCCTGCATAAATGATATAGAACCACCCACAAAATTCCGTTTCATGTTTCTACTTCTTTGTTTATTAACTGGTTTACTGTGTCGAGTCACTCCTTTTCGAACCCGTCTCCTCACACCCATACCTAATTTTGTTTTACCTTTCATAGCACCAGCAACTATAACAGAAGATAATTTTTCTCCAACTCGAGCGTCTGCACTCTTTAATCGTTTAATAGCAATGTTATACAAATTTTTATCCGCTATATGTCGCTCTGATAAATCACCAGATTTCGAATAAGCTATATCGTGCTCTTTGCAAGCCTCATCTAAATCATTCACGCCTTTATCACCTCTCTCCAATCGCTCTTTTAATTTCGTTCCTGGTCCACAAAATCTATACCCTGGTATATGTAGTTCTACTGGAAGCTTATTTATTATTGTATTCAATAGGCCACCACCTTTCCTTCTGCCTTTTCGATTTAAACTACGCCGTTTAACCAAATTCCCCATCTTTTATATGCAAACGTTTTAATGTATCTATCATAAGCGATGGTTCACACTTTAACACAAAACGCTCTCGATTTTTATATTTATACACACTCTCTTTTCTCTTAATTTGCAATTATAACTATCATACAACAACCTCTACACTTTAAATAATTCAATATACTTAGTTCCTTAATTTCTACTCATAATATAAAATAAAAGACTGTATTCATAACATAATTTATTATTATTAATTTTTATATGTACATATAATTTCAATTACGATTTCTTCTTATTAGATCAATATCCTGATAAACTTTTTGAAGATGATTTACCAACATCTCTTTTGTTATACACACACATTCTAGAGTTGATCCCTGCAAAACTTTCTCTATTTCCATATTCAGATCCCCTCCACTTACAGATAGATATTGAATAACATCCTTATAAAATTCATCATACTTTAAGTTTCTTAACGATTCCAACCGGGATTCCAGCACCTTTCTCACACGCCACAATTCTAACAAACCTTCAATTGATAAATACAACAAATCTCCGTCTTTGTCAATTTTTAATATTCTGTTCTCCCCATCAAAACATTCGCTAGAAAGTTCTAAATTCGATATGCGCATACTTGGAAACTTTCCACCACAATAATCGAAATACTTCTTCAATTTCGCGCTCTGCATCATAAATTCTGCCCATTCTTCAGAATTAAAAAATATGCATTGCTTTCTCACACCAACAATCTTCACTATCGGTTTGAAAAAATTATCTGGTAATAAACCAACACATACCCACTTTGAATGACTTTTATTTAAAAAATATATGCTCTCTGCTACTAGAGGTAAATTCCATGAAGATTCGAAAACTAATTTTTCAGAACATCTGTCAAATTCTTTCCAAAAATTATCCATTTTTCCCACTTCCGCAAAAAAATTTTCTATCATAGGATCGAGCACTTTTTTCTCCATTACCTTATTAAAATGTTCTTCGTTAGCACTCACAATTCTTAATTCACCTTCTTCTAAACTATCTAAACGATCACAGCCACACTTACGCTTCACCGTTCCCATTATATATACTGACTTCTTAACATCGCTGGATTTATATAGTAGCCCCTATGAACTGCCGCTGGCAAACACCAACTGCGTCTTTATAAACCTCTCATCGGTAAACCTGCGCTTTGATTCTAGCACCTCCTCATGTAGAACCTCCTCATTGCCCTTGAGCTGTGCCACAGGTTCACCTTATTTAAAATATATTATTTAAATCATATTTAATGTTTTAGTTTTTTCTTTTTCGGTATTCCAAATTTTCTAAATTGTTGGGTAATACTCTTTTTACAAACTGAGCAATTTCTCTTTGAAGGGGCTGGACCGTCAATTTGTTCCTCACCGGTATTATAGTGTCTAAAACACGGTCGATATTCTTCTAGTTCAATTTGTTTGTCAGGTGAAATTAAATGCCAGAACTCCTCTATCCATTCTGGGGCTACTTTCGTTTTAAATAAATCTATTGGAATATATTCTATTAGATTTGTTTTAATACCAGATAGATGACCATAATTTTCATAAACAAACTTGACTGCTTCTAATATTAATTCTAGGTGTTGGGACATTTTGTTTTAATCGCTGGTTTCAGTATACTAAGCTTCTATATTATTTTCAACAATATTTATTGGTGATCAAAGTCAATGAGGAGGTTTTAGAATTGTTTGGAAGTTAATGGAACCTTGATATAACCTTGATATGACCTTGACTTTGACCTTGACCTTGACATAGTCGATTCTAGCACCTCCTCATGTAGAACCTCCTCATTGCCCTTGGGCTGTGCCACATGCAAGGTCAAGGGCAATGAGGAGGTTCAACATGAGGAGGTGCTAGAATCGGCTATGTCCCTCTACTGCTATTAAAGTAATATGCATAAACACACGAAAAATAAGAACAGTACATATTATAGCAGCGTTGTACGTACCTATAAATAAAATGGAAAATGTATGAAATCAGTGATTGTGTGCACGACAGAGGATTTAAAAAAACACTTACCGTTTTAAACGTCTTCCAAGGATTGACAAACTTGAGAAACCCGATTGTATATTTTCAACATCAGGTGCGTTTCTAAGGTTATTTCTGAAAAACATGTCCGCCGTGAGGAAAAAATATGTTTATATTCGGAAAACGAGCGTTCTACATCTAGTGATGTTATATTCGCATAATCAAAATACTTTTTTAAGTAACTTAACGCATCTGTAGACGTGCCCTCACAAATACGTGTTAAGGTGTCAAAATCTGCATTTCTGTCTAAAACACTTTCAAATTTAATTAGAACACTTTCGTTTTTTGCGTCTTCTACAGCACACCGTTGTGCGTGAAAATCTTTAACGATTTGCAGTGATTCCTCTAACGACAGCGACGAATTTTCTAATTTTGTTATTGCTTCTTCTAGTCTCCAATAATTCTCACGAATACTTTGTAAATCCATTTTAATCTGGGCATCTTGAAATTTTTTCTGGCTTGTATTGATAGCTGCACTTTCTTTCGGATCGAATGATAAAACCACGTCCTTAATTTTTTCAAAATGTTCATGATAGTAAAACTCCGCCCGTAACAATGTACCCCAACGTGTCAGAATCGGCTGTGGTGGCTCAGGGGTATGGGGACACAATTCGTGAAATTTCCGAATACGTTTTGGAGATTTCAGGAATACTGCCTTTGTACTCGATATTAAAGCATCTACCTCTGGATATCATCTACGAACCTGTTCTGCCACAAGTGCTAGAGCATGGAGTTTACAAGTAATATGTAACAAGTAACAAGGACAATATTTTCTAAGAGACCGGCCTACAGAACACATGGTTGCGGCACCATCAGTCATAAACATTAATACTTGGTCTTTCGAAAGTTTAAATTTTTCCCAAGTATCTAACAGCACCTGAAATTTTTTTCGGCATTACATTGTTCTAGTCGTCTGGATGCTAATAAAATTGAAGACGTTGGTTGATGTGTTTCCATATTACGCTCCATCACATTAACTACAGATTGTTTTTTGCTGTCAGTTGTTTCGTCCACACATAACCACAGTTCTTTATTTTTCAGGTCGGCTTTGATTTTATTTTCAACCTGTTTGCGCACCGATGGTAAATTCCTTCGTAACGTTGTCGTGCTCGGTAATGTTTGATTCGCGTATTTATTCCAAAATGAAATAAATGAATAATTACTTAACAAGGTAAATGGCAGTGTACACACAATCATAGTTACACATATTTCATGTATAAACTGTTGTCGATTAATTTTGTTATTATTGTGCTTCGACCTGCTTACGTGTTCTTTACAATGTGTTTTTGACCAACACATTAGATTTGTATTGCACACTAAACATTTAATTTTTGTATAATACAAAGGTATTTTTAATAATATTAAATATTATTAAAAATCTGGTGTGAAGAACACAAATAAAGGTTCACTATTAATATCTACGTCTCTGGGTGGAGGGGGGGTGTGGGTGAGGGGGGGGGGCACGTTCGGACACGTTCACAAAAAAGATTAGTATTGAACCTGTATTTGTGTTCTTCACACCAGATTTTTAATAATATTTCATATTATTAAAAATACCTTGAAGAACACAAATACAGGTTCACTATTAATATCTACATCTCTGGAGAGGAATATGTTCGGACACGTTCACAAAAAATATTAATATTGAACCTGTATTTGTGTTCTTCACACCAGATTTTTAATAATATTTTATATTATTAAAAATACCTTTGTATTATACAAAACTGGTGGGGTTTACCTACTCATGTATGTTTCAATTATTCTGATATAATTTTTGAGCCATCGTATATTAAGTCCGGGAAATCCATAATAAACTATTCACTTCGTCTGACAACGGTCGTTTTCCCGATTTATGTGTCGACGACATTTTATTACGTATGCTTACACTTACATGCAGTCTAAGCAAGTACCAAACACATACTGAATGCTTTTTATTAGTTCTGATGCAATACAATCATCCTCACATCGGCGCACATGGCACGCACGGAAATTGGTCTGCTCTAGTAGTAACTATATACAACATACTAAATCAAAGCAAAGGATATTGTTAGGGATCATCATAAAAAATATAAAATGTTACATGAAGATATCAAACAGCCAGAAAATATATACTAATTACGGATCGCCAGTTAGGGGTACATGACGTCAGTGCCAGGAACGGAGCGAGGCCGTCATGAATCCAAATTTAACATTTTTCACACGCTAATCAAAAGTATTCAGGGTGTAAACGAAATATTGCTGCATACTTTAATATGTAGTAGCTGTAATAATATTAAGCATAAAATGCTAAAACAGGAAAACTCTATCTAGAACGAGGTCGAAGAAAAAGAATATTTAGTTAATGCTCGTGCCTCGATCCGACTCTGGTAAATTTAGTATTTCTTTATAACTGCAGCACTAAGCCTACTGAAGCGTAATGGTGGGAGTAGTAGATACGATGATGCATACTGTAATTCAGAAGTCTACTATCAACTTCTGTGAAGTATGGATTATTCAAATCACGAATTAACGGCTTTGAACTAGTCAAGATCCCTCGACCTGACTGCGCCAGATTTCTTCCTCTGGGGGCATCTCAAGCAAAAAGTCTTCAAGAGACGTCCGCAGATAATTGAAGATCATAAAGAAGCCATTCGAGAAGAAACACGTGCGATTACTCGTCCAATGTTACAAAGAGTAATGCATAATTTCAGGAGAAGGCTTGAACAATGCATTGCAGCCAATGGAGACACTTGAATGACGTTATTTTTAGGAATTAAAATTGCATATAATATACTTCTCGTTTATTAAAAATTTGTTCAATTTCACCATTTTATGATTTTGTAGTGAATATTTGAAAGTAGGTCGTACCTATTGAAGATATGTATATTGAATTTAAAATATTAAAAATTAGTAAAGCCCTTTTTGCAAAATATTATCAGTATTTGCAAGAGAAAACTCTTTTTTTGTATTGCACTGGTCATAAGAATATCTACCGAACGGTAAACCCAGGTTTCAATCTTCTTTTCGATGTTCTATATATCAGTTCAATTTAGTTAATAATTAATTACATAACTTTAACTCTAATTATTTCCTAATCGGTAATTTTATTTATTATTGAGCTATTTTTTCTACATATAGAAATTATACCGACTCCGTATTAATATTGACATAATTATAGCCACATTTATATCACTATTGTAAACTTTATCTAAGCCAAATTATGTAAGATATCATTTTAAAATGTTTTGTGACAGCAATATTTTAATTGTTTTAATTTCACTGACATCACAAGCCTTTAGCTCACGTCTTTAATTAACTTTTAATTATTTAGACATAACTAGTTTAAATATAATTGGTTATCGTTAAACTAGATCATAAAACTGCCCTTGTCATGGTTTTCCTTAGACAAAACGCTTTCTTGGTCTCCAACTTATCCTAAGGTAACATCTCTATCTACATGTGCTTGTTGAACAATTTACAGTGCAGCACATGTCCGATAGACATCATGCAAAAGTGACAAACAATACAGAGGTCTGACAGTTATTATTTTAATTATACTTACCTGCAAAAACAGTTTTGTATTAACGTTATGTGTTTGATGTATTTGTAACATTTCATTTAAAACGTAAATACATTATCACATTTGATTTGATTTTGGATGGAAATCAAGCCCGATAGAGGAAGATGGACAACACATTTGAATTTATGGTATTCACATTATATATATATATATATATATATATATATATATATATATATATATATAAAATTAACTTAAATTCGGGTGAGCGGTCAATTAAGAAAAAAAAACTCCTTTATTAAATAACCCTATATTTCGCAACAGACTTTGTCGCTTCTTCTGGGGTAAAAAATGTAGAGTTGAAGAAAATATAAAATTGACGTACAAAATATAAAATTTTTTATATTTTGTACGTCAATTTTATATTTTCTTCAACTCTACATTTTTTACCCCAGAAGAAGCGACAAAGTCTGTTGCGAAATATAGGGTTATTTAATAAAGGAGTTTTTTTTTCTTAATTGACCGCTTACCCGAATTTAAATTAATTTTTTTATAATATATCACGGTCGATAATTTCGTTTCAATTAATTTTATATATATATATATATACAGGGTGAGTTTTTTTGAATGTTTAGCATTGGGATCTCAGAAACTACTGGAGATAGAAAAACGCTTAAATGGGGAAAGATGCGCAGTTTTACGAGTTTGATTTAAAACTGCTTTTGTTTCTCCGATAAATTTCATGGCTTATTAGATATTCAAAGAAAACTAAATTATACGATTTTCTTTAAACATGCTTAGCATCGTTAATAGTAACTTTAGAGAAAAAGTGTTCAGACAAAAGTTTTAGATAATTTTACGCCAAATAAAACTGTGTAGCTGATATTTTTTTTTCGTTCACCATTATCGAGTTATGACACAAACTTTTGTTTTTTTAAATGGAAACTATAGTTGGTTTTGACATCATTAAAAAGATTATTTTTTGCTGATTACAATGATATAAGGTTTGATATGGTTATTTTAAAAAATAAAGATGATATAGACATTTTTATGGTTTTTATGGAAAACAATTGAATTTCGAACTGATAAAATACAAACGAAAACTTATTTTGAAATCTTATGTAGTAATAAAATGAAAACCATAAGAACTTTTATTAAGGGCACACAACATTATTAATGTTCAAAGATACCTCCATTATTATTAATACACAAATTGCATCTCTTCACAACAGAATTTGTAGCATTGCGGACTTTGCGCCTATCGATGTTATTAAAAGCAACTAAGACAGCTTCTCTTAAATCGTCGATTGTTTCATATGTTCATTTGTATACTGTGTCCTTTAGTACACCCCTCAAGAAAAAATCCAAAACTGATAAATCAGGGGATCTAGCCGGCCATTCAATGGGTGCATTTCATCCTATCCATTGATTAGGGAAGTTCAAATTTAAATAATTTCTAACATTCAGTTGATTGTGCGGAGGCGCTCCGTCATGTTGAAACCATTGCAGCATTGCTCGTGTTCTTAATTTTAAATTATCTAACATTTCCTAGAAATCTTGTTGTAAAAAATTAAGATAACGATTGCCAGTTAGTGATCCATCAAAAATAAAAGGAGGAAGAACAGTTGATCCTATAACACCACACCAAACATTAAACCCAAATTTAATTTGTGGTCTCCTATGTTCAACGTGAAGTGGATTTGTTTGAGACCATATGTGCTCACTGTGCCTATTAAACATTCCACAATTTGTGAAACGAGATTCATCAGTCCATAATATTTTCATTGAAAAGTGTGGATCGTTTTGACACTGATCTTTAAACCATCTACAAAAAGCTATTCGTCTGATGTTATCACCTTCATGTAAAGTTTGTGATACTGATAATTTGTAGGGACGAAATTTATGCTTCTTCAACAATCTGACAATAGTGCGTTGAGAGGAGCCCATTTCTGTTGAAATTTGTCGGGTCGATGTAGATGGATTCTGAGCGACATTTGCAAATATGTTTATTTCTCTATCTTCATTCATCCCTTTTTTTTAGTTTTGGTTTAACGAACCAACCATAATCTGCTAAATTATCCCATAATCTCTTAAAAGTAGGTAGCGACGGCTGACGTCGATCAAAATAATTTTCAAAATAAACTTCAGCAACTCTAGTAGAATTTTTCTGGCACTGAATGTAACATTCAACCATGTCACGCTTTTCTACGTTAGAAAATTCCATAGCCAATGCAAACTTATGATTAACGGCCGTTTGCACCGCTTATAGTTAACTTACAATTAAATTAATTAATTGTTAATTGTCAATATTTGACAATTAACTTGACTTAAAAGTAAAAATTAACAGCTCTCACTTCTGTGACTCAACGTGAAAGCAATGTTAGTATATTTATCTCGACTGCTCCAACGAACACTATTGTAACTCAGATTTTTCGTTTTTTGAATTACAAAACACAAACATTTTTTTTTGTTATTTTTATCTTATATAGTGAACAATTATAGAAATGTCTATATCCTCTTTATTTTTTAAAATAACCATATCAAACCTTATATCATTGTAATCAGCAAAAAATAAGTTTTTTAATGATGTCAAAACCAACTATGGCTTCTATTTAAAAAAACACAAGTTTGTGTCATAACTTGATAATGGTGAACGAAAAAATTATATTAGCTACATAGTTTTATTTGGGGTAAAATTATCTAAAACTTTTGTCTGAACACTTTTTCTCTTTTCTGTTTAAAGAAAATCGTAAAATTTAGTGTTCTTTGATTATCTAATAAGCCATGAAAGTTATCGAAGAAACAAAAGCAGTTTTAAATCAAACTCGTAAAACTGCGCATCGTTCCCCATTTAAGCGTTTTTCTATCTCCAGTAGTTTCTGAGATCCCAATGCTAAACATTCAAAAAAACTCACCCTGTATATTCATATATCCAAAACTGGGTTGGGATATATTGTAATACTTTTGTAGTGCTCTTTGTATAGCTGCTTTGTATAGTCTGCTGAGATAAGAATAATACAATACATAACTTGATGGCGGTGATTATTTCGAAACGCAATGAGATTCTAGAATATACGTTGTTTTTTAAAATTTAAAAAATACCCACTCTCTTAAATTTTAAAACAACACAGCAAAATTATTTTTCGTATTGCTTGAAGGTGCCAACGTCAGGATGTTTCGAGGAAATGCAAAAGTTTATATAATACCTGGTAATATATTAATGAATTTATAGCCTAGCTCTTATAAATCTATTTTTAGAATGATTTCCCTGGAGTAATAGGAAAGAATCTTTTAGTATATTGAATTATTAATTGCTTAAAGAATTCTTGATTATTACGGGTCTTTATTTTGTTCAATAATTTCTTTATGAATACAATATACTTATACTGATTGATTGTAAAAATTTATTGTCAATAAATATTGTTATTACTGTTGTAATAGACACATATTACATGCTCAATTAAACATGTTAAATATATCACTCTTCAGATTTATGTGACCTTTGTTACCAGTTTATTTAGTTATGTTATCAAGCGACTTACGCTTTTATCTATTATTAATTAATTAATTGTAATCCCTTTAAATGTTTAACAGATTTATAGGACAAAATTTTTCTCTCTATGATATTTCATTATCTTTATTTTATTTAGTATTTATAGTAGCATTTATTTTTGTCCCTTTCTAATTACTTCAGCTATAAATATAAGCTTCTGTCGTTTTTTTATATTTAGGATTATGCCTGGAGTGTTTAGCTCTGGTAATAGTGGAAGGAGATACTATGGGTTAAAAAAGTGCTACCTAGAATTAATAAAAATATATTTCGCAAAACTGGCTTCTGATACTTTACTATATACTGCGGAAATACGATAGGGTCAGTTCTCAGACTCATCAGTATGGGAGGAATGATGGTAAAGATACAATTTAACTAGTCAGGCCCGGACGACGTGAGCTTCTTATCGAAACGTTAATCAGTGGCTGATTATAATAAGAGAGAATAAGGACGCCAGTATAAATTAATGTTAAATCGTAACTAGAGTTCCTGCGTCGCACCGGCGACATATATTATATAACGTACCTACTAGGTGTGAAGTCTATATACATGAGGCTACAAATACATATGACATATAAATCAACACAACGACACAACGATTTAATAAAGTAACAACATTTATTACATACATTTTCCATAATATCCCATAAATATATAGATATGTATGTACAAACGGGCAGATATATATATATAAGAACCTAAGGTTTCTTATTTATTTTATCGGCCGTATAATTGTATTAAATACAAAGTTATTATTTTTTTTTGGTTTTAGTGACGTCTGTACATAGACACTGTATATATATATATATATAGTATAGTATATATATATATATATATATATATATATATATATCTATATATGGTAAATTCAATCAGTTGGCGATTTAAGGTCTGGCTTTACTTTAAAGTATATATATTTAAAACAACCCTACATGTTTCGGCAATGATGCCTTTATCAAGGATATAAAATATAAATTATTTATATTTTATATCCTTGATAAAGGCTTCATTGCCGAAACATGTAGGGTTGTTTTAAGTATATGTACTTTAAAGTAAAGCCAGACCTTAAATCGCCAACTGATTGAATTTACCGTATCATACCAAGGTCACGAAATAATTATATTTATATATATATATATATATATATATATATATATAACCTTTGACCGTTGTATGTCATGGTAAATACAATTGGTTGGCGATTTAAGGTCTGACTTTACTTCATAATGTATATATGTAAAACAATCCCACATGTTTGGGCAAATGATGCCTTTTTCAAGGAATATAAAATATAAATGACAGTATATTAATGTCATACTTATTCAAATGTATAAGTACTTATACATTTGTATAAGTACATTTAACCAACTCATTCAAAGTAATCGGAGTAATCGGAGGTGAAAGATGGATAATACGTAAAATTTTCAGAATAGTTTGTACTGCTATTTTGTAAATGTACATTAGAATTATATATATTAAATAAAAGGTTATTTTTTTGGTTTTAGCGACCTTTAATGATCGAATATATATGTACATATATATATATATATATACAGTGTGTTTCACGTTTCATGGGGACACCTAAATAATAACTTTTTTTATTTTGAAAGCAATCAATATAAAATTTTTATCAGTTGTGTAGGCCATAACAATGCACCTTTTTGTGTAAATAGAGTTTTTATAAAGCCAATATCTAGCCAACTATAATTAAAATAAAAAGTACTGTTTCAAGTAAAGTCATGCTAGCGATTAAGGTAGAGCAAAAAAGTATTAGGAAAAGTTTTTACAAATCACTCAAGAACCCCTAATACCAAATTTCGCGGAAAAATTTTATTTTTAAATTCTTCTACATTTTTATGCTATCAGTAGATAATAGTTTGTTATTGCAATAATAAGAGTGCCATGAAACAAAAAAATAATTTGTCAGTTCAAACATCAATTCACAACAGTTTACTTCAGTTGCTATTTTCTTGCTTCATGGCACTCTTACTATTCCAATAACAAACTATTATCTACTGATAGCATAAAAATGCAGAAGAATTTAAAAATGAAAATTTTTCCGCGAAATTTGGTATTAGGGGTTCTTGAGTGATTTGTAAAAACTTTTCCTAATACTTTTTTGCTCTATCTTGCAAAACAAACTATTATCTACTGATAGCATAAAAAATGTAGAAGAATTTAAAAAAGAAAATTTTTCCGCGAAATTTGGTATTAGGGGTTCTTGAGTGATTTGTAAAAACTTTTCCTAGAACTTTTTTGCTCTATCTTAATCGCTAACATGACTTTACTTGAAACAGTACTTTTTATTTTAATTATAGTTGGCTAGATATTGACTTTATAAAAACTCTATTCACACAAAAAGGTGCATTGTTATGGCCTACACAACTGATAAAAAAATTATATCAATTGCTTTTAAAATAAATAAGTTATTTAGGTGTCCCCATGAAAAGTGAAACACACTGTATATACAAGTATATACTTAATAATAAAATAAAAGTTGGTTATATTTTGTGCATTAGTATTTAACAGGTATGTATGTATGTATGTACAGTAATGAAAACCTGAAATATTACACAAGTTCCAAAAGCAAGTATTTGGTGAAATAATATTACTTTTATTATAAAATAGTATTAGAGGACGAGAATTCAATGTTTTTTTTTAATTTGACATAGTTGACTACATGTTAAATTATGTAGGATAAGCATGATTCTAACCAAACAATAACGGATTTTATTTAAAACATATGAATTCGTTCCGCATAAAAAGTTAGAGCCGAATATACATTTGTTAAGGGTCAGAAATCCAATGAAAGTATTAGCTCTGGAAAAACAACACTCATTCGTCTTTTTCGTCCTAAACAAACTAAGTTAATTTTTATCAGTAACAAGAGAGATCATTAAATTTCTAAAACTATGAGAATGTAAAATAAATTCATTTAATTTGTCGGCGATTTTAAATCTGTTTTACTTTAATATGTATATATTTGACGACCATACTATATTGGTTAATAATAAATTAAAAATGGGTAAGCGGTGGGTAAGCAATGGATAAGAATGTAGAGTAAATTCTTTAACTCTACATTTTTTTCGTTCTCCTAAAGAAGCAACAAACTCGTTGAAATATAGAGAGAGCCCGTTTTTAATTTATTATTAACCTATAGACCTATATAGACTAGTAGGTATTATCGACCGTACTATATTAGTAAAAAATTAATTACTCTTATTTTATATTTTATTTGACAGACTGCTTACCCGTTTAATTAATTTTTTAGTTACACATATATATATATATATATATATATATATATATATATATATATATATGTATATAGCCAGCTCGAGTGACTCATTACAAATTTAATCAATTTTAAAATGTCTATGCACGCCGCTTCCATTTTTTAACTCTATATTCTCATCTCCTGAAGAAGCAACAAACCCGTTGCGAAATATAGAGATCGAAAATTGACAAACCGCTTATCCGTTTTTAATATATTATTAACCTATATATATATATATATATATATATATATATATATAACGTGTGTTCATTTGAAAAGTCAATCTAGGTTACTTTGAAATTTTGATAGAATAAGACGCATATATATTAGTATGTGTTTGTTGTTTCGTAAACGTAAATCCAAATAACATTTGATAATGTCAATCACAAATATCAGTTAGTGCATAAAATAATCGTGCGTCGATTCTGGTTTAAATTAATTGCTTCTCAGTTTTAAAATGGCTTTCACTTTAGAACATAAATTTTTTTAAGCCAGGCTTATTTTCAAGGTGGCAATAAAATTGGTGGTTTATGGGTTTGTTCAGTTCAAGATTGCATGGTAGAATTTCAAGTTGAGTTTCCACATTTTGTAATAGATTATATACAATTTAAGAATACTTTGGATAGAACTTTAAAACTTTTTTCTGAAACTGGTAGTCTCTCAAGAAAATCAGGCAGCGGAGCAGTTAAGAAACGTACACCTCAAGTTGTCAGTCGTGTTGAAGAAATAATGGAAAATGAACCCCAAACATCTGTTCGACATTTGAGTCAACAAATAAACCTTTCTGTTGGTACAACTCACAAGTTATTAAAAAATGATATGCAACTTTATCCATACCGTATCACAGCAGTCCAAGAATTGTTAGAAATTGATTACCCACGTAGACTACAGTTTTGTAATTGGTTTGTAAATATGAACAATAATGGAGAACTTTCGCAAAGAGTCATCTTTACTGATGAAGCATGGTTTTATAAAACGGGATACCTAAATTCACAAAATACAAGAATTTGTAGTAGTGAAAATCCACATGTAATTAATGAAGAATCGCTACATCCAGAGAAAATTGGTGTTTGGGCAGCGATAAGCCTAAGGCGAATCATTGGACCAATATTTTTTCAGCGAACGTTAACTGCTCAAAGGTACCGTACGGAAATTTTACAACCATTTGTCAATCAGTTGCATGATGATGAACTACAAAATGCATATTTCCAACAAGACGGAGCACCTTGTCACTGTACTGCAGAATCTTTGGATTATTTAAGAGAATTTTTTATGAGCGTATAATTAGTTGAAATACTGAAATTGCCTGGCCTTCATGCGATTTAACACATTGCGACTTCTTTTTGTGGCCTTATCGAAAAAATAACATATTTCGAACACCTATATTGAATTTGAATAATATGCTACAGAGAATCGAACAGAAATGCATGGAAATTAATAACAATCCAGTAATGTTGCAGAATATCATCAGAAATCTTGAACGGAGGATTTTAAAGTGCATTGATCTTGAAGGACAACATTTTCAACATTTGTTATAGTTTTCAATAAATACATATTATTTGTTATTTATTTGTATGTATGAAACTGTCAAAATATACGACTTCGTAGGTTAAGTAGTAAATTTTAATTTACGACATACTTCAAAATATTCTCAGTAAATCACATGATACTAGATTGACTTTTCAAATGAATACTTGTTATATATATATATATATATATATATATATATATATATATATACGACACCTACGGTGGTTCAAAAACTACATGGCCTTACAAAGAAAACGCTAGTATTTCTGACAAAAAACATTTTATTTTTCAATATAGTTTTCTGCTCGCTAAACACACGTCTTCCAACGATATTCCAAATTAGTAATAGCTTCATTGTAGGTTGATTAATCCTCCTAATGTAGTCCTCCTAATAGCTATTTACAGCATTACCTCAGAATAAGACGAAAATCTCTTACCGCGGAGCCATTCTTTCAGGTTTGGAAAGACATGATAATCGCTGGGAGTCAAATCTCGGAAATAAGACGAATGAGGCACTAGTTCATATCCTAATTTATGAATTTTTGCCATTGTAGTCGCAGACTTTTGTGCAGGTGCGTTAAACTGATGAAAAAGCACTTTCTTCTTTGTCAAATGAGGTCCTTTCTCCTTTTAATTTTTCGCTTAATTGTTGCAACAAATTGGTATAATACTTCCCATTCATTGTTTTCCCATTTTACAAATAGTCGACCAAGATAATTACATGAGAATCCCCAAAAAACAGTTGCCATATCCTTTCCTGCTGATAAAACAGTTTTTGCCGTCTTGATGGCGGAGAACCCTTTTTTGGCCATTCTTTTGATTGTTCTTTGGTTTCGGTAGTACAATGATGGGCCCGGGCTTCCTCGAGGGTAATGAAATAGCGTAGAAAGTCCTTCTGTTTGCGCTGGAAACGTGTCAAAACATCGCGAGACACACTCAAACCATTCAGTTTTCGCTCTGGTGTGAGTAAACGCGGCACCCAACACTTCGAATATTTTTTAATTTTCTATTCTTCAGTTAAAATTCTGTGCACACTGTCATTTGAGATACTTATAATGTCTGCTATCTCGCGCGCTTTCTTCGACGGTCATCAAAACGATACGGCGGACTTTTTCAGTCATATCCGGGATTTTAATAGTTATTGGGACGTCTATTACGAGGTTTATCATTTCACACTAAATTCGGCAACCCAGTTTTTATCCATTGACAACGAATGAGCGGATTTTAATAGTGTTGAATACAGCTCTGCTTTGATTTCGGTTGGTGTTAAGCCTTTCAAATGAAAGTACTTTATTACTGTTTTTTCCATTATTACAAAATCATTGCAACAATTCCCAAGGAAAGAAATAAGCCCTGGACAGAAGCTGTGGTAATGACGAAAAACAAGAAAGAATGGACAAAGTTTGTGCACCTAAGTGATTTGTAAAATTTTTGTATAGTATACTCCTTACACCTTAGGGTAAAAAGGTTACTGATTATATATATATATTGTTATGATACAAGACGTACCCTTAGAGCAGCAACTGAAATGGGAAAAATAGGTTACTCAACATCACATATTTATGTAAACAAGGTTATGAAACGGAATTAGCAAGTTTTAGTAGTGTCGAAATGTATACGAATTTATATAACGATAATATTACAATTTTAAATTAGTATATTTTTTTTCTTTCAATAATTTCATTTATATTATTTTCAATTCAATATTCAAATCTTAGCGCGAAAGTAACAATATTTAAATTCATATACATCTATACATTATATCGACGCTAGTAAGACACGCCCACTAATCGACATCTTCCGAAATGTAAATATTTATCGTGGGCAATTTACGCAAAGTAATATTTAGATTGACATAAAAATTAGGTTAGAATTTTTGAAATAATTTTTAAATCTAGATAATATATAATGTATAGTTAAAATATGTCTTAGAAATTAGTTTTAAAGGAAAAACTTCGAGACTAGTGAGAGATTAAATAAATAGGCTTTGATTAAAAAACAGTCGCTATCGGCATCATCTTATGTAAAATTGATAAACGCATAAGACGTATTTTTCTATTCTCAATTAGAAAATTCTAAATTTAATCAATTTTAAAATATACAAACAGTGCTAAAGTGAAATTAGATAACCTGAGAAAGACTGGTAGTAAATTACAAGCGAGATTTTGGCAAATAACCGAATTTCTGCGAATAAACGCCAAATAAAGCGTTAAACGATTAATTTCGTTATCAAGTACACGAAAATACCAAAAATATATATCTAAGAAGGACTACAGGCCATTTACTACTTGGAGGAGTGTTAGATCAAGCAAATACCTCAAGTCCAACAGCAATACCAGGTCATAGAGAGATTCTAGCAGACTTATTTCGAGTCCGAGGAAAACTTCGAGAGCGTCATCAAAACTTCCCGCACAGGCCGCCAACATCGGAGAGCGTTCGGGGTAACTTACATCAGCAATACTCGACAACATAGCCGCTTAGAACCTACAAGCAGAACCACAGGTTAACTATATCTACGGTACTTATAAATATCGTCTTTAATTTATTTCTTTAAAAATTGAATCACATAAATAAATAAAGATTCTCGAATTTTTTTACCTTTTACCAGATATCATTTCAAAAATATGACTTTCCTAAATAATATATTTATTTTACTCTGTACACATAATTAAAAGGTACTTACCTAGGAATTAGAGATTGTTCATATAATTTTAGTACACATTTATTATAAAATAACAACACACATAACCTTGTCGATTTATCACCTTGTTATAATAGACATATATAGTTCACATTCCACTTAAACTTTTATATTTGTACATGTTATTACAGTTTCCTTCTTTTAATACAATAAATATATTTTGTTTATATTGATATAGATCTTTTATTGATGTAGATCCAGTTGTAGAAGTTATTTCTTTTGATAATCGTTTATTTAAATTACTAATAAGGAAGCAACTACTTTTAGTCACGACGAGCCTGAGATATGCCATTTATTTAAACATTTATATACAGATTTCATGCACCCTGAGTCTAGTTGGCAAGCAAAAACAGAGATTGCGTACATTGAGAAGTGTATCACATTTAATAAGGCGCCAATTATTATTTTTAAAATTTATTTAACTTATCACTTCTCGCTCAGCATAAATAATATATCCTTTTTTAAATTAACAGCATCTCTGCCTTGTAACAATATATATATATATATATATATATATATATATATATATATATACAAAATCACACGAGACATTCACTTTGGCGTACTGTCAAAAACAGACAAATTGACGGATCGCTCTGTACTGTCGTACTTAACCTATTAAAAGATGACTCTTCAGAACGGTAAAGAAGATTCCTGCGACTTTGCGCCATCTCTGTGTAAGGCCACGTAATTTCCGAACAATCCTTGTATATATTGTAGTTACTTCTACTAATAGTTTCTGTAAAACGTATAACTAACAAAGTAGAATCGACCTGAGATGCGATAGCCATTTAATGATATGATGATGCTTTGGTATAAAAATTTTACGTTTAAAATTTGTGATATTCGATTTTGTCTGAAATACGAATCCATCTTTCAAAGCGTATAGGTACTAATATATGGAAATCAGTATATTATGCTCATTATATCGACGCATCACGTTTAGCCCCTTTTAGTACACTTAAAGCTATTGTTAACCTGTCAATACCGGCAATCACATATGTATGTCAATTAGACACTAAATACAGAGTGATTAATGAAGACACTTTAAATTTATGTCATCTGTCTATTTTTAACCTTCGTGGCCCCGGGTGATTTTCAAAACTCCTGATACCGCGTGGGGTGAATGCTCACCCCAACTTTTTTCTTAATTTTCACACTCTAAATTTTCGTAGGAAGGAACCTATAAACGAATTATTATTTGTTGGTCATATTTGAGTGCTGTTTGGGTTATTTAGGCAATTTAATAAAAGAAAAATTAAAAAAAAGTTTATTGCTAAAATGTAATTGAGTACATTCTGTATAATTAAATTTAACATTTTTTACATATTTTCGTTGTTTTACTGTGTTCTGGACATACAAAATTTTTACACAAGGTACATTTTGATTGCACTTTATTGTCTTATGACCTAGATCACACATGACATCGACCTCGTTTTCTTGTTTCGCACGCCGGTTGTGCTGGTTCCTCTTGATTTGCGTTTGGCTGCTGGCTGGTGTCGTCTAATATTGCGTTTATCTCTTGAACTGTCTTTCTAGTTAGCCTGGAGCGTATGGCAGCGTTGCTAATCCTCCTCCTCATACGGGGTCCTACTAGTTCTTTCCCCAATTCCAAAAGGAACAATCGTCTTTTGTAGCGGTAGCCTGATTTCCAATCTGGGTGCAGATGTTTCCATAAAACAAAGGCGCTCACTGAAGCAATGTCGATAAGATTCATAAATAGGACGGCTGGCCATCGTTTGGATTGTCTGTTATAGCTGTATTCTGCCACCATATTATCTAGTGTATCAACCGCACCCTTGGTAGTATTATAGTGAGATATGATATCCGGTTTCTTGTGTTCTTCTTCCGAAACGATACCATCGTGATATTCAGATGATAGTAAAATTACGCTTCTGTTTTTCTTTGGAACATACGATACCATGGTCACCTCTGATTGATATGCAAAAATAGAGGAATGGACGTTGCCGTTGTGGCAAGAATTCTGAAGGTATCAAAGCTATATTTTTCTGTAGTGTTCCACACACTGTAAGTTCTCGGTCTAGTAACTCTTCAGCCAACTCCAAAGAAGTAAAAAAGTTGTCTGTCGTGATCCCATATCCACGACCCAAACACGAAACTAAATCCAGTACTACCCTCTTGCCCTGGTTCCGTTCTGGGACATTTTCCACCTTTCCCAAATAAATTTGCAAGTTTTTGCAGTAGGAAGTCTCTGCGTCAGCGAGAATCCAAATTTTTATGCCGTACTTGGCAGGCTCTTCGTGTAGGACATCTGAAAGGACATCTACCATGAAACGGCGTCAGTTGTTCGTCTACTGTCAAATCTCAACTACATCTCGTATAGGTGCTAATTTGTCCGTTGCCCTTCTCGTTAGCTTTGCGTCTTTATCGTCAAATCTCATCCAACTGGAAATTTACGAAAATCTGCGTCGGGGCATTGTTGCCGAAAAAATTGGACGATGAAAACAGGGGTCATCTTGCCACAGCATCCGAATTGGCTTACGATTAGCCTTTAGTGCTCCAGTACATACCAACAAACCAGTAAAGGCATATATTTCAGTTTTATCGACATCCTTCCAAATCATATCATCTACCCCCGTCATTACGATTTTCAGTTTCGTAAGCCCCTCGTTGATTTGTGAAGTTTACTATTTCATTCACCATATCAGCAGAAATAAATAACTTGAACACTTCTGCCATACTGCTGGACTTAGGCACTTGGGGAGCAACACCAGGAAGAACGGTAATTATATTTTTCGATCGCCGCCGTTTTCGTTTCAAGGGCTTCTTCAACCAAAATATGTCTTCATTATCAAAAAACATATCTTGGACGTCGTTTGGAATTATTTCGTCTTCATCTTCGGACTCAACTGCAATCTCGTCGTCGTCTTCTATAATCTCTTCTAAGTTATCTTCAGTTTCTGAAGATTTAGTTCTTCCGAATACAAATCAGGATCAAAACAGTTCTCGAATTCCTCATCTATAAATAATGAAAAATATACGAAACATTAGAATAGTTTCGCCAATATTTCATAGAACCCATGAAAGGTATATTTACTCACCGGATTCGTGAAGAGCTCGAGACATTTCAACAATCCTTCGGGTTCGAGATGATACTTTGTTAGCCATCATTCCCACGCAGTTGAAACACACTTTTGCTAACTCTTTACACTGACAATTCAGGAATAAGTATAGAATCCAGTAGAGAGCTTACGTGTATTTATATCCCTTCAAGAGGTCTCAAAATATTTTCCCAAACTTTCATAAGCCTAATGGGATAATTATCACATTCCGTAATGAATAGCGCACCCTAAGGTAAAATACTTTAGTAAAATATCGCTTTTCAAAACGGCTTCATGGAATTTCTAAACACATCGGCACAATTCTGCAAATATGTATAACCCTAATGGGGTAATTACTGCATTCATAATGATTCCTAGGTAATTAGCGTAGTACTTGGATTATTTCTTTACAAATTTTCCGGCAAATTGCATATAAGACTGAATATGGAACCAATTATGCTAATTACCTCACACAGAAAAATCCAAATGAGGTAATCTGGTACTTAGTTATCCTATAAAGAAACCACAATAAGGAATATCTGAAAAACTTGACGAAACAACATCCGATAGGTATATCGCACCTAATACCACGTGGGGTGAATTCTCATCCCGTCAGCGCATCACTACTAGTTTTCAAATAAATCTGAAAAACCGTTAACTGGATTCGACTATTTTCTGATTTAGCAAGTACCTAAAAGTACAAAGAACAATGTAACGAGATGCAAACAGGATAAAACGGCTATTACAAAAAATACAGACGAAAAAGTTCAACTTGGGATGAGAACTCACCCCACCCGGAGCCACGAAGGTTAAATATGATTTATATTTGAAGTACGTTCTTTAATGTGAAATGTTTGAGTTTGCGCGGCAAATTAAAACCTTTAGTTGTTTTCTGCGTATTTTTTCTCTTCCTGTTAATTAATAAGTAGTCAAAGTGAGGAAGATGAGGCACAATAGAGCTGTTACATAAAATCGCGCACAAGTTTACATGGCGTTCAATACTTTGTGGTTAATTAGTGGTTTTACCTATTGATGATGACCAATTAGTTGTCCTAGTTTCTCCAATAAGTACATACTAACACCAGGATCATTTTCAACAACCTCAGGCATTTCTGCAGCATTGTTTCTTCGCATAAATTTTCTTTCGCAAGTCGGTTTAGGGAATGCATCTGTTAATCGAAGAGTTGTGAAGATTCTACTGAACGTTTGCTTATCTGGAAGACAGCGATTTGGGTATCGAAGTTAATATTCCCTAACTGAGCCGGTGGTTTTACCGTTTCAATATCCATACACGAAAATCATGTGCGTGTATTCTTCATTTGAATAAATTACGGGCATGATTTTAACATATATGACGCAATTAAAAAAAACAACTCAATGATGACAATTAACGAACTGACAATCAACGACATACGACCTGCCAAATTCACAATCCGATATTTCAAGAACCGTTAGGAATTCGGGAAAAGTGAATAGAATCATTTTTGCTTCAAATTAGTCATTGAATTCATATACGAATTATCTCGGATACCTCAGTGACCACTCGGTATATATTGGGAAAGTGTTTTAAACTGTGTCCCCTCGACGTTTTCTAAACACCCAGTAAATACCCGATTGCAGATTTTTCAATTACTTGAATTTTTAAAAGAGATGTATTTATAACAGGATGAGTTTTTTTGAATGTTTAGCATTGGGATCTCAGAAACTACTGGAGATAGAAAAACGCTTAAATGGGGAAAGATGCGCAGTTTCACGAGTTTGATTTAAAACTGCTTTTGTTTCTCCAATAGCTTTCATGGCTTATTAGATATTCAAAGAAAACTAAAGTTTACGATTTTCTTTAAACATGCTTAACATCGTTAATAGTAACTTTAGAGAAAAAGTGTTCAGACAAAAGTTTTAGATAATTTTACGCCAAATAAAACTATGTAGCTAATATTTTTTTTTCGTTCACCATTATCGAGTTATGATAACACAAGTTTGGTTTTTTTAAATGGAAACCATAGTTGGTTTTGACATCATTAAAAAGCTTATTTTTTGCTGATTACAATGATATAAGGTTTGATATGGTTATTTTAAAAAATAAAGAGGATATAGACATTTCTATGATTGTTCACTTTATAAGATAAAAACTTAAAAAAAAATGTTTGGTGTTTTGTAATTCAAAAAACGAAAAATCTGAGTTACAATAGTGTTCGTTGGAGCAGTCGAGATAAATATACTAACATTGCTTTCACGTTGAGTCACAGAAGTGAGAGCTGTTAATTTTTACTTTTAAGTCAACTTAATTGTCAAACATTGACAATTAACTATTAATTAATTTAATTGTAACTTAACTATAAGCGGTGCAAACGGCCGTTAATCATAAGTTTGCATTGGCTATAGAATTTTCTAACGTAGAAAAGCGTGATATGGTTGAATGTTACATTCAATGCCAGAAAAATTCTACTAGAGCCGCTGAAGTTTATTTTGAAAATTATTTTGATCGACGTCAGTCGTCGCTACCTACTTTTAAGAGATTATGGGATAATTTAGCAGATTATGGTTCGTTCGTTAAACCAAAATCAAAAAAAGGGATGGATGAAGATAGAGAAATAAACATATTAGCAAGTGTCGCTCAGAATCCATCTACATCGACCCGACAAATTTCAACAGAAATGGGCTCCTCTTAACGCACTAATGTCAGAGTGTTGAAGAAGCATAAATTTCGTCCCTACAAATTATCAGTATCACAAACTTTACATGAAGGTGATAACATCAGACGAATAGCTTTTTGTAGATGGTTTAAAGATCAGTGTCAAAACGATCCACACTTTTCAATAAAAATATTATGAACTGATGAAGCTCGTTTCACATATTGTGGAATGTTTAATAGCCACAATGAGCACATATGGTCTCAAACAAATCCGCTTCACTTTGAACATAGGAGACCACAAATTAAATTAGGGTTTAATGTTTGGTGTGGTGTTATAGGATCAACTGTTCTTCCTCCTTTTATTTTTGATGGATCACTAACTGGCAATCGTTATCTTAATTTTTTACAACAAGATTTCGAGGAAATTTTAGATAATTTATATTTAAGAACCCGAGCAATGCTGCAATGGTTTCAACATGACGGAGCGCCTCCGCACAATCAACTGAATGTTAGAAATTATTTAAATTTGAACTTCCCTAATCAATGGATAGGACGAAATGCACCCATTGAATGGCCGACTAGATCCCCTGATTTATCAGTTTTGGATTTTTTCTTGTGGGGTGTACTAAAGGACAGAGTATACAAAAGAACATATTAAACAATCGACGATATAAGAGATGCTGTCTTAGTTGCTTTTAATAACATCGATAGGCGTAAAGTCCGCAATGCTACAAATTCTGTTGTGAAGAGATGCAATTTGTGTATTAATAATAATGGAGGTATCTTTGAACATTAATAATGTTGTGTGCCCTTAATAAAAGTTCTTATAATTTTCATTTTATTACTACATAAGATTTCAAAATAAGTTTTCGTTTGGTTTGTATTTTATCAGTTCTAAATTCAATTGTTTTCCATAAAAACCAAAAAAATGTCTATATCTTCTTTATTTTTTAAAATAACCATATCAAACCTTATATAATTGTAATAAACAAAAAATAACCTTTTTAATGATGTCAAAACCAACTATAGTTTCCATTTAAAAAAACACAAGTTTGTGTCATAACTCGATAATGGTGAACGAAAAAAAAATATTAGCTACATAGTTTTATTTGGCGTGAAATTATCTAAAACTTTTGTCTGAACACTTTTTCTCTAAAATTACTATTAACGATGCTAAGCATGTTTAAAGAAAATCGTAAAATTTAGTTTTCTTTGAATATCTAATAAGCCATGAAAATTATCGGAGAAACAAAAGCAGTTTTAAATCAAACTCGTAAAACTACGCATCTTTCCCTATTTAAGCGTTTTTCTATCTCCAGTAGTTTCTGAGATCCCGCTGCTAAACATTCAAAAAAACACCCTGTATATCTAATTCTTTGGGTTTGACGCCATTAAGTCGTGGCACTTGAGCACAGGACTCCTTGTGCGACTCCAAATAGATCTCCCAGCTCCACTCTCTTAGACTTGTGTCCTCGATAAAATCCACTATCTTGTTCAGGGGAAATTTGAGTACTTTTTCATAGTAACCAATAGATCTCTTCCGAAATATTTTTGTCCGAGTTTATATTACATGAAAGCTAGTTTCATCCTGTTTTTCCTACATTAGGGCTCGTTAACCAAGCTCACCCTATGCAGATGCTTTCTTAAAGGACAGAGTCCGGTTATCAAGTTGGTAATAGTTCAATTTATTTTTTATTAATAAGAATTAGGTTGGCTGAAAGCCCAGCTCATCTAGTAGCATCTTAGTATGGAGTTGACCTTCAGTTAGCCTCAATTTCTTTTTATGTTCTCTTTTTAGCCAAAACCAGATCTCGGTGCGGAATCCTTGGCGATTTCACATACAGGTTCTGTGCTTTAGAGATATCAAGATCCATAGTTGAAGGGGTTTGATTTTGTGGTCATAAGATAGGTTGCTTTTTACGTGTATAATAGCGAACTAAAAAATATTAAATTCATCAAAATATTGACAGATATTTAAACATAAGAAATCGCTTTTAATGAAACGTTTACAAAGCTTAAATATCTTTCTTAAAATTCCAAATTCGGGCTCTCCACTTTCAGAACTTGCTTTATGCTTTGTGATATTTATAATTACATCTCTTTAAAGAATTTCTGCGTCAGCATGTATTATATTAATTAAAAAAAATGCCGTATATAGTAAGAATGTAATAGCGGTTTCATTATAATTGAACTCCAGATAGTTAAATGTCGAGGTATGTCATTAAGTTATTTGAAAGCTTTACTATCTGCTTTATGTGCATTCTCACTAGATTAATGAGGCTATATAAAGTTTTACGTAGTCAACATTATTAACAGTTGCCTTTCGAGTAATAGCTATTACTTCACTGGAACTATTAAAAACTGAAAATAGATTTCATAAATTGGTGGTAAATCTGTTAGTCTTGACGTTCGATTGCATGAAGATGGTATAATTCAATTTAATTAGCCCCATGATTCAAAATTACAGCCGAATTTATTTTCACTCGAAATCTTGAAGGATAATTGTTTGAGGTCGGTCTTTTATTAAGTGGAGCACACTGCAAGATTAATTAGCCTGACCTATATGTGTTATGGGTGGGTATACGTATTACATTAAAAATTAAATTAGATCTACTGGTTATGTTTCAATCAATTAAAAACATTTTACAATATCTGTAACGTAAATAACTAAATCGAAGCATGAACTGCATATATTTATTACTAAATTCTATTTGTTGTAATGTTATTATATCCGGTTGATGCATAACTTTGTAGTGTTTTTTTCTTTTATCGGATACGAGTGCTTTGAAAAAAACAAATCGATAAGCATACGTTAAAGTTATTTTAATGTCGTATTCTTGTTTAATTGAATAGTTTTTTAATTTGGGAATTTGTGCAAACATAGTATTAGGAAAGAAACTTGAACGTTATGTTTTGGTGAGTGGTGTATATATCGCCTTGTCGGTCATGCGTGAGTCGTATTTTTCCGACATCTGCCTAGAGTGGGCACAAGTTTGCGTGTGATCTTCGGCCATCACTATCACCATTGAGGACCTCGGCCTGACAAGTCGTATTTCTGTTTGTTGCCGCTGTTGGTTATTTGTTAGAGAAAATTTTACACCGAAATATGTGTTTTATTAAGCGGCATACAGAGTTTGCTGAAACCTCAATTTAATTGATTAGTTTGGCGCTGTTCTCTTTGCCGAAGGTTAATTAACGCCTTCGAATAACTGTAAGGTTTTTGTACTGGTTTTATAACTAATTGGAAGTTCAGATTAACCGTTCAACTTTAAAAACAAGCGGAATCCGAGAATCAATTGAAGGTATGTGTGAAGTGGAAACGACTTTATTGCAACCGGTTAACCTCGAACAGTATCAACAAGCTATAAGGTAGCCGTTCACAAATTACTCCGTTTCGTATGATTAAATATTACTCAAAAACTTGATTCGTGCTATAAAGAATATTGGCGTCTTGAAATATTAAGATTCATTAATTTATTCTTTCTTGTCTTAGTTATTCATTAAATTCTTTGTTTGCGTGGTATATTAAGATAGCTCACATTAATTAATTTAATTTTTCTTTTCTATTGTTTTGACACACATTAATTTCTTTTGTTATTTATAACTTTAGTATTGTTAATACGTTATGTAACTAATTTTAAGTATTTAATATTTGCGTTGAAGTATTTAGATTATATAGAAATATGTCCACTCAATTTAATCAAGAATTACGTGCATAATAAGATATTTATTTTGTTTTTTTTTTTAATTAGCCTCATAGGAACAGTTGAAATAAGTTTAGGTGATTAATTATAATTTCGTTTGTGAACGCGTACTTGAAATTTCACATAAACGTATAACGTTCTCTTTTTTTTGGTTTGAATTTATAAATATAGAGTGTAGATGATTACCAATTATATATTTATTATAATTACTAAACTACTAATTTAATTATGTAGAGGGATTCACCTATTTAGATACTTTGAAACAAAATACGTTAATCTTTTCCACTGTTACTTGTTAATTTTATTATCTACGGAACGTTTATAATAAAGTTGGTTCTTTTATTTTTAATGTGTGACGGTTTATTTTACTTCTTATCAGCTTCTGTATTCAAACTTTTTTTTTCTCCGTAGTTGGTACGTTAGCGCAACTACGTTCTCCGCGTGACGTATAACCCCTACGGAAGGCAGCCCTTAAATCGCGGTGGCTCTATTTGATTTTTACTCATTTTTTCAACACTTCGATAAGAATGGCACCCCCATCTTCACTGAGTTTTACGCCGTTGGCACTGGCTGTTTTATTAATTTAAGCTCATTCTACCCACGCAAGGCAAGTCCAAGGAGGATTGTTTGATTCTGCAACATTTTAACAAAGCCAGTTTTTGTGAACTTTTTATAGTAGCACGTTGCGTGTAGCCGTAGAAAAAAGTGGGCGTCTACAAGATATCCCTTTGTTCACGCTCAACGGAGGAGTTAATATAAATGATACAAATATGCATAAACATATCAGATGGCATATACCACATATTTAACCAGTGGTAATTTCAACCGCAGGCCGTTTCTTTCTTCTCTTTGTAATGGCTTAGCCATTTAAGAGAAACTGCTTTTATCGGCGAGTCTCTTTTGTCCGCCAGGCGCCACGAAGTTATCTCATGTCACCTAGAAGAATAAAATTTTTATTACATGGCAAAAGCGAAATTTTGGACGTCACTTCGTTAACCCGCACTGATGATGTCGTAAGACAGAAACGCATGTATCTGTAGTTGAACTGAACACTCGTTAAATACATGGTGAATGTCCTTGAGTTTGATATATTACACATCGATATGCTATACTTTTGGATATAGAGGAGTTAATGTATCTGAAGTCATTAGAACCATTTTCATCCTTCAGGGAGAAAACATAACACAAGTATACACGGTTTTGGATCTAAGCAACCAAAAGCTGTTTCTATGGTTATTTGGGGCGCTGAATCCGAATCTGCACTCCGTTTTTTGATTTTGGTTCTAGTTTTCGAGATATTAAATAAAGACAATTTTTGCAATTTTTGACAATTAATCCCCATTTTATTCATTAAAAAGTGTTAAATTAGAAATGAAGAGCAGTCGAACTGAGTCGCTTGTACTGTTTGGGATCTGTTTCACGCATTAAAGTTCAACAGTAGTCGCTCATCATGCCCTCGTCCCAAAATCCTTGGTATCGTTTTTCGATTTTCGCCAAATCTTGGTGTAGTCGCTCTCCTTGCTCGTCGCTTGTATCACCCAAGTTTTCAGGAAAAAGTTCGAGATGGGAATGCAGAAAATGAATTTGAGAGACATTCGAGCTCCAATCTTGCAATAATTTTGCAACAAACTGTCGATTATCTGCTTGAAATCCGGGAATTTACGGTTACCGAGAAAGTTGTGAACAACATCTTGAAATGATACCCATGCTGCTGCTTCATTGGGCGTTAAAAATTTTGTAAAGTTTCTGTCGGCCATTAATTTTCGAATATCAGATCCGACAAATATTCCCTCTTTGATTTTGGCGTACGACAACTTGGGAAATAACTTGGTCAAGTACTCAAAAGCCGGTCCTTCACGGTCGAGCGCTTTGACAAAGTTTTTGATAAGGCCAAGCTTTATGTGGAGAGGTGGCAAGAAAATGTTCTGTGGGTTCACAAGTGGTATAGAAGAGACGTTTTGTTTTCCTGGTTCATAATTAGTACGGCTTGGCCAATCTTTTTTCACATAATGTTGGTCAGTTGCACGGCTATCCCACAGACACAAAAAACAGCAAAATTTGGTAAAACCAGATTGCATCCCCATCAAGAGACCAATAACCTGTAGGAATAGTATATAAATCATTTATTCTTTAAAATTGAATTGAAATTTATTTTCAAACCTTCAAATCGCCACAAATTTTCCATTGATGCTCTTTATATTTTATCTCGGTAAAAATTTTACATATTGTATCGGAGCTTTCCTTCGTTTGTACTGCATGAGCAATCGGAATTGATGGTTTTATATTTCCATTGTGTATCAGAGCAGCTTTCAGGCTGTATTTTGAACCATCTATGAACAAACGCCATTCATTTACATCATATGGTGTATTCATCGCATCAAACAAACCGTTGATGTCATAGCAGAAGCATATATTCTCCTCTTTTTTGAAAAACGGTAAAAGCGCCTCATTTCTGGTTCTATATACAGTGACTTTTGTTTGAGTGTCAAGATATTTCCACTCCTGCATCCGTGATGCGAGCAATTCTGATTTTTGTTTCGATAAATTCAAATCACGAACCAAATCATTGAGTTCACTTTGCGAAACTAAATGTTTTTCCTCCATGTTAAAATCGCTTCCACTGTTCGTCGGTGATGAACTACAAGTTTCCATGTAATTTGCACTCGTACCTGGACAAATTGGCAAAGGATCATTGCTCGCACGGGGAACTGGCTTAGACACTGATGATACTTCAGGATATTTATATTTTGATAGTTTTTTTGCATTTACACCGACGACATTCATCAAGCAAAAGTAACAATCATCTACATGATTTTTCGGCTCTCTCCATAACATTGGCAATGAAAATGAAAAACATACTTTTTTACCGCGTGACCACTTGTATAATATTGTGCTACACGCGTTACAAAACAATTTCGGTACCCACGGCTTGTGAGTGTTTGATACAGAGAAACCAAACTAATAAAAATATGCATTTCTGATCACATTAGTAATAACTTTGCCACTTTTTCTGATCATATAACATCCGCAAACATAACAAAAACACTTTGAATGAACTTTACAATTCTGTCTTTGCATTTTCACACGTTTTGGATTAAAAAAAAAAACTTTAAAAATACAAATTAAATATTGTTTCTAGCGACGCCAACAGCTGACTGTCATTATGATAGCGCAGTGCTGCCAACATGCGCGAACTCACAAAGTAGCACCAATTTTGAAAAACGAAACCCGGATTTGAATTCAGCACCTCAAATAACGTCAAGATTTGTTCTCATCTGTTCTGATCCAAAAGTTGACCGGAATTTGTAAAATTGTGATAATTAGGGAGTATACGATGGTTTTCTCGATTTAAAGAAGTCCATTTTGACATAAACTATTCTCAACGTTCAGAAAGACAATTGAACTTTGATGAAGATCGCCTAAACGTTTTAATTCATGATAGTCTATGCTTATACGAGGGTGTTTCGGAAACTCAAAGAAAACGAAAGTTTTCTTGACAAGAAATATTTTATTTTTTAATATAGTTTCCTGTCCGCTCAACATACTTATTCCAACGATATCCCAAATTAGTAATGCCTTCATTGTAGGTCGATGAATTCAAGTCCTCGAAATAGCTACTTATAGCAGCAATTACCTCGGAATTAGGCGCCTCTCTAACCGCCGAGACATTTTTTAAGTTTTGGCAGGAAATGATAATTGTTGGAAGCCAAATCTGGGGAATATGGCGAATGAGGCACAAATCCCAATTCATGAATTTTTGCCATTGCAGACATGTGGGCAGACGTTAAATTGTTTTTATTGAACACCGACTCCAGATTTTGGAAAAATAGTTCAACATTGTGTTTGTTGAAACTCGTGCAGCAGCTTAAGCTGGTAGCTTCAGAAACACGGAAACATTTCTGGGACGTTGCATGAATTTTATCAACCATTCACAGCTAGCTTGGTTATTGGCCAACCAATTTTCTGTCACAACAATGTTACTTGCTGGCGCAAATTCAAAAGCTAAACTTCTTAATTCCTTAGAACTAACATCATAAAATATTTTTGCGGCTTGCACAGCATATTCACACAGTTGCTCCTCTTGTTCTGAGGTAAATATCTTCCTAGGATTTAGGTAATCCCATTTTAATCACTCCGTCAGAGTTGCTTTGTTTTTTCTTGATGAATCTTAGAAGGGACATGCGGTTAACACTAAATGTTTCAGCTGACTGTCTTAAGTTACATCCCCCAGACTGTACCTCTAACGCAGCTGACTCATAGATGCTGACACTCCCTTTCCCACGTTCTATTCTTCTTCTATAATTTCCACCATTTTCTCTGTAACGACTCATTAATTTTTAATCGGAGCAAGTCGTGACACTGTCACAACGTGGCCTAATTCGACTGTCACTACTAGCCCCATAGGCTGTCATTTTAGATTTTGCTTTGTGCACGAAACACAACTGTTCGGATGAAAACTAAATTACGTCTAAACGTCTAAACGTGAAATACTGTCGTATCTAATGAAACTAAAATGAATTACTTACCTCTAGGTATCTGAGAGTAGTAACGATTGAAACACGGTACCTAAATTTTCCTTTTTATCACCAAAACTCTAGAAGTGATTGGAGCTAACGAATACACACGGCATCTTAACCAAACTCCAACTTTACGGCGATAAATAAGAACAATACTGGAGACCGGTATGGCGTTGCTACCTGAGAACTAAATGTCACAACATACCCCTGTCACTCTATTCCACAGAACATCCTTAAATAATGTAAACAATGTAAAAAAAAATATTCCCTGTTTTATGCGACATCTATGAATACTGACTTATACAATTTATGAAAATTAAAATATTAAATCCAATTGTTTTTACTTAAAATTGTTTGGAAAAGGTAATGTCAAAATAAATTTATAATATAATATAAAATATAATATAAAAAGAAATTTTAATAAATTTATTATACATCAATAATCATTGCTGATATAATTTTTTATATCTAACACTGAGTCGATGACATTTTATAAATGTATCTATTTCTAAATTTGGGCGACTATCTATTCCTTTTATTTTCCTGTTATGTCGAAACGTTCACTGCAAATTGCGTTGGGTTGAGTTGGATGTTATCCTGTTGGAATTGCACTTTCTTCTTTGCCAAATGAGGCCGTTTCTCTTTGATTTTGTCACTTAATTGTTGCAAAAAATTTGTGGCAAAGAACCTTTTTTTGTCAATTTGTCCGACAGCGTGTCCACATTTGCGCATCTCTGCTACCTCGTCATTGTTTAGCTGGCCAATAATAGGAACCGTTTTTGTCCCACATTGTTATGATTGACGAAAAATCGTGCCTTCATGTTAATTTTAAGAACAGAAAAGAATGACTTAGTCCTAAAAAAGGCAATTACCGAACAAGAACTAACACTCATCCAGATAAGCTGATGTTGTGCATCTAGTGAGACGAAGGAAGCGTTGTCTGATATGAATTGCTTCCGAGGAAGTTAACAACTACTTCTGGGATTTGCTGTTAGCAACTTCGTCAGCTTGATGATTCAATTTCAGAAAAAAAAAACCGCGAAGACATCAAGTCTTTTTTTTTGGAGGTCATCGTTTAACTTGTCAACGAGTAGAGATTTTTTCCATTAAATAGTTTAAATGTGCCCGAGCTTGTATACAGACAAAGCGAGCTTTGGACGTGTAAAGTCACCATGCGACGGATATCATTAATACAGATTGTTATGAAAACCCATCAAGTGAAAATTTATGAGATTATCGAAATTGATGAAATTTTTCTTTACGTATGTACTATACGTATATATCTGTGCTGAATTCAAAACAAGTCTTTTGAGGGGGTTTTGAGATCGAAGAAAACAAAATTGACCAGAAGTTTAGCGCAGAAATAAGGCGTATCTAAAAATATTTGCATATTATGTAAACTAACCTCAACTAATAATAGTTCGTGTATTTATGCAATAATCTTGACTTATTTTTCGAACTAAATCTTTCTCTATGGTTATAGTGCTTATAGAGCCTGAAAATAAAAATCATTTTAAAGGAAAGACATTGAAAACACTAAAAATTCGCATTTTCTGTATAAACAAACCTAAAGTTTGCTTTGATTGGATTATTATGTGAGAATTTGAATTTAATCGTACTCGTTTTTGTTTCCGGCTATATTTCGTTTATTTATTATAGTATTTTTGATGTAAAACAGCACCTTGCAGTTGAGTGAATTCTTAATAAATCTCCTAATTTATTATAAATTTCCAACCGTTTGATAGTTGATGTTTTCTTAACGCCAATCTCTTAGACATTTATCTAACAATGCCAGTTCAATTTAATAGCTATTTATAGCAAAATATTATTTAATCGTTATTAAATGTCTAGTATATTTAGCAACACATATAAATTAATATAATTTATATTATTGTGTTACTGCTGATGTTGTGCATCTTGCGGGACGGAGGAGGTATTGTCAACTATAAAATGCTTCCGAGCAATGTAACAATCACTTTTGCCAGATCGTTGGAAAACAATTATAAATAATGGAGGAGATTATATTATTTATTACTTCTTTTATTTTATTTGTTAAAAAAGTACTAAATTTAGTATGATAGTATAAAAAATGCACTGATTTGAAGTTTCAAATAATTTAATCTAACTTTCCACTACAATATCGTTTCATCACACTGTGACTTCATCAGGTGGATGAATAAATGGTGGATTTACAAATGTACAAGGTATATATACAAAGCCTGATAATTATAAATTTAATGAAAGTAGGGGGGAATTAGAAATTTCTGTTTGGTCGTTTAATACTAACCCTAATTTCTTATATCTAGAAATTTCTAATGATTCTAGCAAATCTAGCTTTTTACTTTTATCTTGAATATGAAGAATTTTGAAGTTCGTATTAAAGTTGTGGTTATTCTCTATACAATGATTAGCAAAAGTTGAATCGATTTATTATTTCTATAACTATTTTGATGTTCGGATATCCTTTGATTGAATGTTCTTCCTGTTTTACCAATATATGACATATTACGCTCACAAGTTAACTTATAGACGCCTGAAACAAGTTTTTTATCCGTTTTGTCCTTATTGTTTTTTAAAAAACTACCAACTGTATTATTGGTTTTGTACGCTACGGTAGTATTAGTGGCTTTCTTGATAAGATTACTAATTATGTCTGAAGTTTTCCCGATATACGTTAAGGAAGAATAATATACTACATCTTTTAATTGTTTAGGGTATATTAAAGAGCGGGTAAGTATTTTTTGTTTGTGTTGGAGGATTCTATTGATAATATTGTATGAATATCCATTATGTTTAGCAATAGTGTGTACTCTGTTTAATTCTATATATACTATTGCTAAAAATAATGGATATTCATACAATATTATCAATAGAATCCTCCAACACAAACAAAAAATACTTACCCGCTTTTTAATATACCCTAAACAATTAAAAGATGTAGTATATTATTCTTCCTTAACGTATATCGGGAAAACTTCAGACATAATTAGTAATCTTATCAAGAAAGCCACTAATACTACCGTAGCGTACAAAACCAATCATACAGTTGGTAGTTTTTTAAAAAACAATAAGTACAAAACGGATAAAAAACTTGTTTCAGGCGTCTATAAGTTAACTTGTGAGTGTAATATGTCATATATTGGTCAAACAGGACGAACATTCACTCAAAGGATATCCGAACATCAAAATAGTTATAGAAATAATAAATCAGATTCAACTTTTGCTAATCATTGTATAGAGAATAACCACAACTTTAATACGAACTTCAAAATTCTTCATATTCAAGATAAAAGTAAAAAGCTAGATTTGCTAGAATCATTAGAAATTTCTAGATATAAGAAATTAGGGTTAGTATTAAACGACCAAACAGAAATTTGTAATTCCCCCCTACTTTCATTAAATTTATAATTATCAGGCTTTGTATATATACCTTGTACATTTGTAAATTCACCATTTATTCATCCACCTGATGAAGTCACAGTGTGATGAAACGATATTGTAGTGGAAAGTTAGATTAAATTATTTGAAACTTAAAATCAGTGCATTTTTTATACTATCATAGTTATGGAGTTTCAACAAGTGTCTCCCTTATCAATTAATTAACTAAATTTAGTTTCACTAATGGTGAAGTTTTAAACACTCAAGTATGTTTGAAACTGGTTTTGTTACGTACGCTATTAGAGCTATTCGATTTATAGCGGAGACACGTTAATACAGATTGCGTGTGTTATGGCTGTGGTTTTGCTAGTCTTACACTTGTCATGAAGACACCACTTGTTGGTTTGGGTTAGTAGGTTAGATGCTGCCTTTCATGACTTGGCAGTTGTTACAATATTTTATTGATCAGTCCGCGTATGCTTTGATGGGATCTATGATCTATCATCGTTCCATGCGTATTAAAATTTTTCGGAGTAGGTAGCAAAAGGTTGCGCGTGATCTTTTATATTTTTGTTTTGCGAATGTGAATTTAGTTGTTTCGTTGATTCAGTTTTTCGAAATTTATCACCCCTAAGGTGGATGTGACTTCGTTCTACTCACCTAATTAAGGTATCGACTTTGGTTGGTTAATTATACGGCAGCTGAAATCTAAAACCCTAGATTCCCTCTTGGTCCTTTTATTGTTGTTAACCTCCTTTGTTGTGTTATTCTTCGCTAAGTCTCGTGGTATCTTTTTCTGTAGGGTGTCAGGAACATATCTAATAAATTGGGGCACAAAATTCTGGGAAACCACCAGATGTTTGATGATTACTATATCCCTGAATATTGCACGTGTTTGAAACCGTACGACCGGACAAGCGCCACATGTTCCGTCAAAGAGGACTGCAATCCCTCAATGAAAGATAACTGTGTCCTATGTAATTTGTGTGATAACGTAACTCAGTTAACTCACTAAGTTAACTCACATTGGGACCTTTTTACTTTGTATTACTTTTTTTGTTGTACTTGGCGAATGGTCTAATTCTCATTTGTTTAACCTGTAATAATATTTTTTATATTGCTATATTTTTTTTTATTTGCCGTCTACGTAATTAAGACTAATTTAACGCTAAGAAATAAGTAATTACACTACATTACATTAAATTACACTACAATAAAAGGATTTTTGAAGCTAGAAGTTTAATTAGTTATTTCTTAGCGTTATAATGAAGTTTCAACAAGTATCTCCTTCGTCAATTAACTATTTAAGACTAATTTATTGTATTAATTTTCCTATATTTGTTGAATATTTAATTTGGCATTAAATTTCGCTTGTCAAGCTTTTAAATAATAATAAATACAGTTCTTCACTTTTACTAATTTTTTGTTGTATCTTGTTTGCTATATCGTATAGTATTTCAGTTAGTTTATACCATTCAAATTTTATTATACAGAGGAGTATTTAGCTTGTAAAAAAACGGAGAAGATGTCTCAGAAGCGGTGATTACGAAAAAGAAAACAGCAATTCTGTATCTTTTTTGGTTTTAGAGATATTCGCTAAAAATCGGTAAAATATAAAACGTCGATTTTAGATGTTCAGAAAAGTACATTTAATGTATTTTGAGGAGTTGATTACGAAAAAGAAAACAGCAGTTCCGTATATTTTTTGGGTTTCGAGATATTCGCGAAGAATCGGGAAAATATAAAACGTCGATTCCCGATGTTCAGAAAAGCGAAGTTAATGTATTTTGGGGCGCTGATTACGAAAAATAAATCAGCAATTCCTTATATTTTTTGGTGTTCGACATATTCGTGAAAGATCGGTAAAATATAAAACGTCGAATTTAGATGTTCAGAAAAGTGAAATTAATGTATTTTGAGGAGCTGATTACGAAAAAGAAAACAGCAATTTCGTATATATTTTTTGGTTTTCATGATATTCGCGAAAAATCGGTAAAATATATAACTTCGATTTTCGATGTTCAGAAAAGTGAAATCAATGTATTTTGCGGCGCTGATTACGAAAAAGAAAACAGCAATTTCCTATATTTTTTAGTTTTCGAGATATTCGCGAAAAATCGGTAAAATATAAAATGTTGATGTTCGTTGTTTAGAAAAGTCCACTTTATGTATTTTTATGTGTTGATTCCAATAAAAAAGGCCGCAAATCCGTATTTCTAATCACTATTTACCCGGAAATTTATAATATCCCTCGAGAGATCTCTGAGGAAGACAAACTTCCTCAGAGATCTCTCGGAGCTGTGCTTTTTAATATTTCCACTTTTACTCTAGACCTTATGTAGGTCACTTTGGAATATGAAATTTCTTTTATATCAAAATTAAACAGCTATCTTTGATTTTAGATGCGATATTAATAAAGTTAGGATTAAGACCTTTTATTTGTGAGTTTTATTTGAGGATGTGGTGTTAGTAGCTTGCTACTGAGACCATCTTTCGTTTATTTTCACCTGGTGGGTTATAATATTCTCTACGATCTTCATGTGGTGCGGATTACCGGTTGCAAACCAACAACGTATAAAATACACGATAGTGCCCTTTTTCTCATTTAAGAGCTCGTTAGCTTATTACAATGCTTCGTAGAGAACCTCACGACCGTCTTCATTGACGCTAGCAAGAATCTGGCTAGTTGGTTTGTAATCTTCCTCAGTAACCCTCTCACCAAAAGTAAGTCCCTGGAAAACTACTGAATTTTGTAAGATTTAGTGCCAGTTTTTCTATTAGTCATTTAGCGTTAAGTCTTTTGAGGTGAGGTACTGTATGCAGTAAGGATTGTGATGCTGAATCATATCTATAACAAAACGAAACACCTATCTGCATATCAACATCCGATTTTTAATCATATTTTGATACTATTAGAAATGCTTTTGTTCTGTATATTATATTTTAAAGTTTGTACATTTTTGTAAAATGAATTTAGTTAGAAGAATGTAAAATATCTGCCACTATAACACATGTACTCTGAAATATAACATTTCGAAAATCCTGTGAAGTCTTTTAAAATATTTATCTGACCACGAATAATGGAGTAACTCCATAAATTGTATACGAAGATAGTAGAGATAGAAAATTTTGAGTCAACTCCTCTTATAAACGTGTTAGCATTACGTAAACTTATGCAAATACACGTGCATATATGTAGGCGAAAATAAGGTAATTATATCCAATTACCGTTTTACTATTTTACGGTAGTAATCTAAAATGCACCAATGTAAAACTCTCCAGTTTCATCCATTAAAGGTCAGTATCCCTTTAACCTACAATTTTCGCCAACTCATAACATTAAATGGATGCGTTAAAGAAGAATAAATTATGTAGAAATTGACCATATAAAACGCCGGTATTTAATAAATCACAAAAGAGGTTGACGCGGTTTCCTCATAACGCATTCCTCCTTACTTTCCCTTTTATATACCGACTGCTATAAAAAATTTTATGTTTGCCGTAAATCACATCACCAAATATGTTATCCTGCTAGTTTCGTAGATATTGTGGACTTGATGTTTGCAAGAATTGAATTGAAATATTGATATAAGTACAAAATACAAGTACATAAAATACATATTATACGACGGCTGATTGATATATAGGACTCCAACAACGCCATTGTGTGAGAAACATATTCTGACCTACAAATGGTAAGTTCATTTTTCTGTACACCGTCGTTGAGTAACATTTATCGCGAGTTTGATATCTGAGACGAGTTACCAGCGACGATTCGTGATAGAATTTGTAACGCTGTGAGATTACGAAGATTACTTGTTTTCCATAGATTCATATTAGGAAAATTTAGCGAAAATCAAAACTTTGCGGCCAGTTATTTTATTTACTGACAACCAAACAAACAACACAATAATAAATTTCCACAACAACCATATTTGGGCGGATGAAAATCCCGATGCCGTTATGGAGATTAGACATAAGTTCTGTCGGTATTCTGCGAACATTAGGCTGGGTATTCTTGGAGATTGTTTGATTGGACCAGTATTTACCAAATCGTTTAAATGGCGAAAATTATCAACACTTTTTAATTAACAATTTACACCCATTATTAGAAGATGCTCCTCTAGTTGATAGAGTTAACCAATAGTTTTTACTCGATGGGATCCCACTGCACTTTGCTGTCAACACAAGACGTCTTTTAAATGAAATGTACAACAACAAATGGATAGGACGGGGAGGTCCTGTGTCATGGCCTGAACTAAACCCACTTAACTTTACATTTTCGGATATTTAAAACAGCTGGTATATTCCCAGGCAATTAATAATGTGGATGAATTAAACCAGTGAAGAAAAAATTAGTGCCAAACAATTAGACAAAAGCCAGGGTTGTTCGAAAGAATAAGGGTTTTTTTCGAAGCCTGTGTACAAATGACAGGTGAACATGTAGAACACCTCCTTTATGTTGTTTTCTTTAAGAACAGTAAAACCTGTGTTAACGACCACCTGTCTAAAGCGGCCACCTGAAGTAACGAACAATTTCAAAGTTCCACGAACCGACTATAAGGAAATTCCCATATACGCAAACTCGTTATTTACAGCCACCTTTAGAAAACGATCTCGCCCTAATAATCCAAAATTTTGGAAATTTTGGAAATACTCAATATTATTTCGTATTTGTACGAAATTGACCATAATTATTTATTCCTAGTATACATACTATACTATACATAGTATACATAGTACAAGGCGCATTCAAGTTCTAAGGCCTCCGATTTCTTTTCTAACTAACTACTCACCCGAAAACTATGAAACTGATGTTACTTCTCGACGTAATCGCCCTGCAGACGTACACATTTTTCACAACGTCGACGCCATGATTCCATGGCCGCGGCGAAGGCTTCTTTAGGAGTCTGTTTCGACCACTGGAAAATCGCTGAAGCAATAGCAGCACGGCTGGTGAATGTGCGGCCACGGACAGTGTCTTTCATTCTTGGAAACAGCCAAAAGTCACTAGGAGCCAGGTCAGGTGAGTAGGGAGCATGAAATCACTTCAAAGTTGTTTTCAAAAAGAAACTGTTGCGTAACGATAACCCGATGTGCGGGTGCGTTGTCTTGGTGAAACAGCACACGCGCAGCCTTTCCCGAACGTTTTTGTTGCAGTGCAGGAAGGAACTTGTTCTTCAAAACATTTTCGTACGATGCACCTGGCACCGTAGTGCCCTTTGGAACACAATGGGTAAGGATTACACCCTCACTGACCCAGAACATGGACACCATCATTTTTTCAGCACTGGCGGTTACCCGAAATTTTTTTGGTGGCGGTGAATCTGTGTGCTTCCATTGAGCTGACTGGCTCTTTGTTTCTGGATTGAAAAATGGCATCCACGTCTCATCCATTGTCACAATCGACGAAAAGAAAGTCCCATTCATGCCTTGGTTGCGCGTCAACATTGCTTGGCAACATGCCACACGAGCAGCCTTGTTGTCGCCCGTCAGCATTCGTGGCACCCACCTGGAAGACACTTTTCGTATTTTCAGGTCGTCATGCAGGATTGTGTGCACAGAACCCACGGAAATGCTAACACTGGAGGCGATCTGTTCAACTGTCATTCGGCGATCCCCCAAAACAAGTCTCTCCTCTTTCTCGATCATGTCGTCAGACCGGCTTGTGCGAGCCCGAGGTTGTTTGGGTTTGTTGTCACACGATGTTCTGCCTTCATTAAACTGTCGCACCCACGAACGCACTTTCGACACATCCATAACTCCATCACCACATGTCTCCTTCAACTGTCGATGAATTTCAAGGGGTGTCACACCACGCAAATTCAGAAAACGAATGATTGCACGCTGTTCATGTAAGGAAAACGTAGCCATTTTAAGTATCTAAAACAGTTCTCATTTTCGACGCTGCCGCTACAATTCCATCTGCCGTATAGTGCTGCCATCTCTGTGACGTATTGACAACGAACGCGCGCTCATTTTAAAACAATGCACATGCTTCTATCTCTTTCCAGTCTAAAAAAAAAATCGAAGGCCTTAGAACTTGAATGCACCTCGTATAGTACACATAATTAAATTAAACTTGTAGAAATGAACGCAATCTCAGTTCCGAACATGACGCAATACGTGCGTGTTTATATTTGATCAAACAGAGATCGCCTTCATTTCTACATATATACACATAATGTGGTCGTTCAGTTACTTGGTTAGTTTAAATTTCTTTCCATATGCGAAAGGTTCTTAATTAAGTACGTCGCTAAAAAGAAAACGTTTGTCGCGCTAAGAGACAAAATAAATATAATCGCGGAAAGTGAATATATATATATATATATATATATATATATATATATATATATATATATATGTATGTATGTGAAGTGTTCTGTTACGGGATATTTCGCCGCGTCTGGATGATTTCGTCCTGAGAAGGACAACTTGCTTTCAGACGTTTCGGTGACATCTTCAAATCTTTTTCTTGAGGATCTTCTCGTTGCGATGGTAACTTCAAGAGAGACTCTTGAAGTTACCATCGCAAACGTCAGGAAGAAAGTTGTCCTTCACAGGACGAAATCATCCAAACTCGGTGAAATATCGCGAGGAACAACACTTCAACAAGCAACCGCGAAAACATTCGACGAAGTATAAACATATATCTGTATATATATATATATATATATATGTGTGTGTTTAGATAATTTCTTAGCCGTTTATTAAATGTAACAATTGATAAATTATTATTATTATTATTACTATTATTTTTAATATATATATATATATATATATATATATATATATATATATATATATATATATATAAGGTAAACTAAATAAGTCGGCGATTAAAGGTCTGGTTTATTACATCAAAGTATATATATTTAAAAAAAAACTCTACATGTTTCGGCAATGATGCCTTTGTCAAGAGAATACAAATATTTTGTATTCTCTTGACAAAGGCATCATTGCCGAAACATGTAGAGTTTTTTAAATATATATACTTTGATGTAATAAACCAGACCTTTAATCGCCGACTTATTTAGTTTACCTTATCATACCAAGGTCACAAAGATATTATATCTATATATATATATATATATATATATATATATATATATATATAATTGAAAAGAAATTATCGACCGTGATATATTATCAAAAATTAATAAAAATTCGGGTAAGCGGTCAATTAAAGAACTCCTTTATTAAATTACCCTATATTTCGCGACAGACTTTGTCGCTTCTTCTTATATATATATATATATATATATACATATATATATATATATATATATATATATATATATATATATGTTTAGATAATCTCTTAGCCGTTCATTAAATATATCAATTGATAAATTCTTGGAGTTTTTCGGCTTTTATATGAAATATTTACAAATATTATCAAATTAGTATGTAGTTGCGAAGTAGGTGTGGATGTAAACATTGCTGTCTACAAATTACAAAGCAAACCATACGAAATATTTAATTGAAAAATTTTGTCTACGTTAGGACTTGAACCCAAGCCTACGGTTTTCCGGACCTTTGCTTTACCATTTAAGCAACGATAGACCTTGGTTCAAGCTATTATATATATATATATATATATTAATACAAATATATATGAATATTTGTATTAATTTTAGTTAAGTTAATTTTCGAATAAAATTGATTGCTGGGTATCTGAGTAACCAAACAAATTCAATACCATTCATTATTTGATTATAGAACATTCAAGATTATTAATGATATACATATCTTGTTTTCAGATCGGACAACGTAACTTTGCAAACACTCAGAGGTAAGTAGTATTTGATCTGAAAAACTATTGACCGAAAATACATTCACGTGTCCTTTTATAAATTTAAAAAAGCGAAATATATAATTATTCGCTTCTGTGTGACATAAAAACAAATTTACTTATATTAAAATGCTTTCAGAATTATTAAAATATTCTCAAATGTAGCACCGATGTTTTCACAACAGATGGGTATAAATTTCACACTGCGAAAACAATTTCGAGAAAATAATAAGCGGATATTTCAGTTCTCTTGATTTTATATTTTACAATTATTAAAGAGAATTCCTTCCGCTGTTTGCCCAAATTAATTAAAAAGTATTATTAACTAAAGACCAAATTAAAATATAACGATACGAAGAACGATTATGATACGAAACAATGGGTTATATTTTCGGAAATACTAAAATGAGAATTCTAAGTGCTAAAAAATAATTTGGAGCGTAAAAATATAAAAGCTTTTGTAACGAAAATTAATTGACGTCCTTACATTTTACGAGAAAAAACTACATTATTTAATACTTAGTTGTATTTACTAGTGCGGATAATATCAAACAAACTATAGCAGTCAATACTAATTATAAATCATGCTTTTAAAATAATTTAGTACCGTAATTAACAGATGTGGCCTTTATTTGATGAAAATTCATTGTTAAATATTAAATATAATTGCGTGGTTTTCACATATTTATTATACTTGTGGTAACAATTGTTTCACCAACACTCTCTGTGATTTCTTCAAACTAATAATGTAAATCTAATTACAGTACGGAATATAATAATAAAGACACAACGTATGACAAATGCAAAGGTGTAATTATATAGAATGTAAATTCAAAATATTTGCCTAAAATTCCTTCTCATAAGCGAAAAAAAAAAGATTGAAAAGATATTAAATATAAAACTCCGCAATAAATTGTGAAGTTTTTCCCTCAAAATAGAAGATTTCATTTATTGTTCCAACGTATAAATCGGGTTATAGATCGGACATTCGTAATTATCGTCCTGATATCGAAATGGTGATCGAATTGGAGCACGATCACCATTTCGATTTTGAAAACACACAGATAATCAATATAGAACAACCAACACACAATGAAAAGGGAAATTAAAGAAATGATTAATATCAAACAGCAAACAAAATCAATTAACAACAGAAGTGATATAAAAAATCTAAGCAGTATGTACTACAAGCTAATAATGTAAAGTAACGATCTGCATTTAAACCATCATGAATATATCTATCATATGTTATTTAAATATCTGTACAGTGGCTTATCATGCTGGTAGTTTCCTGTTTAGATCTCTGACTAGGCTGTCCGAGTAGGTTTTCGTGGTTTTCCTTCTCGTTCCAGGCGAATGATGGCAGCTTAACATCTTAAGTAGCTGCACGGGCGCTTTTTATCCATGACAACTACAGATATATAAATATGATACTAATATCCTGTCATTTATATTTTAATATATATATATATATATATATATATATATATGTAAGGTAAACTTAATAAGTCGGCGATTAAAGGTCTGGTTCATTACTTCAAAGTATATATATTTAAAACAACCCTACATGTTTCGGCAATATGCCTTTGTCAAGGGAATACAAAATATAAAAATTTTTTATATTTTGTATTCCCTTGACAAAGGCATACTTCATTACTTCAAAGTATATATATTTAAAACAACCCTACATGTTTCGGCAATATGCCTTTGTCAAGGGAATACAAAATATAAAATTTTTTTATATTTTGTATTCCCTTGACAAAGGCATATTGCCGAAACATGTAGGGTTGTTTTAAATATATATACTTTGAAGTAATAAACCAGACCTTTAATCGCCGACTTATTAAGTTTACCTTATCATACCAAGGTCACGAAGATATTATATATATATATATATATATATATATATATAATAACTTCGTGACCTTGGTATGATATGGTAAACCTAATCAGTAGGCGATTAAAGGTCTGTATATTACTTCAAAATATATGTATTTAAAAAACTCTACATGTTTCGGCTGTGTACGCCTTTATCAAGAGAATACAAAATATTCATATTTTGTATTCTCTTGATAAAGGCGCACACAGCCGAAACATGTAGAGTTTTTTAAATACATATATTTTGAAGTAATATACAGACTTTAATCGCCTACTGATTAGGTTTACTATATATATATATATATATATATATATATATATATATATATATATATATATATATATAAAACGTGTGTTCATTTGAAAAGTCAATCTAGGTTACTTTGAAATTTTGATAGAATAAGACGAATATTAGTATGTGTTTGTTGTTCCGTAAACGTAAATCCAAATGACATTTGATAATGTCAATCACATTTGTTATTTATTTGTATGTATGAAACAGTCAAAATATACGACTTCGTAAGTTAAGTAGTAAATTTTAATTTACGACATACTTCAAAATGTTCTCAGTAAATCACATGCTACTAGATTGACTTTTCAAATGAACACCCGTTATATGTATATGGAAAAGCCGATCCAATGCCGGCGAAGACCGCGACAGCCGGCAACGATTCTCTCCGATTGTTTCGCAAATACGAGTTCGCAATAATAATTTGACCATCGATATAGGTACTTGTAATGCGTTCTAAAATAACATTTACGAATTGCAAGGGATTTGCTTTTCTTATTTCTTTCAGTAGATGCAGGAAATTTTTAAGCTGCGTTGCGTCGCATAAACAAAAGCGTAATTCTAATAAAATTAAAGAATAATCTTAATAAAATAAATAAAAGAGGATTCTAAAAATTTTAATAAATTATACAAGAGGATCAAAAATTCCTCCTTGTACAGCAAGACATTATCCTAGGCGGTCGTAGAAATTAGCTCTTACATTTGCTAATATGTCGGCAGTTAATGAATTCGCAGCCTCAGTTATTTTTTCTCTCAAGGCAACTAGATTTTCTGCTCTACCAGCTTCATGAGTATAAACAATATTTTTTAGATACCCCCACAAAAAGAAATCATTTGGAGATAGATCAGGAGATCGCGGGGGCCATTTGATGTTTCCTGTTCCAGTAATAAGACGGTCAGGAAAAGTATTTCCTAGAAATTCCTTTACCCTCACTGCATTATGTGCTGGACATCCATCATGTTGAAACCAAACGATTTCCTGATTTATTCCAATGTTTTGAATGGCGGGAAGTATTTGATTTTTCAGTAAGTCGAGATACTTGTCGGCATTTGATATACCATAAATAAAAAAATAGGGGCCTATAGAATGGTCACCTAAAATACCTACCCAAACGTTTAGTTTTTGAGGATACTGAGTGCGATTTGCAAAATGCCGGTGTTGATTTTCCGAAGCCCAATATCGAAGAACAGAGGGATTGTGCTTTCCGTGAAATGGAAAAGTTGATTCATCGGTGAAGAGAATATTTTTAACGAAATTTTCATCTCGATGCATCTTTTTCATAACGTCTTGACAAAACTCCATTCTGCGAAAATTGTCCTCGGGAAGTATTTCTTGAGTTTTCGAATATTTGAAACATTTTAAACCATTACGTTTCCAAATACGTGAAATAGTTGTGTTACTTGTGCCCAATTCCTCGACAGCACTTCTAGTAGATCTCGTGTTATCAATTTCCACAATACTACAAATTAATACATCCCGCCGTTCTCTTTCCTCAATTTTTGGTAGTGATACCTCTCTTGGTTTGCATTTCGTGCAGTTATTGAGACAGAAACAAGTTTCAAATTTATTTATAATATTATAAATTAATACAAAGGTATTTTTAATAATATAAAATATTATTAAAAATCTGGTGGGAAGAACACAAATGCAGGTTCACTATTAATATTTTTTGTGAACGTGTCCGAATATATCCTATCCCCAGAGACGTAGATGCCAATCTACGTCTCTGGGGATAGGATATATTCGGACACGTTCACAAAAAAAAATTTCCAGTCAATCGGTATCGGAGACAATCGTCAGTCGTCGCGGTCTTCGCTGGCATTGGACTGGCTTTCTCATGTACATATACATTGTATGTACTCATACGTTGATTCTCTATGCCTAATGATATTTAACACATACGGTATATATATATATATATAATTTAGTAATAAAATATTTTATATACGTAAGTAAAAGAAATAACTACTTGTTTTTCTTTTACCTACTTTTTTTAGAAAATATATATCATAATCATAATCCCTTACCACAATTATTAATCGTATCCTACACGGGGGGGGGGGTGTCCCTTAATTGAGTATATGCCAAAAGGGACATATCAAAGGCACAATGAAGAACTTGAACACCGCTATATGCGAAAAAGGATCCTACAATTTTGCTCAGAAAACTCTGCTTTCGCACGAAAACTGCAGGGTGAATAAGGCACGAATTGTTCAAGCAGTAATTAATGAATGCAACTTTGAGGAATTACAACATCCAGTCTATAATCCCGACTTGCCACCTGTGACTATTATCTCTTTCTAAAACTCAAAAAACCACTTGAGAGAGCATCGAGCATTTATCGAATGACGACGTGGAAAACGTTGGGTCGTATTTTGCGGAATAACCAAAATAATTGTTTTTCGAAGGCCTACTGTTATTAGACTTTGAAGTAAGTGTGGTTTTTATCTTGAAAAATATTTGTTTGTTTGTTTTCTAACTTGTTTATTTCATAGCTAGGTAGATAACATAAAAAATTCCCCTCGTATATTGAAAATATACCCAACGCAAAGTTAACAGCAATAATGCGCTACATCGAATAATTTTTGGCATAAACAGTGACATGGGAATTATAAAAAAAATATGTAATTTAAGCAAAATTCTAATTTCAGTAGACCTGTAGCTAAACAACAAAATTCCCTTTATTTAGAATGCGAAATAAATAGAACAATTAATTTCACAGTACGTACTGTCGAGTGTTAATATACTTTTATTGTATTCTAGTGTTACTGAAAAATCAATACATTGTGTAGTATTGATGCACAATAGAACAGATCGGTGTACATAGATACAATTAATTTCTAGTTGGGTTGGGCCGAATTTCATCAATTTAAATGTAAAAATGTTCAAAATTCGTTAATTCAAAAATTAAATAATGCAGGCTGTTACAAATTGTTAATAAATAAAGTATTATACTTGTGTCTGACTATAGTGAAAATTAATTTAAAAGTCTAAGAAATTATTAAGTACTGCTGATGAGATCTAGAATAAACAGAAGAAAAGTTGAAAGATTCTTCATATTTTGAAAAAATATTATCAAAGAAACAGTAGGTATTTACGACTTTCCCGACGAACACGCTGACCAAAAAATTATTAACAAAGAAAAATAAAGTTTAGGTAATTTCCAAGTATCAAAGGGCTTCATAAAATAATACTTTACTTTCCTGTAAGAGTAGCTCTTTTGAAGATAGTAGCAGTTGCGAGAATCGGGGCTTTTTTTTAATTGTTCTGAACTTTGAACTGAAAAAGACGGGAAAATACATAAAAAAAATAACATTTTTAAGAGGTCATATACAGTACTAAAAGCTAGTTAAGATTTCAATTAAGAGTTATCTTAAATTTCATGTATTCTTAGTTAATAACTTTTCAATTTTAATAATTTAATAAAACATTTAATAGCAATTTGTTCATATAACTTGCGAACGTTGGGTAAGTAGCTGGCGCGCACTTCGAAAAAATGGAATGAGTTTCACGTAAATAAACACTTACTTAAGTGGATGATATGGTTAGATAGTATAGTATGTTGTGGTATTTCAATGGGTTTCTTCAGTTAGTTCTTCCGGAAACTCCGCTTAAGATTTTAATATTATCTTTTCTAATTTTAAACACTGCCTCGGATTTACATGAAACCCATCATAACAAAATGATGCACACCATTGAAGAATGCTAAAATAAGCAGTTATTGCAGCTTTATAAGTCGCAATTTGCTTTAACCAATATGGTAATTCCAGCTGATATCACTGGCAACATGCATTTCCAAAAACCTGAGTGTAAGTTTTGGGTAATTTCTTACTTTTCGTGTCGTTACTAAAATTCGTTTGTGCTTTATCCTCATTTAGTTTAAGGCTTGATTTCGGCTAAGTTATCTTCCATTACATATAGCTGTCAGTTTTGCGTGTTGAATAAGTAACATATATGATTGTTGCGGCCAGTTACTCAAGCATATATTTTTTATACTTTTATACTTTTGGGCTCTGCTTAACTAGGCCTAGCATCTAATGTAAACGTAAAGAAATATAACAATTCCTCCAATAAAATCCAATAAAATTATTTTATTGTCTATTTGTATTTTTACAAATGATTTATTTGCAACTTAAAATATCTTATTTCTTCAACTAAACTTACTTATTATCAGAGAGTTTACGTTCAAGTGTTCCGCTTAACCAAGGGGGTATTTTCCCTCCAAACATTAAGTTAGTACTCAAGGTGTATATCTGACTACTTCAAATATGGGTATTTCGCTCCTACTTTGTGTGTTCCAAATTAAGTGCGTTGTTCAACGTCTGTTTAAGTGGAAGTCTAGTTCCTACAGAACAGCACGTCTATCTCCACACACACACACATATATATATATATATATATATATATATATATAAGGTAAACTTAATAAGTCGGCGATTAAAGGTCTGGTTCATTACCTCAAAGTATATATATATTTAAAACAACCCTACATGTTTCGGCAATGATGCCTTTGTCAAGGGAATAAAAAATATATAAAATATATTAAATATATATTTATATTTTTTATTCCCTTGACAAAGGCATCATTGTCGAAACATGTAGGGTTGTTTTAAATATATATACTTTGAAGTAATGAACCAGACCTTTAATCGCCTTATTAAGTTTACCTTATCATACCAAGGTCACGAAAATATTATATTTATATATATATTTGTGTGTGTGTGTAAAATAAAGTAAAAAATATAGCACTATATTACTTGGAGTCGATAAATGTAAACAAAATATTTTAAAATATATAGGGATCATTAATTTGAACAAATTAACGATGAATACACCACTGTGAGTGTAAATTTGCACAAGACATCTGGATAAATGAATAGGAAATAATTTTCCACGAGTGATCTGCTGATATCTTTATCTTTGACTGATATTTTCTGAACGTTTTTAATTGTGTAATATCAAAAAGTTCACATGTTTAGTTTTTCATTTTTAAATTTGCTGAAATTCAGAAAATAACAGTCAGATTAAAAAATCTTAAAGGAATATTTTTTTCAGTTTTTGATTATTAACGTCATCCCGCGTTAACGTCCGTGTCTGCGAATTTTGTAACACCCTGTATAAAGTACTTACAAACTATTTTGTATTGTGAAAATTTTATTTAATAAATTATTTACGTCATGGTGCACATTACATGTGCTATTCATTTTCTAGACGAAAATAACTGAAAATTCGTTCTTCTTCAACGAAAACTAATGAGTACAGTAACTAAGGATTCATTATTTTAGAAATGACAAAAGGCAAAGAAATTACAAAAGACAAAAACTTTTTCTAAACACTAAAGTTCTTACTATTCAGAAGAAAATTTGCTGATTGAGAGAACTTGTTGTTGAACCTGATTCCTTATCCTTTAATCGTTTTATATATAGCTGGAAAGTTGCCAAAGTTTAATGATCTGTCATTTTATACACACAAGAAGCGTCCCTCTCCTTGGATTTGGCCGCTTAGACGAAAAAATAATTCCTTCTACATTTTTCTTTTGATTTCAGTAATAAATTATTCCCCTACCATTTGTGAATGAAATTTGTTCTTTGTTACTCCGTGGTAAATACTTTAAGTTTCGAGTTCTGCGTTAGAAATTCCTATGATTAATTGCGCATCTTCTCCTTTTATACTCGAAAAAAGTTTCTAGATTAATTTTTGAAAGACTTAATTGAAATAATGATATATATTTTGTAAAAAAGTAGGTAAAAGAAATAACAAGTAGTTATTTCTTTTACTTACGTATATAAAATATTTTATTACTAAATTATATATATATATATATATATATATATATATATATATATATACCGTACGTGTTAAATATCACTAGGCATAGAGAATCAACGTATGAGTACATACAATGTATACGTACATGAGAAAGCCAGTCAAATGCCAGCGAAGACCGCGACTACTGACGATTGTCTCCGATACAGATTGAATGGAAATTTTGCATTCAGTCTAGCTGCAGCCGTTACAGTTTGAAAGCGTACAATAAAATTAATGTATAATGGCTCTTTATACACCCACTGAAAAGCTTCAGTTAGTAAAATGGTTTTATGCTGGCAAGTCTGCAATGGAGTGCATGAATTTGTTTGCATTGACTTTTGCAGACCGTTCTGTACCTTGCAGACAAACAATTTATAATATTATAAATAAATTTGAAACTTGTTTCTGTCTCAATAACTGTACGAAATGCAAACCGAGACAGGTATCACCACAAAAAATTGAGGAAAGAGAACGGCGGGATGTACTAATATGTAGTATTGTGGAAATTGATAACACGAGATCTACTAGAAGTGCTGTCGAGGAATTGAGTACAAGTAACACAACTATTTCACGTATTTGGAAACGTAATGGTTTAAAATGTTTCAAATATTCGAAAACTCAAGAAATATGTCCGGAGGACAATTTCCGGAGAATGGAGTTTCGTCAAGACGTTATGGAAAAGATACATCGAGATGAAAATTTCGTTAAAAATATTCTCTTCACCGATGAATCAACTTTTCCATTACACGGAAAGCACAATCCCTCTGTTCTTCGATATTGGGCTTCGGAAAATCAACACCGGCATTTTTCAAATCGCACTCGGTATCCTCAAAAACTAAACGTTTGGGCAGGTATTTTAGGTGACCATTCTGTAGGCTCCTATTTTATTGATGGTATATTAAATGCCGACAAGTATCTCGAATTACTGAAAAATCAAACACTTCCCGCCATTCAAAACATTGGAATAAATCCGGAAATCGTTTGGTTTCAAAATGATGTCTGTCCAGCACATAATGCAGTGAGGGTAAAGGAATTTCTAGGAAATACTTTTCCTGACCGTCTTATTACTGGAACAGGAAACATTAAATGGCCCCCGCGATCTCCTGATCTATCTCCAAATGATTTCTTTTTGTGGGGATATCTAAAAAATATTGTTTATACTCATGAAGCTGGTAGAGCAGAAAATCTAGTTGCCTTGACAGAAAAAATAACTGAGGCTGCGAATTCATTAACTGCCGAGATGTTAGCAAATATAAGAGCTAATATCTACGACCGCCTAGGACAATGTCTTGATGCGCAAGGAGGAATTTTTAAATCTCTTGTATAATTTATTATAATTTTTAGAATCCTTTTTTATTTATTTTATTGGGATTATTCTTTAATTTTATTAGAATTACGCTGTTGTTTATGCGACGCACCGCAGCTTAAAAATTTCCTGCATCTACTGAAAGAAATAATAAAAGCAAATCCCTTGCAATTCGTAAATGTTATTTTAGAACGCATTACAAGTACCTATATCGATGGTCAAATTATTACTGCTAACTTGTATTTGCGAAACAATCGGAGACAATCGTTGCCGGCCATTGCGGTCTTCGCCGGCATTGGTTCAGCTTTTCCATATACATATACATCGTATGTACTCATACGTATTCTCTATGCCTAATGATATTTGACACATGCGGTATCGTTAAAATTAATTGAACAGGTAAGCGGTCTGTCTTTTAAAAACAAATGCTTGTTTTTAAAGGTTGACGAGAAACATCTTGTTAATTTAATGTTTTATTGTAGACGATTGGTTTTAGCATGTTTAGTAGCGTCTTTGCTAAATTTTAACTCTGTAATTGAACTCCTGAGGAAGTAACTAATCGTTATGGAATATAGAATGATATAAATGAGTTTTTTTTAGTTGACAGACCGCCTACCCGTTTAATTAATTTTTTGTAATATAGTACGGTCGATAGTACTTACAAGTCTATATATATATATATATATATATATATATATATATATATATATATATATATATATATACAGATAAAATAAATTAAAATCGGGTAAGCGGTCTGTCAATTAAAAAACTCCTTTATTAAATAAACCTATATTTCGCAACAAAATTTGTTGCTTCTTCTGAGGATAAAAATGTAGAGTTGAAAAATAATAAAATTGACGTACAATAAAAATAAAAATGATTAAATCTAATCATTTTTATTTTTTTTATTTTTATGTACGTCAATTTTATTATTTTTCAACTTTACATTTTTATCCCCAGAAGAAGCAACAAATTTTGTTGCGAAATATAGGGTTATGTAATAAAGGAGTTTTTTAATTGACAGACCGCTTACCCGATTTTAATTTATTTTATTAATATATTACGGTCGATAATTTAGTTTAAATTATATATATATATATATATATATATATATATATATATATATATATATATATATGGTAAACCTAATCAGTAGGCGATTAAAGGTCTGTATATTACTTCAAAATATATGTATTTAAAAAACTCTACATGTTTCGGCTGTATACGCCTTTATCAAGAGAATACAAAATATATAAATATATTTTGTATTCTCTTGATAAAGGCGTATACAGCCGAAACATGTAGAGCTTTTTAAATACATATATTTTGAAGTAATATACAGACCTTTAATCGCCTACTGATTAGGTTTACCATATCATACCAAGGTCACGAAGTTATTATATATATATATATATATATATATATATATATATATATATATATATATATATATATATTGTAGTGAGGCTACCCATGTGCATGAGGGGCCTCGAGCAAAAATACAGTATTAATATTTAAATTGTTAATTTAGAATAAGTCTTTGTTAGAACTGCATTTTTCACATGCCATATCAATAAAGTTAATGCCGCGTTTTTAATTTATCAAATTTGTATCACATAATTAGTGAATTTCTTGTAACCATTCACTTTAGTCATTTTCATTTACATTTTATTTTCCCGAAGATATTTAACTTAATTGATTGGAATTATATGTCACATATTATGGGCATAGCTGTACCTATTTTGAATCAGATAAGGCGGGAATTATCCCAAATGAAAATAGGTAATTAGCGGAAATTGAACATTTAAAATAAACTTTTATCCATTGTAAAATTAATACAATAATTTAGATGAAATGTCAAAACGATTGGTTGTAGTAATTTATTTTATTTTGAGAAAATTATTGTCGAGATTAAATAAATATAAACAACATTCAGAATAAGATGCCTGGAGAATTAACAAAAACAATAGAGAGTTAGCTTGTGTAATTAAAAATGGTACAACGCGTCTAATATTTATAAAAAGTGTATGAAGGAATAAAGTGATATAAACCTAAAATAAATTAGCACAAACCTTACCAAGAAGATATCCTATAAGTTCCTGCCCACTAGCATCGTTTTTACGGAGGTTACCTTATCCTGAACCCGCTGAGCACTGATAACCAAAACTCCAATTTCTAAAGGACGCCAACCCGAATTTGGAACAAAACCAGCTTTTCTCCTGCACCTGAACCCGTTTTCCTGTGTACCAAGACTCGAACATCCAACATCCATACAGAAAAACAACCAGCATCAAAATTGAGTATTTATTTAATAATCTCCTAAAATATAAAATTTTATTATTTACATTGCGAAAAAGATCGTTTATATTTCATTTAAATTCCAAAAATGTTAGCATTTGATCATTATACAGTTTAATACCGAAAAATACAGTTCTTCTTACTTTGAATTTGTGTTACCTAATTTAAATATTTGAGTTATAACAATTTCATAATAACATTTAACCTTACTTTTATATCATATCGAATCACGTGACTTTTCATGCAAATGTAATACTATATGGTATTTTAACTTACCTTTTATGCTTTGAGAATCCAATTAAACCAGTGATATTTACCATTCATCCTCTTGTTTTATTCCTTAACAACTTTGGAAAATCATTCACTTAGTATAATTTAGTTTAAACGTATTACTACCTTCTATCAAAACACCGAACCTGCATTTACGTTAATCTTGATCACTATAATCTGAGCTAGCCACATTGTGATTAAGATACCCATAAAATACTTAGTAATAAGTTTAGCACGTAAAGGAGGCAGAAAAGAAGTTAAGTATAAACTGATTTTATTATTGTATTCAAGTTCATATAAGTTACACCTATGTCAACTGTAAAAATATAACTTTAACACCATCTATAAATCACTTCTATAACTCCGTACGTGAATATTCAAATATATTTTATTTTTTGGGCAAAATTAATTATTACTTAAACTTTAATTATATGCACAACTGTAAGGCCTTATAGGTTTGTTATATATCATTTGTCAGCCCTACTTAGGGCCTGTTACACACTGTGTTTATAATAATTTGTCGAACCAATTAAGGGCTATTTAATATACCAGCTCTGCTATATTTAACCAATAAATTCTGCATTATTTATTTATAGGCCTATTGCTTAATATTAATTTGACGAACCAACGTGAGGCTTTATATTAATATATATATATATATATATATATACCGGGCGTTGAAATAAAAAGACAACGTATGAAAAATATAAAGATGTAATTATATAGAATATAAATCAAAAATATTTTCCCAAAATTTCGTTTCATAAGCGAGAAAGAAAGGGACAAATATATTAAAAAAAATATGTCACTCCACTGTCCAATCGACTATATCTTAAAGTTTACCGACGATAACAAAAAGAATAGTTTTGTTAATGTTTATCTCATTCAGCTGTTACGTACCTTAACAAACGGTTGTAGCGTATGTGTGTGTGAGGTATTTATTATTTATACACATTCTAATATTTTGAATTCATAGGCGTCACGTAATATAGATTTCAGGGTGTTTTTAATTTCTGGGTTCGTGTCGTAATTAACACAATATTTTAGATTTATGTTCTATATAATTGCATTTTTCCATTTATCATACGTTGTCACTTTATTTCAAGGACAGCCTGTATATATATATATATATATATATATATATATATATATATATGGTAGATTCAATTAATTTTCGGTTTAAGGTCTGGTTTTACTTAAAAATGTATATATTTAAAACAATCTTACATGTTTCGGCATATGATGCCTTTTTCAAAGAAATTTGAAATATAAATCGGCTACTAATTGAATCTACCATAACATACTAAGGTCAAGAAATTATTATCTTACTATCACTAAGCCCTGCAAGTGGCTATTTTCGTGACAAGCGTTCGACAATCTCTCAGCTGCCATTTTCAAGTCGTTTCTGCTTTCGATTGTCGAATTGCACTGTACAACTGCTTTATAAAGACGACATACTTAATTTACATTAATATCCTCCCGTTAACATACTAGTTTTTACAATAATTAAGTCACTTTTTCGGGACTGTTTAAGCACACAAACCAAACATATTAAGACGATTTGTCAACGTTACCCTCACAACGCAGAAATACTTGAAATTTTCTAACAGAAATTTGCACCAAAACCATAAACCACGGAAGTGTGCAAATTTTACGACCAGAATTTCCTTTGAAATTTGTTACTACTGTATATGTGCTGATATTTTCAGAGTTTTTGATTCAGTTGGCGTAGTGTGGTTATTATTTTTATACTATTATTTTTCCCTGTTTATTGTATATTCTTTAATTTTAACTAGTTTATAGATTTTCAAAAATTTGTTATTAATTTTTTTAAATAATTTCGATTTTGCAAATATACGGTTTTTTTTTTACTGTTTGACTGAATAAACGCTTCGTTTTAGTTTTGTAAAAACTTATTATATTATCAGCATATGTAGAAAATGCGAGTTATTCCTTTCGCTTCGCTAGTTATATTTTTCTTTTCAACATATACTGTACTATAATATACGTCTGTCACATATATTAATAGTTCCTGCAGGGTATCTCATAAATGCTTTGATCTTTCAAGCGAATTCTGAATCTCTTGCTTTTAGTTAAATATTATAACCAGTCTATGTTGTTATAATACTAGTATTTTATCTGTTGCATTTATACTTTACGATCACATTCACTTCCTCGTATTTATCTACGCATCTTGTGTCTACCTACCATTGTGTACTGGGGAAATTGAAATTTGACCTGCATTTTATTTTTCTCTGTACATAATTGAAGATATACAATGCGAAGCGGTTTTGTATTAATCGAAGTAGGCATGTTAGCTAACATCATAAACAACTGCAATTTGAATGTGTCAATACTGTCAGTTGTATTAATAATGTCGTGCAAAAGTTTGTTAAATTCTGTTCTACAATGTATAATTATTAGACTTGCAACGAGTAAACGTGGAATAAGGAGTCGCGAAAACTGGTCCTTCTAAATTTCCTAAATTCAATAGCCACACGAAGAACCCTTAATTTGTAGTTTGTATCGACCAGATAAAAATAAAATACAGTAGAGTCTCGGTTATACGTAGTAGTTGGGAATGCACCAAGCACGGATAATTGAAAATCACGAATACAAAAAATAAGGCGGACAGCAAATAATATTTGAAATCCAAAGTTTAGTACGTTAATAAACATATTAACTAAAATACATAATACACCTATTTTACATCTTTGATATTTTATTCTAATTTTCTAAAGAAATTTTTCTATTTCGGTGCTATAAAGTGCACTTTTCGACACACCTTTGGGTTGCATAAAGTATTACTTTCTCGCACGCAAAATTTTGTTTTTAGAGGTTGGTCACAAAAAAAGACATGGAACTATATCATATGTAAATGTCAAATATAAATGTGTATAACAAGCATGTGTAGTAAAAGTTGTATAGGTACAAAGAATAAAAAAACACTTGCTAACATTTTATTTATACTAATTAACAATATAAATTGTTAAACAGAGTTGGAAGATCTAATGCTACTATTGACATTTACTTCCCATTTTGAATAGTGCAACTGTTATAAACATTTACTGTAACACTAGAAGATTCATGTGCATTAATGGAGATTCCAGGCAGATTCTGGGAACACACTATGTTTTGTTTGAATTCCTGTTGATTCACATTGATTGACACATCACTGCCTATTGCATCAGAAGTCGATGGATTCTGAATAATTTTAGTGGATGTATTAGGTGCACTAGACAGTATTCGAGCAACATCAACTTTTTTCATGGTGGAATTATCAATGTAACCTTCAGCCACTGCTGAAGATTTCCATCCTCCATGGTGCTTAATTGTTATTAAGTCACCTCCACTATTAGCCAAGTGTGTCACACTTGAACGCCTAAAGCAATGTCCTGTGAAGAGCTCAGGATTAGGCAAATTTAAGTAAGTAGCAATAACTTTTGGTACTTTTCCTATAGTATTAATGCCAATTGGATTATTCACGCAAGAACCATTTCTATATTGCAGGAAGAAGCATTTATGTGTAACATGAGTGGGACGAAGTGAATAATATTTTTTAACCAAATCAATCCATAATTTTTCTGTTATAATAAATTGTCTTGGAATATAAGTTTTAGTTTTTGGCACTCTAACCATTATGACATCATTTTTAAACTGTATATCATCTAAAATCATGTTCATGATTTCTTCACGACGACAAGCAATATTAATATGACTATTATAACAAAATAATGTAGAACATTAATAAAATACTATTACAAGGATGTTTGTATTACTTACTTTCATTGCTAAATATGTTTTATCATCGGCTTCTATTATAAAACAGTTAATATGATCTATTTCTAAAATCTTGGATTTCTTAGGCTCGTAGCCTTCAGATAATCTTTTTAAATATGCAAGAAGCCTAGAAAATTTTGAGATATCTATATTTTTATAAATATTTAAACAACATCGTAACATCGAATATGTGGACCACAAGGTCGATGCCTTTTTTATCTTGCTTTCCTTATCAAAATAAGCAATAATTAAAGTTTCAGTAATATTCGCGATATTATTTTCTTTACACCATGTTAAAAAGTGCTCGTATTGCTTTTGATAAATATGTCGAGACTTTGTTGGCAAAAGATTTTGTAAATTATCTTCTGCTATTTTGCGAATTTCTGGGGGCGTGCAATTATTTGCTCCGTCCATTTCGTTAATAAATAATTTATTGCATAAATCAATCTAAATTTTAAACTTAAAATGACATATAACACCGCCGATTTTCAAATATTTAAAATGCTCTAGTTAAACATAAATGCTACCAACTTCAAAAAAAGAAAATTTCTACAATTTTCGTACAAAACATGCCTCTTATTTTAAGTCTTTTTGAACTTTTAATGTCCGATATAGAAAAAATAGTATAAAATACACGTTTCATAAGACATTTTAGTACACTTGTTCTTTAAAAAACTCGCCTTGCGGCTCGTTTTCTAAACTTGAACGCGTGCACTAAAATCATGTCTTATGCAACTTGTACTTTAATATACTATTATCATCTTAGTTTGCTTTTTCGAACTGTTCTCATTTTTTTTATAATCTCTTCTAATCTTCTTAAATGTAAAATGTCTACCATTTCAGTATTTTCTTGATTTTCAAAATAACGAATAACCATATTAATGGCTTCACTTGCCCGGGAATGTGTAATATGGTTACTGACTTAACTGTTAGCTTCCACACCGCTATCTTCTTCTGATAATACTACTGTCCCTTCTACTTCCTTGCCAATATCCTAATCTGCAAATATTTGATGTCCTTGATCGGAGCTATCACAATTGAACCATTCATTAATTTCATTTTTTAAGGATTTTATGTTACATTTATATACACTACTAGCCGTTGCTCGTAAATCAGTCTCACATTTCAATTTTTCAAGTCTTACGTCCTCCTCTTCTTCTTCCTCTAAAGTCATTATCTTCGAAAATGCTCGCTTTATTGCTATATTTTTCACTAAATTCCAAGCGATTGCGATTTCATAAACTGCATCTTTTAGATTTCTTTTCTTTGCATCATATTTAGAGATTTCCAAAACGTTAACTGATCAATATTTTTCTGCACTAAATCTGACATGAGGTTTTTTCTGTAGTATCTTTTCATTGATTCAATTACGCCTTGATCAATTGGCTGCGCAACTACTGTCACGTTCGGTGGAAAAAGTAAAACATATATTTCAATCCTCTGACTTTAAAACGGACTGCGTTAGCTGTAAAGGCGCATTATCAAGTAGCAATAATGCTTTTGGCCGTAAGCTATTTTCACTAAGGAATCGTTTAACTTCGGGTATGAATTTCTGAAAAAAACAGTGTTGAAAGATGTCTCGACTCATCCATCCAGCATGTTGATTGTAAAAGTGCAATGGAAGTAAAGATATGTTTGTACTTGCAAAAGCTCTTGGCCGTTTGGGTTTACCAATTACTGTTAATTTTAATTTATGCCTGCCGAATGCATTAGCATAACACAATACAGTTATCTGGTCTTTGTTTAGCTTGAAGCCAAAAGCACTTGTTTCGTTTTCGCCCACGAGAGTTCTTGAAGGTATTGCTCTCCAATATAATTCAGTCTCATCCGCATTACATATTTGATCCACCATATAATTATTTTCATATATGATATTCTCTAACTTATAACAAAATTCTACCATTGCAATAGGATTTGCCCTTAACACTTCTCGTATCCCGTGTCGCTTCTTAAACCGATATAGCCAACCATTTGATATACTCAATTCACCTTCAATTTTAAGCTGCTGATGAAAATATTTGGCATTGCGAGTGCACATTGGTACCGATATAGGTATTTCTTCTGCTCTTTTTTGTAAAAACCACAAGGACATAACTTCGTCAGGTTGAAATTTAGAAATTTTTGTTGTTTTGCGATTAGTAAATAATATTTCACTATGTGCTTTTGAAATAAATTGCTCTAATTTGTCCTTTTTTTTTACTATATCGCGTACAGTTTGCTGTCCTATGTCATAACTGTTTGCTAACTGTGATACACTAACTAGAGTGGACCAATTCGGAGCGAAAGCAGAAGCGTGACTTTCAAACTTACTTGAAATACACTCATTTCTTGCGTCTTCTATCGAACATAGCTGTGCAACATTATTAAATGCACAGAATATACTTTCCTGCTGCTATTATACGCGTACACACGATGACCGTGAACAACATACTAATTAATCGTGAACCAATTCGTTAGTCATGCCTCTGCTTTCGCTCCGGATTGGTCCACTCTAACACTAACTCAACTCTTACGTTTTTTCACAATTTCAAGTTTTTGTTTAATAGTTAACGCGTTACGTTTACGTTTTCGAATATCTGACATTCTTGTTGTTTAAGAAAATTAATACTGGTAGCCGTAACTTTGTGGTAATTCATTTTGAAAATAATAAAATAAAACAATAACTTTGTTTTACCACTTTATTCACATATAATTGTGACCGCGGTTTCGACATACAATGTCATTATCAAACTGCAAAAGTTACAGGCCTACATAGAACTTATAAATGACACAAAAAATATATGGGGGTGGTTTATGATGTTATTTACAAATTACTACTATATACTTAACTATTATATACAGCATTGGAAAAGAGGGCATTGGAAAAGAGGTGTATATATAAGATCCAACTGGTCATTTAAAACGATATCTATTGTGCCGTTCCGGCTACACAACATTCAATTCGATGTATTAGATGACCACATTAGACAACGAGTTAGTGAAATTATTCATAAGAAACGACTCATTCAAGACAGGAAGTTAGAGTCTCTATCAAACCTACACAATACACCCCTAGTTGACAATACTTTCAGTAATGTTCAGTTTTACCATAGAGTCATTAATCTTACGAATGTTAGCTTCTCAGACAATGAACTTAGCTTATTAAATAAAGGTCCTAAATATGCACCACACATCCATTGTAACAAACAAAAAGAAATTCTAGCAATAGAAACAGAACTGGCATTTGCAAATAACAATCAAATTAGCAGTATCTTAGGTAAAGCCAAAGTTACAAATATTCTGAAAAACAACTCAACATCTAGCAATAATCAGTCAGACAGACGAGCATTGCAAAGTATTAATCACAAGGTCATAGAAAACAACCTCACGATAACAAAAGCAGATAAAGTAAATTCGTTTGTAATATTAACTGAAGGTGATTATGAAAATAAAGTTAAGAAATTTATAGACGACAATACTATCATAGAATTGAATAAGGACCCCACTAAACAGTATCAGGCAGAAATTAAAGAATGTTTCAAAAATTGTAATGCAGTAATCTCAAACACAGATAAGTACAATCTTTTCATTTGAATCCTCCCCCCCCCTAAATTATACGGTTTAGTAAAAATTCACAAAGAGGAAGCACTCATCAGACCAGTTTTTTCGTTTATTTCTTGCCCCAATAAAAAAATAGCCGAAAAATTAAACATAAAAATTAGACAATATACCGAATTTACAGATAGCTCTTCCATAAAAAACGCAATACAGTTAACAGCCAAATTAAAAGATTGTAATATACAAAAGACAGAAATCCTGGTATCATTTGATGTTTCCAACATGTTTTCAAAAATACCACATAAGGAATGCTTAAGGTTAATAGAAAAAATATTAGTAAAGAAAAATACAAACCCGGTTGTTATACACGAAATCATATCTCTAACGGAGTTAGTCACCAATCAAAGTTACTTGACATTTAACAACAAATTCTACAAACAAACAGAAGGTCTGGCAATGGGCTCGCCTCTAAGTCCTCTATTAGCTGAAATTTTCATGAAGCATATTACAGAAAAAATTCTTGCATCACAACTAGGTCAAAAACATATTAAATTTTGGTATCGGTATGTAGACGACATCCTAGCTTGCTTTAAGGGTACTCATAGACAACTACAAACATTTCTGAACTACATAAATTCAATCCATTCTAATATCAATTTTACAGTAGAAATAGAAGAGAATAACAGTATTAACTTCCTGGATTTAAAATTAAACAAATTAGATCAGAGCTTAAAATTTGATATATATCGTAAACCTACTTTCACTGATTGCATTATTCCCAAAGATTCACTACACCCTAAGACACACAAACATTCATTTTTTAATTCTATGATACATAGAGCATTAAATATTCCTTTGTCTAATGAATCTTTTGTTCGTGAAATCAATACTATAAAACAAATAGCGGTAAACAATAGTTATAAAAGTAGCGTAATTGACAGTATACTAAAGAAAAAACAGTTACAAGTGGCCCTTAGTTTAGTATATCCTAAAGATAGTGCTAATTTGAAACAATTCATCTCGTTAACTTACTTCGGTAAAATAAGCTAGCAAATTGGAAATATAATTTCAAAAAATAATAGTAATGTTAGTATAGCTTACAAACCATATGTAAAAACAAGTAATTTCATTTTTAACGCAAAACCTAAAACAGATATCAATAACAAATCAGGAGTGTATAAGTTGTATTGTAATTATTGTAAAAGTGTGTATATAGGTCAGACTGGTCGAAGTTTTATTATACGGGGAAAAGAACACTTGAGGTCATACAACCTAAAGGAGACAGATTCAACATTCGCAAACCATCTTACTACAGAAAGACATACATTTGGTCACCGTAAAATATTGCATTTGGCCGAGAAAGGTCGTAAATTAAATATTTTAGAGGCCCTAGATGTTTTCAAAAGCCGGAACGGCACAATAGATATCGTTTTAAATGACCAGTTGGGTCTTATATATACACCTCTTTTCCAATGTTGTATATAATAGTTAAGTATATAGTAGTAATTTGTAAATAACATCATAAACCACCCCCATATATTTTTTGTGTCATTTATAAGTTCTATGTAGGCCTGTAACTTTTGCAGTTCGATAATGACATTGTATGTCGAAACCGCGGTCATAATTATATGTTAATAAAGTGGTAAAACAAAGTGATTGTATTTTATTTTATTATTTTCTTGTTGTTAATACATACGCGCGTTACGAACCGGGAAGAAAGTTTACTGCCGAATTCGTATTTAGGGAATTTACCGAATCAGAGTTGCGCATAACGCACTAACGCTGTACAAATTACGAGTACGACCAACTTTTCGTTTCACCACGGATAATCCACCGCACGGATAAGTAAATGCTCTTATACACGAATAAACCGCTCCAAGTATAATCCGCCCACGGATAATCGGGGTTCTATTATACATTTAAAATTTTAATCGTCCTCGTATCATGCATTATGATGGGGCATCGTGCGTTCAAAAAAAACTGCTTCTAATCAGCCATTATTTCTAAGCAGCATCAAAAAGCATGTCTAAACTTTACTAATATGAATTTCTTAAACGACAGTTACATCTAAATAACAGACGACTTTAAAAAATTGCAAGGTTAGAAAATTCTAAGGTTAATTGCTAGGTTATAATTATAAATCTTCCTGTCATGAATAAATAAAATTCCATGTTATCGATGACACTAATGATATTAACATTTGACAATTCAGAACGGTGCGGTTACGACATACCTAAAAATTTCATGGCCAACTCTGAGGCTGTTTTCTTTTGAACGCACGATATTAACGAGCTGAGGTTGATAATCAAACGTTTCTATTGTCGGCTTCAAATAGGAATGAACCAGATGACGCTGCAATCTGAGTGTAATTTACACAGGAATTTCAAAAAAGTAGATTATATGGTTGATTTCATATGTGAAGTTATGTACCTACTAACCTATATAAAAGATTATTTTTTGACGTTTGTTTATTAACTTATTTATTATTAAGAAAGCTTAGACTTTAATAATTTTATTCAAGCAAGAAGCGGCAAATATATACCAATGCAAGGTACCAGACATATAAAATATTTCAACCAATATCTTATAATCTGTTATTTATTGTTTGATAGCATCTACAATAAATTTGTGCGTAAATACAGTGAGAATGTGTTAAAATTACCACAGGAAATATTTACATGTTTGATTTTACTAGAGAACAAAACTTTTGTGTAAATGTGAAACTAATAAATTTAAAGGATTAAGGGATGGTGACAGTGTATTATAATTATCATAATATTTATGTATCGTTTAAATTAGTGCTTACTTAATAGATATAGCATTTTACAAAATGCAGTTGTTTTAATAGTATCTATAATGAGAGAGCAATAAGGATTCATTTAACTGCACATCATTTCACATAATTTGGATAAAATTTTTTATACATCTACAAAAGGTATTTAAAAGTATTTTCATTTTACAAAAACAACTAAGTACATATTAAAAAGGGTAAAACAGTAGTTTACCGCCAGAAGATAGGTAAAACGTAAGCATTTTTCCAGTTTCAGTATTTGGTTAAACGTGTGTTCGTTCCTTTATTCCAAGTTCTGGCAGCACTTACTTTTAGCTTATGTATGGGATAAATTGCTACTTTCGTACTATTAATTTTTTTTTGCTTTTAGCAGAAATATGGTTTGATTAAGGTTTCAGATTTATTCTCAATTACATTGAGAAAAAAAATAAGAATAAATAAAAAGAGAAATTATTTTGATAATAATAATAATAATAATAATAATAGTTTATTAAGCGCCCAACAGCAAAGCCAAATATAGGCACAAAGAAAATGTATCGTACATGAATAAATTTACAAAAACAAACAAACAAAAATATATCCAATACACAGTTAACTTAAATCCAAAAAAAAGAAAAAGAAGAAAATCAAACTTTAAACTCTAAACTTCGGTTCAAAAAATATGTCACTAAAGTATTTATTCCCACATCTACACATTTGATAAATCGGACTCCTCACCAATGCATTACTCCGGCACACGGGATAGGCAAAAGTTGCAGAATTGCGAGACGCAAACTGAGGCACAGCAAAACACAGTTTTCCAAGTATCGAAGGACAATCAATGTTATTATGCACAACACTGCGTAGAAAGTTAGTACAGGTTACTTCGCGCCGGACATCCAGCAACACCAAATTATGTTCCCTGAGAAGTAGGTTATGGTCAGTATTTCTAGGAGGATAATCACCACTCGTTTTAAAAGTAAGATACTTTAAAACACGACGCTGAACACTCTCCACATTCAGTTTATGATGAATATAGATGGGATGCCAGACTATTGAAGCGTACCTATTCCAATTTGCTTCGAACTAATGAACAGTAGATATGCTTAATGGTTGCCGGTGGTGAAACATATTTGGAGCTGCGGAATACAAAACCAAGCACAGCAGAAGCAGATTTGCACATATTAATGATATGGTTGACGAATGTTAAACCGCTGTCAAATATGACTCCTAGGTCTTTGATTGTACCATCAGAAGTTAAAACTTCATTATTAATGTTATAATCAAAATGGTAAAGATCTTTTTTCTTTGAAAATCGAACCACGCAACATTATCCTATGTTGAGCTTCAAACCGTTACGCTGACACCACGTCCACACCAAGTCGATGTTCTTCTGAAGGAGAAGTGCATCATCAGGCCGCTCAATACGCATATAAACCTTCAAATCATCAGCATAGGCTAGTCCAGAACACGTCAAAGACTGAAGTAAGTCGTTAATAAATAATATAAAAAGAAGTGGGCCCAAGTTAGATCCTTGAGGAACTCCAGAACTCGAAACAAACTCGGATGACTTAAACCCATTATAAAAAACGTAGTTCATCCTCCCATGTAAATAGGATTCAAGAAGCAATAGCAGGTCGTTACTAACTCCAAAATTGTGTAGTTTCTTCAACAAAATATCATGGTTAAGAGTGTCAAATGCACGACTGAAGTCGGTATACACCACATCCATCTGCCCTCTTTCATTAAGCGTGTCGGAAATATCTTGAGATATACATATTAAATTCGTCACTGTCGAACGTCCACGCACAAAGCCATGAATAGGAGAAATCCTATTGATGAGAAGTGTTCAGTAAAAACAATTTTTTTCGTAAATGTCTGAATACAATGAGTGTAAAACTCTCTTTTATTAGCATAATGTACATTAAATCATTTACCTACACTTACATAATTATATTTAAAAAAGTATATAGTCATTTCCTACTTAGAAATTTCATTAATATTCTGCGAGTATGACAATATCTAGAAGTTACTTGACACCCAGGACGGCAAACAATTACTGAGGACCTGAAACAACTTATAATCTCATGAATTTACATAGTAAACATTATTATATAATTATATTTGATTTACACTTATTCACAATATTCACTATATCTACTAAACTGTACAATTTATAAGTATAATAAAATTATATCTAACACATTACACACACAATTAAACTTAACGCATCGCAGTTCATTATGTTGCATATTGTTCAGGTATATTGAAAACTACTCACTTTTAAGGTCAGAACCTGAATCTAATGAAAATTCTGAGGATGACCCAGTATTTACAGTAAAAGTCAAATTTTCTAATACATTTCAACAATATCATCTAAATCCTACAGCTTGTTTTCTTCTGTTATGCTATTTTTCCATGCGTCAGCATCAACCATGTCCAATCCTTCTAATAATAAATTTCTTACTTCGTCCAATTTAAATGTCTTATTATTGGCCGCAACAAGATGCTTGACTTGAGCCCATACAAGTTCAATGGGTTTCAGATTACAGTGATATGGAGGTAAACGAAAAAATGTACGACCACTTTCTCTAGCTATTTCATCGAACACGTGTGAAACTGGATGACAGGATGTGTAATTTTTTACAAGCTAAAACAATCTTTAGCATAGAATTATCAGCTAAAATTTCTTTTGTTAAAAGCCATTCAATAAATGCCTCCTTTTTCCATGATGAAGTAGGTGACTTTTCTGTTTTAGTAGAATGATAGGGCGCATTATCCATTACTATAACACTATTGGGCTTAAGAGAAGGTAATATATTTTGAATCTAAGCGATGAACACCTCACTATTCATATCTTCATGGTAATCTTCTGTTTTCTTGGATTCAAATAATAACAAACCCCCATTCATAAAACCAGTTTCGCTGCCAATATGAATCACAATTAGTCGTTTTCCTTTGCCAGATGGATCATTTAAACTAGAAGAAAAACCTTGATCAAATGCTTGCCTTGGATTAACTACCGTTGAATCTTTCCTTATTTTTGCTTTTGTGTAATCTGCATGCAACCATATTTCATCTAAATAACATATTTTTCTCACTTCTGCACAAATCTTTCTTATACTTGTCAAATAACGACGTCTCCATGAGATTAATATCATTTCGTTTAGTAATATGTTACTTCGTGTGCGTTTTTCCCACGTTAATCCTAGTTTCTTTAGGATTCTCCAGAGTGGTGTTCGTTTTGAAGGAGGTAAACTGGCATCTCCTTTAATAGCTTCATATATTTTTGTGCAAGGTAGTAACTCACTTTTAAAGAAAAATGAATGCACGTGCCTTCTAATCGTACTTTTTGATACTTCATCCTATTTATTGTAAGCATTTCGGCCACTTCGTTTTCTTAAAGGAGAATGTGTAACTTTAGACATTTCAATTTCCTTAATAATATCAAATATCGTATCCCTACCAATCCCTACTTCCAATGAATTTTGACGAACAGCAGCTGTTTTGGACATATTAGCTTTGTTCTTAAAGTACACATTATAAGCCATCTGCCTCTGTCCACTTTTTACATATTTTCCTTCACGATTTTTTGATGGACCTAGTAAAGCTGCGTCATCCATGCCCTAAAACGGTTGCGATTAAATAAATGAAATAAATTAATGAATGATAAAATATTTTTAGGAAATGAGGTTTTCACTTTATAATCTCCATAAAAAAACTATTTTTAACGAATATTAATAATAAATAGCACGATAAACAACTAGTAAAACACGCAATTGACTAGCACTGACAGAAATACTTATCAGTACTGACAGCAAAATGATAATTTAACAGAGCAAAATAAACTTAATTTTGCCTGCATAAAAGCGGCCTCTATTTTAGCCAATCACAAGCTCTTATTTTAAGCCCTATCTTCTCCAACGGTTGATTCTTATTTGCAATGCTACATAGATCACTCGTGAAAATTTGTTTAATTTTGTAGACTATTAACACGCGACTGACACACATATCATATGTTATTCAATTACTCCGTATATTGTTCAGGTTTCATGAAATCTAAGCATAATTCCTTTAAACGTTCAAAACACAATCTAACGTTCTTTTGAGCAGAGGTTTTAGTTTGTGATAACTTTAACTAAATAAAAAAATTAATCAATCGAAAAATTCAGGATTTCACAAATCTTTTCCCAGTTAAAAATTTTAGACAATTTGATCTTTTTACGAGAAAAGCATTTCAGAACGCGGAAAAAATTCTTAAGTATACGCGAAGCGTAGTCATTTTTATATTCGCAAGAAGTTCATAAACTGGACGTGGAAAAACTTTATCTAAGAGAAGGGATTTCAAAACTCATTTACTTATTTCCGTAAAAAGAGCAACACATCAAATATTTACATAGAATACAAGCGACAGACAACAGACTATATAGGGGTATCGTAAAGTTTTAATTATAACTAAGAGATAACAGAAATATTTGGTTAAAATTTATTCTAAATACTAATTAGTCTGTATTTACATAATATTGAATATTTAAGCTATTAATGTTGATTTGTTTGGATTCAGAAAGCTGCAGATTAAAGTAACCTGCAGTACAGAGAACGTCCTTCATTTGAAATGTTACAGTTACCCGACAAATTCACGGTTAAATTATGGCTGTTTATGGAAATGATAGCTCGTCATATAACATTGTTGTGAGGATAAAAAGAAATTTTGAAGCCAGCCTTATATTAGTCAGAGACCATCCATGATGTGTAAGACCATCACTTATGGACGATCCTGCCAAAGTGAAGAAAGTGAAGGATTTTATCGTATTGGGACCAAGAGCAACCATCCAACTGATCATAAACGACACTGATCTTAGTTTGAGTGATGCTCTGATTAAGAAACTGCGCGGTAGAATCAATGCACCTAGTCACTCATCACGAAGTGCGGTTGAGCAATCAAAGCGATGTGGTTTTGAAATTTTGCTGCACCCAACTCAAGCGACTTTTTCTTATTCCCAGAATTCAAGAAACCATTGCGGGATCGAAGATTTGACAACAAAATTGCGTTGGAAGTTTAGACGCAATCTGCTGAGTTCTACAATGATGGCCTACGAAATGTCAAGAAACGCTGAAATGTATTACTCTAGATGGTGATTACGTAGAGAAGTCTTAAGAGTAACAAACAAAAATGCTCTCGATTATTTTTTATTTATAATTAATTTTACCATACCCCTCGTAAGATACAAAATTTGTGGTAATTAAAATATTTCAAATAAAATGTGAATATACTAGGTTGATTTGGCTGGAAGTGAGACTTGACTAATGTATGGAATATAGATCTCGGTTTCCGGGTTGGAACCGCGTCGAGTTAGGCGTAATTGCCAACGTTTCGTCCACTGTTTCAAGGGACATCTTCAGGGCTGAACGTAGATGTTCGTCGTTTCGCAGTAGCTTGAAGAATGCTAAGACAGTTATATGAGTCCTCTTGATTTTGTTCGGTGGTCGGAGTTGCCTCCATTTCCACTCCAATTTCATTACCCGGGGTTGTGTATGTTTTGTGTTATTATGTGTAGTTGTGTGTTTGTGTGTTACGTTTGTTTATCCTGTATGGAATGCTGTGTGTGTTGCTACATTTTTGTGTGTTTGTGTTGTCCTCTGTTTATCTGTTAATTTTTGATTTTTTTCGCGGCTATTTGGATATCGTTATCCTCTGCGCGTCTTTTAATTTGCTTAAGTCCGTCTTTTTTAATTAGTCTCCGTTTTGGATTTATTATTTTTCTTATTGTGGGGTTTTCGTGTGACTTTATTGTTTCTATTGTTTTTAGTGTTCGTTTGCATATTATTGTTTCCAGTGTTTCGAGTTTCGTCTCTTTATGTATCTGCGCGTTTGTCATGTATCGCGGTGCATTTATCGCGAGTCTAATTACCTTGTTTATTTTCCCTTGTACCGATTGTCTTTGCTTTTCGCTGGCTTGATGCCATATTTCTCCGGCATATGTTGCGCCCGCGAGTATTATCGTTTTTATTATTAATATTTTATTTTCCAGTGTTAGTTTGCTTTTGCCGTTTAGTATCGGGTACAGTGCGTGTGTTGTGAACCCTATTTTTCGTTTTAATTCTTTAATATGTGCCGTGTATGTTAGTTGTGAGTCCATTGTGACCCCGAGGTATTTAACTTTTTCCTGCCAGTGTATTGTGTGGCCTTCGAGTTTGACTTCGTCCGGCCTTTTGTGTCGTTTTCTGTGTTGGAAGTAAATTGCCGCGGTTTTTAGTGGGTTAATTTTAATTTTCCATTTGTCGTACCAGTCCTTTAGGAGAACTAGATTGTTTTGTAACTGCTTGTGTATGTACGATGTTCGTCTGCTGCTTATGTATATAGCGGTGTCGTCTGCGTATTGTGCGATATTACATTTTTCTATTGTGGGAATATCCGAAGTGTATATGTTATACAGGAGCGGTCCGATAACGGATCCTTGTGGTACTCCTGCTGCTATGTGTTCGATTGTCGATTTTTCGTTTCCGATTGTGACATTAAATGTACGGTTCTTTAGGTAATTGTCGGTTATTTTTATTAATGTGTTTGATATTTTGTGACGTTTCATTTTGTGTATGAGGCCGGCGTGCCAAACCCGGTCGAAGGCCTTTTCAATATCGAGAAAGATTGCGCCCGTTGATGTCGATATGTTCATTTTTTCGGTTATGTGTTCTGTTAGTCTTAATGCCTGTTGTGTGGTAGAGTGATTTTTCCGGAAACCGTATTGAAAATTTGGGATTATGTTTTTGTTTTCGACTTCGTTTTCAAGTCTTGTCTGTATTACGCGTTCTGCCAGCTTACTTATTGACGGAAGTAAGCTTATTGGCCGGTAATCTGCGGTTGTTTTTGTTGTTTTTCCAGGTTTGTGGATCATTATTATCTGCGCGTGTTTCCAAATCGCGGGATAGTGTCCGTGTTTTATTATTCCATTTATTATGTCGGTTATAATTTGTATACCGGTTTTTGGTAGGTTTTTTATTGCAATGTTAGTTATCCCGTCCGCTCCCGGAGCTTTTCGGTTTTTAAGGTTTTTAATTATTTTTTCCACTTCGTCGGTATTTGTGGCGTCGATTTCTCCATCTGTTATATCGATTTTTGTATTTCGTTGACGTTCAATTTGGTTTGTGAATGTGTTATGCTTCGGTATTGTTGGGTTCGTTTCGAATTGTTTCTTTAACGCGTTCGCGAATTCGTCTGCTTTTTCTTTATCAGTTATTGCCGGTCCGTTTGCTGTTTTTAGCGGTGGAATTTTGTTTTTTTTTGTTTGTTAGGGCTTTTGTCATCTGCCAGAGTGTTTGATCTTGCGTGTTAAGGGATTCAATTTTGTTATTCCAGTTTTTATTAAAGTGTTCGATCATGTCAGATTTTATTTCATTTGTTATCGCGTTTAATTTTGTTTTTATTACCGGATTTAGTGTTCTTTTATATTCTTTAAGTATGTTTTTTTTGAGTCGTAATTTTATTTTTAGTTCAGTCGGGATGTTAAGTTTTGTGTCGATGGTTTTAGTTTTTGTCGTTTGTGCTATTGCATTTTTTATGTCATTTTCCAGTGTGATCACTGCTTGATCGATGTCTTTCGCGTTGTGAATTTTTACTGTTCTGAGTACTAGGGATTCTTTAAATTTTTCCCAGTCTGTCTTATTAAATGTTTTTTTCGTTCTAGTTGTGTCCATGTCAAGCGTTAATATCACTGGAAAATGATCTGAGGAGAGGTCGTTTATAGTTTCTATTGTATGTGTTGTGGTTATGTTTTTAAGTATTGCTATGTCTAAAACGTCAGTAGTGCCCGTTGGTATGTGTATGTGTGTGGGTTCTACCGGCCCGATTACATTGAGGTTGTTGTCTTGCGCTATTTTCTTTAGTTTTTTACCGTTTTTATTGGCTACTTTCGAGTTCCAGTTTTGGTGTTTCGCGTTAAAATCTCCCGCAAATATTGTAGGTGTGTTTTGATTGAAGATCGTTTGTATGTCTGATTCTACTATGTCTAATCCGGAGGGAAGATAACTTGCGTAAAGGTTTATCGGTCCCCTTTTTGTGTTTATTTGTATGCCTGTGTTTTCGATTTTATCGAGTGTTTTGTATTCAAGTTCGCTGTGTTTTATTGTTTCGTGTACGAGTATAGCGGTTCCGCCGCCTTTTTGTACCGGCCTATCGTGTCTGTATGTTTTGTATTTTTGTATTTTTAATGAGTGACTTGGTTTTAGATGTGTTTCATTTAGCAGCATTACGTCTATTTGGTGTTCGTCTAAAAATACGTGTAATTCATGTTTTTTGTGTGTTATGCTTTGTGCATTCCAATAGGCTATTTTAATGTTGTGTTTGTGATTCATTGTCTGCGTGCGTGGAAAAGTTTTGTAAGTTCGTTTGTTTGTTCGAAAAAGCTTTGTGTTTGTTGGAGTGTAGGGTTTGTCGAGCTAAATGTTAGGAATAGTTTCCCAATCATGAGTGCAATTGAGTCGTCAGCTTTTTCGTGTGAGTTTAGTGTTGGTTTTGGTGTATTTTCCCGGGTTGTGGGTGTGGGTGTGGTTGCGGTGATGTTATTTGTCTGTTGTCTTTGAGTCCACGCGTTGTGTTTTGGTAGTGGTGCTTCTATGAGTTTGCGTGTTTGTATTGGTGTGTTTATTGGGTTATTTGGATTCTTTTTGCATGATAAGCTGAACGAGAGGTGAGCTCCGCCACAGTTTGCGCATTTAGGGGGGGTGGTTGACGGCTTTGTGCATTCATGCGTCGAGTGTGACTCTCCGCACTTCATGCACGCGAAATTCACGTTGCAAGTACGCTGTTGATGACCGAATTTCTGACATCTGTGACACTGTACGATGTCTGTTCTAAGTCTGAGGGACTCTACTTTTACTTCTAATCCGCAAACTGTGTGGATGTCGAAAATTGACTTGTATTCTTTGTCTATTTCTATTAAAATAAGGGGGGCTGGAAGGCGGTCTTTACCGTTCATCCTAGTGATTTTTGCGATCGGATAGTTTCTAGAATCTAGATCGGCTTTGATGTCTTCGTCGGTTAGGAATTGGGGTACGCCTCTGATGACGATTTTTAATTTTTTCTCGCTACGGAGTTGGTATGTGAAAGATTGAATGGCTTTTTCGTTGAGAATTCGGTTGAGATTGCGATAGTCTTGTTCTGTTGTTGGAGTGATTTGGACTCCGGCCGGGACGGACCTACTTTGTGTGTATTGAATGTTGTGTGTTTTCATTAGATCTCGGACTCGATACCATTGTGTTGGGTCAGTGATTGTAATTGGGGAGATAGAAGGCATTTTGGGTAATTGGATTGTGTTGTTTGCTGTTTTTGTGTTTGTTTTGTGCTGTTTGTGTGTGTTTGCGTGTTTTGTGATGTTGGTACTTACCCCGGGTTTCTCTGCGGAGGTGGAGGCTGTCGGTTCTTCTTCGCTGCTGTCCATTGGCGTCGTTTCTTCTTTCTTCGTATCTTCGTCGATCGTGCGGAGTGCTTCGTACATGTTGCTCGTCTCTATTTCCGGTGATTCTGTTTTCTGTCGTTTGTTGGATTTTCGTGGTGGTTTTTCGTTCTTCTTAAGCTCGTTCATCTTTGTTTCGAAGGCGTTGTGCATCATCTTCATAAAGTTCTCCATTGTCTTTTGTAGTTCATCGTAGGTGTCAATATTCTGCAATATATCCATTGCTATACGTTGGCCGTTGTCGTTGGTGCCAGCCATTTCTTCTGGTTTCGCTGTGTTGTGGAAAATATATTATATTATAATATAATATAACGGTTGATGTATTCTATTACTACCGATGTGCTCAGAGCAATCGATAGCGTGCGAATGCTAAGACAGAGACCTGTACAACTTCTATAGGGGGGACCGGGTTAGATGGTGGCCTGCTATTGGTTGGAGACAATGAGCCAATGGCATGCGTCGTATGGTCGTGGCGATTCTTAGTAGAGATCAGTAGAGTTTGCCACGTCGGCTGTAACGTATAGCCATCGTCTCTATTGAGATTGCGGGGATGTTTGTAAATTTCAATAGATTCACGGATTTTCCTAGGGAAATAATGCGATTCACGAGACAGAAGCTTGTAACAGATCTCATCAAACGATCATCTATCCCCGGAGACATACAAAAATCTCTTCTCCCAAGACACTCCAAGCCGCCGAGATTATATGGATTACCTAAAATTCACAAACCCAACGTGCCTCTTCGCCCCATTGTCAGCGCTATCGACAGCCCCACCTACAAATTAGCCAAATATTTATCTAACATGCTCAAACAATACACAGGTGACAGTAACTCTGCGATTAAAAATTCTCAACATTTGTAACTCGTTTACAGGATTTTTCCTTAGACACTAGTGATTTACTAGTTAGTTTTGACGTTGAATCTCTTTTCACGAAGGTCCCGATCCCGGACACAGTGTCTATCATCTCCGACATTATAGCCGCCCACGGCAAACCGAATGATATATCCGAACTCGTAAATGTGCGCCTCACTTCCACGTACTTCCAATTTCGAAACACGTTCTATGAACAAGTGTCGGGAGCCGCTATGGGTTCCCCCTTATCCCCGGTGGTCGCTAACATTTTTATGGAAGCGTTCGAACAACAGGTCTTAAGCTCCTTTCATTTAAAACCTAAACGTTGGTTTAGATATGTAGACGATACGTTCGTCATCTGGCCGCATGGGCGGCAGTCTTTAGATGAATTCTTACTTTTTCTAAACTCCCAACACCGTGACATTCGCTTTACCATGGAGGTGGAATCAGACGGAAGTCTCCCGTTTTAAGACGTCTTAGTGACCCGCAATATCAATGGCAAACTGGGCCACACGGTTTACAGGAAACCGACTCATGCGGACTGATATCTGAACGGGTTTTCTCATCATCACCCGGCACACAAACAAGCGGTCATCAATACTCTTGTGCATCGTGCGTTTTCTCCCTCCGAACTTAAGCATGTTTCTAGTACCCTACTCCAGAATAATTATAACGCCCACGACATACACCGTACTATAGTGAGATATCGTAACCCCAAACCTCGAAGTGAACCCGATCCTAACATCAGCACCGGCTTTCTTACCGTATATTCAAGGTATCACCGATCATATAGGAAAGGTTCTACATAGAAATAAAATCAAAACTGTCTTCAGACCCCACTCTAAAGTTTCGGACCTCTTACCCTCGGTTAAAGACAAAATATCTCCGCTCCAAGCACAAGGAGCGCATTCCGTGTTCGTGTGGCAGTGTGTACATTGGCGAAACTAAGCGGCCAGTCGGCGTGCGTCTGACCGAACATGAGCGTTGTACTAGACTGTTACATATAGCCGGTTCAGCGCTGGCAGAACACAAACTCAACTCCGGTCATCAAATTCTATTCAAAGATGTCAAGCTTCTGTCCCGTGAATCGCATTATTTCCCTAGGAAAATCCGTAAATCTATTGAAATTTACAAACGTCCCCGCAATCTCAGTAGAGACGATGGCTATACGTTACATCCGACGTGGCAAGCTTTACTGATCTCTACTAAGAATCACCACGCCCACACGACGCATGCCATTGGCTCATTGTCCCCAGCCAATAGCAGGCCACCATCTGACCCGGTCCCCCCTATATAAGTTGTACCGGTCTTTGTCTTAGCTCATTTCTAACTGCGATATCTGTTCTCGCTACATCGCAGCTGAGATCATCTACGACTATAAAACGTCATACGATCCCGGAAGAAATGGCCGGAAGACATACTACTACTGTTATAACGAACCTAGCTCTTAACCCCACGTTTAAAATAAGATGCACTCCGCAGCAACGACTGGACGCGGAAACCATAATTAGCGAAACCATCGAAGAAGAAGAAATACGAAATCTTCTTAAAAAACAACCTCAAATATTCGTCGTAGATCCCGACAATCCATTTGCAACAATAGAAATGACAGAATCGCCAAAAGAAACAAGCCTGGTAAACCCGACCAGCTTCACCGTTACACTAGAAAACGCGTTTACAATCCCGAAGAAAACAGCGAAGAAACAAAAAACAGAACACGAAAATTCACCGATACAAATAAAAAAACTCGTACAGCGCACTTCAAAAAACCATCGCCGATGAAAAAATGGAAGAAGACACTCCACAACCGTCAACCTCAAACAACAGCACTCCCAGGGTAAGTGACAAAACCTACGTAACACACAACACAAACACTGACACACGAAAACCACGAAAAATTGCACCAATAATAATAACGGACAAAGACAATTGGACACACATACGACACTTACTTAAGACAAACAACATTAACACTGAAGAAAGCAAACTTGTGAAACCTGGTATTCACATCGAACCAAAAACTGACAATGACTACCGTACACTGAAACAAATACTGGACAAAGAAAACATACAATACTACACATTTCAACTTAGAAGCGAAAAGACATTAAAGGTAGTTATGCGCGGCATTCCTACCTTTATTACTGACACCGAAATTACCGACGACTTGACTGACCAAGGATACCCGACACTGAAAATAAAGAGAATGAACGGCAAACACGGCATTCCCGCACCACTGGCACTAATCGAACTGACGAATCAGTATAAGTCAATTTACAACCTACGAGACTGCTGCGGACTTACAATTAAAATAGAACCCTTATATAAACGGACAGACATAATACAGTGTCATAAATGCCAGACTTTCGGACATCACCAACGGAATTGCAACGTGAACTACAAATGTATGAAATGCGGAGACGGACATTCGACTCACTTATGTACCAAGACCAAAACAACCCCACCAAAGTTTGCAAACTGTGGTCCACACTTATCCATATTCATCAACTGTCCTAATAACCCAAACAATCCTGCAAACAAAACCACACCTCAACCTAAATACATACCAGCACCACCCCCAACAAGTAACCCATGGACACAAAGACAAAACAAGACAAAACTTAATACAGTTGACGAATTAGCACTTGCCTTAGGCAATATGCTAATAACACTACATTCGACAAACGCAACAAACGAACAAATACAACACTTCGTTATACAGACACAGACAATAATAACACTCTACAATAAAACACATTAAACACACACACAACTGACACGCAAACAAAAAAAGTGATGATGACCAACAAACGTACACACGTGACTTAAACGCAAAAAAAGCGACTGACACACAGACTTTACACACACAATACACACAGGACCGCGCAAAAAAAAAAAACACAACAACGAACGATTAAATCAGACTCAAACACGTCACAACCCTGGGATATACATAACAACGGTGTGGAAATGGAGGCATCTTCGACCACAAAACAAAATTCAAGACACATGACTGTCTTAGCATTCTTCAAGCTACTGCGAAACGACGAACATCTACGTACAGCCCTGAATATGTCCCTTGAAACAGTGGACGAAACGTTGGCAATTACGCCTAACTCGACGCGGTTCCAACCCGGAAACCGAGATCTACATCTAGAGAATGACCGCGGAAACCTACACCTACATTTATGGAACATAAGTTTTGAGAAAAAGTTTAGACGAGGAATGTTATTACCAAAAATGATTCAAACTAGTTACCACTGGGCTAGAAAAGATACTCGTTTGTTAGTTACTATGGTGACATGTTAGATATGTCTGAAATAGTTTTGAAAGATATCATACAAGATTGAAATACGAAAGCCTATATATAATTTAGTCGGAGGAGTACCTAAACGCGAGATTGTTAACATTGTTTGAGACCAACATATTAGACTGTCAACCATTTACCGCACAATTAGGGAATGTGAAGAAGGTATCCATGCATGAATTTACCGAAAAGTGGACGACCTCCAGTTTTGGCCCAACATGAAGTAAACATACTCATCCAATCTGCTCAAGACAGCGTTGGGACGTCTACGCGCACTTTAAGCCGTAGATTTGGAATTGCGCATAGGACTGTTGGCAGAATTTTGACTAAAAATGGATTAGAATATCGAAAAACAAGGAAGTTTCCCAAATACACCGCAACCCAGCTAGAGGGTATCCCCGGATGCTGCCGAGCATTAAGGCGTCAACATTCTAGTAAATTCAAGAAAGTTCATATCATTTTAAATTTTTAAGTTTAAAGTTTAAACAATTACCAAAACTTGTTCTATCATTTCCCTTCTCGTTTAAACTGTGGACGTTCAGCCTAGCAGAAAAGAACAATAATTAACTCCTGAGATAAGTAAAAAGGCTAAAGAAGTCTGGTATAAAGTGCTGTATGCTTGTGTGGAAGCCCATACATACATATATATTTGCAATAAAAACACATCTTGTACAGTTTGGCGTTATTAAATTTTCTAATATCGGAACTACATATATTCTATATACTTCTTCTTTTGTTAGGATACGTACGAAAATGTTGATGGAGTTGAGAAATGAAAATATATAGACGTACGTATAAGCGAAAGAAAATAAGATTCCTAAAGCAGTTACTTGGAAAATAATGTAACGGCAACTTAAGATTGACGGTGACATGTATTTCTACATTCTCTACATCAATAGCGTTGTTTCAAGACATTAGTCCTGACATTAAAAAGTTACCCTTTATGATGTTAAGCTGTAGAAGTGTCGTGTTTTCGTTATCGCAGCTCTTTACAGTGAGAAAGTGGCAACGACATTTCATTTAACCTACAAAAGTCGAACAATGACCCCAGCAACACGAGAATCCTTGAGAGAGGACTCGCCTGAAAATGGATAGTGCTCGAGGAGAAAGTATAGGAACGACAATAACGTATTATAAGACACGTGTGGGATGAGACGATATAGTACAATATATATTTCTCTAGATTTCCTTGCGAGAAAAAATACAATATCGAGGACGAAATGTATATTTATGTTTACCAGTTCTTCTGTAATAGTTTAGTTATGGTGAAGTTTAGTGAATATAAACGTCTTCAACATAAAGTAATATATATATATATATATAACTTAAAAGAAATTATCAACCTTACTGTATTGGTTAAAATAAATTAAAAACGAGCAAGCGGTCTGTCAACTAAAACTCATTTATTTATTATCTCTATATTTCACAACAAGTTTTTTGCTTCTTCAGGAGATAATAAATAAATGAGTTTTAATTGACATACCGCTTGCCCGTTTCTAATTTATTTGAACCTATATATATATATATATATATATCAATTTTCTGCGCCTTGCCTCGTTGGGGCGGGGGTCAGGCCGTTGAAGTACTGCACGGAATTGTAAAGAAGTTGCCGGGAAAGGGTTGGCGGCCCTACGCAACGGCTGGTTTTCCGACCTCTCTAAATTCACGCGACCGGTCACTAAACACACGCACGAACGCACCGACATACAAAACCCTACACTTACGCTCTCACACAAAACCACACACCCATAGAGAGACGCAAGCTGCCAGTAGCAACCAACACACAAGTTCATACCCAGAAAGAGACACAAATTGCTAGCAGCGAACAACACATATGTTCACACCTTGCTATCTATTTTTTGGAATACTAAGGCATGATTTATTATTATTACTAAAATGTATCTTTGAATAATTTAAACCATAGCAACTTAATTACTTGACATTTACATCCTGTCATTTATATTTTGTATTCTCTTGATAAAGGCGAACTGCCGAAACATGTAGAGTTTTTTAAATACATATATTTTGAAGTAATATACAGACCTTTATTCGCCTACTGATTAGGTTTACCATATCATACCAAGGTCACGAAGTTATTATATATATATATATATATATATATATATATATATATATATATGTCGACACTGTTTATAGTGAAACTCTATATAGTGAAAAACTCTTTATAATGAAATTTTTTCAAGCCCTTGAATATTTTAATGAAATTTCATGTAAAAAGCCTTGCATATAGTGAATCTGTAAAATAGTAACACTCTACATAATAAAATATTTACCGGAGTTTCATGTATAAATTTTTATGCATTCTGTGAGAATCCCGGGGAAACCCCATTTTATATGTATGCAGTCGAGGCCTAGATTACATACGTAATTGGCAAAGAGGTTCAATTTGTTTGTGCTTAAGAATCAGTTAAAATATCCAAGCGAGTGTATTTAAGTTTAGCTGAGAAAATTAAAGTTTTGGAGGAAGTTGATAAAGGCTGCAAAAAAATTGATGTTACTGCAAAATTCGGTGTTTCTCCAAGTTGCGTGTCTCTGATAATAAAAAGTCACGAAAGTATCATCAAGAAAACGAATGTTCCAAGCAGTCGAAAACGAGTACGGATGTGTTCTTACGAGAATGTAAATGAAGCAGTTTTAAGATGGTTTCAATCAAAACGTAACAATATCGGGAAATTTAATAAAGCATAAGGCTCTATAATTTGCTAAAGAATTTAACTGCGTTAATTTTCAAGCTAATGAAGGGTGGTTGAGTGCCTGGAAGACTCGCAATGCAATTGTTTTCAAGACGGTCTCCGGCGAGAGTGCAAGCGTTAGTCAGGAGGACTGTGACATTTGGACTGAAACTATTTTAAAAAGTGTATTGAAAAAGTACGAGCCAAAAAACGTTTTCAATTGTGATGAAACCGGTTTGCTTTTTTAATGTTTGCCAAACAAAACTTTTGCTTTTAAAAGTGATAAATGTTTTGGTGTTAAAACAAGTAAAGAAAGGGTGACACTAATGGTTGGAGCAAACATCAATGGCTCAGAAAAGCTGAAATTACTGCTGATAAGTAAAAGCAAAAATTCCCGTTGTTTAAAAGGAGTTAAATCTCTGGAGTTAGATTACGCCAGTAATAACAAGGCATGGATGACTTCTGAGATTTTCGAAAGATGGATCAAAGAACTGAACACGAAAATGAAAAGCCAAAAGCGAAAGATTGCGATATTTATAGACAATTGTCCTGCACATCCAGTTACTGTAATTAAAAAATTAACGAATATTGAACTGATCTTTTTTCCACCAAACACGACCTCCAAATTGCAACCTATGGACCAGGGTATTATAAAAAACATAAAACATAATTACCGAAACAGAATTGTCCACAAAATTGTTAAAGCGATTGATAACAACCTTCCAGTCCAAAAATTGATTACCCTTAAAGAGTGTATAACCGAAGTCGCTAAAGTATGGCGTGAAAATGTTTCCCAGAAAACAATCAAAAACAGCTTTTCTAAAGCAGGTTTTACTGAAAAAATTGACGAATGGGAAGAAGAAGACGAAATGGATCTCGTTACCTTAAGAGAATAATGGGGTATTCTACAAAAAACTGCTACCGTCGACGCAGATTTTTTACTTGAAGATTTCTTAGAAATCGACAATGATGTTGGCATGACAGATCTCCCAACTGACCAAGACATAATTGACGATATAAAAAGTATAGAAGATCATGAAGAAATTGAAACCGGAGAATGTCCTGCTAAATTTAGTGAAAATAAAATAAGAAATGCATTTGACATTGTGCGAACTACTTCTCAGGGGTCAGGAAAGTGTACCTGATCAAATCTTTATGCATTTAAATAAATGCGAGAATTTTGTTGAGCAACAATTATTTTTCAGAAGTAATGCTCAAAAGAAAATAACTGATTATTTTTTCTAGTACATAATATGTATGTACATACATGTGTTATTTAGCAGTTTCTCAAGACTACACAAATTTTAAATGTACATACATAAATATGTATGTATTTACATATTTTGTATTATGGATTAGTCTTTCGGGGTTTTTCATCCAGTATGCAATGAGTTTTTAAAATGCAAAAATGAGCTATACGTAACATAATAGGGTTGAAGTTATCTGAATCTTCTAGACCGTCACAGACCGTGGTTTCGGCCTCTAAGAATATTACCTTTACCATGTCTGTATATAGTTGTATATCAGAATTTGCATACTTTACCAAAAAATAGTCAATTTCATAGTTACTTCACTCGTTGCAAGGATGATCTTCAGATACCTATGCACAACTTAGTTTTGACTGAACATAATCCTTTATTACTAGGAATTAAGTTTAACAACAAATTACCACAAAATATTAAGCAGGTTGCACACATAGGTCTTTTTAAGAGGTATATTAAAAATTACATGTTGACACATTGTTTTTATACTACAAAGGAGTACCTTGATAGTTAACTTAACAAATGTAAACTTTTTTGTTTTTGTTTTGATAATGTGATTTTCTTTAGATTTTGTTAATTGTCATATTAAATATATGTATTTTTTTTACTTATCCTATATCCTTTTTCTTTTGTACTGTCATGTAGGATTTTTGGATTCAATTAATATTATTATTATTATTATTATTATTTTAACATACATTCAAGCAGTGGCGGCTCTTTAATGAGAGCAAGTGAGCAATTGCGCCCCCTGGAATTATGAAACAAAACAAACCAAGCGGCGACTAACTGTGAAAGTATTTATTTATTATTTATATTATGTATTCATAGTTATGGACGAGGAACGTGGCACGCTAACAACGTACATACACCGAGCGTCGTCACAGATATACTGAGCAAAGCCTTACCGTTGCTCTGTTAAGGCATTAACATTACATTGATGGTGGGGAGAACTGTATTTTGCTGTACTTCAATGTCGTATAATACATAGCGCTGGAGCAACTAAACCAGACTGCTCTCGGGCGTTATTGCGATGAACTCAGTATCTTTTTTAGAAAACAACGCGTTTTCGCGTTTAACGTATAATGAAAAAATCTTAAACGGCCGATGCCTCAATTATGTTTAGAAAATAAACAATCTGTTAAAGGTAAAGACGTTATAAGAAAATTCAAAATGAATATTTATCAGAAAAATGACTGAATTTGTGGGTGTGAAATTAAAAATACTTTGTTTTGTTTTCCGTGTCTTTTGTTTGGTGGTGAACCGTCTTGGTCAAAGAACGGAATAAGAGACTTAATTCATCTTAGTGCTAAAATTAGTAAACATGAAAATTCCGAAGGGCATTTGAAAAATATATTTAGTCTAAGAATGTTAGGAAAAAATAACATTCAGAATGTTTTAGATTCATCACATAGAAAAGCAATTCAACAACACAATGAAAAGGTAACAAAAAATAGGCATGTGTTAAATTTAATAATAAATTGCATTAGATTTTGTGGCGCGTTTGAACTGGCACTTCGGGTCAAGATGAACAGCAAACGTCGAATAACAAGGGCATTTTTCGGGAATTGATAAATTTTACGGCAGAATTGGATAAATCGCTCAGAGATCACATCGAAGCAGCACCGGTTTTTAAGGGATTATCAAAAACGATACAGAATGAGCTGCTTGATGCAATCTTGAACGTGTATCACGAACAAATTGCCAGTGAAATTAAAGCAACCGACTTCATATCTGTGATAGCTGATGAAACCAAAGATGTGTCCAATCAGTTTCAGTTGGTGGTTGTTTTAAGATATATTGTGAACCCGAGACCGGTCGAAAGATTTTGGAAATTTCTTCTGCCTAGTGGACATGATGCTAATTCTTTATCTGCCTCCATCCTTAACGAAATTAGTTTGCTTGTTGATGACCCTGAAAAACTGATTGCACAGAGCTATGATGGGGCTGCAGTCATGAGTGGTGCTATTAACGGCGTGCAAAGACATGTCCAAGACCAGTATCCAAGGGCTAATTTTATACATTGTTATGCACATCAGACAAATCTAGTTATGTCACATGCTACATAGAGCAGTAGTAATTGCAGAATTTTTTTTGCCAATCTGACGGGATTATATACATTTTTCTCCATTTCACCACAACGAGCTGCAAGATTGGAAGAATTCCTTCAGAGAAAAAGCTTACCTCGTTTTTCAAAAATAAGATGGAATTTCAATTCTAGGACAGTGAATACAATATATGAGCACCGAGAAGAAATAATTGAAGCACTAGAACAAATCGAGGGAGAAGCTAGTTTACAAACTACCATTCATCAAGCTAGTACCAATTTACGAATTTTAGAGGAGGAAAATTTTATCTATTGGTTAACTTTCTTTCATAAAATTATGCCACATGTGGACATATTGTTTAATCAATTACAAAATGTCAATACAGATGCAGTTGAAGAGAATAAAGTTTCCTGAGAAATACAATGAAAGAAGAGAGATTAAATGCCCTTACTATGTTATCTTGTGAAAAAGAATGCATAAATGATTTCCCAAACTTTAATGAAAAAGTGACAGAACTGTTCTGCAAGTCAAAGACACGTAAAATGGACTTCGTTTATCGTCAGATGTAATTAAACTGTGTAGTGTAATATTTACTATTCCCTCAAAACAAACTCTACATTGAACAGTACCTGTCTGGAACAGTACGTCGGTGAAATTTATAGGGATTGGGTAAGCGTTTTCGTATTACACTTTTTAATTTTGAAATTATGCACTCCCTATGTGAACCACCCCGAGCCGCCACGTCATTCAAGTTTAATAATAATAAGATCATCCCTTAGCATTCCCTAACGACTTGACGCCAATTACAGCTGGCAATGGCAAACCATGAGTTATGTTGGGGAATACTTAGGCATGAATTTAGACAACAGAAGACAAAGTGCCGTGGCAATAGATGGACAGTTGACTAGGATCGGGTCTGGGTGGCTCACTGTTACCAGGGGTGTACCACAGGGATCCGTGCTGGGGCTTATTTTATTTTTAATTTACATACATGGGTTACCGCTAGTATTCAATCATCTTATTGTCTTATTTACGGATGATGTTTCATTGGAAATAAGATCAATGGAAACAAACGTCCTAAGTGAAGCTATTGTCCTCTGTGAGCGCGTGGCTCAGAGCAAATGATCTTATGTTGAATTTTGGCAAAACCTAAATTATCCATTTCGATATATCTCATCGGGAGGATTTTGTTGTAAACTGAGGAGACGGTGTACTTACCTCGTCGCCCGTTGTTGTGTTTCTCAACATAGGGGTCTATTCACAACTAAATAGCAAGTCCCGTACACACTATTTATCTCGGAGGATTTCTCCATTTAACTATGGCCTTAGGGTTACCTCCGACTCAATAAACAGTGTGGCCGGTTTATTTGCGTACCTAGCTTAGTCTTCTGTGGGAACGGCGCGAATGTGGGAAGACTTTTTATTCTACTGAAAATATGTCTTCGTACAGTTCTTAATTTGGTGCCTGGAAATATTTGGAAAACGAAAAATACATACGCTTACCGGTCTCTATATTCTGGAGTGTGTTTTGTGTGTCAGAAGGGATATAAGCAGTGCGTTTGGAAGGTATGTCTTCAATCACAGATATAGTATTCGCGGGACGGAAAGTGTCTATTTTTTAGTGCTATAAACAACTCTGACTAGAGTACAAAAGAACGCAACTAGTCAGGTTTCGAATATTTATAATCATATCCCAAAATATATTAAGGACGTGAGCAGGGAAAAGTGAAAAGTGTGGCGTGACCAGAAAAACATTACCGACTGCTATTTCTGTTCGATAGATGTGCAAGGTATCAATGTAAAAAGTAAAAAAAATGTATTATTTTAATATACTGAACAGATAGAGAACAGCCCTTGTATGTTTACAAAAGCAAATGGCCATTAACTTTTTAATACGACTAATTATTATGATAAGTAAAATGCAAAATAACTAAAAATTTAACGAGATATGCTTTTATTCAGAATAATAACTACGCAGAAAATAAATTCAACGCCAACTGAACCTTTAGCATTTATTTATATGTAAGCTCTCGTTTTTTACAATAGGCGCTCGAGTTTGTATTGTATTTTATGAACAGTATGAATTGCATTTAAATGAAAATTTGTGGCACAGAACACAGTAGTTGAAGTGTAAATAGAAATACGTACTCGAATTAATAATGGACTGAGAATGTCTTTGTCTAGACTAAATGCGATGAAAAGTGGCTCAATTGAAATGTATAAATTAATCACAATAATAATAACACTAATCTTTATTATTTAATAAGAGTCCATTTACGGGATAATAATGATATGTAATTATACACATAGCTGTTTTGTAGTTATTCGTATAACAGAAACACAATCTATATATATATATATATATATATATATATATATATATATATATTTATATATATATATATATATATATATTTATATATATATATATATATATATATATATATATATATATATATATATGGTAAACTTATAAGTCGGCGATTAAAGGTCTGGTTTATTACTTCAAAGTATATATATTTAAAACAACCCTACATGTTTCGGCAATGATGCCTTTGTCAAGGATATAAAAAATATAAATGACTATATATATACTGAATATAAATGTCAAATAATTTAGTTGCTATGGTTTAAATTATTCAAAGATACATTCCAATAATAATAATAAATCATGCCTTAGTATTCCAAAAAATAGATAGCAAGGTGTGAACATATGTGTTGTTCGCTGCTAGCAGCTTGTGTCTCTTTCTGGGCATGAACTTGTGTGTTGGTTGCTGCTGGCAGCTTGCGTCTCTCTCTGGGTGTGTGGTTTTGTATTTGTGTAAGCGCGTAAGTGTAGGGTTTTCTATGTATATTTCTTCAGTACAAAGACCTGTGCCTCATTCAGAAAATGTTCCAATACCAACTTTTCACCAGGTAGTGCAGCAATCTCAGGAGGATGAAGCTGAAATACCTATTTCTTCCCAAGTAGATGATGACTTTCAATACTGCGGAATAACATCAGATCCTAAGCCATTTTCGCAGAATGAGCTTAGTGACCTCATCAGAGACTTAGATCTTTCGAAGGAACGTGCTGAGTTACTAGCGTCAAGATTAAAAGAAAAAAATTGTCTTTCCTAAGATGTTCGAGTGTCTACATATCGCACGAGAGAGGGAAAGTTATTGAAGTTTTTTTCATCTGATGAAAATTTTGTGTATTGCTGTAATGTGAGTGGTTTGCTGGCTTTCATGGGTTTAACGATCTATCAGCCCAGTGAATGGCGTCTCTCAATTTGTTACGGCTCTCGATAGAAATGGTCAATGTTTCCAGTTTATTTCTCACAAATTTCCTGGTTTAAGTACAGAAAAACTAAAAGCAGGTATCTTTGATGGACCTCAAATACGTGAATTGATGAAAGACACAACTAATTTTGAGACTTGTATGAATGATGTGGAGAGGCTTGCCTGGCAATCTTTTGCAGCAGTTGCACAAAATTTCCTCGGAAATCATAAGGCTGACAACTATGTAGAACTAGTAGAGGAAATGCTGGTGCGATTCAAAGATTTAGGCTGTAATATGAGTATAAAATTACACTATCTCAATAGTCATCTACATCATTTCCAACACAATTTAGGAGATCTAAGCGAAGAACAAGGGGAACGTTTCCACCAAGACCTAAAAACAATGGAGAATAGATACCAAGGAAGGTGGGACAGTCATATGATGGCTGACTATTGCTGGGGAATCATGCGAGATTGCTCGAGTCAGTTTCATTCTAGAAAATCACTCAAAAGACAATTTCTTGATGTTTAATGTCAATAAAATATATCTTTTTTCGTGAATTGTGTTTTTCTTTCTCGGGAACTAGAGCGGACAGAAGAAAACGGGTAACATTTTTGATATCGCCATGTAAGATATACTTAAAATCGGGTCTAAAATCTCCAGCACCAAAATGGTTGTAGGCCACTGTAATTGATAAAGAACAACACACACTGAAAAGAGAAATTAAAGAAATGATTAGTATTAAACAGGAACAAAATTCAATTAACAACAGAAATGATATAAAAAATTTAAGCAGTATATACTATACTTAATTGTGTAACGATCTGCGATTTACCATCATAATATATATTTTTTTGTTATATAATTATATATCTAAAGTTATTTAAATATCAATTACATTTAATTATCATATACATTTGCTTATCATACGACTGTTCGGTGTTTTGATTCCTGTCTGGTTGTCCGAGTAGGTTTTCGTGGTTCTCCTTCTCGGTTAGGGCGAATGCCGACAGCTTTGAATCTTAAGACGCTCCACGGGCGCATGCATAATAATGACTCATGTCTTGCTTTTCCATGTTTTTGTTATCTATCTGTTTTTGGAATACTAAGGCATGATTTATTATTATTCAATTGGAATGTATCTTAAAATAATTTTGTCCATAGCAACTCAATTTTATGACATTTGTATACTGTCATTTATATTTTATATCTTTGATAAAGGCATCATTGCCGAAACATGCAGGGTTGTTTTAAATATATATACTTTGAAGTAAAGCCAAACCTTAAATCGCCAACTGATTGAATTTGCCATATCATACTAAGGTCACTAAATAATTATATTTATACTTACATATATATATACTCAAATCTAGCAATAGCAAAGCATTTCACTTAGTATAAAATTCAAGCGCTAATTAAAAAAAAAGAACAATTATGAGAAAAATATAATTTAACCTTGAGAACAAATTACTGGTGTATAAAGCCATTCTGAAACCAATCTGGACATACAGAATTCAATTATGGGGTACAGAGCGCACTAGTAATTATGAAATACTCCAGAGATTTCAGAATAAGGTTTTACGGATGATTATTTTTACTACGTTCCTAATTATAACATTCAACGAGATCTATCAATTCCCTCAGTGCAAAAAATAATTGGCGAAGACAGTGTAAAATACGGTGAGCGTGTTCATCCAAACGTGCTAACCTAAAGTTTGTATTAGGAAATAGAAACGAAGGATATAGAAATAGTGTAAAGATTTAAAAAATTCAAATTTAATTATTGAACTAACAAAAGTGATTAATTTAAATCATAATTGATTAACAATCGTTAATACATAGTTAAGCAATATACTTTTTTGAATTCTTCTTTTGTTAGCGGAAATAAAAATTAGTAAATGCTCAAAAGAACAGATTTGTGACTGGGTTAACTTGGGTTATTCTTTAACCCTCCTCCGTTAGTTTCAAGAAAAGTGTCTAAACCAGTGCCCACTTTTTCGACAAATATCACTATCTACGATTGATAGAGCCCTTAAGAACTTTTCATTATTCTGTTATAAAAATGTCATTTGATCCAGAAAGAAGAAATACACCAGGCATTGTTCAAGCTCGCTTTGATTTTATCTGTGAAAAAAACTAGAGCATAAAAAATAAAAGCATAGTTTAGAGGGCGTGATTATTGTATTACTGCTGTAATGAATGTAAATTCCTTGTATTTATTTAAAATTCAATATGTGCCATTTAATGCACCGCACTTTTTTGAATTTCTCACAATGTAAATTTAACGTTGACATAATGATGGTGTAGAAGGGGCTCACACTGTTATGGATAATGTAAGGTTCCATAGAAATGAGGAAATCTTGGCTCTAATTAGAGGTCATGGCCATTTTACAGTATTTCTTCCTGCTTACAGCCCTTTTCTAAATCCTGTATAGGAGTTATTCAACCAGTAGAAGCAGGTGATAAGAATACAGCCAGAAAGTGAAAATTATATGAGGCAGTACACAATGCATCTGAGCGTCTAAGTCCATAAAATTGTTGGCATTATGTTCATGAGTCATATTTACACGACTGTCTACAGAGAAATTAAATTTTAATAAGTTATGTAGATCTCGGTTTCCGGATTGGAATCGCGTCGAGTTAGGCGTAATTGCCAACGTTTCGTCCACTGTTACAAGGGACATCTTCAGGGCTGTAGGTCGATGTTCGTCGATTCGGTGTAGCTTGTAGAATACTAGGCCAGAGACCGGCACAACTTATATAGGGGGGCCGGGTCAGATGGTTGCCTGCTATTTGCTAGAGACAATGAGCCAATCGATTGATCGTATGGGCGTGGGATTTCATAGTTGAATAGAATTTGCCACGTTGAATGAAACGTATAGCCATCGTCTCTATTAAGATTGCGGGGATGTTTGTTAATTTTATTTAATTTACGGATTTTCCGAGGGAAGTAATGCGATTCACAGGACACAAGTTTGACATCTTTGAATAGAATTTGACGACCGGAGTTGAGTTTATGTTCTGCCAGCGTTGAACCGGTAATATTTAACAGTCTAGTACAACGTTCATGTTCAGACACGCGCACGCTGACTGGCCGCTTAGTTTCGCCAATGTGCACACTGTCACACAGTAATGCGATTCACAGGACACAAGTTTGACATCTTTGAATAGAATTTGACGACCGGAGTTGAGTTTATGTTCTGCCAGCGTTGAACCGGCAATATTTAACAGTCTAGTACAACGTTCATGTTCAGACACGCGCACGCTGACTGGCCGCTTAGTTTCGCCAATGTGCACACTGTCACACGAACACGGAATGCGATACACTGCTTGTGCTTGGAGCGGAGATATTTTGTCTTTAACAAATGGAATGGGGTCTGCAGACGATTTTAATTTTATTTTTTTCTAGAACCTTTCCTGTCTGATCGGTGATACCTTGAATATACAGTAAGAAGGCACTGCTGACGTTAGGATTGGGTTGGTTCCGTGGTTTGGGGTTACCATGTCTAACTATAGTACGGTGTTTGTCGTGGACGTTATAATTATTCTGGAGAAGAGTGTTAGAAATATGTTTACGTTCAGATGGTAGTGGTCTGTCTCGCGAATTGCACTTCTCTAGGAAAATCCGTGATTCAATTGAAATTCACAAACATCCTCGCAATCATAATAGAGACGATGGCTATACGTTACATCCAACGTGGCAAACTCTATTAAATTCAATTACGAAATTCTACGCCCATACGACGCATGCGATTGGCTCATTGTCTCCAACTAATAGCAGGCCACCATCTAACCTGGTTCCCCCTATATAGGTTGTGCCGGTCTCTGTTCTAGCACCACACCACAGCCAGGCCAGACACCAACCTTTCCATGTACAACAGGAACATATCATGAGCATCAAAGCTGAAGTAGCTAGGCGTCACGCTAGATACCAGGCTCACCTGGAAATACCATGTGGAAAAGGTCCGGAACCCGTGTGTGGAATGACCCCGCAGCTACATGGTCACAACAAGCTGGACCTCAACATGAAAATCCTGCTCCTCAAGGCGGTCATCAGGCCAATCCTGACATAGTGGGGACATGCAGCGAGGACTCATCTTAATTAGCTCCAGATTGTCTTTAACAAAGTCATACGAATAATCACGCAAGCCGCATGGTATGTGAGCAGCGATATCAGCCGTCGAGATCTGGACTTCTCAACTATTCGGGAAACCATCGTCGAGATCGCTAGGAAGTAGTTAGTTGCTGTCCCACAGCACGAAAACCCACTGATTTCCGAAATGGAAGTGCACCTTCATTTCGATAACCATCGACGACCCCAGGACGTCCTACTTGATGACCCTCCTTGAAATAAATTTCCTGAAACCCATCATTTATGTTCCATTTCACACTCCAAAATTCCTACTCTCCAAACACCGGTTATTTTAGCACTCATCTTCCCATTACCAAAAGTTCATTCAAAACCCTAGAGGCCATGAGCCGCAGCACACTGCTACTCGAAACCGAGCTCGGAAAAGGTATCCGCGTCATACATACAAATATCACGAATTGAAACAAAGAACAAAGTTCATTTCAAATATCGCTCCCGAGAAGAAGAAGAAGTTCTAGCATTCGTTAAGCTACAGCGAATCGACGAACATCTACGTACAGCCCTGAAGATGTCTCTTGTAACAGTGGACGAAACTTTGGCAATTACACCTAACTCGACACGGTTCCAACCCGGAAACAGAGATCTACAATCGGAAAACGCCCGCGGAAACTATCACCTACGTTTATTATGTTATGTTTATATTACGCAGATGTTACACTGTCTTTGTATCTAAATTAGATTCACTTTGATACTTATACTTATACTTATACATACATATAAACAAGAAAACCAATTCATGTAAACGGAAAGTAATTTGACAAAAGGAAATTCCATTTGACAAACGCAGCTGACGTTTAAAAAAAAATGGAAATGCATTTGATAAATAGCCAAACGCAATTGACGAATGCTGAAACGCAAAAGAAAATTACTGTAAAACAAATAAATATCGTTGAAAAACTATAAGCAGAAACAATGCCTGTGTATTTTTAACTTAGCGGTAATAGCAAGCAATTTAACTGATCATGGTCAAAAAATGTGAAATATCGGTTCGCCTATATGATCCTTAGAGAAAACCGTAACTTTTTGCTTTGAATGTACCCTGTAAGCTACATTCAATCATTTGGTCTTAGTTAACTTCCCTCAGGCGATGAGTAAAATTCTACCCTTCTCTGCACTTCGAATCTTATCATGTGCACTATATACTTGCACGGTGAAGCGCATTCGACATTCTACGATTATATATTATAAAATGACTACGTGTCTGGAGTTTGGAACCGAGAAAACCTATTTGACATTATAAAGTTCTCAGGGAAAATAAAAGATTTGGATTATTAGATATATCGCTTCCTGTTTTGAAATGGATCTTAACTCTGTTTATAATGAAAATTGTTTCAAACTTTCTCGTTTTTAATTTGACGCAAAGTTTTATTCTTTCATAAGTCTTTAATTTGAGAATATTGAAGTCATGTAGTTTTGTCTTAATTGAGTTTGGTCGCATTGTGGACGTAATATATTCTTGTGGATTAGAACTAGAAAGTAGATAGATAGGAGATATAGACGGGGGTGATTCGTAAAGTAAGTTCCGTTTTCGCCTAGTGAGTAGAGGAGTGTGGATATTGGCACGATAGCAGCGCTACTGTGTAGTCTGTTTAGTCTGGTAGTGCTAGTGTAATAACTCTATGCATACCATGTGTATGTACTACTTTAGCAAGGAGATGGCCCCGGCCTCAATATATTGTATCATAACGATACGTAGTGTATTATATCAATACGGCCTCGGTACATTTGATTGCATACACAAGGTTATGAATCAGGGTTACACACTTGCACATATTGACAGTGTTTAAGTAACACAGGGTCGAAAGAAGGATCTTTCTACGTATATAAGACAATAGATTCAAGAGAGAAGGAAGTCTCAGTTAGACAGTCAGTACGATCAGAGAGTACGTTACAGAACTCTCTTTCGACCGCTGTCATATATTGATTTATTATCCATGTAAATAATACAGTAAACTCATTGTAAGTGTTGATTAAATATACTATGTTAAACCTACTCCGAACTCGTGTTATTTAATTACACACTCATTCTCGAACCTGCACAACAATGTGGCCGTCAGGCAAAGCCACATTACACTAGTGAGAAAATCACTCGAACATTCTTTCGTGTTATTTTGGTCATTTAAAATGGCTTCCGCAATTTAAAATCCTGTCGACTGTGAATTGCGTGCTGTTATCCGATTTCTGCCTACAGAGAACAAGATGGCAGCTGAGATTTATTGTGGAATATGTTCTGTTTATTGTAAAAATGTCGTAAGTGATAGTATGGTTAAAAGATGGTACCGTATCCTTCGAGAAGGACGAACTAATGTCCATGATGAAGAACGGAGTGAAAGGCCAAATGTTGTGACGAATGAACCTGTGGGTGATGTCGACGAAAATTCTGGAAAATTGGCGATTCACAACCACAGAACTGAGTGCCTCTTTCCATCAAGTTTCACATACAATTTTGTACGAGGATGTTACTGAACATTTAGGTTACCACAAATATTGTTCAAAGGGTGCCAAAATTTCTCATCAAAAGCAATAAATTAAAGACAATGGAATCGGCACTAACTTTTCGAACATGTTACGATGTTGAAGGTGAAGGTCTTCACCTCCATCTTCCTCAGGTATATCGTAACAGGTGATGAAACTTGGGTCGCGTATGTTAACATTGAGACGAAAAGACAGCTAATGCACTGGGGTCGCTCTAACTCGCCTGTGAGGAAACTATTAAATTGCCGTCGAACTTTATCTGCAAGAAAAGTCATGGTCACTGTCGTTTGATACAAGAAAGGTAGTGATACCCATTACATCCTGTATAATGCGCTGCGTTACACACATGTTCAGATACAATAGAATTAAATAATCTTTTAGGCAGATTTACTAATTTCAGAAAATTATATTTTGGTTATTCTAAATTTATGACAATTAACAGAATTAATTTCATTAAGTAATTTATATTATTTTCGTGTTCCATTAAAATAGTATTACTTTCTTAAATACCTCGAAATCGGGATGTAAAATTGCTTTGTGTTTCAACTTCGCAGCTTTGGTAGTAGTGTAGAAGGCGGTGGTGTATTTTAAATTTAAAATACCCGGCAAGCAATTTCTCTTCTATCAATGTCAAAGACTTTAATTCAAAACGGTAAGTTTGTTAAATTTCCTTTCCGCGCGGTCGCTAACTATAAACACGAGGAGACATTTCACATCATTCACATTAAAAGTACATTATTATCACGAACAATAAGTGAAATAGAAATAGAAGTTATGAAATTACATTTTGATGGATGCAAATTAAAGAATACCGTAAAATGGGGTTACTTTGATATTAAGGGGTTACTTTGATAACAGTTTACTTATTCTTGAAAAGCGCGAATATTGAGATTGCTGAAACTGCCAAATGTTTTCTTTTTAAGGTATTGGCAACACTGATACCGATTTAACAGTATGGTGGATTTTGTTTACCAACGGCACAGTGTATCGTTATAAGTTTTGTGTTTTTGTAGAAACTGTGCATATGTAGGAATTTGAGGTGTGTAGAACTCTTAATGTACTTACAAAATTCCAATAATAACCGTCTTGGTTATTGGTAATTACGGTTTCCTCTGAATACTGTTTATGTTGACATGTTTTAAAAAACTAATAGAGTCGCCATGTTTTAAACTTGAATGTGTGTTGGGGTATCTTTGATAAGGTGTACGGGGTTACTTTAATCACATGATCAAAGTAACCCCACATGTTGAAGTAACTACGGTTTACGATATGTTTTCGTAAAATAGTTTTTCTGCATAGTATTAACTCGGTTGTTCTTAGTACAGAATAATGCCAAGGACTTATAGAAAGCCGCTTGGAAGTCGACAGTACAAAAATTATTCAGATGCAGTGATTGAAAATGCGCTGCAATCTATATTAGACGGACGTTTGACGATTCGTGGCGCTGCAAAAGAATTTAAAATCCCCCATGGAAGTCTTTACAATAGGTATAAAGGACAACACATAAATAAACCTGGAGCTCAAATTGTGTTCACTGGCGCTCAAGAAAAGGCTATACTTAAATCAGCAGCAAAATCTGCGGAATGGGGGTTTCCTCTTAGTCTCTTTGACGTGCGTATGTTCGCTAAAGGTTGTTTAGACCGAACTGGGCGAATTGTTGCCAAATTTTCTAATAATGTGCCCGGTATTGACTGGGCCTACTCGGTTTTACGACGTCATCAGGATTCTTACAGTCAGCGTGTTGCAGCAAATATAAAAAGGGCTCGAGCTGGAGTTTCAAAAAAAACTATAGAAGAATATTTTACATTTCGAACCTGTTGTTAAAAACGTGCCTAGTAGTAATATTTTGAACTACGTCGAGTCAAATTTAAGCGACGACCCGGACAAGAAACACTATATATATCGACGAGGAGTCAAGTATCCAGAAAAAATAATAAACTTTTCCAAGAGCTGCACGTCTATCATGGTTTGTGGGTCTGCAAATGTTGTTCTTTTACCACCTTATGTGATATACAAGAGCACACATCTATATGACACTTGGAAGGAGAGAGGACCGTGTGGCTCACCGTGTTGCAATGAACCATGTTGCTCACGTGGAACTAGATATAACCGAACTGCAAGTGGCTGGATTGACAGCGTAACATTCCGGGATTGGTTTATGACATGTTTTTTGCCACACGCGAAAAGACTAAACGGTCGTAAAGTGTGATTTGGAGACAATTTGTCGTCTCATATCGATGAAGATGTGTTACGATTATGTGAAGAAAACGATATCAATTTTGTTTGTTTGGTACCACACTCCACCCATCTCCTTCAGCCTTTGGACGTAGCATTTTTTCGTCCGATGAAAGAGGCATGGCGAAGTACATTAACGAAATGGAAACTTGACAACTTAAGGCTGACCACTGTTCCAAAAGACGCATTTCCGAATCTCCTCAACAAGACACTTCTAAGAATGGACGAAATTAAACCGAAAAAAATTCTGGTACCCCCGTTGGATAATGAAAACGGTGCCATCAAACGAAATCTTATAAGTGCATTTAATGCAACAGGAATATTGCCGTTTAACCCTGATCAGATGTACAAGCGCTTACCATCTGATGATAGTAACGTTGAGGCTGAAACTGAGAGCGTTCTGACTGAACTATTAAGAACCCAAAGATTTGGAGAATCATCCCATACTGTAAAAAGAAAGAAAAGACTAAATGTTGCCGCTGGAAAGAGTATTTCGACAGCGGATTTAATAGATGACCCCTCGCCAAGTGTAGAAAAGAATCGGAAGACAAAGAAAACTAATCAGACGATTGACACAACACTTGAAGAAAACATATCTGATGACAATGAGACAGTAGAGGAAACATTCGAAGAAGAGGAAAACGAGAGAGAGCATGAAGAGGAGGAAGATAATAGATTAACCGAGGGTCGCTATGTATTGGAACATTTACTTCTCAGCGAGGAAAAAAAACATATCGTTACGTATGTTACATTAACGAAACTACTCCGCTGGTAGTTACCGGCTTAAAATCGTGCCAAAACAAAAAAACATTCAGATTAATTAAAGACGACATTTCTGAAATTGAACAGTCTGCTGTTGTTGCATACCTGCCTATGCCTACCTTTCAAGAAGGGACTGAATTGGTCGTGTTTCCACACGAGATCAATGTTAATGAGGTTTAGAACTTAAGAATTTGATTTTCTGTGTTTTAAAATTTTAATTTCAAATAAAATTATAACTAAAAACATTATTTTTGTCTATATCAAAGTCACCCCAAGTGTTTTAAACAGCTTTATTAAAAAAACCTGCCGACAGATTTCAATTTGTTTTTAAATTTTATGTTCATTTTGGGTTTACTTTCAAATGACATGGAAATAAGCATGGTGATCAAAGTAACCCCGATCAGTGTATAAATTTGATCAAGTGGTTTTTTTTTCTCAAAAACTAAATAAATTGATAATTTTTTAAGTTAAGTTTCTGGTAGAAGACAAAAAACCGACATTTTGTTTTTTTTACGTATTTTTCTGCCAATTTATACAAAAGATACAGAGTTTTTAAAATAAAAATTGATCAAAGTAACCCCATTTTACGGTACTTCACGTAATCAGTTAAAAGGGACATTTATTGCTAGAACAATCAACAATTTTAATGGAAAAAGGCTTTTCAAAAATAAATAATGAATAAGGTCGGAAAATATAATTAATGATACGAGACTCTTCAGTTTATTTTAAAGATTTGGTTGAAAAACCAAACGGCAGACGTAGTTCGTCACATAGTAAGTAGCCAGGCTAATTTTGTAGGAAATGCGGGCCCTTAGGTTATAGTACATTAAACGCATGACGTAGTCTTGATAATATCAATAATAACAATTGTGTTATATGACATGACTGCCATAGCTTAAGGATGTGTTATTGAAGCAATTTCAAGTTAGAAATGTCTAATGACCATATGCCCGAAACTCTTTCGTAATTAGCTCAGTGTTATCTAAAGAGTACTCCTCCAGCAGAAATTTTTTTCTCAACTTAGCTAGATGGTGATAAAATCATGTCAAGGAAATAGATGTATGTTTGCTATCATGCGATAAAAAAAAATTGCCATTAGTAAGCCTTGATTTCGCTGTGAAGTCATACGGTCTGACTGAACTTAATTCAATAATTGGTCGTCTGTTGTCATTACATTTAGATGTCGCTTGCGTATTTGATTTGTGTTATTCTGTTTTGCTTCGTTTATTTACCTGGAATATTAATTAAAAGTTGAAAGAAATTTGTTCTTAAAACAAACATTAATTGTTAATATCGGTCGTTAACAATGCCACATTCTCAATAATATAAAAGTTTTATTAAATAACAGTATTTTCGAAATAGTTGGGATTTGATCTTATTCAATTGACGATTGTTTAGCTGAATTTTGAATTGAACACCTAAAAGTTGCTGCCAAGTTCAGCCAGTTCTGTAAAGCTCTAAATTTTTGTATGATTTTGCTTCGTAAGAAAAAAAGGCAATGGGTGACCTCAAAAAACATGCAGCTGTCAAAAAATCTGTATCTACGTTCACATAAAATAACATCCGCTTAAGAACTTTTGTGTCAATTTATCCTCAAAGGTTTCACTATTGTGAATAGTTCATTAATACTTTGGATAATGATCATATTTCATTGAGAATTTTGTTCTCAGATGAGTTGTAGTTTCATATTTCTGGATATATAAATGCGTATGTGGTCTGATTAAAATCCTCAGACCTTTATTGAATTACCATTACGACAACAAGCTATGTCAAGATGGCGGTTAATTGATCCCATATTTTTTTAAAGTAAATGTTATTAGAAAACAATAAATTTCAGTGTGTGGGGAGGTATTATTAAAAATCGAATGTAAAGGACACAATACAAATTCATATTTGTGTGAAATTTACTATCCGGACATGTAGACACGTGTTTCGTCTTGCTATAGAGTCGTCAGTGGATGATGCTGGAATAAACAAAATGAATAGCAATAACTCACTTACTCCATACAATTAAGTAACAAACGACAGTATGTAAAAACATTCAGTGCCGCTCATTAACTTATGTCAATATTACGAACGCCAAACCAACCATCGCATCCTCATGACAAGTGTAAGACTTGCCAACTGGTTTACATTGAGCAATCACAGCCCCAACTGACGGAAACTGTGTTAATGTGTCTCCACTATAAATCGGACAGCTCCAGTAGCGTCATAACAAAACAATTTTAGACATACTTGACTGTGTAAAGCATCACTCATTGTCAATTTTTGTGAAGCTTGCCATTTTCATGATGTAACGGATACTTCTCTAATCTGTAGGCCTTCATTATCTCACAATATAATAATTACATAAATTACTTTCGTTATAAAAATAAATCAGCCGTTTTCCTTATAAAACTTTCCTCCTTAGTGTTTAATTAGACTGCACACTTATGTAAATGCAATATCCGTTTCTATATGAACATTTGTATTTATAAATGTATATATTAACGTATGTTGTAAGTATGAGTGTAACAATATAACGGAATATATCATCAATGTACATCGTATAGAAATAATAATTAAAATAAAATATGAAGACAATTTGGAATATAAATTAAATCACGAATTCTTTAACATCTCTGTTTAATCCTTATGGGTACGCCATTTCGAGAGTACAAAGTTAAATTTGCCCCTAATTCCAGTTCGTGACTTGGCACAGCGGGAAGTAATATATAATTTTTAATTATCTTCGCCAAAGTAGCTTTAATCTCAAGCATAGCAAACCTTTGTCCTAAAAATTTAAATAATTAGTGTCTTTATTGTTTCCCGAAAATGCAAATGTAATTTACCTATGCAATTTCTTGGCCCCGCGCTGAATGGAACATACGTGAATGGATTTCTATTTCTGGAATTTTCGGGCATGAATCTATCTGGGTTAAATTTTCCAGGTTCTTTGAAGTACTTGTCGGAATTGTGAAGGCCATAATAAAAAATCATTATTGTAGTTCCTTTTGGAATTGCTTTACCATCTAGAATTTGTTCATATGTAAAGAACTATAAAACATATCTTTGGGACCAGAGTTAGCCTTAGTTTTATGGAATTTGGCATAAGTGGATTAATAAAAATTTAAGCAAACAGATATTGTTTCGTAAAAATACCAGGTTGATGAATAAGTTCGTTGCGTTTCACACGTTATTTTAACGTCGTATTATTAAAGTGTAATTACCTATTTCGGCAACTAAGCTGTCATCTTCAGTAGCGACAGTTAGTGGTGGCGGTTAGACGCCTGGGAAATCTACTACGCCCCCCTGTAAAGCGACACCTCTTCAAACGTAGGACCAAACAGAACCCCGATTCTCTACCTCCAGGAACCACACACTGGCCGACGCAGGAGTATACAATATGACGACCCAAAGCGTTCCGCAATTAGAACATAAAAGCCCGTGACATCGGGGGCTTTAGAAGCGACAAAGGGGCTCAAGGACTATTGTTCAGCCCTAGACGAGAGGACAGACCCACACACACTTTGAAAAAGAAGAATAGTTTTAAATGTAGCGTCTTTCGCTAAGGCACACTTGAAAATATACTTTTTACCAGATCACACCGGTGGGATAACACTTGTGTGAGTGTTATCCCACTTTGATAACAGTCGTGTGTATGTTATCCAACTGCTATTCAAGAACTCGTTTGGAAGGCTTTATTCTCCAGATTTTTCTCCACTAGATTTCCATTTTTTTCGTTCTTTGCTTCAAAATTGCCTTAACGACTATTTCACTTCAAAAACCAGAAAAAGTTACCACGTAATCGACAATAATGATGGAGAATATATCTTTGACTTTTTCATGCATTTTGTTTCTTAAAGAAATAAATAAATTTTGACTTCAATAAAAACGCTACGGACTTTTGCATTAATAGAATATGTTTATACTATTCTCGGAATTTTTCAACTAAGGCTGTCTCTAGTCTACGAAATCATCGTGCGGATAAACAAGACAAGGTTTCCATCTTGTACTCACTGATTTCAATTAGCTTCGGGAATTAAAATTAACAAGATTTATTGGCTGCCAGAGTGCTTACGACTCTACAAGGCAAAATAGCATTTAGTTAAGAAAAACAGTTCCACAGACATGGCACATAAATAACACTGGGTCTATGCATATGATTTCTCAAGTTTTAAATTACCATATTTGTAGCTCGAAAACCTGTGGCTGTCCGAGTAGGTATTCGTGGTTTTTATTCTCGTTCAAAGCGAATACCGACAGCTGAACATCTTAAGTCGCTCCACGGGCGCAGACACAATAATAAGTCATGGCTTGCCATTGCCCCCTGTAATTGACGTCAAGCTCTTGGGGAATGCTAAGGCATGAATTATTATTATTAAACTTTAATGTATTTATTGAATAATGTAATTTTAATCATGACAACTTATCACCTATAAATATGTTTATTTACAAACAAACTGCAACGCTATCACCATTTCGATTTTGAAACCACAGAGATAATCGAGAAGGGACAACACGCAATGAAAAGGGAAATTAAAGAAATGATTGATATTAAACAAGAAAAAAATTCAATCAACAATAGAAGTGTCATAAAAAATATAAGCAGTATATACTGTAACTTAATAATGTAAAGTAACGATCTGCAATTTACCATCATGAATATATACAATTGTTATATAAATATATATCATATTATATTTAAATATCTGCATACTGGCTTATCATGCTGGCAGTCGCGAGTTTAGATCCGGGACTAGGGTGTCCGAGTAAGTTATCGTAGCTTTCCTTCTCGGTCTAGGCAAATGCCCACCGCTGAACATGTGAAGTCGCTCCATGGCCGCAGACATAATAATAACTCGTGATCTGTGTTGTGTGCCCACTGTAATTGGCGTACAGCTGTTGGGGAATGTTAGGGCGTGAATTATTATTATTTCCAGACCCATCTACCAACTTCTACACAACGTACTTCACACAATCGACAAGCACGCAATCGACGTAACCCGGCGGCCACGCCTCGCCGACCAAACGAAGCGCCACCCTGTCAACTTTATTCAAATAAATATAACAATAAAACGGAATAATAATAATATTAGTATTATTATTATTAGTATTATTATTATATTTACGCCCCCCCCCAGAGTGGGGGTTTAACAAAATTTACGACCTTCACGACACCATTTTTATGTCGTGAAGGTCGTAAATTCTGTTAAACCCTCACTCTGGCGGCTCTTATATTGCCCATAGTCGGCGGGCATGCTTGTAAACAGCTTCCTCGTGCGATGCATCTTCGGCTTTGACATCAGAAGTCTTCCCGGCATCTTCCCATTACAGCGATTAGATGCAGGCGTACGTCGTGTGACCTCAACAAACGGAATAAACTCAGTAGTACACTCTTCTGCATTTCCGCAACTACATGGTCCACCTCGTTCTCACAGGCAGGAATTTGCCTGAGGTTTGGCATGAGAGAAGCAGTTATGCCCCCAGGGCACCTATAATAACTGGACCTATTTATGATGTATGATTTGTGCAGGATTTCTAGTGTCTAAATTGAAGCTTTTTATATTTTTCTCTCTTCTCATTTTCCTTTTCTATGATGTTCTACTCGCTTGGACTTGAAAATTTTATGATAATTATCGATCTTTCTGGCTTTAGCAATGGCACCATATCTGGTTTATTAGCCAGAATTTTCCTTGTGATTGCGAAGGGATGGTTCCAGTATATTATGCATTTATCATTCGAAACACTGGGATCAATCTCCGCAAGCGTACAAGATGATCGTTTAGTCTGATCAAAATTCATCTCGACCCTCAGATGACAATACAGCTCTTTTGGCGTATATTGGGCAGTTGGTAAGTAAGTGTGAAAGAGACTCTGGCTTGGTACACGCCCTGCACGTCGTGTTGTTTATGAGCAATTTCATTGTGTTCTTCTGGCATAGAAGTGTGGCGATAACTCCATCTTGGGTAGCAATGTTGAAGCTCTCGGCTCTGACTTCAAGTTTGCAGACTTCAAGAACGTGAAGGTTTGCGTTTTTAATATTGTTTTCTGAGATATGTTCATATAATTTTACGTGCAACAGTTTTGATCGATGTTCTGATAATATAATATCTTTCATATTTAATCTTAAGGTGAACACTAATGCATTCTTTTGTTTATTATTATTTTTATTATTATTATTATTATTGATGTGAAAACTCCTTTCGGGAGAAAGGGAAAAAGTTGACACACGGCCGCGAGGCAAGCATATCAACATATCCTGCTTGATATATGGAAACATTGGTAGAATTATAAATAATTTTTTTTTTGTCTTTGTTGTTCTTTTGCTTTTTTTTTTCTTTTCATGGATCTACTGTAACGTTGTTCTTTTGGATTTTTTTTTTCATGGATCTACTGTAACGTTGTTCTTTTGGCTTTTTTTTTCTCATTAATCGACGCAATAGATCGTAGGAGTCGCTTAGTTCGTGTTTGTTTTTGTCATGTATTCTGGCTCAGCACCTGCCGCACAATGCTCGTTGACTCTAGTATGACAATTTTTTGAAGCTGTTTATATGTCATAGGATGTATATTTAGGGTCTTTAGAGCCTCATGTAACTTCAGCGGTATTTCTCCTGTAGCACCGATGATGATGGGTACTACAATCACTTTGTTTTGGCTCTACACTTCTTTAACATCTTGTGCAAGTGGTAAATATTTGTTGATCTTGTCTCTGTGCTTCGCCTGGATATTCGCTGGCGCTGGCACAGAGATGTCTATGAGGTATGTAATGCTCTTGTTATGGTCTCCTAACGTAACGTCTGGTCTGTTGTGTTGGACAGTTCTATCAGTTTGTATTGTCCGATTCCAGTAAATCATGGCCTCAGGCAACTCCACTACATTTTTCGGCTGGTACTGGTAATATGGCGTTATTCCAGTGGTTCCATCATACAGTTTGCATATTGCCTGATGGATCACTTTCGCAACATTGTTGTGGCGTCTGGTGTATTGTTTTGGGACTAAAATGGAGCATCCGTTGAGTATATGTTCTATGGTTTCCGGTTTCTCGCCACATACTCTGCATGACGTTGATGCGATGTTTTCTTTTAGTATGGGTTTCTTGTAGGTGCGAGTTGCAATCACTTGATCTTGTATATCATGAAGCCCTCTGTTTCGACAAATAACTTGGTGCTACATAGCCATTGTAGTGTCGCCTCTTTATCGATGTATGCATTGTATGGAACGTGTATATACCTGCCGTGTAGTTCTTTGTTTCTTCACGCGTCAATTTTTTCGTTGTTGTGTTCAATTTTTTCTTTAATATTGTTTTGCGTGTCCTTTAAGTTGAGTGGAGTGAAACGGTCATCATTGTTGCACACAACTCTGTGTATGTTTGATGTCTGTGCCTTTACTGTGAAGAATTCTCTGACGTCATGTATCTATAGTAGATGTTTTTAAGATCAATTATACCTCTGCCTCCTTTCTTCCTGGGAAGGTGGAATCTCTCGTTCGAACTTCTGGGGTGGTGGGCACGGTGTTGCGGTCCATCGCACTATACAGAACGTGTACATTAGCACTGGTAGTGCGTACGTGTTTACTGCGGTGGCCATATTTCGACCTGAAAGTTTCGTCTTTAGGATCAGATTAATTCGGTGTTTGACCTCTTGAGTTATTTGATCTTTTGTGCGGTTCTTTTCTATCCCTCTGCTCTGTTCGAAGCCAAGGTATTTGTATGTGTCTTGAGGTTGCATTGTCTGTATAAATTCTTGTGCGTCTAATGTGTGTTCTAATGTATAGTTCTCCGAATCAATCCAAATGCCTTTGGTCATCGCGTTTATGCGACATTTGTCTAGGCCAAAGTTCATTTTTATGTCATGACTGAAAGTTTCTGTTGTTCTCAATAGCTTTTCGAGATCTTTTCTTGTTGTTGAGTAAAGTTTCAAGTCATCCATATAGAACAGATGGGATATTTGCAGCCCACTTCCCATAATTTCATAGCCTCTCCCGTCCGCATTGAGCATAGTTGATAGAGGGTTTATTGCCATGCAGAACCAGAGAGCGCTTAACGAATCGCCTTGAAATATTCCTCTTTGTATTTTTATTTTACCTACTTCTGTTGTTTTTCGGTTTATGTTGTTTTTATTATTATTATTATTATTTCCTCCATTCACAAGAACATTCAATTTGTCCTTGGTTGCCAGTGTGTTAACCCATCGGTTCGTGAGAACAAGATGGCTGGCATAACTATTATAATATTATTATTATTGTTTATTATTTCTTATTTCCAGGTATTTTTCCGTAACCTAACTATGCAGCTCTCCTCCATATGGCATGCTTCATCCTTAATAAGCAGATAGTAACACCTCCCACCATGTAGGGGGGGTTCATTTTCATGGCCCATAGGGTCCGGCGCTTTAGTTGTTATGTTGACGAAGTGGGTTGAGATGAAGGTATCTCAACAACTTCCTCGCCTGCGTTCTTTGTTTCTACTGAAGCATGCCATGTTTGTGTTTCATTTCCAAATTTGCTATTTCGGTCTTTGCTGGTTAATCCTACCTGGATCCTGCTACTCCGACCCTCCACAGTATCCTTTTCATCCAGTGTTTGGAGCAAGTGTACCTCATTATTATTATTATTACTATTATTATTTTCTTAATTTTTATTGTTAATATTATTATTATTAATGTTGTATAATTGACCGGTTGCTAAATGCACATATTTCTAACAGGCCATATCCGGAAATTTATACTAACGTATTTGAAACTGAGTACCTAGAATATCCTAAGAAAATATGAATTATTACTTGTTATACACCGAAGAAAGCGTGAAACCTAAACGCGATGTTATAGTAATTTTAGAGAAATCATAAACGATGCCAATATTTACGGAAGGAAAAGCTTTATTCAAATTCGTGAGTGAAAGATGGAAGCCAATAATTTTAACTTTAGTGTATAGTCCCTGACATAAAGTTACCTATTTCTAAAGTTTCATGTACATCTCTTTCTGAATATGGCACAGTCGTATATAATCTTAGAACTTCTTTGCAAACGCTTTCTAAATATTTAAAATTTTGCAAATTCGATATCGTGAATACAGAATCTTCGCTTTCACCAACGTACTCCTTAATTTCTTTTAAGATTTTCTCCTGAACATCTTGATGTTTAGCAAGCTCAAACAGAGCGAAAGTTATAGCAGCGGATGTTGATTCATGGCCCTGCTGGCAATTGTGTTGCATAAGAAGAAAAATTATAATACGATATTATACTACCGCGACCATGAAAGTGTCAACTTCTTCTCTTATTTCTTCCATAGTTATTTCGTCTCTGTTCAGCGCATCAAATAACAAGTCTAGAAATGGCTCTTTAACATAATTTCTTTTCTGTTCCGCGTTTTCCTCTATTAATTTTGTAATTTTCCAATTCTTATACTTCTGCTCTATCACATTTGTCGTAAAACTTTTTAAATTATTAACGCATTTGTTCCAATATTTGTAATGAGGCGTATACTTATATAAATTTTCTTTCCTGCCTATCAAAGAGAATTGTCTCATGATAAACATTTCTTTGTACTCGCTAAAAGTTTTCAAGTATTCATGTTCCGGGTAATTTTGTACATCCAGCTTTAGCCCCATTGAAGTTTCTGTTGATGGAGAGGTGCTATGCTATTAATTTTATTGAAACTTTTTCCTTTACTTACCACATATTGCGTCCAGGGTGTATCGGTTTATGTATGGGTAAACATCGAAACTATCTAAGTCCAGGTTTTCACTAAGTTTCTCTATCAAAGTGTTTCCTAAGTAATGAAATGTTTGCATAAATCTTTCCAGTATCTTAAAATGGAAGGCTGGTGTTAGTAATTTCCGATGTCGCATCCACTTTTCGTCTCCTAAAATTTTATTAAGAGAATAATGAAAAGTCTGTTAAGTGAAAACTCAAAAAAGCTATAAAGCGTCTTACCACACTTAATAATCGTATCTTAAATACGTATTTCGACGACTAAGTTGTCATCGTCAGTAAGTAAAATCACTAATTAAAGTGTTGAACATGGGACTCAGTAAAGCTAGCACATAGAATTGCGCACAATTTTACACGGCATCGACGTATTCACTGTGGTTCACGTGTACATTGTGGTCAACGTATATACGTCGACGCCGTATAAAGTTGTGGGCGAATCTATGTGTTAGCTTTACTGTACCCCATGTTCAACACTTTGGTTAGTGGTTTTACTTACTGATGATGACAACTTAATTGTCGAAATACGTATTTAGGATCCGATTATTAATTGTGGTAAGGGATTTTATACCTTTTTTGAGTTTTAAAGAGAACAATGTTGAAAAAAATTCTAAAAGAATTATTTCAACGTAACCATTAGGTTAAGTCACAACCTAATAGTTACGGTAATACATACGAGGGCATATTTTTATGTTATCTACCTAGCCATGAAAAAAACACATAGGAGAACAAAAAAAATATATTTTTCTACATAACTCCCTTCAACACTAATACACTTATTCCATCTCTCTTCCAGTTGCCCCATACCGTCAGAAAGAATTGCTTCGGTAACCCCGCAAAATATTCTTCAACAGCTTCTTTGAGTTCTTCATCAGAAGCAAGACGCTTTCCCCGGAGATGCTTTTTTAAATTTTTTAATAAGAAGAACTCTGACGGAGCTAGGTCGTGGCTATAAGGTGGATGCCTTAACTCTATAAACCCACAGTCATTGATTATCTACTGAACTTTGTTCGCCTTATGAACCCGACAATTGTCGTGCAGCAACAAGTCTTTTTGTGGATAAGAATGCTGGAGTTTTTCCTCCAGAGCAGTTTTTAAATTTTTAATTGTATTTCCGTAGGCCTCTCCATTTATGATAGACCCTCTCGGCATATATTCAATAAGCAAGACTCCTTCAGCATCCCAGAATACAGTTGCCTTCAGTTTTTTTCCAGAAAATTGTGTCTTTGCTTTTTTGGTGGTGGAGAGCCCTTATGAACCTGCATGGATTCTTGTTTAGTAGGCGGGTCCCAGTAATATACCCAAGTCTCATCCCCGCACAGTGCGAAATTTCTTGAGTTTACCGGAACTTAATTATTCAAAACAGTAAAACAGTTCTATTTGTTGGTTTTTAAAATTTTTAATAAAAATTAATATGTTTTATTTGAAGTTTTTGAGTTTATTTGTGTTTTATATTATAGAACAATTAAAAAAACATACATTTAATAACAACATTTTGAACACCTATTCAGAACTAGACTCATTGCAATCGTCGGAAGACTCGCAATCATTACACGGGCCTGCAAATCATTCTAACAACACTAAAACTTCTGGCGTAACTTCACTATGCTTGGTTTTGGGTGCTTTACGAAGACTAGCGATGTAAGGATCCGACGAAATAAGCAGTCGATAAAATGAATCCGTATTTGTGTCAATTCTTGACGTTTTTCTTGTAAAAGGTTCGCGATATTTTCTGCAGTCTTTGATTCTTGGCTCCTGAGCTTCTTCAGAAAATTGTCCGATCGGAAGAATGCAAGAGGCTATAATATACTTTCCATGACAAAGGACTTTATGCACACTTACGGGCATTGAGTACCAGAAATATTCTTTCAAATACAATTACAAAGTTTCTCTTGCATATTCGCCGAACTTTTCTGAATCAATTTTAAGACCACAATTTAGGCACTCTAACAGCACATGAAAACGTTTGATCAATTCTAAGTTAACGCCAGTCGGCAGACTTGTCGGTATTTCTAAAGAATTTCCTCGCGGTATTACCACCGTTTGTTTCCGGTCTGCTGTTTTGGCATATATATAAGCAAGTCAAGCTCCTCTTTGAATTTTTGTTGAATGTATTTTTTCTTCTCTGCAACTTTTTCTAAATTTTCTGCTCACAGGATGATACAGCATTGCATACTTTACCGTCAATCATACAAAAGATCATATTTGCTGTAACCTGAAATTGCTTGCCATCTACAAGTATAGTGGTTGGAGTAAGTTGAGATATTTGTTCTTTCACTTTGTTTACTTCTGAGGAAATTACACTGACTGTTTCTTTGGTAAAAACGAACTTAATGGGGCGACAGTACCGTGTGGAAGAAGAAGCAGGGTTTTTCCAAATTAGTGACTGATTATCACCATTATCATTTACGGAGCACATTTGGATTGGTACCATTGATACACTAAACATACTATCATCAGAGCTATGTTTGTCTATATACTTTTGTCTATAGTTAACTTGTTCCGCCCCATCATAACCCCACTTTACGATAATATTTAGTGCTTTAACGTTTGACAAAGTTCTAAGAGTCTCTTCTAGCCCTGTACAAAGTCTTGCTATAGTATGATTTATAAGCGACTGAACTTATACTTCAGCTGAAACTTCAGTTATTATTATTGATTTGACGATAAGTTTGCATCAATAAGTAGCGCCAGAGCCTGGTCCGGAGTTTTCGTGGGCTGTTTGAAGAAGACATGCGAGCCATTTTGATTTTGCTTCTCCTTTCTGAAGAAGCAGATGCCAGTTCCTTGACAATCGCTGCAGAGTTTCGTTTTCCAGATTGGTATAGCTTTGTTACGGTTGCTTTGGCTAACTCGTCTTGACTACCGGACTTCAAAAGATTATGTACTTTTCTGTTTTGCACTTTAGGATGACAATACCCAAATTCTTTTTTAGGTCTGCCTGCATTGGTCCTCGATCCACTGGGCAATGCATCCCTTACAGCATTCGAAAACTTTACATTATTTTCAAGCCAGACAGCATTTTTATTCAGAAATTATGCTAAATTTCGACTGGATTCCCTCCACCTTTTTCGTATTTTACAAACCAGTGCGCGAAGAGTTGCCTTTAAACTGCAAAGAGCATCAGATCTTAACATTGGTGAGCCTATTTTTTCCAAAACAAAACCAATGATGGCATCCGATGTCGGTTCTTCCTTCCACTTTTGGAATATACAGTTATATGAAACTTGCAAAGTCATTCTGGAAAATGTTTCATTTAAAAGAAGATCGCAAAATATCGCAGAAGATCTTTTGAGTTTTCAACAGAGGGAAAAAAAACTTTAAGATGTTGTGCGTTTCAAGCTGGTATTATGTGGTATCACTTTTTAAAATCGCCACTAAAGTTAAAAATGTAAATTTAACTTACGTCTTAAAACTCACTTTTTCCAAGAACAAATCACACACGAGCAAGGAAAGATTTTGCAATTAATTAAATGCCAATAATTGACAATTTTCTAATAAAATACATGAAGAAAAAATCATGGCCTACTGATTTGCCATTTCAATGTACCCCTCTATTAACTTCAACAAATCGAATAGCTTTCTATAGGCAAAAAGTATGATTGAATAAGTAATGCAAATATCAGGTGCATTTTGCGGTTCTTTCGCAGGGTAAATCCCCAAACTGAGTATGAGGTTTTAGAGGCGGGGTATTTACATAACAAAATAATAAATAATCTTATGCATTTTACATATTTCAAAAATTGAATAAAGTTCCGCTAAACTTCCTAAATTTCGCACTGTGCCCCGGTGATAATTCGAGATAAAAATGTTTTGTCCCTCTCAAACTTGACCAAATTTTCTTGAGAAACTTCTTTTCTGAACCGTTTTTGTTCAGGTGTAAGCAATCTGGATATCCACCGTGCAGACACCTTCTTCATACCCAAATCGTTATGCAAAATTTGAGAACACTTGTTTCGGATATACAGACTTCACTGGCAATGACAGAGACCTTTACACGCCGATCTTTCAGTACCAAATTTTTGGACTTTTCGCACAATGCCTTCAGTTCGAGCTTCAACGGGTCGTCCGGACTTTGGGTCATCATTGATTGACTTTCGGCCCCATCGAAAGAGTTTAGACCAATATTTGACTTGGAAATAAGATGGTGTATCTTCCCCATACACAGCAACCATTCTTTCATGAATTGCTTTTGGACCATTGCCTTCTTTTGTCAGGAACTTTATTACGCTGCGATGCTCAACATTAGTTTCACTCATTTTATCGAGAAATAGACCGTCTCAAATCTCTATAAACAGCACAAACTAAACACAACTTGCACATGTACTTCTAACAGTGACAGCAATTTTTCAATAATTTGTTTGACATCGTCACTCTTTTGTTTCATGGCTAGGCAGATAACATAAACGTATTTTCTTCTGAGTAGAACTATTTTATTTATCAACAATACAAAAGTATGATCGTATGAAACACTTGAATTAAGGCAACGATTTTCTTTTTATTTTCCAACGTATTCTCCTTCAACCTTAATACGTTTGGACCAGCGAAGCTTGAGCGCCAATTTTATAATCATCGGTATCAAAGTCGTCAAAATACTGCTCTATATCTGTAATAACTTTCTCGTATGTCTTGAATTACCTTCCGGCAAGAAACCGCTTAAGAGAATAAGTGGAAGTCCGGCTAGATTAGGTGAATAGGATAGTTAGGAACACCATGGAATCGTAATTCATCCAGTTTTTCCCGAACAATGAGACATGCTAGAATAGTACTTTCTGTCGAGACACTGAGGGCCTTTTCTCCGTAATGGAAAGTTTCAGATTATCCGAAAAGGCAGCATAAACTATCTTGTTGAATCCATTTGCTAGATGGCTGATAAGAAGTATCCCTTTCAAATCCCAAAATATCGTGGTCATTACTTTTCCAGCTTTAAAAAACGTCTTGGTTGACTTTAGCGGAGGACTGCCTCGATGCCACCGCTGCTGAGATTGCCGTTTCAATTCTGGCACGTAGTAATGGAGATAATTTCACAACATACGTTGATTTTGAATATTTGTTGAAAATTACGTTGTCTAATCGCATGTCGATTTTGTAATGTTCAGATATAATCGTTATAGTAATTGTTAATTCCGTCTCGTGTAAAGCACGCTTCATCGGGCCACAAAACATTTGAAATAAAGTCATTATTTTGGACATGTTGCTGCAATAACCAATTACAAAATGTTAGCCGTCGCTGAGGATTTTCAATTTGTGAGGTTTGAACATTTTGCCGATGGTAAGGATGAAGGACTTTGCGTTGCAAATTACGCCATACAAAGTTTTGACTTCCATTCAGATTCTTCCAGTACTAATTGAAGAATTGTCAATTACAGCATCAATAACAGCTTCTTACTCTTCTACATTAACTACATGTGGTCGAATAGCTTTAGCTGGGGCAGGATTACCTGTTTCTCATAATCTTCGAAAAGATTATCCGAAAACTGAGTGATGCGGTATATGACGAAGTGGAAATGTTTTTTGAAATTTTCGCATCGATTCGCTTGCATTTCCATTACAATAATCATAGATAGACGAATATGATATCGGCATACTCTTCAGTGCTATAACCGTATATTTTAAGTTATAACTGAATACAGCGAGAGAATACTGACATTAGACTGATACAGACTGACATGTGTATTCATGCTTTGTTTCGTTATTAATAAATCATAATAATAGCCATGAATGAGCATTTAAATAATGACAATCAAACGTTTAACGTCAATTATTTCCTTAAATAATTGAAATAGGACATATGTCCCAATAATGTGTTTTTTACATTGCAATTACATGCGCTTTTATATGGTAAAATTTGTCAATGAGATCACAAATCAACCTGTATATCAACGTTTACTAGGAGTTAATTTACTTCTAGTGGCCAGTATGCATTCATCATTATTTGTAGTGACTTGTTGCCTTTAGTTAGGTAATTCGTCAACGCCGTCAACGCCTTCAACGTCAAATTTAGCTGGTTTTGATTCTAAACAGTTTTTGATAAACTCGAACTTAGTTGTCACTAAAAAATTTTCCCTCTCAAAATCTTCTGCAGAAATCGAAAAGCTAATAATCAGATGGTGCAGGATCAGTTGAGTATGACCTATTCAGTTACACTTCAAATTATTTTCCTGCGTTACTGGCAGTATTGGATCTTGTTATTATCATGAACAAAAGTGATGAACACGTTGCAGTTGATGGACATGCAAGTTTGCGAAATAGTATCATTCCACAACAAACAACAATGTTTTGCTTCCATGAAGCTCAGGTTTTTATTCTACTGTGGAGAGTCTCGTTATTCAATCAATTACCTTTTGGGTTAAATACTGCCGTATGTGGCCAATATTTAGTTGCCTGTTGTAATCGGGACACTTCTCTGTCAAAAGAGAGAACTTCAGGTACACCTAGATTCGCTCATTTACTTTTTCTATTTTTCTAAATGGCTCCACATCGTGGACTATGATCCCTTTTAATTCCATTTACAATAACCTATTAATTGCACCATTTCACCTTTGATTTTTAACTGTAATCAAAGCCTCATGAACTTCCCGGACGTGTGAACGCATCTTTAAAATGAAACTTGGTAAACCAATTACGTGCTCACTAGACAGTTATGACTCCTTCACCATAACGACTCCATACTTTTTTAGATGTTTGCTTTGTGTTTTTCTGTCTTGACTGAAGTTTCGTCTACTGCGACAAGAGATACTTTCAGGGTTGCCGCTACCGTTCCTGCACTGAAACTTATTTTCTGACAACTAACAATTTCAGTGAAGCATCGATAGTAGCAGTCCTGAAGATGTTCCCTGCAACAGTCGACGAAACGTCAGCCGAGATGAAAGCAATGCCAGAGACGAGGTCTTAGTCCGGAATGTTAGAAGCAATTATGTACAACGACCGCCAAAGCTTATAAGCCGGACTAAGGGATATTTATTTACTCCCAATTGGTTCAATCTTCTCGATTTTAATAAATTCATTATTAAAATTTGTTTCCCAAAATTGAAATTACTTATGTCTTATTCTAATACATACCATTATTACTTAATAATCCTTGACCCATTAATGAGTGAAGGATTTCATATGTGTTCGATTTACGAATGTGAATAGTAGACGTTAGTATATTTTCTATATATTCTGCACCAGAAATTACGACAACGGGATTAAAGGGTCCTATCCATAATTTAAATATTTCACCATAGCGCTCTTTCATAAGATTCATATTCTTTAATACATCTATAAAAAAATTTTAAATATTATTGGTTCAAGTTTCTTAACCATTAAGCTATTAAGGGACTGAAGTTCGAATGGTAGGGAAAGTCTAAATTGCATTAAGAAACAGATAATTATCTGTTTCTTAACGCAAATTAAGACTTAAGTGTGGTCCGTCAAACCAAAGGACGTAGGTTCGAATCCTGCATAAGGTCGAATTTTTTTCAGTAAAAAAATTCGAATAATAAACGTCGTATATGTAGAAAGCATTTGTTTCATTACAACAAATTAATTAAAATTCGGGTAAGCGGTCAATTAAAAAATTCCTTTATTAAATTACCCAAATTAGGGTAATTTAATAAAGGAGTTTTTTAATTGACCGCTTACCCGAATTTTAATTAATTTTTGATAATATATCACGGTCGATAATTTATTTTCAATTTATATATATATATATATATATATATATATATATATATATATATATATATGGTAAATTCAATTTGTTGGCGATTTAAGGTCTGGTTTTACTTCAAAATGTATATATTTAAAACAATCCTACATGTTTCGGCAAATGATGCCTTTTTCAAGGGATATAAAATATAAATGACAGTATATTAATGTCATACTTATACAATTGTAGTTGCTATGGATAAAATTATTCAAAGATACATTCCAATTTAATAATAATAAATCATGCCTTAGTATTCTAAAATAGATATACAACAAAAACAGGGAAACACAAGACATGAGTTATTATTATGTATGCGCCCGTGAAGCGACTAAAGATGTGAAGCTGTCGGCATTCGCCTTAAACGAGAAGGAAAACCACGAAAACCTACTCGGACAACCAGACAGGGATCAAAATACGGAACTGTCAGCATGATAAGCAAATGTATAGATATTTAAATAACATAAGATATATAATTATATAACAGCAACATATATTATGATGATAAATTGCAGATCGTTACATAATTAAGTTGTAGCATATACTGCTTCAATTTTTTATATCACTTCTGTTGTTAATTGAATTTTTTTCCTGTTTAATACTAATCATTTCTTTAATTTCCGTTTTCATTGTGTGTTGTTCTTTATCAATTATCTCTGTGTTTTCAAAATCGAAATGGTGATCGCGTTGTAGTTTGTGTGTAGATAAAGCAGTTTCGTCTGTTTTAGAGTATTTGTGAGCTTGTATTCTTTTGTATAAATATTGTTTAGTTTGGCGTATGTAGTAACTATCGCAATTGTGACATGGTATTTTATAGATGACATGTGTTTTCGATTTTTTTCTATTTTGGGTTTAAGTTTCAAAAATAAATGTTGTAGCTATATCATATTTTTTTAATGTGCATTTAATTCTTTCTGATAATTGTGGAACATATGGAATCGTGATATATGTTGTGTCATTGTTTAAATAGTTATTGGTGTCTGCAGTGTTGTATATTTGGAGGATTCTTTTTTTAATTGTTTGGTCTATAAGTTGTGGTGGATAATTATTATGTGTTAAGATCGTTTTAATTTTGTTGATTTTATCTTTTCTATATTGAGTATTTACTGCTCTATCAGTTAGATTATTTATAATCATTTTATTGAATACTATATGTGCATTAGAGTGGTAATTCATATATCGAAAAGAAGCTGTGAGTTTATTATACCAAATTGTATAAATAGTACCCTGTCTATCATAGCTCAAAGAAATATTAAGAAACTTAATACTGTTATTAATTTCTTCTTCAATAGTTAATTTTAATTTGTTGTGGAAATTGTTGAATTTATTTAAAAGATAGTTTATTTTATTAGTCGGAATACATGTTATGATTTCATCTACATATCTTTTGAAGAAAATGGGGTGGAAGTCTAATGAATTGATAACGTTTTGTTCCAAATTCCATTACTAGATTTGCAATAGAGCACACATCACTAAATAAAAACGAATTTATTAGAGGTATACACTTCTGCCTCGACAACACATATTTCCAGTACAAAAATTCTTTTTATAGTCAAACATTTGGGCCCTCCTTTAGCTGCTCATATTGCAAATCTGGCAATGGAAGATTTGGAACAAAACGTTATTAATTCATTAGACTTCCAACCTATTTTCTTCAAAAGATATGTAGATGAAATCATAACATGTATTCCGACTAATAAAATAAACTATCTCTTAAATAAATTCAACAATTTTCACAACAAATTAAAATTGACCATTGAAGAAGAAATTAATAACAGTATCAATTTTCTTGATATTTCTTTAAGCTATGATAGACAGGGTACTATTTATACAAATTGGCAAATTAAACCCACAGCTTCTTTTAGATATATGAATTACCACTCTAATGCACCTACAGTATTCAATAAAGCGATTATAAATAATCGGACTGATAGACCAGTAAAACTATCACATACTCAATATAGAAAAGATAACATCAAGAAAATTAAAACAATCTTAACAGATAATAATTATCCACCACAACTTATAGACCAAACAATTAAAAAAAGAATCCACTAAATATACAACACTGCAGATACCAATAACAATTTAAACAATGACACAACATATATCACGATCCCATATGTTCCACAATTATTCGAATAAATTAAATATACTTTAAAAAAATATGATATAGCTACAACATATAAACTTAGTAATACTAATAAACAGTTATTTTCGAAACTTACACTTAAAATAGAAAAAAATCGAGAAACACATGTCATCTATAAAATACAATGTCGCGATTGCGATAGTTACTACATAGGCCAAACTAAACAATATTTAAACAAAAGAATACAAGCTCACAAATACTCTAAAACAGACAAAACTGCTTTATCTACACACAAACTACAACGAGATCACTATTTCGATTTTGAAAACACACAGATAATTGATAAAGCACAACACACAATGAAATGGGAAATTAAAGAAATGATTAGTATTAAACAGGAAAAAAATTCAATTAACAACAGAAGTGATATAAAAAATTTAAGCAGTAGATACTACAACTTAATTATGTAACGATCTGCAATTTACCACCATAATATATGTTGCTGTTATATAGTTATATATGTTATGTTATTTAAATATCTATACATTTGCTTATCATGCTGAGGGTTCCGTATTTTGATCCTTCTCTGGCTGTCCGAGTAGGTTTCCGTGGCTTTCCTTCTCGTTTAAGGCGAATGCCGACAGCTTAACATCTTTAGTCGCTCCACGGGCGCATACATAATAATAACTCATGTCTTGTGTTTCTCTGCTTTTGTTGTATATCTATTTTAGAATACTAAGGCATGATTTATTATTATTAAATTGGAATATATCTTTGAATAATTTTATCCATAGCAACTACAAATGTATAAGTATGACATTAATATACTGTCATTTATATTTTATATTCCTTGAAAAAGGCATCATTTGCCGAAATATGTAGGATTGTTTTAAATATATACATTTTGAAGTAAAACCAGACCTTAAATCGGCGACAAATTGAATTTACCATATAAGTATATTTATATGCTATCAAATTTTTCCTTACCGACTGTATTAGATCCCAAATCAAATAAATTTCCTAAAATAGGTAACAATGGTGGGCCAGGTAACGAATTTAAATCTTTATATATTTTTATTTTCTTGTAATAAGTGTAAATAATTACACATATAAGAAACACGTAAATTAGATACATATTGCAACTGGTATGATGATTATAATGAGACTTGAATGTGCTAAATCTTTATCTGCCCCGGTTTATAATTGTAAACTTTAACCTGCCTGATATATTTATGTATTTTGCCAAAATACTTATCAATCACTTCGAGTTCATTGTTTACGGTTTTTTAAAAAGAATTGAAACATACTTGAGTGGGTAAAATAAAATCGATTTTTGTACGAAACAAATACATTTTTAATAATATCGGAATATTATTAATAATTGGATAGAAAACGCGAGACAAATTAATATTTGTACAATAATTTTTGTTTTATCCTCCTGGTTTGAAGGAAGTTCGGTATATATCGACCGAAGTATGAGTTGAAATAATGCAATAGTTTTTGAATAACACTAGTATATTTACAAATTTAGTCTTGGAGTTCCGTTAACTTAGTACAAATGCAGTATCTGGTCTTAATACTAAAGACCGAGAAAACTGGCTAATAAATAATATTTGCTCCTATTTAGATCACCGAGACCTAACCTAGGACTATAGTTAACTCGAAGAGATCGTACTTGGAACTGTAGTGAGGTCTAAGAGATCTTGTTTGGAACTGTTTTTTTCATTTACTTATTTTTCGGTTACAAGAGAGGGAAAAAACAACGAAATTTATTATACAGAAATTTCTATACAACTGTTTTTACCTTTCTTCCAAGAAAAGTATATACTGTAGTTTCCAACGTCATAAATGTATTAAAATAAACAATATACGCCGGAAACCCTTAATTATAGAAAAATAAAATAACTCTTAAAATAATAAATATACAATACACAGGAAGTGCGTTAGAGATAATATAATAGTTCGCAGAATCGCATCGAACTGAACTATTTAACTTACTATAATAATATAACACTTTATCTATAATAGGAAATATGTCAATAAAATTTATTCCATTATACATTACATTTACAACTACTAAATGGATGGGTTAACAAGAAGGTTGTGCCTGTAATAAAATAAATAGTTTTTATGACCGTAGAAAACAAGACAATATAAAGATATGTAATACCTGATCAGGCCTAAGGTAATTGACAACATTAAATATATCCGAACTCCAATATATACACTTTACAATATTTACAATTTAAAACTAGGATTGAATACACTAACATAAATATTCCTACATATTGCTATGAACTGTGATATGGAAATTAGCTTTTCCACCACTCACGACAAATCTATCCAGCTAGGATATTCAGTCGGCTTATTTCCAAAATGGGACTGCTTTCCTCTCAGGGTTCCAATCGGAAAAGTGGAAAATTATTGAATTAGTACAATAGTTTTTATTGGACGCCACTCAAAATTCGTTTGAGAAAAGTTATGATAATGTCTTTAAGTTACGTATTAAAATGTGTAGAAAGGATTATTAATTAAAGAACACAGTATAAAATTTAAATGAAAATTTAATACAAAAATAAAAAAAAAATTAAAAAAAATAATCTTTATAAAGTATAAAGATTAATATTGCCTCATTAAACAATATTATAAAGGTAAAAATAACGCATGGAAATGACCGCAGCATACGTCTAAAAAACCTTAATGACAGCCGAGCAAAATTAAAAATAATAAATTACAAAGAAACTTTTTAATTTCTCCCAAGAGAAACAAAATCAAAATAAACAAACTATTTGACAGACCGAAACAAACTCTAACGCATGTGCAATCACATGTGACAAAAAATGCCCTTTATATACCAACGTACTAAATTTTACAGTTAACAGAATTTTTTTACTAGAGATTTTAAAAACCTTCTTTGTTATTTATATCAAATAACTAAGACTAAATCAATACGATAATTAACACAATAGAAAAATACAATATTCAATTCATTGAAAATAATAATAAGATATCTTTTAATAATATATTACTTACGTAAAAAATATATTCAAGACATGTGAGTAAGAAAGTGTAAAATATAACAATTACGAGATCAACAACCTCGTATAAAATATCAGTAATGAATTAACACAGCACCGACCACAATTAAATCAAAAATAAACCCTAAGTTACTTTTAAAAAGATAAAAATTTATCTTTCTATAAACATGTCTTTCTTAACTCAGAGTGCACTTGTGTCTGAAGTATACAGCTAGCACGCAGGCTTCGCATAAAAAATACAGTATTAAAAATCGTCCACAGCAGAACAAACAGCTTGCTCCAACTGCGCAAGTCAAATATACATTTGCGTTCAAAATAATAATACAACTATAAATACATAAATTTTTATAATATTTATGGGGAAAAATCCACAGCAATATGTTTGCTTATATCTAAATGAAACTATAAATACAAAATTAAATCTATTTTTCCTGAACCATTTTTATCGATACATGCAAACAGATGTTTCGCATTTCTATAGACTCGTGAATGCATGATGCTGATATAGATAAAATTCACTACAATCACTCTCTTACTACAATCCAGTCACAATAAACAATCATGCAAGAACACTTAGCGCACCTCATTGACTAGTATTAGTATCACGAATGCCAAATCAACCTTTGTTGCCTACATGAGACGTGGACGACCAAGCAAGTGGTATTAATCGTACAGTCACAGCTGCAGCCGGCGGAAACTGTATTAACGTGCTTTCACTTAAGTTGAACAGCTTCGATAGCGTACAAAACAAAAATGTATGCTGTCGAAGTCAGCTTAACCATTGATGACTTTTGTAATTTTGTATCTATACAGGCTGTCCAGAAACTCTCCTGACAAACGAAGACCGGAGTTTCCTCAGATAATTTTAAGACAATTAAACCCAAATTCACCTAGTCCGAAAATGCTTCCTAAGGGAGCTAGAGTTCTTTGAAGATGGCGCCTTGTATTTATTTTTTTTTAAATTCCTCCAGAACGCTTCTATTTAGAAAAACAAAAACTGGTATGCTTATTTATCCTCCAGAGATGAATCGATTCCATCAATTGCGAATTTCTAGTACCGGTCATAGGCGTCCGTTTTGGGTAGGTCATCGGTTATTTTAAGGCATAACTTTTTTGTCTTTAACTTTTAAGCATTTGTGATACTAGATTATTAAATTTTCAGGTATTCCAGTACTAAAAGGTACTCTTACTTTAAGTCGGTAGAATACACCGTTTTCTAGAAAAATCGATTTGTAAATTTTTCGTTTTTTCTTCATTAAAGTTCAATTTTTTATTTTTTGCAATAGTTAGCTCTGAACTGCCAACAGAAGTAAAACCTACGTTTTTCATTGTCAAATTGTTGTCAGTTCGCGAAGTTTATCTTTTCATTTTTTACTTTGTGTTATTCAAACACAACGATTTCAATTAAAAAAAAAATGGTTTTTACTAATGAGGAATACGCCGATATGCATTTAGTTTATAGCGAAATGAGGTGTAACGCTCGAGCGGCGCAACGTAGATACGCTGAAAAATTTCCCAATCGTCAGCATCCCACTCACTCAACATTTACAGCTCTTCATCAACGATTAAGAGAAACAGGTTCAGTGGTCCCAAAAAATAATGAAACAGGGAGACATAATGATGTAACAGCAGAACATGAAGATGTTATTTTAATGGAAGTTGAGGAAAATCCAGAAATTAGCGTTCGAAGACTATCTGCCATGTACCCCACAATTTCAAAATCTTCCGTAGGAAATATCTTACACAAAGAAAATTTATATCCTTTTCATTTTACAAAGGTGCAAGTACTGCTAGAAGGAGATTTTCCTGCTCGCGTAGAATTCGCTAGATGGTTACAAAATCAGAAAAATCAAGATGAAGATTTCTTCAGGAACATTTTGTTTGGTGACGAAGCTGCATTCTCAAAAAATGGAATTTTTAATGTACATAATGCACATTATTATTCGTACGTTGGTGACAATCCCCACGTTGTTCAATAATTTAAGCATCAGCATAGGTTTAGCATAAACGTCTGGATAGGAGTAGTTGACGATTATCTACTTGGACCTGTGGAATTACCTGCTCGTTTAAATGGTGCTGATTACTTACATTTCCTGCAAAATATTTTACCTGATTTGTTAGATGAGGTGCGTTTAAATATTCGGCAAAACTTATTTTTTCTACAGGACGGCTGTCCGGCCCACTTTAGCAGGAATGTCCGAGACTTTCTAGATAATAACTACGAAGACCATTGGATTTGAAGAGGCGGTCCAGTTGCTTGGCCAGTAAGGTCGCCGGATTTGAATCCTTGCGATTATTGTGTTTGGGGATACATAAAAGCATTTGTTTATTCCGTTCCGATACAAAATAGCGCACAACTCTGGCTAAGGATACAAGATGCTTGCAACGAATTTAGAAATAACTTTGGAATTTTTGCAAGAATTCGGCGTTCTCTAAGCAAAAGGGTAAACTTATGCATAGAGACTAATGGTCATCACATCGAGCAACTTTTGTAACAATCTACCTTTGATACTTGTTCTTTTTATGTTAGTTTCGTTCCATTGTAATAAATAATTTGTTTTTAATTTATTAAATTAATTTTCATCCATGCCTTGATAGTCCAAGCCAACTTCGTCGCTAAAAATAAGTAGGTACATAATAAATTGAACTTTAATGAAGAAAAAACGAAAAATTTACAAATCGATTATTCTAGAAAATGGTGTATCCTACCGACTTAAAGTAAGAGTACATTTTAGTACTGGAATACCTGAAAATTTAATAATCTAGTGTCACAAATGCTTAAAAGTTAAAGACAAAAAAGTTATGCCTTAAAATAACCGTTGACCTACCCAAAACGGACGCCTATGACCGGTACTAGAAATTCGCAATTGATGGAATAGATTCATCTCTGGAGGATAAATAAGCATACCAGTTTTTGTTTTTCTAAATAGAAGCGTTCTGGAGGAATTAAAAAAAAAATAAATACAAGGCGCCATCTTCAAAGAACTCTAGCTCCCTTAGGAAGCATTTTCGGACTAGGTGAATTTGGGTTTAATTGTCTTAAAATTATCAGAGGAATCTCCAGTCTTCGTTTGTCAGGAGAGTTTCTGGACACCCTGTATATCTAGAAATATGCATTGAACGAATTCTTCTTCTGATTGAGTGATACTGTAAAAGTCGTTTGCTAATTTAATACAGCTTGTTGCTTGTTCAGTTGTAATTTTTCCATTTCCAATATCCAATAATTTTATCACAGCATGCTCTGCAGAATGATCATATTTGTAATTTCACAGACATGCTTGTCGCCAATGAAAATTTAGTAACATGTCTCCACAAATGTGATGCTTTTAAACACGCATTTGGTTCATTAGCTTGTGTTCAATGTAATATCTGACGAAAATTACCTACTAAGAATATTAGCGTACTACCGGTGCTTCCACGTAAATCTTGCAATGTTCGATCCAATCCATCCAACGATTTTGTATGCACCATTATACATTCATCTTATATAATTATCTCGCATTGCTGGAGTAATTTATTAATTCCTGACGTTTCTGAAATGTGATATATTCAATGGCAATTTAAGTGTTGAGTGTGCTGTTCGACAATCATTCAAAAGAGTTATTGCAATTCCAGGTAATACGATTGCCAATGCAATATTATTTTTTCTATTTCGCACACACAATGATCTCATTTTATACGCATTCGTGGCTCGAAATGAACCTTATTTCGAGACGCAACCTTTCATTATTCAGTGTTGGTTTCCTGTTCAATTTGGAATAATATTTGACACGCTGCTTAATATAGGTTATGTACCTACCAGAATACAAAAGATAATACATGAATGTAGAATAACGACTATTTATTATTATATTTTAGTACTTAAACAAGGTAATAATGAAGCACAAAACTCAATATAAAAATATAATTATGTTAATGTATTTTATTTTAGTTGTTGTAAGTAGTATAAACATGTACATTAACTTGCGATGAATCATAAGCATTTATACTAATGCCAGGTAGGTTTTGATTGGAAACTAACGTTTTCCTTATAGTATTAGTTTCAACAATAACTTTAGATATTATTTGAAGATTGTGGCTGTGAAACGCTTGAATACCCACTTGATGTATTTTGTTCAGACGAGAACATTTGAGCAACCTCAATTTTTCTTTTCATGGATGTATCAATATAACCCTCAGCTACAGCTGACGATTTCCATCCTCCATGTAGCTTAATTGTAATCAAATCACCACCCTTATTTGCGCTATATGAGACGCACTGGAACGTCTAAAACAGTGTCCACTAAATAATTCAGGATTTGGTAATTTAAGAAAGACCGCAATAAGTTTAGGCATCTTGCCTATTGTACGAATTCCAATTGGACATGATATACAATATCCATTGCGATAGGTAAGAAAGAAACGTTCAATGGTTGTGTTTTATGGTCTTAAACTTATATATTTTTTTATTAAATCAATCCATTTAGGGGTTGTGATTTGCAAAACTTCTAGGTAAATAATTTTTTGTTTTAGGTATCGAAAAAACAATGAAATCATCCTTATATTCAATATCATTGATTGACATATTTACTAATTCATCTCGTCTACAAGCTCCAGCATAACCTATTAATAATGCAACCTAAAATGAAAATGCTATACAAATTATGTTTTAATAGAGAAACAGAAATACCTTTATTGCAAGGTACAATTTATCATCAGCATTTTCTATAAAATTATCAATTTGTTCCATATCTAATATTTTCGATTTCTTTGGCTGATATCCTTGTCCACAACGTTTTAAGAATGCTTGTAGTTTAGAATATTTTGATATATCTAAGTTCTTATAGATATTTAAACAAGAACGCAACATAGAATATAATGCCCATAGTGTCGAGGGCTTTTTTATTTCACTTTGTAGCTTAAAATATGCCAATAAAACATTTTCTGATAGTATGTGAACTTCATTTTCAATACACCAAGATTCAAATTGCTGATAATTTTTTTCATATACTACACGAGATTTTTCTGGCAATAAATTTCCAGATGTATTTTCTGCTATTTCACGGAGATTCGGTGGTGTCCCGCTTAGGTAATTAGAATTATCGATCATTTTCTTTATAGTTTCTGTTTGAATTAGAATAATAATAAATTTTAAATGACATTCGCTATTTAAAAATAGGGAATATCAGTTTGACAAACGTTTACATTTCAAAAAAGTAAATGTCACTTATTTTATACAAATTGCATACTACAGTATAACCGCCTTATAATGGACACTGACGGGGAATCTTAAATGTCCAATATATGGAGGTGTCCAAAATGTGGAGGTAAAATGCGAGGTAGTATTTGGAGGCAGAAAAACCAATTTTACGTTTTCCAATGAAATCTTCGTATGAGAAGTGGCATTATCAAGAAACAAAATTACATGCCTTTTTTCTTTCTTTATCTTGTTATCAAAGTTCTTTAACCAATCTGACATAATATCCAAAGTCATCCACGCTTTTTTGTTAGATATCCATCCTATCGGCAATTTATCCACATGAGCTCCTTTAAAACATCTAGGTTTCTTACTTTTACCGATGACTAACGGCCTTTCCTTAGCACCCTCCATATTTGAACACAACAATATAGTTAGTCGTTCTTTTGCAGAGTTTCCTCCGGCACATTTATCACTTCTTAACGCAAATGTTTTTGTCGGAAGGGCGCGGAAAAATAAACCGGTTTCATCAGCATTAAAAATATCTTTCGGAGAGTAATCTTTGCATATTGATTGCAAATTGACTTTCCAATCGTCTACATTTTGCATGTTTACATAGGCAGATTCACCACACACACTTTTAAATGATATTTTATGTCTTTGACAAAATTTCTCCAACCAACCATTAGACGCTTTGAATTCGGTGAGTTGTAAACTTTGTGCTACTTCCAGCGCCTTTTCTTTGAGTAGGGGTCCTGACATGGGAATATTTTTGTTTTCGCACCTTACAGAACCAGTTGAACACTGCTCCGTCGATTGCTAAACCACTAGTTTTAGGAAACTTCCTTTATTGAGCTAGGTTTCCATTTTTCTCGAAAAGTTCTTTTATTTCACTTTTGTTTTTCACTATATCACTAATTTGCGACTTTCCGACACCAAACTTTTCCGCGAGCTTTCGGACACTTAAGCTTTGCTGTTCACTAACCGCAATAATATTAATTTTATCTTGGATTGTTAACCGCTTTCTTTTACTAGAATCCATGTTGACACTATCAAAGGCTAGTTCAAACTGATTCAAAATATCACTCCACTTATCACCTGACGAGTAGGCCAGTGGTAAACCGTCGTTCCTTTGTATTATGGGAAAAACCCGAGTAGATATACTTCCACGTGTGCACTTTGTACATAATGTACATACATATGTATTATGGGAAAAACCCGAGTAGATATACTTCCACGTGTGCAGCAATAAAAGTATATACATAATTGCAAAATTTTATTCGACGCCGCCCGTCTTGTCTGTCCTTAATTAAGAGATATATTTACAGATGTTTTATTGCTTCGTCCGATTTATGGAGGGTCCAATATTAGGAGTGACTATTGTTAAGAAAACCCATTATAAAATTTCGTACCACAAAAAATGTCCATTTTTTAGAGGTGGCCGATTGTCGGAGGTGTCCATAATTAGAGGTTTTACTGTATGAAAAATACAAATTTTAAAAGTTATGGAAATGCGAAATAAAAAAAATAGTATAGAAAACTCGTTTCATAAGACGTTTTGTTGTCCTCGTCCTTTGGAAAACTCGCCTTGGGCTCGTTTTCCAAACTTGGCCTCGTACAACAAAACATCGTCTTATGACACTAGTTCTCTAATATACTATTGTGCTAGTGCCATATGGTTAAAATAAGAAATGTTTTTTCCTGTACCACCGGGCTCGTCGACATTCCGAATTATTGCATTATTATATTTAGTGTAATGTAATTTTTGAATATTTGATTGTACAAATACATTTAATTCATCGATGTCGAAGTTTTTTTTTTGCGTTGTAATTCAGTATTAAATATATCATTCCCTAATATTATTGTGACATTTGTAATACTTAAGTACAGACTACACTAAAAAGAACAAGGCTCGGAGCATACTGCGCATGCCCTACTAATACCGGGAAATTTTTGAAATACGAATAAATCTATAAAATAGGAATATACGAATAAATAACGGCATATTTATTATATACATATATTATATTATATAGCATTTATTTATTTAAGTGATTGTCTTCAAAAAATGTTAAATATCGGATCGTTTTAACAATCGTTAGAGAAAATCCTAACTGTTTGCTTTGAGTGTTAATTACTTTCTGTACTTTGAATCTTTTAATGTGCTTTACACACCTGCACGGTGAAGCGCATTCGACATGCTACGATTATATATTATAAAATGACTACGTGTCTGGAGTTTATAACAGAGAAAATCCATTTGGAATTCTAAAGTACTAAGAGAAAATAAAAGATTGGGATTATTAGATATATCACTTCCTGCTTTGAAGCGGATTTTTTCTCTGTTTATAACGAAAATTGTTTAAAACTTTCTCGCTTTCATTAATTTGACGAGAAGTTTTATTCTTTTATACGTCTTTAATTTGAGAATATTGATGTGATGTAGTTGTGTTTTAATTGAGTTTGATAATGGTTATATAACAAACGTATTAAAACAAATATTTATTTAGACTACTGTAACAAACAATCAAATTGATTAAAATTATAATAAATGGCCGTCATTAACATCAGCACATTTTTGAATTTTACCGGAAAAATTTCTGCTAACCTTTAGAAATATATTGTGTTGATTCCTAATAGAATTCGCAGCATTTTCTATTTGTTGCCAAAATTCTTGTCGGGTATTAATTTCTTGAGGGCACACGAGTGTCTTCATATGTCCCCAAAAATAAAAATCTAGGAGATTAAAATCGGGGCTCCGAGCATGCCATGAAAGTTCACTTCCAAGCCCTATCCATCTATGAGGAAACTGATTCAAATCATTCTTTGAATTGAATGTAGAATGTATTTATGAATATGTTTTTCTCACCATGACTACATCACTTATATAACTTTGACATTAATATAATTTTTTGATAAAGAAAGTATTTACCGAAACATGTAAGACATTATTTTAAATATCTACATATTAAAGTAAAACAGATCTTAAATCGCCGCATATCTAATTCTACTATATATATATATATATATATATATATATATATATATATATATATATATATTAATATGCTACTGTGCGGGATCTTTCATTTATATAACAAAGAATAATAAGTTATGTTGAAAATGTAGAATTTTCAAATATTGGGCGCCAGCGATTAAATTAATCACAATAATAACTACGTCCTCTGTGTACATACAATAGCACTAACAGCAGTCGGAGAGCATGGTAATTAAATAGATTTGATATTAATTATCTCAAGGTTCTTAGTCGGTCTGTGAACTACCTCCCTAATTGTAGTTTGGTGTCTATGGAATGTGTTTAACTCAACAACTAAATGCTAACAAATAAAAAACAGATTAAAGAGATAAAAATCAAATACATTGAAATAAAAATTAGTAAACTGTAACAATTATATTAACGCTGGCAAGTGTCTATAAAGAGAATTACGATCTTAACATGTGTGTATCTAATAATACTAAATATAGTGTTGGTGAACAAAGAAAACTAAGTTAAAGAATATGTAGTATTGTTGATACAAATTCGGTAAGTACTATGGTATTATATCTTTATTAAATTATGCTTGTAATTATTAAGCTAGGATTGACGATGTATAGATAATAAATATAGAAGATTTATTAATGTTTAAATAGGTTATGATGATCTTGATTATTGAAATTTAAATTTTATAGGCAATGAAAGAATAAATTGGTCATTCAAGAACCTGTGTTCCAAGATTTTACGTGTAGGATCAAGCTGGAAGCGTTGTGGTTGTGCAGCACCAAGTACGGCGTTAGGATTCTTGATATCGGCTTGGCGTCGTTCGATCGTCCAAATGGCCCACGCGTTGCAGTTTGGATTCTTGTAATGATGCTATCCTCAATATCTGGCGTATTGCTGATGATGCCGGGCTTGTTGTTACTTCAAAAGGTTGGCCAATATTCTGCGTTTCTTTTATATATATTTTCGACGAGATATTTTAAGTTTGATTATGGTAATTTAATTTTTATCTTGGATAATTACAAAAATGCGGCCATATGTTGTAAAATTATTTTTCGGCTTTTTCTTCGTTCATTTATTTTTCAAGGCCTATTTTTATATTGACAAATAGCCTCGAAACTTTATTATCATAACATCGCTTTGTGCTTTGAATTTAATTAATATTACATTTTTAATTAAATTATAAAATTCTTAAAATAATTTACAAATACAATTTGTTTACTTTTGAATGTAGGTTATGTCATTATCATGTGTTCAAAGTTGCATTCTTACGAGTTCATGCTAAATTTAAAAAGAGGGCGTGTCCAATCAGTATCAATACAATATTTCAATGTAGATAAATTAGATACCGTTAGTTTCGCGCGAATTATTTGAATTATGAAATTTAAAATAGAAATATAAAAGTAAGTTATAGAAATAAAAATAAGTAAATTTGAATTATACTATTCTCGTTGTATTAATTTATATACATGTTGATACTAATTTTACAAACGAAATTCGCCAATTTCACCCTTTTTATAATTGTGTTATATGCATTGTTCTATCTGTTTTTCCGTTTCAGATGCAGATATATGGGTGCAGTTTGAACCATAACAATATATATATATATATAGCAAACCCAACCCGTTGGCGATTTAAGATCTGGTTTGACTCCAAAATATATATATATTTAAAGCAACCCTACATGTTTCGGCAAATGATGCCTTTATCAAGGAATATAAAATATAAATGACAGTATATTCATGTCATACATTTGAGTTGCTATGGATAAAATTATTCAAAGATACATTCCAATACAATTCCTATTTGTTTGTTGACTCGACAACACATGAACATATAATTTCTAAATTTTCGTAAAAATTAAAGTTTCGATAGAATAAAATTTTTTGTAGATTTGAATTTCTGTCTTACGTATATATTATATATTAGCGTACGCCAGGATATTCCATTTTCACCCTGTTTATGTATTTTTGTAAAAACAAACATATGAAAATGTTGTAATGACGCCGTTTAACGTAAGGACACCTGAATTTAATGTGTTGTTGACACTCACATGTTATGCCATGATGAGTGTCATTACATTGATCACCCGCAATACAACGTTTGTATATTCTGTGTATCCGTTTTTGCATAAACATATATATTCATAAATGCATATATTAACGTATGTGTATAAATATGAATGTAACAATATAACTCAATATACATTGTATAGAAATAATAATTAAAATAAAACATGAAAACAATTCGGAATTTAAATTAAATCACGAATTCTTTAACATCTCTGTTTAATCCTTATGGGTACGCCATTTCGAGAGTACAAAGTTAAATTTGTCCCTAATTCCAGTTCGTGACTTGGCACAGCAGGAAGTAATATATAATTTTTAATTATCTTCACCAAAGTGGCTTTAATTTCAAGCAGAGCAAATCTTTGTCCTGAAAATTAAAATAATTAGTGTCTTGATTGTTTTCCAAAAATGCAAATGTAATTTACCTATGCAATTTCTTGGTCCTGCACTGAATGGAACATACGTGAATGGATTTCTATTTACAAAATTTTCAGACATGAACCTATCTGGGTTAAATTTTTTAGGATCCCTGAAATACTTGTCGGAATTATGAAGGCCATAGTAAAAAATCATTATTATAGTTCCTTTTGGAATTACTTTACCATCTAGAATTTGTTAAAATGTAAAGAACTATAAAAAATATCTTAGGGACTAGATTTAATCTTAGTTTTATTCAATTTAGCATAAGTGAATTAATAAAAATGTAAGTACACAGATATTGCTTCGTAGAAATATCAGCTCGATGCATAAGCTGTTAGAGTTTTTGGTTTCTGGGATCAGACAACCTACGAGGAGAATTGTTAAACATGATGCTGTGTTTTTTCCCCGCAACATTTTGAAAAACATTATTTTATATTGAACTAATATTTTGGATGCCAGTGTATAATTTATTGTTTATGAATGCAGATGTTATTTTGATTTATTTTGACTAGCGTTGTAGTACGCCGATTTGCCATGCTTTATCTGCAGACACGATTTGTTATCCGAGTAAGAGAGTCATTTTTATTGGAAGATAAAACTCTTTATCTTTATTTCAAGTAATTTCGGTTTTTGTTTTTGAATTAATAGTGTTTGTGATTGCTGAAGTCATTACCGAATTTATACGAGTTTGTATATCTCGTAGTTTTGATTTAATTAAACTCTTACTCGAGGTGTCTCATATATTAAGAAAAAGTATTTTTTGTCGTAAGTTGAATTTTATATTATATCATATTATTTCTTTACTGAATGCATTTATTATTGTATTATTGATTGTAAGAATTTCTATATATTTTAATATTAATTAAAATATAAATGATAAAGATAGTTTTTCGTTTCAAGTAATTTTTTTTGTAACGTTAAATTCTAGAACGTTTTAGATTTCAAGGTTGGTGATTTTGTACATGTGGTATCGCGCATGTGTTAGAGATTTCTGTCTGACAGGTTTATCTGTTTATTTTTGAGTTTGTTTATCAGGGGTGAAAGAAAAAAGTATCTTAGCAATTTATTAGAGATAATTTAGTTCGCGATTCAATAGAGGACGTTTGAATTTACTTTGCGGTCAATACCAGCAAATTATTTTACAACTTTGTGTATAATTGTTTTACACAACTCTTTATACTTTATAAAGAATCAAATTTATTTATTTTTTTTTTATATTAAAGAATCATTTGAGTTTAGATGTGTGTATCTTTTGATTAACCTTCTATTTGAGTGTATGACAGTAACTTCAGTAAAACTAACTATTTTCACAAATAAATTTTCTGTGGCACCTGATTGTGGTATTAACTCAATTATTTTTCCACGTTTTCCATTGGAAACCCGGAGAGGAAAGCAGTCCCATTTAAAGAAGGTAACCGACTGAGCATCAAAGTTGGACAGTGTTGTGGTGAATAGTGGCTCATCTTCCTTCTAACCCACTATTCATAGAAATATGTCAATGTTATTTTAATGTTGTATTGTTGTTTTATTGAATAGTTTTGAAATTTGTGAATTCGTGCAAGACTGCATAAATTATCGACAAAGAAAATGGAACGTCAAGTAGAAAAAAAGCGAGCATTTCCTACGTATCTCTTTGTTTAAGTTTTACAGAAAAGTTAATGCATTGGAAACCGCTCTAACTATTTGCGCCGTTTACGGAGAGGACATAATTGGAGAGAGTACATTGCGAAAATACTTTTCTCGGCTTAAAGAAGAGCGTTTTGACACAATAGTATATTAAAGAACGAGTTGCATAATACAGGCTTTATGGTAGGACCCTGAGTTGGAGGCAAGTGCCATAAGTATCTTATGACACGAGTTCTTTACGCTATATCCTAATTTGCCCCTTTTATGACTTTTTTCATATAAACAATTGTGATTTCAAAGTTTAAAAATTTAATGGTGGTTGATAATATACAGTCAATTCGAAATTTGAATTTTTCAAATTTTAAATTTAGTGCAAAATGAATAACATTTCTTCAGATACAAGAACTTGTTGAAGAGGCTGAAAATAACTTACTACTTTCGCCTAAATCTCCTATTAGTTACGAGAAACAATTTATTAAATTTGAAGTATGGTGCAGAGCAAATAAACTTGAGGTTGTATCAATCGCATATTTTCAATATAAACCGACGTTGTGAACAATTTATTCTATGCTACTCTCTTGTATGAGTATCTATAAAGGATTGGATATGAAATACTGTAAGAAATTACAGGATTTTTTGAAGCGTGTCTCCCAAAGCAACAAGCCAGAAAGTCTAAGATAAGATAAGAAAAGGTAGATATTCGTAAATTTATTCAAGAAGCGAATGATAAAATTTATTTGGTAATGAAGGTATATTTTCCACATACATCAATCACAGTTTTGCACATATTTTCAAAGAGGGCCGTAGGGATTTGGCATTATGTCAGTATCACTACTGTAAACAATATGTTTGTTAAGATTTTGGCCAAGAATACAGATAGGTACATTTGTAATGTACAAGTTTATTAAGATTCGTAAATGAACATTTAAAATTATTTTTACAATCAGAACGTACTCAAAAATAAACAAAATATATTTTACCAACAAAAAAAAAACTATTAAGTTACAAAAGATATTCAAAAAGTCTCCCTTGTTAACCCTTAAACAGAAGCATCGGTCTGCGAGACCTTTGGTTCTACATAATGCTCCTGTGTGGCAGCACGGTTCGGGTTACGTCTCCCCGCTTCATAGTACCTCCTTAACAATCACTGTTCTACACCACCTATGTGTTTCTCCTCAGTTTGTGACTGTTTGTTGAGGGAAGAGTGTCGTTGTTTGCAAACGTACAGGTCCCACTGACCGGGTGTTTCGTATTAGACATTTAATGCCAAGGTATGTAAGATCGCATGTTTCGTATTGTGTATCATTTTAGTAGATTTCAGTATGGATAACCCGTCAACAAGTAGTGGTAAATCCATGAGTAAATCATCACGATGGAGTGAGAGGGTATATTTTAATGATAAAAATTTTGAAAAAAAACTTACTGAGTGGATGTTGGAGAGCGATGACGAATTTGAGGAGGAAATTGATGACTCAGATGAGGATCCTGACTTTATTTTGCATGATGAAGATTTGGAACGAGATGAAGAAAAGGTGGATGGAAAGAATGGAAACGACAGTGATGATGACGACCTTGTTGATCTTTTGGAAGCCGAACAAGAAATTGCAGTGGACACCTCATATGATGTACAAAATGCAACCCCCAGTTTTTCATTGGAAAAAAGAACAAAGTAGATTTCAAATGGCAAAAACAGGAGCCACCGACAAACAAGAGAACTCCAACTCATAACGTAATGCGACAATTACCTGGACTGACTAGAAAAGCCTCTCAATTGGAAAACCCAAACATTAGAGAAATTTGGGAGCGTTTGTTTGATGAACAAATGATTGATGACATTGTCTCGTACACAAACGTGAAACTGCTGCAGGCTAGAAACAAACTCAAATCAACAACACATCCGTCAAACTACCGAAATACAGACTTAGTCGAGATATATGCCTTGATCGGTTTACTAATATATACATCAATCTTTAAATCCGGTCACGAAAATATGCTCTCTCTTTTTGCAAAAGACTTGACAGGAAGACCCATATTTAGAGCAACGATGTCCGTGAGACGTTTCGAAATACTGATAACCTGCCTACGTTTTGATGATTCCACAACTCGTGAAGAGAGAAAAAAAAATAACCGTGCTGCTCCGATCTCCCAAATATTTGACTCCTTCATACGTAACTCACAAGAGATGTATAGCCTCTCTGAAAATGTAACAGTGGATGAAATGCTCGTTGCCTTTAGAGGAAGATGCGGGTTTCGCATGTATATGCCGAAGAAACCCGCCAAATATGGGATAAAGATTCAATGCATGGCTGACTCACGCAGTTCATATCTTTTTAATGCCTACATTTACACTGGAAAGGACAGTGATGGCATTGGACTTTCTGAAGAAGAGAATAAACTTTTGAAACCAACTCAATCAGTTTTGCGATTGTGCAAACCAATTGAAAAATAAAACAGGAATGTCACTGCAGACAACTGGTTTTCATCCTTAGAGCTGGTGGAAGAATTAAAAAAGAGATCACTAACATTTGCTGGTACTATGAAGAAAAATAAAGTATTCTACCACCAGAGTTCGAGTCTGATAAATCGAGACCAGTTGGATCAGCCCTCTATGGGTTTGAAAATGATATTCCGGCAACACTCTTGTCATTTGTTCCCAAGAAGAATAAAGCAGTTGTACTTATCTCGTCTATGCTCCATAATATTGACACAGATCCCGATAAGAACAAACCAGAAATCATCTGCTATTATAATAAGACCAAAAGTGGTGTTGACCTTCTTGACTTGAAGTGTGCTCTGTACTCGTCCAACAGGAGAACGAAGAGATGGCCATTACTTGTTTTTTACTCCCTTCTTAACATAAGTTGCGTCAACAGTTTCATACTTTACTTGTTACTTGTGCTATCGTCAAAATCCAGAAATAAAACGATTACCTTTTATTAAAAGCCTGGCTTATTCTCTGGAGGAGCCACGCCTCAGAAGACGCCTCAGTATTCCTAATCTTCCCCGAGATATTAGAGCATTGATAAAGGAAGTAATACCGAAAGATGAAAATGCAGCTGCAGGACATGATGAAGTTCCAAGCGACAAGCTTGAGAAAAGGAAGACCTGCTCCAAGTGTCCATCTTCAAAGGACAGAAAAACTTCCTACAAATGTATAAAATGCAGTAATCCAATTTGCCTGCAGTGCAGTAGAAAAGTGTGTATCACCTGTGTAGTACCAAATAAATAAAAATTGTTTTGTTCTTATTTAGTTTTCAATAAATTTGTGTTATTAATAATAATTTTGTATGTTTTTGCCCAAAAGACTTTAAAACAAATATGTATTAGCATATATTCAAAAATATCAAGTTCGCAAAAATATAAGGTCTCCCAGACCGGATGTTTCAATTATGTAGTACAGATCGATGTTTCTGTTTAAGGGTTAGCACAAACAATATGCTAGTCTGTTGTAGAACGAGTCGTTATATATATTTTTTTAACTGCCTAATGGTTTTTAAAACCCCATGCGCAAGAATTTCTTCCCATAAAGAATTAATGTTTGCGTGTTTGTTTTTATAAATTTTATTCTTTTGGTGGCCCCACGAGAAAAAGTCACAAGAAGCCAAAAACTGAGATCTAGCTGGCCAGTTAATGGAACGGCCTCGTCCAATCCATTAATTGTCTCCAACACGATGGCTGGAGAGCCATTGTGTTGGAACCATATCTTCCGATCAACCCTTGCAGTCTCATCTAATGCAGGACCTACTACGTTCATTAAAAGTTCCAAGTGGAACAATAATTTTATCGCATAAAATTTCAGTCCAAACATTAATTTTTTGATGATACTGCGCGCGTATTGCTACATAGTATCTAGGATTTTCCTAGCACCAGATTCGCGTATTTAACTTATTTGGCTCGTTATTTAATGTAAAGGTAAAACAAATCGACTTTAAAGAATTGGGATCGTCATCTGATTTCTTCGCCTATACCAAACAACCCCTGATGGCATTGACGTTTGTAGGCATGAAATTTATGCTTCTTGGCATGGCATGTCGTGTCGGCATAGTATTATGCCTATTTTCTCAGCCGTAACTTTCACGTAAGGGAGAAATGCTGTCCGTGTAGATCACTCTTTCTTTTTTGGTTGGTTATTATTGTTATACAATAAAAACATATGACAAGCGAACGGATATTCACAACAAACCATTCGTATTAACAACAACCAACCACAAAAGAAAGAGAGATCTACACGGACAGCATCTCCCCTTAATCTCCCTTACGTGAAAGGTACGACTGAGAAAATAGGCAGAATACTCATAGACATCATTTACACCATAGACAGGAAAATAAAAGACATATTGCCTAGTATAAGGGATAAAATAGACCTAGAAAACCAAGGTGTCCTGGAAATATCGTGCTATGAATGCGATCAAACATACATAGGGCATACGAATCGTAAAACCAGCGTACGGAGGGAAGGGCGCAGAAATGCGGTAGCTTAAAAGGACACATCATCCCTAGCTAAGCTTGCACTACATGCAGGACACACCATCGACTTCGACGGTACAATTACAATAACTCGCATACAAATTTAACGCAAAGGTATTGCAGGATAGTAAGAGAGGCTATAGAAATTGAGAAAGGACGAAATTGTACGAACAAACGTGACGACGGACAACGTTTGCTTGACACATGGAAACCAACCTTATTTAATAGACAGATTACACATACGCGACGTAATGATAATAACTTACGAGAGACCAGTTACACCAACACGGACCGAACACCAACCGATTGTTCAATAGCCGAAAGCGGCAAAACAACCGATGGACCAATCACAAGGAGCCAGACAGGCGTCCCTACTACTACGGGACCATATAATACGAGCGGCACAGGAAATCTACGCACTCTTGAAGTTACCATTGCAACAAGAAGATCCTCAAGAAAAAAGGTGAAGTGATGTCACCGAAACGTCAGGAAGAAGCCTGTCTTTCCCAGGACGAAATCATCCAAACGCGGCGAAATAACGCGAAGAACAACACGACCGCGAAATCATTTGACTAAATATATATAATCACGGGACACCCGATATATATCTCTCCCTGATACACACTTACTTATTTTTAAAGTTTCATGAACACCTCTTTCTATATACGGCACAGTCGTATATAACCTTAATACTTCTTTGCAAACACTTTCTAAATATTTAAGATTTTGCAAATTCGATATTGTAAACAAATAATCTTCATTTATACCAGCGTACTCATTAATTTCTTTTAGGATTTTCTCCTGGATATCTTGATGCTTAGCAAGTTCAAACAGAGCGAATGTTATAGCAGCGGATGTTGTATCATGGCCCTGAAAGCAATACTGTTGCATAAAAAGAAGAAATATAATACGATTTATTACCGCAGCCATGAAAGTGTCAACTTCTTCTCTTATTTCTTCCATAGTTATTTCGTCCCTACTCAGTGCATCAAATAACAAGTCCAGAAATGGCTCTTTATAATTATTTCGCTTCTGTTCCTCGTTGTTCTCCATCAATTTTGTAATTTTCCATTTTTTATACTGCCGCTCTATTACATTTGATGTAAAAGTTTTTAATTTATTAACACATTTGTTCCAACATTTGTAATGCGGCGTATACTTATATAAACTTTCTTTCCTGCCTATCAAGGAGAATTGTCTCATTATAAACATTTCTTTGTACTCGCCAAGAGTTTTCAAGTATTCGTGATCTGGGTAATTTTGTACATTCAACTCTACCCCCATTGACGTTTCTATCGATGAAGAAGTACTATGCCATTAATTTTATTGGAAGTATCTCCTTTACTTACCGCATATTACATCTAGAGTGTATCGGTTTATGTATGGGTAAATATCGAAATTATGTGAGTCCAGGTTTTCATTGAGTTTCTCTATCAAAGTGTTTCCTAAGTAATGAAATGTTTGAATGAATCTTTCCAGTATCTTAAAATGGAAGGCTGGTGTTAATAATTTCCGATGTCGCACCCACTTTTCATCCCCTTAAATTTCATCAATAGAATAATGTCTTAAAAGAATAATAGCTATTAGGTTAAGTCATAAGCAACTTCCTTCTCAGTAAAACAACTTTATTTATCATAAGTAAAAACACAAGATCTTTTGCTTTATCGTATAATTTTCTCTTTGTAACGAAACTAGATTTCCAATCGGTAATTTGCTGAGAAAAACTTACATGAAATGTAAGTTTTTCGAGCAAAATTACTGATTGGCAAAATTTTGTGTTAGAAAGAAATTTATCGGTAAATGAAAAATAGAGTGTTTTTTTGGAAAGATAAATTAACGATACGAGTAAACAAAAATAATAATTATCTTTATTTGAAAGCAAGAGAACAGTTATTAAATGTACAATTATTACACAAGCCAACAAAATTAATTTTTTTTCTTGGTGCCGGAAAACTGGGAACTGATTTTGGTTCTATTTGATGTGCTGATTTCAAAAAATCTGGCTTTTTTTCGTAGCAGCTCTAGTTTTTGAAATACATTCTAATTAATTTCGTGTTAATAAGAGGCACAAATATGTCCTCAGATAAAATAATATCCTTGTTTTTGGAACAACAGAGCTAAGGGTCTGCAACGGGTTAACAAAAGTCGGCCCTTAAAAATATCATGGTTCCAGGAAAAGAGAACGTAATCGACGAACCTTTGGTTGCGAGAGAAAAAATCATATTTCCACTTTTACATATCAAGTTGGGACTTGTGAAGCAATTTGTGAAGATATTAGGTCGAGATGGGCTTTACTTTGGGTACTTAATATGCAAATTTCTTGGGATTAGCATGGAAAACTAAAAGCAGGCACATTGGACACACATTGGCACAAGATGGACTTTAAATATGACAACTTATAAAATATCCACAATTTACCGCAGCAATGAATGAAATTGAATTTAATGCTTGATACTGATTTGTTAAAGTATTTTAGAATTTTCTTCGCAATCATAAAGCAGAGGATTAGACAGAATTTGTTGAAAACATGCTTCCAAAGAACATCAGCATAAAACTTCGCTACCTCCACAACCACTTAGATCGATTCTCTCAAAACCTAGGTGATTACAGCGAAGAACAGGGGAAAGATTTCATCAGAACATTAAGACAATGGAAGAATGATATGCAGGAAGATGGGATACCCACAAGATGGGCGACTAATGTTGGAGTCTGCAGTACTATCCTACTAAACTCTATGCTATAAAATCGTATAAAAGAAATTTTTTTAATAAGTCAATATATTCTTTATTTTCTCATGAGGCTTTGTCACAAATACTAATATTTATAACCTGAAAGGTACATAAGTTGAAAAAGAGATAATTTTTTTTCTAAAAGAGGTTATATAGCGTACTTTACAAACTAGATCTGACGGACCCAATTTGAGAGTTGTTTTGGATTCTATTCCTAAAGATTACCTAGAAACAGTTAAAAAGTGACAGGCACCAAAATGTGTGTTAGACTATGTTATATATTGTTTGGTTTGGTGTACTAATTTTGGTGTACTACTTAACACATGTTGAATAATTATTTTAACCTATTTTACCTGATACGATAAATTACTGACAAGATTTTCGTGATGTTCAGGGTTAATTTGGAGATAAGGTTTAATTGATGATGATGAAGAGTGGCCTTCATTAATTGTTGGTCACTTACTCCTGCTTTGGCTAACTGTGAAACAGTACTAGCATATTTTGAATGATTGGTAATTTGAATATTTTTTATATCTAGTCTAATTTTAGATGCAGAATTTTTGGTCGAAGTAGATATCATATTTATTTCTATTGGAGCATTTTTATACCAATTTTTATAATTTGTCTTTGTTTCAAAAGGGATTTGGAGTTAAAAAAAAGTCGTTCAGATGTTTTCATTTGTTTTCTTTTCTTTTTCTAAGAGTAATTTTAACAATTTAATTGGACAAATACTTTCATCAATATTATTTTTTGTCACCCATTTGC